>JARQOC010000009.1:31102600-31702600 GCA_033576535.1 Allobates femoralis | reverse complement strand
CAATGCCTAGTGCACAAAAAGGCACTTGGCAGCTCAGGGGCCCGGCTCAGACACCGATTAGCCGCGGGATCTATCCATATCCCGGCTCATCGGGTGGGAGCTGCTTGCACTGGGACCAGACAGGCTTTGGCTGGGGGATGATCTCTAATATACGCGCCCTTCCTTACAACAGTGCAACATTTTCGGATATGCTTCCGCGAGATCGGCCTACACCTGATTCGATCTCGGGTCCGTGTGTTCGCAGTCCAGCGCCCTATCGCTGCGCCACCTCGCGCCTAGCATTGTACGGAGCCCTGTGTAATAAGAGCCTACATGCGTCATCACACAGCGGGGGCGGAGCAGAGCCTCCGGAGAGCTGCGATTGGCTGCCGTTGGCGAAGCGAGGCTGTGATTGGTTGCCGACATGGAGACTGTGATTGGCTGCAGCTGGTATGAGGAGGGCTGTGATTGGCTACCGAATCACCTCAGGTATCCCGACTCATCTTCTATCCCGCGCGTAGCTGAGGGAACGTCTGAGGAGAAGTGAGGAGCCTCTCACACAGCCGCCCTCCCTCCATCTCTCCTCTCCTGCTCTGATCATTGTGATCTGTACACACAGGAGAGGAGGGAGCTGCAGGACGATGGAAGACCTTCACATGACTGACATCAGCTGCTGCCGCCGTGCAGCTCTCACTGCCTGCTCCATTCTGCTCAACTTCAACATGTGGTAAAGTATAGTGTGAGTGAGTGTGTGTAGTAAAGGTGTGTTGTGTTCATGTAGCAGAGATGTGTGTGTGTGGTGTTCATACAACAGATGTGTGCGTGTGTGTGTGTGTGTGTGTGTGTGTGTGTGTGTGTGGTGTTCATGTAACAGATATGTGTGTTGGGGGGGGGTTCATGTAGCGGCCAGGTGAGGGCAGGAAGGGGCCGGGGAACAGCGGGCAGGAGGGGGCTGGGGAAGAGCGGACAGGGGGACAGCGACAGGGTGCGGGCAGCAGAGTATACGGCGGCTCAGTGGTTAGCACTGTATGGTGGCTCAGTGGTTAGCACTGTATATGGTGGCTCAGTGGTTAGCACTGTATATGGTGGCTCAGTGGTCAGCACTGTATATGGTGGCTCAGTGGTTAGCACTGTATGGTGGCTCAGTGGTTAGCACTGTATGGTGGCTCAGTGGTTAGCACTGTATACGGTGGCTCAGCGGTTAGCACTGTATATGGTGGCTCAGTGGTTAGCACTGTATAGGTGGCTCAGTGGTTAGCACTGTATGGTGGCTCAGTGTTAGCCATGTTATACTGGTGGCTCAGTGGTTAGCACTGTATATGGTGGCTCAGTGGTTAGCACTGTAATGGTGGCTCAGTGGATTAGCACATGTATACGGTGGCTCAGTGGTTAGCACTGTATACGGTGGCTCAGTGGTTAGCACTGTATATGGTGGCTCAGTGGTTAGCACTGTATATGGTGGCTCAGTGGTTAGCACTGTATATGGGGCTCAGTGGTTAGCACTGTATATGGTGGCTCAGTGGTTAGCACTGTATATGGTGGCTCAGTGGTTAGCACTGTATATGGTGGCTCAGTGGTTAGCACTGTATATGGTGGCTCAGTGGTTAGCACTGTATATGGTGGCTCAGTGGTTAGCACTGTATATGGTGGCTCAGTGGTTAGCACTGTATATGGTGGCTCAGTGGTTAGCACTGTATGGTGGCTCAGTGGTTAGCACTGTATAGGTGGCTCAGTGGTTAGCACTGTTAGGTGGCTCAGTGGTTAGCACTGTATATGGTGGCTCAGTGGTTAGCACTGTATATGGTGGCTCAGTGGTTAGCACTGTATATGGTGGCTCAGTGGTTAGCACTGTATATGGTGGCTCAGTGGTTAGCACTGTATATGGTGTGACCAGTGAGTGGTTAGCACTGTAGGTGGCTCAGTGGTTAGCACTGTATAGGTGGCTCAGTGGTTAGCACTGATATGGTGGCTCAGTGGTTAGCACTGTATATGGTGGCTCAGTGGTTAGCACTGTATGGTGGCTCAGTGGTTAGCACTGTATGGTGGCTCAGTGGTTAGCACTGTATGGTGGCTCAGTGGTTAGCACTGTATATGGTGCTGTTGCCGATGTGTATGGTTAGCACTGTATATGGTGGCTCAGTGGTTAGCGCTGTATATGGTGGCTCAGTGGTTAGCACTGTATATGGTGGCTCAGTGGTTAGCACTGTATATGGTGGCTCAGTGGTTAGCACTGTATATGGTGGCTCAGTGGTTAGCACTGTATATGGTGGCTCAGTGGTTAGCACTGTATATGGTGGCTCAGTGGTTAGCACTGTATATGGTGGCTCAGTGGTTAGCACTGTATATGGTGGCTCAGTGGTTAGCACTGTATTGGTGGCTCAGTGGTTAGCACTGTATATGGTGGCTCAGTGGTTAGCACTGTATATGGTGGCTCAGTGGTTAGCACTGTATGGTGGCTCAGTGGTTAGCACTGTATATGGTGGCTCAGTGGTTAGCACTGTATACGGTGACTCAGTGGTTAGCACTGTATATGGTGGCTCAGTGGTTAGCACTGTATATGGTGGCTCAGTGGTTAGCACTGTATGGTGGCTCAGTGGTTAGCACTGTATACGGTGGCTCAGTGGTTAGCACTGTATACGGTGGCTCAGTGGTTAGCACTGTATATGGAGGCTCAGTGGTTAGCACTGTATATGGTGGCTCAGTGGATAGCACAGTATACGGTGACTCAGTGGTTAGCACTGTATGCTGGCTCAGTGGTTAGCACTGTATATGGTGGCTCAGTGGTTAGCATTGTATGGTGGCTCAGTGGTTAGCACTGTATATGGTGGCTCAGTGGTTAGCACTGTATGGTGGCTCAGTGGATAGCACTGTATATGGTGGCTCAGTGGTTAGCACTGTATGGTGGCTCAGTGGTTAGCACTGTATGGTGGCTCAGTGGTTAGCACTGTATACGGTTTTTTTTTTTTTTTTTTTTTTTTTTTTTTTTTTTTTTTTTTTTTTTTTTTTTGGGCTCAGTGGTTAGCACTGTATGGTGGCTCAGTGGTTAGCACTGTATATGGTGGCTCAGTGGTTAGCACTGTATATGGGCTCATGTAGCACTGTATATGGTTGGCTCAGTGGTTAGCACTGTATGGTGCTCAGTGGTTACACTGTATATGGTGGCTCAGTGGTTAGCACTGTATGGTGGCTCAGTGGTTAGCACTGTATAGGTGGCTCAGTTAGCACTTGTCCATGGTACACGTTATGTCGGTACACGTAAGGCCAGTGGTCACATGGCTCGTGGTTGCACTGTGGCTCAGTTACACTGTATGGCTCATTTACACTGTAGCTAGTGTAGCACTGTATATCAGGTGCACTTATGGCTCATGGTTACACGTTAGTGTCAGGTAGACTGTTGGTGGTCATGGTTACACTGTGGTCGGTTAGCACGTAGGTGCTCATGTTAGCCGAAGTGGCCATGTTAGCACTTATGCCATGTCATGTATGGGCCATTACACTGTAGTGCTCATGTTACAGATGTGGCTCAGTGTTACATGAGTGCTCAGTTACACTTATGGTGCTCAGGTAGCATAATGGCTCAGTAGCACGTAGTGCTCATGTTACACTTATTGGCTTAATTAGCTGAATATGGTCAGTGGTTCACTGTTTGTGGCTCTGTACACTATGGCTCAGGTACACGTATGGTGGTCAGGTTGCACTGTAGGGCTCAGTTAGCACTGATATGGGCTCTGGTTGCATTAATGTGCTCATGGTTAGCATGATTGTGCTCATGGTTACACTGATGGGGCCAGTGTTAGCACTTAGGTGCTCATGTTAGCACTGTTAGGGTCATGGTTAGCACTGTATATGGCTCATGTTAGCACTGTATGGCTCATGTTAGCACTGTATGGGCTCAGGTAGCACTGTAAGGTGGCTCATGGTTAGCACTTATATGTGCTCATGGTTAGCACTGTATAGGTGGCTCATGTTAGCACTGTATAGTGCTCATGGTTAGCACTGTAATGTGCTCATGGTTAGCACTGTATGTGCTCAGTGTACACTGTATGTGCTCAGTGTTAGCACTGTATGGTGGCTCATGGTTAGCACTGTAATGTGCTCAGTGGTACACTTATGGGGCTCAGTGGTTAGCACTGTATGGTGGCTCATGGTTAGCACTGTATGGTGCTCAGTGTTAGCACTGTATATGGTGGCTCAGTGGTTAGCACTGTAATGGTGCCAGTGTTAGCACTGTATGTGCTCAGTGGTTACACTGTAGGTGGCTCATGGTTACCTGTAATGTGGCTCAGTGTTAGCACTGTATATGGTGTCAGTGTAGCATGTATATGTGGCTCAGTGGTTAGCACTGTATAGTGGCTCAGTGTTACACTGTAATGGTGCTCAGTGGTTAGCACTGTAATGTGGCTCATGGTTAGCACGTATGGTGGCTCAGTGGTTAGCACTGTATATGGTGGCTCATGGTTGCACTGTATAGGTGGCTCATGTTAGCACTGTATATGGTGGCTCAGTGTTACACTGTATTGGTGGCTCAGTGGTTAGCACTGTAATGGTGCTCATGGTTAGCACTGTATAGTGGCTCAGTGTTAGCACGTAATGGTGGCTCATGGTTAGCACTGTATATGTGGCTCAGTGGTTAGCACTGTATATGGTGCTCAGTGTTAGCACGTATGTGGCTCGTGGTAGCAGTATGGGCTCATGTAGCACTTATGTGGCTCAGTGGTAGCACGTATGTGCTCGGTTAGCACTGTAGGTGGCTCAGTGGTTACACGTATATGGTGCTCATGTTAGCACTGTATGGCTCAGTGTACACTGTATAGTGCTCAGTGTTACACTGTAGCTCATGTTAGCACTGTATGTGGCTCGTGGTAGCACGTATGGTGCTCATGTTACACTGTATGGTGGCTCATGGTTACACTGTAAGTGCTCAGTGGTTAGCCTGTAGTGGCTCAGGTTACACGTAGGTGGCTCAGTGTAGCACTGTATGGTGGCTCAGTGGTTACACTGTATGGTGCTCAGTTACACTGTATGTGGCCAGTGGTTACACTGATGGTGTCTGGTTAGCACTGTATAGGGCTCAGGGTTACACTTATATGGGCTCGTGTTAGCACTGTATATGTGGTCATGGTACACTGTATAGGTGGCCATGGTTACACTGTATGGTGCTCATGTTAGCAGATTGGCTCAGTCACTGTATATGGTGCTCAGGGGTTAGCACTGTATAGGGGCTCATGTTACACGAAAGGGGCTCAGTGTTACACTTATAGTGCTCATGGTTACACTGTATAGTGCTCAGTGGTTAGCACTGTAGTCTCATGTTACACTGTAGTGCTCAGTGTTAGCACTGTATAGGTGCTCATGGTAGCACTGTAATGGTGGCTCATGTAGTTACACTGTAGGTGCTCAGTGTTAGCACGTAGGGCTCAGTTAGCACTGTATAGGTGCTCAGTGGTTCACTTATGTGGCTCAGTGGTTAGCACTGTATAGTGGCTCAGTGTTAGCACTGTATATGGTGGCTCAGTGGTTAGCACTGTATGGTGGCTCAGTGGTTAGCACTGTATATGGTGGCTCAGTGGTTAGCACTGTATAGGTGGCTCAGTGTTAGCACTGTATATGGTGGCTCAGTGGTTACACTGTAATTGTGGCTCAGTGGTTAGCACTGTACTGGCTCAGTGGTTAGCACTTGTGCTCAGTGTTAGCACTGTATAGGTGGCTCAGTGGTTAGCACTGTAATGGGCTCAGTGGTTAGCACTGTAATGGTGCTCAGTGGTTAGCACTGTTTTGGTGGCTCAGTGGTTAGCACTGTATTGGTGGCTCAGTGGTTAGCACTGTATGGTGGCTCAGTGGTTAGCACTGTATGGTGGCTCAGTGGTTAGCACTGTATATGGTGGCTCAGTGGTTAGCACTGTATATGGTGGCTCAGTGGTTAGCACTGTATATGGTAGCTCAGTGTTAGCACTGTATATGGTGGCTCAGTGGTTAGCACTGTATATGGTGGCTCAGTGGTTAGCACTGTATATGGTGGCTCAGTGGTTAGCACTGTATAAGGTGGCTCAGTGGTTAGCACGAATGGTGCTCAGTGGTTAGCACTGTATGGTGGCTCAGTGGTTAGCACTGTATACGGTGGCTCAGTGGTTAGCACTGTATATGGTGGCTCAGTGGTTAGCACTGTATGTGCTCAGTGGTTAGCACTGTATAGGTGGCTCAGTGGTTAGCACTGTATATGGTGGCTCAGTGGTTAGCACTGTATGTGTGCTCAGTGGTTAGCACTGTATACGGTGGCTCATGGTTAGCACTGTATGGTGGCTCAGTGGTTAGCACTGTATATGGTGGCTCAGTGGTTAGCACTGTATAGGTGGCTCAGTGGTTAGCACTGTGTGGTGGCTCAGTGTTAGCACTGTGATGCTCAGTGGTTAGCACTGATATGGTGGCTCAGTGGTTAGCACTGTATATGGGGCTCAGTGGTTAGCACTGTATATGGTGGCTCAGTGGTTAGCACTGTATGGTGGCTCAGTGGTTAGCACTGTATGGTGCTCAGTGGTTAGCACTGTTATGGTGGCTCAGTGGTTAGCACTGTATATGGTGGCTCAGTGGTTAGCACTGTATGGTGGCTCAGTGGTTAGCACTGTATGGTGGCTCAGTGTTAGCACTGTAATGGTGCTCAGTGGTTACACTGTAACGTGGCTCGGTTGCATGTAATGGTGGCTCAGTGGTTACACTGTATAGTGCTCAGTGGTTAGCACTGTATATGGTGGCTCAGTGGTTAGCACTGTATATGGTGGCTCAGTGGTTAGCACATGGGGGCTCAGTGGTTAGCACTGTATACGGTGGCTCAGTGGTTAGCACTGTATATGGTGGCTCAGTGGTTAGCACTGTATATGGTGGCTCAGTGGTTAGCACGTATACGGTGGCTCAGTGGTTAGCACTGTTTTGGTGGCTCAGTGGTTAGCACTGTATGTGTGGCTCAGTGGTTAGCACTGTATGGTGGCTCAGTGGTTAGCGTTGTATGGTGGCTTAGTGGTTAGCACTGTATATGGTGGCTCAGTGGTTAGCACGTATACGGTGAGCTCAGTGGTTAGCACTGTATATGGTGGCTCAGTGTTAGCACTGTGTACGGTGGCTCAGTGGTTAGCACTGTATATGGTGGCTCAGTGGTTAGCACTGTATATGGTGGCTCAGTGGTTAGCACTGTATATGGTGGCTCAGTGGTTACACTGTAGGTGGCTCAGGGTTAGCACTGTTCAGTGGTTAGCACTGTATAGGTGGCTCAGTGGTTAGCACTGTATATGGTGGCTCAGTGGTTAGCACTGTATGGTGGCTCAGTGGTTAGCACTGTATGGTGACTCAGTGGTTAGCACTGTATATGGTGGCTCAGTGGTTTGCACAGCGCAGTGGCTCAGTGGTTTGCGCAGGACGGAGGCTGGGTGGTCAGTGCAGGACGGAGGCTGGTTGGTCAGTGCAGGACGGAGGCTGGGTGGTCAGCGCAGGACGGAGGGCCGGTGGTCAGCGCAGGATGGATTCCCCCCTCCTATCTGCTGCGGTCTCACCCGCACCCGGTGTTTACATTGCACAACAGCAGGTAATGAGCGGTCATGTGATAGGCGGGCTGAAGTGACATGCACAGAGCCTGTCACATGACCGCTCATTATCTGCTGTAGCGGCGAAAACACCGGGAGCTGGTGAGACGGATGGGAGGTGGGGAGGGACGGAGAGGGGAGAGGAATGGAGCGGCGGGGGGAGGGAAGGTGAAAGCAGTGGGGATGGGAGAGGAGCTGGCGGGGCACTTCGGCTCCGTGCCGCCGGGAGATGAGCGGCTCAAGTTTCGCGATACTTCCCGACCGCCATGTTGGATCGCGCCACATCCAAGATGGCGTTCTGGAAGTCTCAAGACTTTCCGGACGCCACCTTGGATGTGGTGCAATCCAACCCTCCCGATGCAATAGCATCGGGCCTTAATGTAGTTCTATAAAAGCCCCCAGATTCCCCTCTCATTGCACCATAAAGGGTGCTACCAACAAGTGTGGCCCCCAGACACCGTTTAATCCCCCACACACAGTATGATGACCCTACATTTTTGACATTGAAAAACTAAAATGATTTTGTCCCTGATTTCACATACCTGTGACTAAGCCTAGGGTCACATTAACATAAGCCTTTCTGCTGACAGATCCGTGAAAAAACTTAGAATTCTGCAGCCTTAGTGCAGCGTTAATGTTCTGTAACACTGCGCTAATGCTGGCAATTGATTCCTATGGGTCCTGGACTTACAGCACAGGCTGCCGCTTGACAAAGAAGTCTTGGAGTTTCTAATCTCGCGGTATTTTGCAGTTTGAAGCATTTTCCTGCACTGTAAGTCCATCACCCATAGGAATCAATTACCAGCATAAGCGCAGCGTTACAAGAACATTAACGCTGCACTAAGGCTGTGTTCAGCCTGCAGAATTCTACGTTTTTCACAGATCCATCAGCAAAAAGGCTGACGTTAATGTGACCCTAGCCTAAGCCTGGCGAAACATGGTATAGGATGCCTCAGTACCATAGGATCTGTATGGACATTGTGAGTAGAATGTTCTGTTCCTTATGTTTCCTGATTGTTTTGCTGACTCTCTTCAGTGCTAGTTGACTTGAGTATACGGATTAGTATCTGATATCGGGAGCTCACTGCTTGCTTGTAGTGCCTACAGTGAACCATTGTGATCATAGTGTCCTTATGTGGGGCTGCATGAGTGCTGCTAGTGTCAAGGGCTACATGTCATTGATGATATCATGAAGTCACAGATGTACTGCTTTATTCTGAAACAGAAGATGTCGCCATCGCTCCGTGCCCTTGGTAGGCATACACTTTTGAAACATGACAATGATCCAGAGCACACATCCGGCGCATTTCTGAAGAAGAACAGGTTGAAAGTGATTTAGTGGCCGAGTGTCTCCTGATCTGAACAAAACCGAGCACCAGTGCGAATTGTGGAGAGACAAGTTATAATCATTAGTGATGAGCAGGCATGCCCGCACTGCTGGATACTCGATTGAGCATTGGTGTGCTTGGGTATATTCGTTCCTCACTTGAGTATCACTGGTGCTCAAGCGCCATGCTCGATTCCCTGCCTCGCATGTTTCGAGGTTGTTAGACAGCCAATCAACATGCGGGGATTGCCTGCCAACCACGGTAATACGATAGCCATATTTGCCACCGGCATTACTGTGATTGGCTGGCAGCATTGCGTCATCGGATTTTATATAAGACTCCCGGCTGCAATGCATGGCACAATCCCCTGTGGAAACACTTCAAGCAGGGTTGATCTAAGATGGAGATCTTAAGGTAGATTAGAGCAATAATATAGGGAGTGTTTATTTGTTATTGCAGTGATTATATACCGCTGCTGCACCATTAAAACAAAAGTCCATTTTAGGGCTGCATACTGTCCTTTCTCTAGTAAAACCGCTGTTACCTGCATTCAGTTTAGGGGTGGCTAGTCGAGGAGGAATCATTTTGGTTTAGAGGCTCCACCACTTTGGCTCAAATTGTTTGAAATGTGGAGACTCTTTTTGGAGTCTTCTTGTCTGTTTCCTTAATTAAGCAAGACTCTCTGAGCACGATGCCTACATGTGTCACTCATCCCCCTGTAACTTATTAATGTTTAACTTTGAAATGCTAAACCAGGCCCTGTTCCAGACCCTGTGCCATGCATGAAATCTGCACCATTGTACCATTTTTATTGTGGGTCTATTGATACCACTTTCGTGGTACCTGACCCTAATTCTTTTGAAATGTGGGGGTCTCCTTCTTCTCTGTTTCCTGAATTTAGCAGATCTCTCTGAACATGATGCCTACATGCGCCACTCACCCTCCTGTTACTAATGAATGTTTAACCTCAAAATGCTAGACCAGGCCCTGTGCCAGACCATGTGCTATTGGGGATCTCCTTCTTGTCTCCTGATTATAGCAGGGCTCCCTGGGCACAGTGCCGACACCTAAAGCTTGAAATACTGGCTGAAGTCCAGGCTTTGTCCCATGCATCCATAGTGCACAATGTTGAATATTTTAACTCTCGGGAATAGATGGCACTTTTCGTGGTGTCTGTCCCCAATTTGAGCTGTTTTGGTAGCTTCTGGTCCGGTTTTAAGGTGTTTTCTAGGACCTTGATTTTACCTCCCATTGATTTGAATGGGTCTCTGAAGTTCGGTAAACTGTTCGAACCAAGAAGGTGGATTGAACCGAATCGGAACTTTCAAAGGTTCGCTCATCTCTAGTTAGGAGTCATAGTAAATAGATTAATATTAGAATAATCTTTGCTCCTTCATCTTCAGGGCCTGATTGAAGCTGAAAGCTGCAGCTTAGAGTGAACATAAGCCCGGGGAAGCACGATGGTCCAGACAGCGAGCAGGGAGCAGCAGGGTCAGCTGGAAAGGTGAGCCTTCAGCTTTTTCTTTTTAACTTTTCCCCTGTTCCTTACTTTTCATCAAGATCGTGTCTGCAGTTGAATTCGCATGGAGGAAATTACAAAATATTCTTATTCGCTGTAATGTGGATTTTCGTAAAATATAAGTTTAATTCAATTTCACTCTAATAAATGCACCCAACTCCAGCTGTTAGGTTAGGGTCACACTTGGAGGGACGTTTTTGGGAAGCCTGCGTTAATGTTAGGCCTTTCTTTTCTGTTGCCATTTTGAGGCATCGTTTTTTTGGGGCTTTTGTAAAAAAGCATAGCGTTAAACACATTGCACTTTTGCAATGCTTTTTTAACATGGGAGCCTATGGAGACATTAAAGCTTTTGCAATTTTTGCACTTGCGAAAAACGTTAGTTTTTTAGCACTAATGTGACCCTAGCCTCAGCAATAGTTAGTTAAAGTGTAACCGCCATTTAAATTTTTATTTCATAATAATGTAGGGCAAGTGATTTTAATAAACTTTCAAATATACTTCATAAGAAAATTCTGGTTGAAAAACCGTTCATAAACCTTCGACAAGGTGTCCCCACTACACTGTTTGTGAAGCAGACATGTTCATTGTCAGTCAGATCCGTCTTCACAGTGAATACGGGTATGAAACCATTTCAGGGAAAAGGGGGTGTGGCCTACACTGCTAACTGCAGTTCATGAGGAAACAATGTATCACTTCAGATTACAGCACAGTTGCTAAGCAATGTCAGAATGTCTGGATCAGGGTAAACACCTCTCCCCCTTCCTTGGCACAAGCTTCTGTGATCTGTCATCTGGCTGTGGGCTCAGGATCTCTGTTAAACCCTTCTCTGCTGTAACATCACACTGCTCCCTATCAGCCTGCTTTCAGAAGCTGTGGAAATACACACACAGTGCTGGCATTATTTTAGCCGCTATTGACCCATCATTAACAACCAGTGCAGTATTGTGGATTTTTTTTCCAATAACATGACATTTACACTTTAAGTAAAGTTCTGTATGAGATTTAATGCAAAGTTTGAGATCTGCTGGAAGCGGTTTACTAAAGATCACTAGTTTCCAGTTTACTCCTTCTGTTATAGATGATTGTCAGCAAAACATGGAATCCTCCAGCCAGTTTAAAGTTAAATAATCCCATCATTTTAATATCAGAAAATTGAAAACATTCCAGTTCAAGCAATAACTATGGCAGCTTCCTACATGGTTTGGAAATAACATTGTCCTTAATCAAGAATTATCCTTAAAAAAAAAGCTTATTGTTTTATTTTTTGGGAATATGTTCATTTTATAGTCTGCAAAATACTGAACTTGTCTTCCATGCTCTGCCCTCTTACATGAAAATGAGGGCCCTAGCTAGCGTTGTCGCTCGTACCTGTGCAATAGACCTCTGTAGACCACATGTTACTGTTAGAAATGGTAGGCCATCACCAGATGAAGTAGAATTGAATAATGAGGGAGACCAAAGTCCATACATAAACTTTATTTTTCTTAACAACTTGATGAGAAGTTTGAAGATCGGATAATAAGCGCAACAAGTCATCATAACAGTCCAGCAAACCATTGTGGTAAAGTCCATCTTTCCTTCTGAGGATTGCTTGGGTCAAGATGTAACGCTATTGTCCCTCATCGCTATTCTTAACTCTACAATGAATTGTGAGGGTCCCACTGGTTAAGGTACGCCAATATAGCATCTGAAATCAATCATCTCCTTCCTGGTATGACGCGACGACAGCATCATTTCCGGTCCTGTGCATTGTGGGTGGGTATTGGGTGAACTCGCCAACTTCAGAATGTGCAGTGCGCATGCTCTGAAGCCAGCCAATACACCCAATACCCACCCACAATGCACAGGACCGGAAATGATGCTGTCGTCGCGTCATACCAGGAAGGAGACGATTGATTGCAAACACCGGGATCATGCATTTAAATTAGGTTGTCATGCCCACCGGGGCGTGATACACAGAGCGAGGGGGGACTTGAACGCCAAGAGTGTCTGCAGTGCAAAGACCAACATCCTTATTAGCGTAGGAAGCGATAAGTAGTAATATAATTTCCCCCAGGAAATTATTTTGCTCAAACAGGGATGATGAGGGATGTCCTAGGAAGCTGCAGGGGCAGGTAGTGAAAGGTTTGGGAGCTTAAATGACCTGACAGGTTCCTTTATACTTTATACAGTATATAACACTTGACATGCAGACACGACTTGTGTCATCTCAGACCTACATCTCCTTGTGAGCTGCAATGAATATCAAGGCCTTATAGTCAGTATGGTCATTCATGCCTGTTCTCATCTTAACCGCACATCGGTCAATGATAAAACCTTCTCCAACCAGAGCTTTCCTGGCAAAATCCTCATCATAACTAAACGCATGGAACTTGTGTTCCCCGATTGTATAATATGTCATGTTTACACAACCAATTAATATAAAGTGTCCTCCAGGTTTCAGTAACTTTAAGAACTTTCTGAGATATCTCATGAAATCATCTTGATCTTTGCTGATAGCTTCCAGGAGCGCAAAACAGATGACACAATCGGCTGGTGGTAAGACGATCGGATCCATCATATTCTCTTTCTCGAGGTCACATTTCACAATGTGTTGAAGGGCTGATCGCACTTTTCTTTCTTTGTCCTGTATTTGACCACTGAAATAAAGGAGGAAATGATGAAAGTGATTGCCCCACAGTCAATATTGAATAGGACGGTATTAGAGCACAATTGTTAGTGCTGGATCATCTGCTTCCAGTATCGAGGGAAACAATTAAATCTAACTGTTGTGTTTTGACACTGGGTTTGGATTCAAAAGTCTTTCATGGCAAAACCTAATTACTAAATAGATAAGAGCAGCATATAGTGCTGTCCTATACTGGCTTGCTAGGGATGCTACCCATTTTATACAACCAACCCAAATGTAATCTGAACTGGCCCTTACTAGGCCCTTCCAACAGTATCCCTTATTATACTGGAGGGATGAGCAAACCCAAATGGTAAAGTGTGGGGTTCGTACCGGACACCTAGTGTCCAGTGCAGAACCCTTAACACGGATGTCTAACGGCACATCGGTGTTAATTTTCGGCTTCGGCAATCTAACAAAGCTTGTTGAATAGCTGCCGGTCTTCTATGTCATGCAGTCCGGCACTGAGTTCACCAGTAGTCACAGAAGGTACCATGAGAACCGCAGCTGTGAACTCCGGTGACCTCTCTGACAGGGGCGAGGGAGACTCAGCTGTGAGAACGGTGATGTCAATGTGTTCCGGATGCTGCACTGAGTGGTCACACCTTCTAATGTCACTGCTTACTGCATCCTCTGGATGTAGCAGAGCCGAGGATTGTCATGGAACATTGTGTGGATTACATCGGAACTTGAGAGTTAATGAACTGGTGAAAGAGGGTATGTGTTTTTATTTGAAATAATTATTTTTCTGGGTTTTTATTTATTCTTTTGACGTTTAAATTTAATAAAGCGGGTGCAGCTGTGATTCTTGACAAATCACAACTGTCATTAACCCCATATATTATCCTGATCGCCACCAAACCAGGGCAATTGGAAATCCTGGGTAAAGCATCAGATTTGGTGTAAAACAGTTTTTCTAACAAGCAATGAAATGTTTTTCATTACAGAACGAATCAGCTACGATCTCCAGCTGTAATGTCTGTATACTTGTGATCCCCAGCTGTAATGTCTGTATTCTTCTGATCCCCAGCTGTAATCTCTGTATACTTGTGATCCCCAGCTGTAATCTAATATATAAAACCACAAGAGATTTGTGACGTCAGTTCCGTCACTTTGCACACACTTCCATGACTTTGTCCCAGGGTACACCCGCTCAGGGTGGACCAAGATGGCCGCCCTAAGCGGGAGTACCCTGGTGACCCACACTACTCGGCACTCACCCCCCCAACCCACGTCCACACACACATTCACCCCTGACACAACACTATCGTACCCCTCTCCCCCCACACACACTCATACTCTCATGCAGACTACCAGTCTCCGGTATACTTAACCCTCCGCCATCCTGCTGCGCCGCTCCCGCTTGGCCCCGCCCACCTCGTGGCAGGCTCCGCCCACCTCGTGGGGCTCCCCGCCAAGCTCCACCCACCTCGTGGGGCTCCCGCCAAGCTCCGCCCACCTCTCGGGGCTCCCCCCAACCTGCGCCCACCTCACGGGGCTCCCGCCAAGCTCCGCCCACCAAGGGGCTCCCGCCAGGCTCCGCCCACCTCGTGGGGCTCCCGCCAGGCTCCGCCCACCTCGCAGGGCTCCCGCCAGGCTCCGCCCACCTCGTGGCAATACCGTCAGGCTCCGCCCACCTTGCCCCGCTCCCGCCTGGCTCCGCCCACCTCGCCTGCTCTGACCACCGAGCCTCCATCCTGGCCTGACCACCGAGCCTCCATCCTGGCCTGACCACTGAGCCTCCGTCCTGGGCTGACCACTGAGCCTCCGTCCTGGGCTGACCACCGAGCCTCCGTCGTCTGCTGACCACCGAGCCTCCGTCGTCTGCAGACCATCGAGCCTCCGTCGTCTGCTGACCACCGAGCCTCCGTCGTCTGCTGACCACCGAGCCTCCGTCGTCTGCTGACCACCGAGCCTCCGTCGTCTGCTGACCACCGAGCCTCCGTCGTCTGCTGACCACCGAGCCTCCGTCGTCTGCTGACCACCGAGCCTCCGTCGTCTGCTGACCACCGAGCCTCCGTCGTCTGCTGACCACCGAGCCTCCGTCCTGCGCTGACCACAGAGCCTCCGTCCTGCGCTGACCACAGAGCCGCCGTCCTGGCCTGACTATCAACCCTCCGTCCTGCGCTCACCACCGACCCTCCGTCCTGCGCTCACCACCGACCCTCCGTCCTGGCCTGACCACTCACCCTCTGTCCTGCGCTGACCACTCACCCTCTGTCCTGCGCTGACCACTCTGCCTCCTTCCTGCGCTGACCACTCTGCCTCCTTCCTGCGCTGACCACTCTGCCTCCTTCCTGCGCTGACCACTCTGTCTCCTTCCTGCGCTGACCACTCTGCCTCCTTCCTGCGCTGACCACTCTGCCTCCTTCCTGCGCTGACCACTCTGCCTCCTTCCTGCGCTGACCACTCTGCCTCCTTCCTGCGCTGACCACTCTGCCTCCTTCCTGCGCTGACCACTCAGCCTCCATCCTGCGCTGACCACTCAGCCTCCATCCTGCGCTGACCACTCAGCCTCCATCCTGCGCTGACCACTCAGCCTCCATCCTGCGCTGACCACTCAGCCACTGCGCAGTGCTAACCACTGAGCCAGCGCACTGTCAAAACCACTGAGCCACCGCACTGTGCAAACCACTAAGCCTTCACACCGTGAAAACCACTGAGCCATCAAATACACTGCTAACCACTGAGCCACCATATACAGTGCTAACCACTGAGCCACCGTACAGTGCCAACCACTGAGCCACCGTATACTCTGCTACCCACTGAGCCACCTGTATACACACAATTAATTTTACCACACTCCCCTAACTATTAGTAAATAAACTATATATGGATTATAGACTACCCGATTCTTTAGACTCGGGCCGCCATCTAGTGTCTGTATACTTGTGATCCCCGGCTGTAATGTCTGTATACTTGTGATCCCCAGCTGTAATGTCTGTATACTTGTGATCCCCAGCAGTAATGTCTGTATGCTTGTGATCCCCAGCAGTAATGTCTGTATGCTTGTGATCCCCAGCAGTAATGTCTGTATGCTTGTGATCCCCAGCAGTAATGTCTGTATGCTTGTGATCCCCAGCAGTAATGTCTGTATGCTTGTGATCCCCAGCAGTAATGTCTGTATACTTGTGATCCCCTTCTGTAATGTCTGTATACTTGTGATCCCCTTCTGTAATGTCTGTATATTTGTGATCCCCAGCTGTAATGTCTGTATGCTTGTGATCCCCAGCTGTAATGTCTGTATGCTTGTGATCCCCAGCTGTAATGTCTGTATGCTTGTGATCCCCAGCTGTAATGTCTGTATACTTGTGATCCCTGGCTGTAATGTCTGTATACTTGTGATCCCCGGCTGTAGTGTCTTTATACTCACTTACTCCCTACCTGCCCAGGAGCTGTGGTAAATCCCACCTTTTCCTGCATGGTTAAACACTTATATTACACAGGAGCACATTTCTAAGAAAATCTCAGGACTGGAAAACATTTGTTACCACTTGCAATTGTAGAACTTATTTTTATTTTAAGATCTAGTTATTAAAATTTACAATTGTTCACAGCATAACCCGTTTAGGTTCGGGTCTGCATTGACTTATATGCCGTTCAGGTTTTGGCATCAAACTTTGGTCCCGAACCGGATTTTTTTACACCAAGCCAGGTAAACCCCAACGTCATCGGGTTGGATCATCAGTATTCTACAGCTTCAGTGAATGAAAATTTTGATCTGAATGCATACTACTAACATCTAAAATTACTACTGCATAGAGATAGGCAAACCCACAGATGTTTGGGTTCGGCAGATTTGGTTGGACTTTTTTTTTTTTTCCTTTAGTCCTCGTTTGGCCTGAAATTGAACCATTACATGTATAGCAGCACTATAGTATATGGCGGTACATTACATTACATGTATAGCAGCGCTATGGTATATGGCGGTACATTACAGTACATATATAGCAACGCTATAGTATATGGCGGTACATTATAGTACATGTATAGAAGCACTATAGTATAGGGCGGTACATTACAGTACATGTATAGCAGCGCTATGGTATATGGCGGTACATTACATGTATAGCAGCGCTATGGTATATGGTGGTACATTACAGTACATATATAGCAGCACTATAGTATTTGGCTGTACATTACAGTACATGTATAGCGGCACTATGGTATATGGCGATACTCCGCTCCTTGCGGCCCCCGCTCCTCCACAGTAAAAGTAAAAATAAAAAATCCACAGTGAGGATACTCCCTTTTCCGCCGGCTTGCTCCACCTCCGTGTTCAAGGTCCTACAGGCCTTTAGGACCTGCCGTTGCCTGGGAAACCGATCAGCTGATCGGTCACATGACAGCTAACTGCCGGGGGGGCAGGATGGTGATGGGGGGGGGGGCAGGATTGTGTCGGGGGCAGGATGGAGCTGGAAGGGGGGCAGGATGGTGGCGGGGGGCAGGATGGTGGCGGGGGCAGGTTGGAGCGAACGGGGTAGGATGGAGCTGGCGGGGCAGGATGGAGCTGGCGGGGCAGGATGGTGGCGAACGGGGCAGGATGGGGTGAACGGGGCAGGATGGAGCCGGTGGGGCAGGATAGTGGTGGGGGGGCAAGATGGTGGTGGGGAGGCAGGATGGATCCAGCGGGCAGGATGGTGGCGGGGGGGCAGGATGGTGGTGGGGAGGCAGGATGGTGGTGGGGGGCGGGATGGTGGTGGGGAGGCAGGATGATTGGGGTGGGGAGGCAGGATGATTGGGGGGGGGCGGGTTAGGATGGTGGTGGGGGTTCAGGATGGATGCGGGGGGGGGCAGGATGGAGTCGGCGGGGCAGGATGGAGCCAGAGGAGCAGGATGGGGGGGGGAGCAGGATGGTGGTGGGGGAGGCATGATGGAGCAAGCGGGGGAGGCAGGATGGAGCGAGCGGGACAGGATGGAGCCGGCGGGGGGGGTTAAGGATGGAGGCGCTCCTTTTGCCCCCCTCTGCTGCTCCTGTCCCTCCTCCACTCCCCGTGGCCCCCCCTGCCCCCCCACTCCATGGTGATAAAAAATAAAAAAATCCCATAAGGATACTTACCTGTCCGCCGGCTCGCTTCACCTCTGTCTTGTAGCTCCCAGGACAGGACCTGGCATTGCCTGGGAAACCGATCAGCTGATCGTTTTCCCAGGCAACGACAGGTACTCAAACTCTCTAGAAGCTAGAAGACGGAGGTGGAGCGAGCCGGCGGAGGGTAAGTATCCTTATGGGATTTTTTTATATTTATCACTGTGGAAGAGCAGGGGAGGGACAGGAGGAGCGGAGGAGGGCAGGAGGAGCGGAGGAGGGCAGGAGGAGCGGAGGAGGGCAGGAGGAGTGGAGGGGGGGCAAGAAGAGCGGGGGGGCTGCAGGGAGCGCAGGCTGGAGGAACGGGGGGCTGTGAGGAGAGACTGTGTATCCCGGCAACAGCGACGCTGACGCGCTGCTGTAGCCGGGCTGCAAATTGGCGCGAAATTCGAACATTGAATTCTCGCGCCTATTTGCATAGTCTGCGCTCATTGTGAGCGGCCTCTGTCTGGTGCGTGATTTCCATGACAGACAGAGAACATTAGACAATTATATAGTAGATGGCTAGGGGCCTTGAGGAGCTGTAAAAGAAAGCAAAACAGGTATGCTTGAGGTTAATAAATGGGTGAAACATGCCCATCACTACAACTGACCTCTAAATTTCATTTAGAGTAGGCTATGACTGTGAATTTCCCCTAATTTTATACCAAATTCTTTACCTGTTTTCTTCTACGTCTACATGACGTTTTGTAGCATGGCTCCAATCAAACGCTCCTGTACGTTCATCCACCCATCTTTTCAACTCTATGATGCATCTGTCTCTGATTTTCAGCACTACGATGTGCGAGAAAAAGTCACAGGCTGCATATAAATGATGAATAATGGAACCCATACTGAGGTCAATCAAGACATCTCCTTTGATATGACCTGCAAGAAAAAAAATCAAATATTAAAACATACATACATTGAGGTGAAAGAGTCACAAATGGTTTTTACCAATATCACAGTTAAGTAGAACGCTGTCAGGCACCACGGCTCATTGTATCGCTCCTGGAGATGCAGCTCCAACTGGACAAGCACTGCTGATCAGATGGGTGGCTTCCTGCTGTGTTCTCCTGCCCTTGGCTCCCCGGGTGCACATTTCCAGTTTAAAGCCACATGCACTATATGGGTTGAAAAGAAGCAGCACTCACCGGATCGGGTACAACACAGCTTTATTTGCAGAAGATTTCCAGACTTTACATCAGGGGGCTTTAGTGGGGATGGAGAGGGGTCTTTAAACCGATGGCCATCTCATGCTCCTACACAGCGCTTCCACGGATTCAGACAGACTCCAGACAGGTTGTTTTGTACCCGGTCCGGTCAGGGCTGCTTCGCTTCAATCTACATAATAGTTACCAATATCTAAATGCACTAATTTCAATGTAAAGTATAGGTGGATCCATCTGTTGCGGGGGGATGATGTGTTTTTTCTTTGACCTGTTTTGCTTCTTTCATATTGCAAAAATCCACATATTTTGCCAATTGGTGCCCAATGTTCTCCAAAATATCATGTGTACTACACTGGGAGATTAAAGCACCTAAGGCTGGTCTATGTTTGCAATTTGTATGCGTTTTTACAGCTAAAAACGCATCCAAACGCATGCAAAAATGCGGGCTGCTGTGTCCATGCTGACGCCTGTGTTTTCCATTTTTGCATGCGTTTTGCATTTCATCCTATGGGTGCATTAATGCGTGTGTTTAGATGCGTAAAAATGCACACAGACGCAAACGCAGCCCAGCCTTACACGTGAACTAGGCCATCTATTTAAAACCATCTAAACAGAACATTTAGGACACATACCTTCTCAGAAACAGATACTAACTTAATGGCAGAAACTTAAAACTCTTCTGTCAGAGGAGTATGATAAAGTAACTCAGAAGCTAAAGATGAATTACCGTATATACTCGTGTATAAGCCGAGTTTTTCAGCACAAAAATTGTGCTGAAAAGTGCCCCCCTCGGCTTATACACGAGTCAGTGACGGCTGACTGTGTGGGGCCGGTGTCCGGGGGCTGGAGGAGGTGGGGGAGGCTGTACAATGAGCGGGCAATCACGTGCTCCCGCTCATTAGTGCAATGCAATATGCACTGCATCCCCCTGTCCATCAGCGGCAGGGGGAGCCGTGCATATTACATTGCTGCCAGCGCTCCTCCGCCCCCCTGGGGTAGTATACAGCAGTGCCCCCCCTGTGGGTATACACAGCCCCCCCCCTGGGGTAGTATACAGCAGTGCCCCC
The DNA here is from genome assembly GCA_033576535.1 of Allobates femoralis. Taxonomy (NCBI): domain Eukaryota; kingdom Metazoa; phylum Chordata; class Amphibia; order Anura; family Aromobatidae; genus Allobates; species Allobates femoralis. The sequence goes on along the minus strand of JARQOC010000009.1, from coordinate 31,682,231 downwards.
CTGTGGGTATACACATCCCCCCCCCCCCGTGGTAGTATACAGCAGTGCCCCCCTGTGGGTATACACAGCCCCCCCGTGGTAGTATACAGCAGTGCCCCCCCTGTGGGTATACACAGCCCCCCCCCTGGGGTAGTATACAGCAGTGCCCCCCTGTGGGTATACACAGCCGCCCCCCCGTTGCTGCCGCACACCTGTAAAAAGAAGCGCTTTCATACTTATCCTCCTGCTGTCACCGCGCGCATCCTCCGCTCTCCTTACACCCGGCGTCCATCCACGTGACCGCGCACAAATAATGACGTCATTATTTGTGCGCGGTCATATGGATGGACGCCGGTTGCAAGGAGAGCGGAGGATGCGCGCGGTGACAGCAGGAGGATAAGTATGAAAGATCTTCTTTTTACAGGTGTGCGGCAGCAACGGGGGGGCGGCTGTGTATACCCACAGGTGGGGCACTGCTGTATACTACCCCAGGGGGTGGCTGTGTATACCCACAGGGGGGGCACTGCTGTATACTACCACGGGGGGGCTGTGTATACCCACAGGGGGGCACTGCTGTATACTACCCCAGGGGGGGGGCTGTGTATACCCACAGGGGGGGCACTGCTGTATACTACCACAGGGGGGGCTGTGTATACCCACAGGGGGGGCACTGCTGTATACTACCCCAGGGGGGGGGCTGTGTATACCCACAGGGGGTGCACTGCTGTATACTACCACGGGGGGGGCTGTGTATACTCACAGGGGGGGCACTGCTGTATACTACCACGGGGGGGGGGGGGCTGTGTATACCCACAGGGGGGGCACTGCTGTATACTACCCCAGGGGGGGGCTGTGTATACCCACAGGGGGGCACTACTGTATACTACCACGGGGGGGCTGTGTATACCCACAGGGGGGGCACTGCTGTATACTACCCCAGGGGGGGGGCTGCTGTATACTACCACAGGGGAGTGGCTGCTGTATATACCTCTGTGGCTGCTGTATACTACCACAGGGGGGGCTGCTGTATACTACCACAGGGGGAGACTGCTGTATACTACCACAGGGGAGGGGCTGCTGTATATACCTCTGTGGCTGCTGTATACTACCACAGGGGGAGGCTGCTGTATACTACCACAGGGGAGGGTGCTGTATACTACCACAGGGGGAGGCTGCTGTATACTACCACAGGGGGAGACTGCTGTATACTACCACAGGGGGAGACTGCTGTATACTACCACAGGGGGAGACTGCTGTATACTACCACAGGGGGAGACTGCTGTATACTACCACAGGGGGAGACTGCTGTATACTACCACAGGGGGAGACTGCTGTATACTACCACAGGGGGAGACTGCTGTATACTACCACAGGGGAGACTGCTGTATACTACCACTGGGGAGGCTGCTGTATACCACTGGGGGGGACTGTATACCTGTGCTGGGGTCCATCCTCGGCTTATACATGAGTCAATAGGTTTTCCCAGGTTTTGGGGGCAAAAGTAGGGGGGTCGGCTTATACACGGGTCGGCTTATACACGAGTATATACGGTACTACTTATCTAATGACAAACCAACTAAGGCCTTTGCAACTAGACTTAAACAAATGAGACAAAAAACTAAGATCTCGCAAGTTAAAAATCGACTGGGACATATGGTTCATCACCCTAGGGATATCACTAATGTTTTTGCTGACTTCTACCAAAATCTTTACAATCTTAAAAACGACCCTAACTCTTATACTCCCTCTGTAGAAACAATTGATTCTTTCTTGAGCTCTACCAATCTTCCCTCTCTCACCAAGCAAGAACTAGACAATTTAAATTCCCCATACACAGAATTGGAACTCTCGACATGACATTAATTAAAACACTTAAAAATGGCCCAGATGGGTTTCAGAACGTATTTTTAAAAAATTTTGAGACTTTATTATTAACCTCTCTCACTAATTTAGCTAATAAATCCGCGTCTGAGGGCCATTTGCCTGCTGAAATGTTGGAAGCTCTGGTGATCGTGCTGCCTAAAGACAAAGGTGATCCAAGCGACACAAAAAATTGTAGACCCATTTCTCTATTAAACAGCGAACACGAAAATCCTAGCAAAATGAGCTGCCCTGAGATTACAGACATCAATATGTAACCTTGTTAACCCCGATCAAGTGGGCTTTATCCCGGGTAGAATGGCACCAGATGCGACACGAAGAGCTTTAAACCTGATCTCTATTATAGACAAAAAGAAAATCCCGGCGGTACTACTGGCCCTCGACGTGGAAAAAGCATCTGATAGAGTTAACTGGTCATATATGTTTAGAACTGTCAAAAAATGTGGCATTCAGGGCAGAATTTTCAATGCTATATCTGCAATGTATTCTAAGGCTGCTTTCACATTACGGAATTTTTATTTCTGATGCTGTCCGATTAAAACTAGGACAGCATCGGAATGATTCTGGCCCCTATGTAGCCCTATGGGCATCGGACCGAATCTGATGTGCACTAAATGCCATCCGATTTGGTTTGATCTGATTCTGTCCAAAATCGGATCAGACCAAATCGGATGGCATTTAGTGCACATCCGATTTGGTCCGATGTTTTTAATATGGGGCCCTATGGAGCAGGGTCCGAGGAAACATCTGATGTGTCCTCGGACCTGATTTTACTGTACTGAGCATGCTCAGTACAGTAAACCTGCTCCTGACCATCTAATTTTACTTCCGCAATGTATATACATACATTGCGGAAGTAAAATTAAGTAAGGCAGGGGTTAAAAATAATAAACCATCTATGCTCACCTGTCCACGATTCACCCGGCGTCTCCAGCACATCCTGCCTCTAGGACCTGGCGTGATATCACAGTCACATGACTGGTTACCACGGTAACCGATCATGTGACTGTGACATCATGAGAGGTCCTAGGATCCGAAGAAGACAGCTGGAAGCGCTGCGGGATTTGTGGACTGGTGAGAATACATTTTTTTTTATTCTGAAGGAGAGGGGAAAGGAGGGGGAGTACTGGGGGACATGAGGGGGACACACAGGGCAGAAGAGGGGGGGACATACAGGGGAGAAGAGGGGGAAACAGAGGGGAAGCACCAGGGGAGATGAGGGGGACACACAGGGGAGAACAGGTGACAGGAGGAGCCGGCAAACTGATCCTGCAGAATGTCGGATCGGATGCCTATTTGGCATCTGATTGCAGGGATCAGTTTAGATCCGATGCTGTCCGATTTATATCCCTTTTTGCGGATGACATTCTGCTCACTTTAGCAAACCCAGCGACATCCCTTTACCACTTAAACTTAGTGATTGGAAAATCGCAGAAATATCATTTTACAAAATAAATTATTCAAAAACCCCAGTGTTTAACATTCAATTTAAGCGATGAAGTAGTTTCCGCTTTAAAATCAAAATACACATTTAATTGGCAATCTCACTATATCCCCTATTCGGGAATAATTTTGACAAAATCACCTTCCTCGGCGGTCAATGAGACGATGTCAGCCCTTCACTAATCACTCCAATTAGAACTGACCCATTTAAATAAAGCTGTTCTGTCATGGTTGGGGAAAATAGTCACCTACAAAATGATGATTCCTCCTAGAATTTTGTATACCTTCCGTTGCATACCTATTTTAATCCCCAAATTATGGATTAACAAATTTCAAAAGCAACTAAGAATTTTTATCTGGAATAAAAATAAACCCAGGATTGCTTATCAGTGTTTTAGAAAAGCATAAGAGGCGTGGTGGTCTGGGGGTACCAAACTTGTATAATTACTATCAAGCCACCCTAGTAAAGCTATCCAAAGGCTGGTTGTTAGAGGACAATCCTATACCGTGGGTCACTCTTGAGAAGGCCCGCTTGAACGCTAAGAACCTTAAATTAACCATCATTGCTTACCTGTTGGACCCTAGCAAACACCCTCCAAACCTTCATACCCCAAAGGCGACGATAACTGCCTGCAGGAATCTACTCCAAAAATCTAAGCCAATATTTGGGGAAACCGACTTAACTCTCTCTCAATTCAGATCTTAGAGATAATTGATCCCCAATTTAACCCCTTAACGACTAATGACGAGTATACTCGTCATGAAAAGATGTCAGTTCCCGCATCATGACGAGTATACTCGTCATGGCTTTGAACTGTCAGTGCTCCTAAACGAACAGTGACAGCTCAAATCTAAAAGCTGTCAGTGACAGCCAAGGGTTAGGGGCAGAGGTGTGGGCACCCCTGTTAACCCCTTCACCCCCCTCCCCCACCGCAATCACTCTTATCTGCGGGCGGGTTGCACCGCAGCCGCCGGCCATGAGCTGATGCTCCAGCTCCCCCTGTGTCCTGTCCCCGCCCCCTGTGTCCAGCTCCCCCTGTGTCCTGTAGCCCCCCCCCTGTGTCCTGAGCCCCCTGTGTCCTGTCCCCGTCCCCTGTGCAGCCCCTCCTGTGTCCTGTCGCCGTCCCCTGTGCAGCCCCTCCTGTGTGCGGTCCCTGTCCCCTGTGCAGCCCCTCCTGTGTCCTGTCCCCGCCCCCTGTGTCCAGAGCCCCCTGTGTCCTGTAGCCCCCCCCTGTGTCCTGAGCCCTCTGTGTCCTGTCCCCGTCCCCTGTGCAGCCCCCCCTGTCTCCCGTCCATCCCCGCCCTCCACCTTGCACAGTTTGTTTGCCGGCGGGCTTCTGCGCCCGCCGGCAAAGCTGCAGGGCCCCCTCCTCCTCCCTGCTGGTCCCCAGCCCCCGGGACTCGGTCCCCAGCCCCCGATCCCTGGTCCCCAGCCCCGCTCACCTATCCCGGCGGGCTGCACGCTCGGTGCACCCGCCCGCACCGTCGGGCCTCCTCTGCAGTGTGGCTCCTCCTCTTCTCAGGGCTCCTCCTCCTCATCGCTGGGTAAGTATGAATGAATGAAAGAATGAATGAAAGAATGAAAGAATGAATGAATGGATGGATGAATGGATGGGTGGATGGATGGGTGGATGGATGGATGGATGGGTGGGTGGATGGATGGATGGGTGGATAGATGGATGGATGTGTGCGTGCGTGGATGTGCTTGTGTGGATGTGTGTGCGTGGTTGTGTGCATGCGTGGATGTCAGCACGTGGATGTGCGTACGTGGATGTGCGTACGTGGATGTGCGTACGTGGATATGCATGTGTGGATGTGTGTGCGTGGTTGTGTGCATGCGTGGATGTGCGTACGTGGATGTGCGTACGTGGATGTGCGTACGTGGATGTGCGTACGTGGATGTGCGTGCGTGGATGTGCGTACGTGGATGTGCGTGCGTGGATGTGCATACGTGGATGTGCGTGTGTGAATGTGCGTGCGTGGATGTGTGCGTACGTGGATGTGGATGTACGTGGATGTGTGTGTGGATGTACGTGGATGTCAGCATGCGTGCGTGGATGTGTGCATGCGTGGATGTGCGTGCGTGGTTGTGTGCATGCGTGGATGTGCGTGGATGATGGGTGCATAGGTGGATGGATGGGTGCAACAAGGGATCAAGTGTCCTCTTGTTATAGTCTCTGGGATCATAGTCATGGTGCACTGTATAACTGATCATTGTCATACAGTGCACCATAACTCTGACCCCTGAGACTGTAGGAAGAGGACACTTGATCCCTTGCTGCAGTCTCTGGATTGAGCAGAGGCGATCGAGCGTCGTGGGACCTTCGTTGTGGACTACGTCGGAGGCAATCGAGCGTCGTGGGACCTTCGTTGTGGACTACGTCGGATCTTCATAATAAAGATGGAGTCCGAATTTTGTTTGTGTTTTTTTTTCAAATAAAAAGATTTTTCTATGTGTGTATTTTCTGACTATTTACCAGAGATTCCTAATGGCGGGTCTAACATTGGCCCTATATTATGAATCTCGGGCTTAGTGCCAGCTGCCAATAAAAAGCTGGCATTAACCCCTTTATTACCCAGTTCGCCACCGGCACCAGGGCAACTGGAAGAGCATGGGTACAGCGCCAGAAAATGGCGCTTCAATGAATGCGCCATTTTCTGGAGCAGCTGCGGGCTGCAATTCGCAGCATGGGGGGCCCAGAACGCTTGGGCCTTTCCATGCTGAGGATTCCAGCCCCCAGCTGCCTAGTTGTACCTGGCTGGGCCAAAAATATGGCGGAGCCCTACGTCATTTTTTTTTCTAGAATTAGTTCTAGAAATGAAAAAAAATGGGCTTCACTGTATTTTTGGTTGCAGCCAGGTACAACGAGGCAGCTGGGGGTTGCTGGCAGTCTGTAGCTGCCAAGTTGTACCTGGCTGGACCAAAAATATGGCGGAGCCCTACGTCATTTTTTTTCTAGAATTGGTTCTAGAAATAAAAAAAAATGGGCTTTGCTGTATTTTTGGTTGCAGCCAGGTACAACGAGGCAGCTGGGGGTTGCTGGCAGTCTGTAGCTGCCAAGTTGTACCTGGCTGGACCAAAAATATGGCGGAGCCCTACGTCATTTTTTTTTCTAGAATTAGTTCTAGAAATAAAAAAAAATGGGCTTCGCTGTATTTTTGGTTGCAGCCAGGTACAGCGAGGCAGCTGGGGGTTGCTGGCAGTCTGTAGCTGCCAAGTTGTACCTGGCTGGACCAAAAATATGGCGGAGCCCTACGTCATTTTTTTTTCTAGAATTAGTTCTAGAAATAAAATAAAGCCTTCGCTGTATTTGTAGCCAGCCATGTACAACTTGGTAGCTGGCTGACTGGAATCCTCAGCGTGGAGAGACTCAAATGTTGTGGGTCCCCCACGCTGCAAATTTCAACCCACAGCCACCCAAGAAAATAGCGCATTCATTAGAGGCGGCATTTTCTGGTGCTGTACCCCAACTCTACCAGTTGCCCTTGTGCTGGTGGCACACGGGTTCTCCATATGCGACATAGTGTCCGCTAACAATTTCAATAGAAAATTAGCTCCAATTGTTAGCGGAAACCATGTCGGGTATGGAGAGCCCCTCCCTGTGTGCCTGAACATTGGAGCTCCCCCACAAGTGACCCCATTTTGGAAACTAGACCCCCGAAGGAACGTATCTAGATGCATAGTGAGTACTTTGAACTCCCAGATGCTTCACAAATTCATCCATAAAAATGAAAAAGCACGTTTTTTTTCCACAAAAAGTTTCTTTTTTCATTTTTACGGATCAATTTGTGAAGCACCTGGGGTTCAAAGTGCTCACTATGCATCTAGATACGTTCCTTGGGGGGTCTAGTTTCCAAAATGGGGTCACTTGTGGGGGAGCTCCAATGTTTAGGCACATAGGGGCTCTTCATATCCTTCAAGGTGTCCGCTAACAATTCCAATTGTTAGCGGACACCATGTCGCGTATGGAGAGCCCCTGTGTGTTTCCACATTGGAGCTCCCCCACAAGTGACCCCATTTTGGAAACTAGACCCCCAAAGGATTATATCTAGATGCATAGTGAGCACTTTGAACCCCCAGATGCTTCACAAATTGATCCGTAATAATGAAAAAAGAAATTATTTGTGGAAAAAAAGTGCTTTTTCATTTTTACGGATGAATTTCTGAAGCACCTGGGGGTTCAAAGTGCTCACTATGCATCTAGATACGTTCCTTTGGGGGTCTAGTTTCCAAAATGGGGTCACTTGTGGGGGAGCCCCAATGTGAAGACACATGGGGACCCTCCAAACGCGACATGGTGTCCGCTAACAAATTGAGCTCATTTTCCATTCAAATTGTTAGCGGACACCATGTCGCGTTTGGAGGGTCCCCGTGTGTCTCCACATTGGAGCTCCCCCACAAGTGACCCCATTTTGGAAACTAGACCCCCTAAGGAACGTATCTAGATGCATAGTGAGCACTTTGAACCCCCATATGCTTCAGAAATTCATCCGTAAAAATGAAAAAGCACTTTTTTTTTCCCACAAAAAATTTATTTTTTCATTATTATGGATCAATTTGTGAAGCATCTGGGGTTCAAAGTACTCACTATGCATCTAGATATGTTCCTTTGGGGTCTAGTTTCCAAAATGGGGTCACTTGTGGGGGAGCTCCAATGCGGAGACACACAGGGACCCTCCAAACGCGACATGGTGTCCGCTAACAATTTGAGCTCATTTTCCATTCAAATTGTTAGCGGACACCATGTCGCGTTTGGAGGGCCCCGGTGTGTCTCCACATTGGAGCTCCCCCACAGGTGACCCCATTTCGGAAACTAGACCCCCTAAGGAACATATCTAGATGCATAGTGAGCACTTTGAACCCCCAGATGCTTCACAAATTCATCAATAAAAATGAAAAAGCACTTTTTTTTTCCACACAAATTTTCTTTTTTCATTTTTACAGATCAATTTGTGAAGCACCTGGGGGTAGAAAGTGCTCACTATGCATCTAGATATGTTCCTTTGGGGGTGTAGTTTCCAAAATGGGGTCACTTGTGGGGAGCTCCAATGTGGAGACACACGGGGACCCTCCAAACGCGACATGGTGTCCGCTAACAATTTGAATGGAAAATGAGCTCAAATTGTTAGCGGACACCATGTCGCGTTTGGAGGGTCCCTGTGTGTCTCCACATTGGAGCTCCCCCACAAGTGACCCTATTTTGGAAACTAGACCCCCAAAGGAACATATCTAGGTACATAGTGAGCACTTTGAACCCCCAGATGCTTCACAAATTGATCCGTAATAATGAAAAAATTATTTTTTAGTGGGAAAAAAAAGTGCTTTTTCATTTTTACGGATGAATTTCTGAAGCATATGGGGGTTCAAAGTGCTCACTATGCATCTAGATACGTTCCTTCGGGGGTCTAGTTTCCAAAATGGGGTCACTTGTGGGGGAGCTCCAATGTGGAGATACACAGGGACCCTCCAAACGCGACATGGTGTCCGCTAACAATTTGAGCTCATTTTCCATTCAAATTGTTAGCGGACACCATGTCGCGTATGGAGGGTCCCTGTGTGTCTCCACATTGGAGCTCCCCCACAAATGACCCCATTTTGGAAACTAGACCCCCTAAGGAAGGTATCTAGATGCATAGTGAGCACTTTGAACCCCCAGATGCTTCACAAATTCATTCATAAAAATTAAAAAAACACTTTTTTTTCACAAAAAAATTCTTTTTGCCTACATTTTTTCAGTTTCACATGGGCAAAGGGATAAAATACATCCCAAAATTTGTTGGGCAATTTCTCCTGAGTACACCGATACCTTATATGTGGTCATAAACCACTGTTTGGGCGCACGGCAGGGCTCAGAAGGGAAGGAGCGCCATTTCACTTTTTGAACGGAAAATTGGCTCTAAAATTCAAATTGCGCTCCTTCCCTTCTGAGCCCTGCCGTGCGCCCAAACAGTGGTTTATGACCACATATAAGGTATCGGTGTACTCAGGAGAAATTGCCCAACAAATTTTAGGATGCATTTTATGCTGTTGCCCATGTGAAAATGAAAAAATTGAGGCTAAAAGAACATTTTTGTTACAAAAATTAAAATGTCCATTTTTTCCTTCAACATTATTTTAGTTCCTGTGAAGCACCTGAAGGGTTAATAATCTTCTTCAATATAGTTTTGAGTAGCTTGAGGGGTGCAGTTTTTGGAATGGTGTCACTTTTGGGTGTTTTCTGTCATGTACACCCCTCAAAGGGACTTCAAATGTGATGTGGTCACTAAAAAATTGGTTTTGTAAATTTTGCTGGAAAAATGAATAATTGCTGATGAACTTTGAACCCTTATAACGTCCTATCAAATTTTTTTTTTTCTTCCAAAATTGTGCTGATGTGAAGTAGACATGTGGGACATGTTATTTATTAACTATTTTGTGGCACATAACTCTCTGGTTTAGCAGAATAAAAATTAAAAATTTGAAAATTGCTAAATTTTCAAAATTTTTGCCAAATTTTTTATTTTTTCACAAATAAACGCAAAAATTATCGACCTAAATTTAATACTAACATGAAGCCCAATATGTCACGAAAAAACAATCTCAGAATCGCTAGGATCCGTTGAAGCGTTCCAGAGATATTACCTCATAAAGGGAGAGTGGTCAGAATTACAAAAAATGGTCTGGTCATTAAGCTGCAAAGTGACTCGGTCCTTAAGGGGTTAAACATGAATAAATGAACTAAGAAAGGGGTTTTGATGATCCAAGATGTTTTTCCAGACAATGATTTATTATCATTTCAAACTCTTAAACATAGGTTAAACCTATCTTATTCGGACAAAGCAATTTGGTTTAAAATTCACTCATACTTGACCTCAAAAAAGATTCTCTTTCTCCTACCCCGGAATATCATAGACTTACTATACAACCCCACAGATAACTCAAAGTGGAAAACGAATCATTTCTATACATTATTTAATGATGATGTCGAGCTGCTGAAATCCAAAAATGTCATCACATGGGGAAAAGAATTGCAGATTCAAGTAGATGTGGCTCAACTTTCAAAAACACTGGATATTGTTTATTCAAATACCATATGCGTGACCCTTCACGAATCCCACTACAAAATCCTTTCCAGGTGGTATTGGGCGCTCGAAAGACTCCACCGAATATCTCCATCTGTGTCACCGGAGTGCTGGAGGGGCTGCGGGAAAACAGGTTCCCTTTCACACATATTCTGGAGTTGCTCTAAACTAAATACCCTATGGGTAGAAATCAAAAATCTTATTAGAGATTATTACAGGTTTACATATCTCCCTCAATTCACAACTAGCCCTCCTCCTGGTAGGAATTGATGACTTTCCAATCAACCTGAGGCACATCATATGCCATATACTAATTACAACGAAACTCTCAATAGCCTCAAAATGGAAACATCAGGAGGTACCTACTATCGCGGAGAGAATAAATAGAATATCTACTCATAACGTATATGAGTATAATAATGCTTTGAGGATGAAAAAACATAACAAATATAAGCTTAGATGGGAACCTTGGACGCACACTTTCATGCCGAATTTAAACCTTATTTAGTTCCGCTGACATTGTAACATTACGATTTGCAATGATATAATTCTTACTTCACAATTTGATCTTTATAGAATGCAAGCTAAACCTTTAGGATATGGTTCTATAGTAATGTAATTGTGACATTTTAGGATTAATGTAACTTTTTTTTCTTTATAATTGTTAACTGTAACCTTAATGGCCACTTTACACGCGGCAACAGGTAGATAGAAAACGGCAGGTGTCGGAGACAATTGTACCTTTTACGTTCAAAACACCTTGAAGTGGCTGCGTGTAATTCAGGTATCTGCAAGGTGTTTTGAAGGTAAAAGGTACAATCGTCTCCGACACCTGCCATTTTCTATCTTCCTGTTGCCGCTTGTAAAGTGGCCATAAGATGTAAACTGTAACTTCACAAGAATGGTTTCTTTTTGTTGTTTGTTTTTTATATATTTTCCCATATTTATGTCCCCCTCCTCTTTACTTCCTGTAAAATTTTATAAAAATAAACTGATTAGGGACACATACCTTCTGTAAATGTCTTAGTAAGATTTTCAATGGGGAATACCAAGGAATCTTCATCAGAGATCCTATCAGGGTTATCTGACAAGTAATCGTCCAAATGTTGCCGGGAATCAAAGCCGTCTTCATGGTAGCGCTTACAGGAGCCGGAATCCATCGTCTAGTCTTGTATCCCAGGCGGAGTGACTTCTCTACACCGGGGCTCGAGGGCTTTATATCATCACCAAGAATCAATTTACAAAACACATTATTATAATACATTAAACTGACTGATCATATCACGAGTTCTTCTCATCATTTATGAAGTCATGAGATCCTGTATTTACAAGGTAATTAAAGGGACACTCTCACCAGCTTTTTGCTATCTCATCTGACAACAGCATAATGTAGAGACAGAGACCCTGATTCCAGCGATGTGTCACTTACTGGGCTGCTCAGTGTCGTTTCCATAAAATCACTGTTCCATCAGTTGGAGATTAACATTGTAGGACTAATCACACAGTCCAGCAGAGTCATTTACTGCTAAATCTGAAGCAGAGAAAACAGTAATTTTATCAAAGGGACAGCAAGCAGCTCAGTAAGTGACACATCGCTGGAATCAGGGTCTCTATCTCTACATTATGCTGCTGTCAGATGGGATGGCAAAAACCTGGTGACAGTGTCCCTCTAAAGTATAATAAAAGCAAGAAAAGAAACTCAATAAGGACCAGACTTTCAGAAGTAAAACATTTTTTGAGTTTCCATTTTGACATTGAAAAACTAAAATGATTTTGTCCCTGATTTCACATACCTGTGACTAAGCCTAGGGTCACATTAGCATAAGCCTTTTTGCTGACAGATCCGTGAAAAAACTAAGAATTCTGCAGCCTTAGTGCAGCGTTAATGTTCTGTAATGCTGCGCTAATGCTGGCAATTGATTCCTATGGGTTCCGGACTTACAGTGCAGGATGCCGCTTGACAAAGAAGTCTTGGAGTTTCAAATCTCGCGTTATTTTGCAGTTTGAAGCGTTTTCTTGCACTGTAAGTCCGTCACCCAAGGGAATCAATTACCAGCATAAGCGCAGCGTTACAAGAACATTAACGCTGCACTAAGTCTGCGTTCAGCCTGCAGAATTCTACGGTTTTTCACGAATCCATCAGCAAAAAGGCTGATGTTAATGTGACCCTAGCCTAAGCCTGGCGAAACATGGTATAGGATGTCTTAGTATCATAGGGTCTGTATGCACATTGTGAGTAAAATGTTCTGTTCCTTATGTCTCCTGATTGTTTTGCTGACTCTCTTCAGTGCTAGTTGACTTGAATATACAGATTAGTATCTGATATCGGGAGCTCACTGCTTGCTTGTAGTGCCTACAGTGAACCATTGTGATCATAGTGTCCTTATGTGGGGCTGCATGAGTGCTGCTAGTGTCACGGGCTACATGTCATTGATGATATCATGAAGTCACAGATGTACTGCTGTATTCTGAAACAGAAGATGCCGCCATCACTCCGTGCCCTTGGTAGGCATACACTTTGGAAACACAACAATGATCCAGAGCACACATCGGGCACATTTCTGACAAAGAACAGGTTGAAAGTGATTTAGTGGCCGAGTGTCTCCTGATCTGAACAAAACCGAGCACCAGTGCGAATTCTGAAAATACAAGTTATAATCATTAGTGATGAGCAGGCATGCCCGCCACTGCTGGATACTCGATTGAGCATTGGTGTGCTTGGGTATATTCGTTACTCACTTGAGTATCACGGGTGCTCAAGCGCCATGCTCGATTCCCTGCCTCACATGTTTCGAGGTCGTTAGACAGCCAATCAACATGCGGGGATTGCCTGCCAATCACGGTAATGCGATAGCCAAGTTTGCCACCGGCATTACTGTGATTGGCTGGCAGCATTGCGTCATCGGATTTTGTATAAGACTCCCGGCTGTAATGCATGGCACAATCCCCTGTGGACACAGTTCGAGCAGAGTTGATCTAAGATGGAGATCTTAAGGTAGATTAGAGCAATAATATAGGGAGTGTTTATTTGTTATTGCAGTGATTATATACCACTACTGCACCATTAAAACAAAAGTCCATTTTAGGGCTGCATACTGTCCTTTCTCTAGTAAAACCGCTGCTACCTGCATTCAGTTTAGGGGTGGCTAGTGGAGGAGGAATCATTTTGGTTTAGAGGCACCACCACTTTGGCTCTAATTTATTGAAATGTGGAGACTCTTTTTGGAGTCTTCTTGTCTGTTTCCTGAATTTAGCAAGACTCTCTGAGCACGATGCCTACATGTGTCACTCATCCCCCTGTAACTCATTAATGTTTAACTTTGAAATGCTAAACCAGGCCCTGTTCCAGACCCTGTGCCATGCATGAAATCTGCACCATTGTACCATTTTTATTGTGGGTCAATTGATGTCACTTTCGTGGTATCTGACCCTAATTTTTTGAAATGTGGAGTCTCTTCTTGGGGGTCTCCTTCTCTATTTCCTGAATTTAGCAGATGTCTCTGAGCCCTGAGACTCTGACCTCACGCGTTGCTGTACTGCTGCTCGCTACGCATAGGAGGTAGGCAGCGGTACAGGAGCAGAGAGATGTGATCACCCTGCTCTGCAGCTGCAGAGACTAATCATATTGGTGCACTATGCACGCCAATATGATTAATAACGCGATCTCCGGGTGAACCACGGCGGCCCTCTTTCCTCATCACAGGGGGCGGGGCCATGCGGATTTGTGGCCCACCAGAGGATTTCCCCGGTGGGCCAGTCTGACCATGCGTATCATTCATCCCCCGTGTAACTCATGAATGTTTAACCTTGAAATGCTAGACCAGACCCTGTTCCATACCTGGTGCCATGCATGATATCCGCACCATTCTGCAATTTTTTTTCTAAGTCTATTAATGCCACTTTGGTTGTTTTTGGCCCTAATTTTGTGAAATGTGGATACTGTTCATGGGAGTCTCCTTTTTGTCTCCTGAATTCAGGAGGGCTCTTTGAGCACAATGCCGACAACTCAATCTTGAAATACTGCGCCAGGCTTTGCCCTTTGTCTGATGCACCCCAGGGCTGTGGGATACTCTGAAGCGGGCTTTAATGCCTCTTCTAGGGAGTGACAAGGGTCGAGACCCGGCTCTGTGACCCTGGGTTCAGTGTGGAAGTGTTCTTAGGGAGTGTAGGGATAGAGTGGTTTAAGGGAAACGTGTTTCTGACACCACCTGTGGTTTGCGGCTATGAGTAGCCATCGCTGCAGAACCTCTGGGGATGATAGTCGAGCAGCTTTGACGGAGCGGCTCCCCACGGGTGGAACGGTCCCAAGGGCAATAGTCTCTGGCAGGCAGGGATTATCTCAGGCACTGTTTAATCGTTCAGTGGCTTTCACAGGCTGTTGCCACAGGAATAACACAGTCTCACACCGTTCTGCTATTCTTTTCCCGGTTTTACTCACAGCAAGCTCAGTTCACAGGTCATTGATGTTACATACTCTAGGATAAGATCCGGCCTGTGCAGTCTTTGGTAGTACGGGGGTGGAAGGTATAAGATCCTCAGTGGTGTGCCTGTCCTTCTGCCTCTCACTGGTCCTGTCTCTCTCTCAGCACTGATGCAAGTGCCTCTGCGTGCAGAGCCCTGATCCTGCAGTCACGGGTATTAGTGGGTGAGTGGTACCTTTTCCCCGGACCCTTGTCCGGCTGCTTTCTCTGGGTATACCTGAAGTGTGTGAGCTACAGCTCCTGTGAAGCTCGTAGCCTCCGGTTCAACAGTTCGGTTATGAATCCCCGCACCGCTTTCAGGGCCGGTCCCTGTTTCTGACCATAACAACTCAGTTTGATAGTGTGGGTCCCGGATTGGCACGGGCCAATTCAGCTCAGCCAGTGCCCCTACGGTTCTTAGGCTTTCTGGATGAGCTCAGCACAGCTCAAGACCCTTCTCTGCAGTTTAGCTGGTCACTATTGCTCTCCTACTCAAAACTAACTTACTTCTCTCTTCTCCTGTTGTTGTTTTTCCACCCACACTTCTATACCTTTGTTGTCCCACTGGGCCCGCGTAAAAAAATCTTATTGTTTAAATAAAACTTGACCGCTCCTAAAAAGGGTGTGGAAAAAGGGGTGAGACTCTGGAGACTCTACTATTGTTAATTTACATCAATTACATATGGGTTAGTTGAAATAGTTGAATCCCAGTCTCGAAAAATAAAATACCGAATACCATTATATTGTAACCTGGTGAGAAGCGGTAGCCAAGGGCAAAGGACCATATTTTTCGGACTATAGGGTGCACCTAGATTTGAGAGTTGGAAAATAGCAAGAAATATTTTGAAGCAATAAATGTGGTGAAATGTGGTTAAATATCTAGTGCAGGGACTGACTCCAGTAGCCAGCTAAGCAACAGACTGCAAACTAACTAAATACATTGCTCAGGTACCTCCCCTAGAGGGAGAATGCCTTACATAGGCTGGGGTCACACTACTGTTATTAGCAGATTTTACCAGGTTGCGCTTATGTCTTAGAAATTAATGCTATCCGCTTCTGGAGAACGCTGCTCCATAGAAACCCGCAGTGTACCTTGACAGCGGCTGCATACAGAGCTGCATGACGGTCGCTTTTCAGGAGCAGCTCTGTGTGCGGCCGCTGTCAAGGTACACTGCGTGTTTCTATGGAGCAGCGTTCTCCAGAAGTGCATAGCGTTAACGGTATACGCTTCTGGAGAAAACTTCTCAGTCATAAGCGCAGACCGCTAAAATCTGCTAATAACAGTAGTGTGACCCCAGCCATAGGCTGAGGTGCATATCCAGGTAATAGTGTGCTCACCCTTTAAGAGCATGGAAGGAGCATGAGCATGCGCCGTAAGAGCACTCCCAGGGAGGCTGTGTGACGTGGTAGGCCCCGAGAGCAGGTCACAGCAGATGAGCAATCGGAGGCACTTAGTTTGGGCGCAGTGGTAATCCTGCATCCCCGCACAGACTTTGGCATTACACATATCATGGGCCCATCCTGGTATAAATAACACAAATCCTGGTATAAGTGTTCTCCATTCTGGAATATATGTCCCCCATCATGGGTCCATCCTGGTATATATGCCTTCTGTTATTCCGCACACATAAAAAATGAAATGTTCCTACTAACCCTCCCTCCACTCCTCAGGATCATCACATCCTCTTTTGATGCTGGCAACTAACTTCAGTGTGTAAATGAGGCAGTGCATTACGTCAGTAACATACGCCCCCAGCTACATGTGATCTGCTCCACCGCCTCCTCAGCATGCCAGGTATATCCATACTATAAGATTCATCCCTCACTTTCCTCCAAGATTTTTTGGGGAAAAAGTGCTTTTCTGGTCATCATAATGGGAGACCCAGACAATGGGGTTTAGGGCTCCGCCCTCCGGAGGTCACACTAGGTACTACAAGTTTGTAGACACCGCCTCCTCCGCTTATAAACCCCCACCGTAGGGAACATCCTCAGTTTTAAACTTAGTGTGCTCGGAGGATCACGCTTTGCTTGCACTTCACTGCATTCTCACAGCTTACGTGATGGCGTATGAAGACAAGGTAAATGGTCCCGGTCGGGACCCTCGACAGTCTCCCCGCTCACCCTGTGTGGAACACGCTGGTGGAGGTACCGGAGGGCTTTTTAGCCTGGACACTTGCTGTTCTCCCGGTACACTGTCGAGCTCCTTCCTTTCCATCCCTCCATGGAGGCTCTGGAGAGGGGGAGCCTGGAGCCTTGCACAGCTCCGCTCCGTCCGAGGCCTCCCTAAATGGTGCTTACAGACCGGACGGAGCCAGCCCAGTCCGAGGCCTCCCTAAACGGTGCTTACACTCCGGACTGGTGCTGCACCCCCGTCCGAGGCCTCCCTAAAGGTGCTTACAGACCGGACCGGCATTGAGGCACCTGGTGTGTCTCCTGTGTGCCTGGGGCAGTGTCTGTCACTTAGTGTCATGACACTCAGACCGCGCGGTTACCCTCGGGTCCGCGGTTCTGTCGGTGTACCCTGTGCTGGGGTCACCCTGGCTGACCGCCCTGTGTGTCACAGGGGCTGCGGCTGTGGACTGCTGATGTTTGTTTTTGTGCATGCAGTCTGTGTGTGTATGTATATTGTTGCACACTCTTTTCCCGCGCTGCGGGCTCTGGCACCTCCATTACTGAGGCTGCCTGGAGGAGGAGGAGGCAGCTCTTACGGTGACATCACCGATGGGCGTGTTTTGTGTTCTCCCGCGTGTTCCTGGCCACGCCTATGACTTTACTGTCGGCGGCCATCTTCTCCCCCTCTTCCCGGCTGGGATCTGGCTGCAGCGTGTGTCTGCACTTTCAAAAAGGGGAGACCGGAACTCGCGGAGGTCACACACGAACACCGCTTCCTCCTACCGCTCACTGCGGTCGGTAAGCCACCGGGATCTCCGGTTTGTTTGTTACACCTTGGCTTATTTCCCCCTACTGTGGCGATGTCCTCAGTAAGGAAGCATGCTGCTAAGGCGGCAGATGACACCATTACCTGCGCTACATGCAACGGTTCACTGGTGAGGGGTCCTGCAATAATTGCGGACGCCCAGGGACCCGGACAGTCGCTGCTGAGTCAGAATCTGCGGGTCTGTACCCTGAGGTTCGGGTGATCCCAGGGACATGGGAAGCGCAGAATAAGATCAATGAATCTCTGCTGTCCCAGATGTCCTCCATGTCGCAATCCCTGGAGGCGCTTCATAGGAGGCTGGAAAACCCAGCTACTCCTACCAGTTACCCCCGGGTGCTTCTTACTTCTTCTGTGAGACCCCCTAAGCGAGCTCGTGAGGCCTCTCCAGAGCTCCAAGCTCCCTCTGAGGAGGAGCGTTCCTCTGATGGTGAGGAAGATGATGGGGGTTCTACTCTCGGGTCTGTCTCTGAACCTCCAGATGGGGTGGAGGATCTGGTGTCCTCCATCAATGAGACATTACGTCTGGTCACTCCTCCTGAGGAGGTGACTGTTCACCCCAAGGAGGTCTATCAATGGCTGCGGCCGGAGGCGAGACCAAGTGGGTCCTTTATGGACCACACTAATTTTGGAAGGGTGATTAGAGCACCCAGGTTACATCCTGGGCGGCGTTATGTCCGTAAACCGAAGGACCTTCGCTTTCCCTTTCCTCAGGAGGTGCTTCTGGAATGGTCACAGTCCCCTAAGGTGGACGCTTCCATGACCAGGATTGCTGCACGCTCCTTGTTTTCTGCCTCTGATAGCTCCTCATTGAAGGATGCTACTGATAGACAGGTCGAGCAACTCGCCAAGTCTTCCTATGAGGCTGTGTGGGTCTTCATTTGCCCCTAATTTTGCCGCGGTCTGGACCTTGCAAGCGATTACCTCCTGCTTGGATGGTATCTCTGATCTAGCTAGGTCCAGTCCAGAGGTCCTGGCGCTCACCGACAGAGCAAAAGCTTATGCGGATTACGCCAGGACGGCAACTTTGGAAACTGCCACTCGCTCGGCTGTGGCCTCGGCCAATGCTATAGCGATCCGCAGGTTGTTGTGGCTGCGTCTTTGGGACTCAGATGCCACGTCTAAGAAGATTTTGCAAAATCTTCCGTTTGCTGGTGACAGGCTCTTCGGCACCGAGCTGGACAGGCTGATAAAGGATTCTGCTGAGTCTAAGATACCGCAGAATAAGCCTAAGCCACGGTATACCGTGAAAAGGAACCCAAAACAGTGGTCCTTTCGCCCCAGCTCGCAGTCATCAGCGGCGTCCGCTCGCGCGGACCGTGGGGGCAAGCCCTCCACTCAGTGGCGCAACAAAAGTCGCCAAAAGAAGCCGGCAGGGGCAGCAGCGGCTACCCCTAAACCCGCTTCGGCATGACTCGCTCCTTCATCCTGTCTCCCCACAGGTGGGGGGCCGCCTGTCTCTGTTTCAGGACAGATGGCTTCTCCACGTCCAAGACCAGTGGGTCCGAGACGTAGTCTCAAGAGGCTACAGGATAGAGCTGACGTCACAGCCGGCACACCGATTCCATCGGTCTGTTCCATCCCTAGACAAAGCTCAGGCTTTTCAGCTGGTGTTGGAGGGACTCCGCAGAGACGGAGTGGTGGTTCCAGTACCCACGGGAGAGAGGTTCAGGGTTTTTACTCCAACCTCTTTATTGTCCCAAAGAAGGACGGCTCTTTTCGTCCGGTTCTGGACCTCAAGTTGTTCAACCGCCACGTGTTGGTTCGGAAGTTTCGTATGGAATCCCTGCGCTCCGTGATCGCGGCTGTGTCACAGGGAGACTTCCTGGCGTCGATCGATATCCGAGACGCCTACCTTCACGTGCCCATTGCACCGGCTCATCAGCGCTGGTTGAGATTCGCAGTGGGGGAAGAACACTTCCAATTTGTGGCACTGCCATTCGGGCTAGCCTCGGCACCGCGAGTGTTCACAAAGGTGATGGCCTCAATGATGGCTCTCCTGCATGTGCAGGGACACGCCGTCATTCCCTATTTGGACGACCTGCTGGTCAGGGCGCCATCGGAAGACCTTTGTCGGGTGAGCCTGGAGGTGACCATGAAGTCTCTGGAACAGTTTGGGTGGCTTCTCAACATTCCAAAGTCGACCCTGGTTCCGACCCAGTCTTTGACATATCTGGGCATGGACTTCCACACGGACTCAGCCCTGGTGTCCCTACCTCAAGCCAAACAGCTTGCGATCCAATCAGGAGTGCAGAATGTTCTCCTGTCACCACAGTCTTCCCTACGGGGGTTGATGAAGCTGGTGGGACGCATGGTAGCGGCGATAGAGGCGGTGCCTTTCGCACAATTTCGCCTCCGTCCTCTCCAGTTGGAGATTCTTCGCCGATGGGACAAAAGGACGATTTCTCTGAATCGGCTGGTGACGCTGTCACAATCGACCAGGGACTCCCTACAGTGGTGGCTCCAGCCACATCATCTGTCACGGGGCCGGTCCTTTCTGAAACCGTCATGGTTAGTGGTGACCACCGACGCCAGTCTGAAGGGCTGGGGTGCGGTGTTCTTGCACCACAGGGCTCAAGGCCTCTGGACTCAGTCGGAGTCGGCATTACAGATCAACGTGCTGGAGATCAAGGCGGTCTATCTGGCGCTCCTGGCGTTTCAGAAATTCCTGTCAGGACGACCCATTCGGGTTCAGTCCGACAATGCGACGGCCGTCGCCTACATAAATCATCAGGGATTGACCAGAAGTGCTCAGGCCCTCGCCGAAGTCCACCGCATTCTAGCCTGGGTGGAGGAAAACGGCTGCCTGATCTCCGCAGTTCACATCCCAGGGGTCGAGAACTGGGAGGCCGACTATCTGAGCCGACAGGGGATGGATGCCGGAGAGTGGTCCCTACATCCAGACGTCTTCCGGGACATCTGCAGCGAATGGGGCACTCCGGATGTGGATCTGATGGCCTCACGGCTGAATCATCAGGTGCCCCAATACATGGCGCGATCGTGGGATCCTCAGTCTCTGGGGGCGGATGCCCTGATCCTGAGTTGGTCCAGCTTCCAGCTGCCATATGTATTCCCGCCTCTGGCTCTGATTCCCAGGGTTCTGTGGAAAATCAGGACAGAATGCAGGGTAGCCATTCTAGTGGCTCCAGATTGGCCCAGGAGGTCCTGGTACCCGGACCTGTGGCAACTGTCAGGCGGACACAGGTGGGCTCTTCCAGAACGCGCAGATCTACTCGCGCAAGGCCCATTCTTCCACCTCAATTCCAGGGCCCTCAGATTGACTGCATGGCTCTTGAGGCCTGGCTGCTGACATCCAGGGGCTTCTCTCCTACGGTAGTTGCCACGATGAATCGGGCAAGGAAACCTGTCTCCAGGAAGATATACCACAGAACGTGGAAAATCTTTTTCTCCTGGTGTGCCTCTGGTGGACGGTCTCCGTGGCCCTTGTCCATCCCGACATTGTTGGCCTTCCTACAGTCGGGTTTGGAGTTGGGATTATCCCTTGGCTCTCTGAAAGGTCAAGTATCAGCACTTTCAGTGCTGTTTGACAAGCGCTTGGCGCTCCTCCCGAAGGTCCGTCAATTTCTGCAGGGGGTGTCTCGGGTGGTTCCGCCTTACAGGCGACCTCTGGACCCTTGGGACCTCAACATGGTCCTGGCGGCACTGCAGAAACCGCCGTTTGAGCCACTGAGAGACATCTCTCTCTCTCGTCTGTCCCAGAAGGTGGTTTTTCTGGTGGCAATTACGTCTCTGAGAAGGGTCTCAGAATTGGCTGCACTTTCGTGCAAGTCACCCTTTCTGGTGGTTCACCAAGACAAGGTGGTGTTGCGCCCGCGGCCTGAATTCTTGCCGAAGGTGGTTTCAACTTTCCACCTAAACCAGGAGATTGTTCTCCCATCATTTTGCCCCGCTCCCGTTCATCAGGTTGAGCGCGACCTCCATACTCTGGATCTCGTGAGAGCTGTACGCATTTATGTGTCCAGGACCGCCTCCTTTAGGAGTTCGGATTCCTTATTTGTCCTCACGATGGGTCGCTGTAAGGGGTCCGCGGCTTCGAAGTCGACCTTGGCCAGATGGATCAAGGCTCCCATTCAGGAGGCATACCGGTCTTCTGGTTTGCCTCTCCCGGTGGGTTTGAAGGCGCACTCTACTAGAGCTGTAGGTGCCTCATGGGCCTTGCGACATCGAGCATCTGCTCTACAGGTGTGTCAGGCGGCCACCTGGTCCAGCCTGCACACTTTCTCAAAGCACTATATGGTGCATGCCCATGCCTCTGCGGACGCAAGTTTGGGCAGGCGGGTCCTCCAGGCGGCGGTTGCCCACCTTTAAGGGGGACCGTGTTTTATCCGTCTTGTTGAGGAACTCTTCCCGCCCTGGGGTATTGCTTTAGGACATCCCCATTGTCTGGGTCTCCCATTATGATGACCAGAAAAAAGAGAATTTTGTTTACGTACCGTAAATTCTTTTTTCTTTAATCATCAATGGGAGACCCAGCACCCACCCAGTTGTTCCGTTGCATGTTTGCATTTGGTCTGTTCTCTGTTGAGACAGTGTTTTCCGGGTTGTTCAAACCGTCTGTGCACGGCATTCTTCCCGATGTTTCGGGTGTGGTTCATTTTTCTCCTCGCAGCTTATGGACTAAACTGAGGATGTTCCCTACGGTGGGGGTTTATAAGCGGAGGAGGCGGTGTCTACAAACTTGTAGTACCTAGTGTGACCTCCGGAGGGCGGAGCCCTAAACCCCATTGTCTGGGTCTCCCATTGATGATTAAAGAAAAAAGAATTTACGGTACGTAAACAAAATTCTCTTTTTTTATAGTCTGGAAAATATGGAACTCATCTTCAAGCTTTACCCTCCTACATGAATTTGAGGGCCCTAGCTAGATTTGTGTTGCTGTAACCTGTACCATACACCTCTGTAGACCACATGGTACTAATGGAAATGGTGGGCTATCACCAGATGAGTTAGAGTTGAATAATGAGGGAGACCAAAGTCCATAAATAAACTTTACTTTTCTTAACAACTTGATGAGAAGTAAGAAGATCAGATAATAAGCGCAACACGTCACCATAACAGTCCAGCAAAGCATTGTGGAAATTCCATCTTTCCTTTTGAGGATTGCACTGGTCAAGATGTAACACTATTGTCCCTCATAGCTAATCTTAATTCCCCAATGATTTGTGAGGACCCAACTGGTTAAGGTACGCCGATATGGCATCTGAAATCAATCTTCTCCTTCCTGGTATGCCGTGATGGCTGGGTCATTTCCGGTCCAGTGCATTGTGGGTAATTGGGTGCACTCGTTGGCTGCAGAATATAGTGTGCATGCTCTGAAGCCAGTACACCCAATACATCCCCACACTTCGGAAGACCGGAAATGATGCTGCCACGAGAAGATTGATTTCAGACACCGGGATCGCACATTATCATGCCCACCGGGACGTGATGCACAGAGCGAGGGGGGACATGAACGCGAAGAGTGACTGCAATACGAAGACACCATCCTTATTAGCATTGGAACATGTAGGTAATGAAATGATTTTTCTCAGCGATTACAAGACACATTTAGCTCAGACAGGGATGCTGAGGGATGTACTAGGAAGCTGCCGGGGCACGTAGTGATAGGTTTGGGAGCTTAAACGACCTGACAGGTTCCTTTATACTTTACATATATGGTAACACTTGACATGCAGACACGACTTGTATCATCTCACACCTACATCTCCTTGTGAGCTGCAATGAATATCATGGCCTTAAAGTCAGTATGGTCATTCATGCCTGTTCTCATCTTAACCGCACATCGGTCAATGATAAAACCTTCTCCAACCAGAGCTTTCCTGGCAAAATCCTCATTATAACTGAATGCACGGAACTTGTGTTCCCCGATTGTATAATACGTCATGTCTACACAACCAATTAATATGAAGTGTCCTCCAGGTTTCAGTAACTTTAAGAACTTTCTGAGATATCTCATGAAATCATCTTGATCTTTGCTGATACATTCCAGGAGCGCAACACTGATGACACAATCTGCTGGTGGTAAGACGATCGGATCCATCATATTTTCTTTCTCGAGGTGACATTTCATAACATGTTGAAGGGCCGATCGCACTTTTCTTTCTTTGTCCTGTAACTCATCACTGAAATAAAGGATGAAATGATGAAACTGATTGTCCCACAGTCAATATTGAATAGGACGGCATTAGAGCACATTGGTTAGTGCTGGATAATTATATTATAGTATCGAGGGAAACAAATCTAATGGTACCTTTACACGCCGCTACCGAAGGTAGCAACAGGTAGGCACTGCACGTGCACGCGCGCGTTTTCAACGGTTCCTAACGGTACCTGATACCACAATTACACGCCTCTACAAGGTGCTCCACAGAAGGTATTTTCGGTCCCTGGAAGTACTGATGGGTGCCGCAGGTTACCTTCTGTGGAGCACCTTCCCTGATTTACACGCCGCTACCACAAGAGAATCTAGCTACATAGGCGTGACAGAGTTGTGTATTACGCGGCGCTCGTACGGTGATTGGACAATGCAATAACATCATGATTGGCCAGCCAGCGCAAGGAGGCTGGCTAATACATGACTCTATTGCAAATGTGTACTGTGACTGGTCAGATCGTTAAATATGCCGCACTGTGCACGGACAGCCAATGGGTACACAGTAGTCCCCACCAATGATAGCTGATACGGCGTGCTATACATGACGCTCAAGCACGCCCCAGGTAACTCAAATACCGTACCTGTGCCCCGATTACACGCCGCTACCATAGGGTTTCTACCTGCTTGTTTTTCAGCACGGCTGAAAAACAGGTATCCAAAGAGACAGGTGGCAACAACCTGAATTACACGCCGCTACCTCGCGGTGTTTTGAAGGTACAAGGTACAATTGTCTCCGACACCGGCCGGTTTATACCTCTCGGTAGCGGCGTGTAAAGGTACCATAACTGTTGTATTTTGACACTGGGTTTGGATTCAAAAGTGTTTCATGGCGAAACCTAAATACTAAATAGATAACAGCAGCATATAGTGCTGCCCTATACTGGTTCGCTAGGGATGCTACCCATTTTATACAGCCAACCCAAAGGTAATCTGAACTGGCCCTTACTGGGCCCTTCCAACAGTATCCCTTATTGTACTGACGGGATGAGCAAACCCGAATGGTGAAGTGTGGGATTCGTACCAGACACCTAGTGTCCAGTGCAGAACCCAGATCACGGATGTCTAACTGAACATCGGTGTTCATTTTTCGCCTTCGGCAATCTAACAAAGCTTGTTGAATAGCTGACGGTCTTCTGTGTCATGCAGTCCGGCACTGAGTTCACCGTAGTCACAGAAGATGCCATGAGAACCGCAGCTGTGAACACCGGTGACCTCTCTGACATCACCGATTTCACATCTGCGGCTCCCTCGCCACTGTCAGTGTGTTTCGGACTGAGCAATCACACCTTCTAATGTCACTGCTTACTGCATTCTCTGGATGTAGCAGAGCCAAGGATTGTCGTGGAACATTGTGTGGATTACGTGAGAACTCGAGGGTTAATAAATTGGTGAAAGAGGGTGTTTGTTTTTATTTGAAATAATTATTTTTCTGGGTTTTTATTTATTCTTTTGACTTACAGAATTATAAATGGGGGTGCCTCAAAGACACCTCTTCATTACAAAACCAGGGCTTGATGGCAGCTGTGATTCTTGACAAATCCCATATACTACACTGATTGCCACCACACCAGAGTAATTGGAGAACCTTTGGTGTAAAACTATTTTTTAACAGGCAATGAAATGTTTTTCCTTACAGAAAGAATCAGCTGTGATCCCCGGCTGTAATGTCTGTATACTTGTGATCCCTGGCTGTAATGTCTGTATACATGTGATCTCCAGCTGTAATGTCTGTATACTTGTGATCCCCAGCTGTAATGTCTGTATACTTGTGATCCCCGGCTGTAATGTCTTTATACTCACTTACTCCCTGCCTGCCCAGGAGCTATGGTAAATCCCACCTTTTCCTGCATAGTCGAACACACATATTACACAGGAGCACATTTCTAAGAAAATCTCAGGACTGGAAAACATTTGTTAACACATGCAATTGTAGAACTTATTTTTATTTTAAGATCTAATTATTAAAATGTACAATTGTTCACAGCATAACCCCTTTAAGTTCGGGTCTGCATTGACTTATTTAGGGTTCATGTTTTGGCATCAATCTTGGGTCCCGAACCGGATTTGTTTTTTCACCACGCCAGGTAAACCCCAACATCATTGGGTTCGATCATCAGTATTCTACAGCTTCAGTGAATGAGAATTTTGATCTGAATGCATACTATTGACATCTGAAATTACTACTGCATAGAGATAGGTGAACCCACAGATGTTTGGGACAGATTTTGTTGGACTTTTGTTTTAGTCCTGGTTTGGACCGGACTTGACCCAAACTTCAACCTGAACCCCAAACCCAGACTTTACAGTTATAAAATAATGGCTAGGAACCTTGAGGAGCTGCAAAAGAAAGCAAAACAGTGATTAAGCACAGTTGAAACTCACTCTGAGGGAGCTAATTTCTCTGCTCACCTCATGTAGCGGAGCAGAGTGTGTTTCACTGGACATCACTGGGGATAATCATCGGAGGGTATGCTTGAGGTTAAAAAATGGGTGAAACATGCCCATCACTAAACTGACCTCTAAATTTCATTTGGAATAGGCTATGACTGTGAATTTCCCCTAGTTTTTTGCCTAATTCTTTACCTGGTTTCTTCTATGTCTGCATGAATTTGTAAGGCATGGCTCCAATCAAACGCTCCTGTACGTTCATCCACCCATCTTTTCAACTCTATGATGCATCTGTCTCTGATCTTCAGCACTACGATGTGCGAGAAAAAGTCACAGGCTGCATATAAATGATGAACAAAGGAACCAAGACTGAGGTCAATCAAGACATCTCCTTTGATATGACCTGCAGGAAAAAAAAATCACATATTTAAACAAACATACACAGAGGTGAAAGAGTCACAATGGCTTTTACCAATATCACAGTTAAGTAGAATGCTGTCGGGCACCACGGCTCATTGTATCGCTCCTGGAGATGCAGCTCCAACTGGACAGGCACTGCTCATCAGATGGATGGCTTCCTGCTGTGTTCTCCTGCCCCTGGCTCCCCGGGTGCACATTTCCAGTTTAAAGCCACATGCATTATATGGATTGAAGCGAAGCAGCACTCACCGGATCGGGTACAACACAGCTTTATTAGCTGAAGATATCCAGGCTTTACACCAGGGGGCTTTAGTGGGGATAAAGGGTGGGGGGAAACTTTAAAACAATGGCCATTGCATGCTCCTACACAGCGCTTCCACGGATTCAGACAGGCTGTTTTGTACCCGATCCGGTGAGTGCTTCTTCGCTTCAATCCATACATAATAGTTACCAATATCTAAATCCACTATTTTCAATGTAAACTATAGGTGGATCCATCTATTACGGGGGGGGTGGGGGGATGTTGTGTTTGTTCTTTGACCTGTTTTGCTTCTTTCATGTTGCAAAAATCCACATATTTTGCCAATTGATGCCAAATTTTCTCCAAAATATCATGTGTACTACATGGGAAGACTAAAGTACCCACTCCTAATAGCATGTATTTATGTTTAAATACTTATTTCTTTAGTACATAGAGACATCAATGAACCAGAACACGGTGCCTATAAGGAAGAACAGCCTGCAGACATGTTGCCAGAGAAAGTGCTCCTATCATTGGCAATACAGCTTGTGGCTTGTCTGCTAAGGTTGCTGCCCTCCATATTAGAGGATGTGAGTTGAGAAACCGAACTTCAAGAAAGACAAAAAAATTAATTTATGTTTATTTTTAATGTTATACAGAACACAGATACAGGCCTCTTATTAGGCCTGTATCTCTGAATACATATATAATAGCCCATACGTATTTTTTCTAGAGCTACCATAGGTTGATCGTGTTTACTGACTGCTGTATATTATGTGTCTTCCCCGAGCAATTTATTGCCCACCACCCTCCTCTGAGGACTACCGGTCTTGTTCATGTAGTGATCCCATCTCATACCCTCCACGATCCTCTACGATGTCTTCTTCATTGGAGGCTAAGGGGAAAAATACAGAATTCTGTCACCATAGCCTCCAGTGACTGAATGAATGATCTGCGAACTCAGTCCGTAAGCGGTGACTTGCTGAGGTCACTGTTCAGGTAACAATGGTACCCGCTATGATTAGCCGCCACCATTGTTACCTTAACGATGACCTCAGGTGACTTCAGTCAGTCACAGCACAACTGGAGCAGAGCATGTGGTGATTGACGTGCGGGGAAGCTGATCAGGTCGCCATAGTATTTAAAAAAAAGTGTCAGCTGATCTGGTCACCATCTGGTCATGTGATGCGATTGCTATGCGGACCAGATCAGTTGACCATGCACATCACTCCCCGACAGCTCAAATACAGAAGTGAAGGGACACAGAAAGATTGACCGGGCAAACAGGCAGTGAAGACCCCGTAAGATGATCTTTGTGTGTGTCTGTGTGTACGTGTATGAAGGATAACGTAGAACACAAGCATTAGTGCATTTGCACAAATGCTTCCTGTGGAGACCCGGGGGTCAGTGGGTGCTCTCGTCCGCTGGACCAGCCACCTTTAGAAAGACAGCCTAGACCAGGGCTCATCCCAAACTGAACGCCCAAGCTCCTTAACTGTGGGCGGAACACTACTCAGACAACACAGGGTGAGGGAACCACAATATTAAGGCTTTATTGGATCTCCAAACAGTCAACAGTATATAACACATAACCAGCAAACACAAAATGTAACAGGCAACAGAGTCTCACCCTTCCGCTGGCTCACCAGGGTTTAGAATATTTGTGCCTCAGATCTTCCAGGGCTTTTTACTCCAAACCAGTGGCACCCTGCTTTTGGCAGGCACCCACCGAGAAAGAAATAATGCCAGATTTAGGAAGCTGAGTCAGCCCGGCAAAGTCTGTAGGCAAGTGACTGGATGGTCCCAACCTGCGTGGCTTTTTTATGCAGTCTTTGTTATCCCAATCGAATCCAATAATTCGATGCTGAAGTCCTTTGTGGTTTTATAATCCAGGTTCTGATCCCCTCAGTTAGCACCGAAATGCCTAGGCCTGGGGTTATGGTCGGCCAATCGGACCCGAAGATCCTAGATTAGCTGCCTGTATCCAATCTGCTGGTCAAAATGAACAGTCCTCCTTTTATACCCTCAGCCCTCATTGCAGGATATTGGGGACTTCACGATTGGTGGAATAAGACTTTCATTGGCTGGATCTCAAGCCTTATATAAAATTTTTTAGTCGTATTGCAGTACAGGCAAGGGAGACACACATACTGATTGATATAGCACCTAACACGATACATATTTGTCTGCAATCCATGACATTAAACAATGGTGGCTGAGGCCATTTACATAGAGTCAACAGTTCACATCGTAAGACAATGGCCTTCTGACAGGGTTAAGTCCCTCTGACCTTACAGAAGAAAAAAAATTGCATTACATCAGTCCACATCACCAAATATCTACAAGACTTGTATTTACAATAAGTATACAAAATACTGTTTGGCTGGATTTTAAGAACTTGAGCCATGCTATGCATTGAAGGAGTCCATTTATAATAAATGCGTTTCCATTAAAATCAATGGGGGCAAAAACGCTAGCGTTTTAATGCGTTTTTAGTGGTAAAAGCGCAAATTACTCAAAACGCAAACCAACCTTAGATGTGAAACAGGCCGATGTTTTCCGGGTGCGTCTGACCAGGCGCATGCGCCGTGGCATCTGCCAGTTTCACTTGTGATTTACAGTTTCCAGCGCGCGCTCGGCTGTGCTCAGCCATAGGATATAATGGGGGACCGAGTGCAGCCGAGCGCAAATGCAGGGCATATATGTGTCCCTGCGCTAGGCTGCCCAAGCCCCTAAATGCCCCTGCGCTTGCATTTGTGCTGGTGCAGGGCAGGTAGAGCAACCTAACGCATTGAGCTCATAGATGTGAAACAGGCCTGAGGAAATTTCTATGGCCTGTTGCACATCTATGCGCTGAATGCGCTAAGCTGCTCTGCCTGCCCTGCGCCAGTGCAAGTGCTGGCGCAGGGGCATTTAGGGGCAGATGCAGCCTAGCGCATAGATGGCGACCTTCTGCGCTGCCCTGCTCTTTCCTCTCCATTACCTTGTATAGGCAGTGCGCGCTCCGAAACCCCGGAAGCGCGAGTGAAAATCTCCCGCCGTCACCGTGCATACGCTTGTTGAAGCACACCCGGAAACATCACATGACACGTTTCCGGGTGCAGCATCACCAGTGCATGCATGGTGACATCTGCCATTTACACATTTGCTTCCGGGGATGGCGGCTTCTGCGCTCATCTGCGCCCGGCCATAGCAGGTAATGGGGGGCCCCCGTTTACAGGCGAGCGCAGATGCGGGGCATCTATGCGTCTGTGCGCTAGGCTGCAGCTGCCCCTAAAGGCACCTGTGTCAGTATTTGCACTGGTGCAGGGCAGGCAGAGCAGCCTAGCGCATTAAGCACATAGATGTGAAAAGGGCCTATAGGTTTTTTTTATCTACGCATTTCAAACACAAGTGGATTGTTCTGATGAAGACGTCAGAAGAATGCATAGATCAAAAAACACATTGATATTTCCTCGGTCTTTTGAATCCTCTTTGATTCTGCTATTGGTTATCTTCGGCAGCGCAGTTGTCCCACTCTTCTCCATTACTGAGCTTCAAATAGAGACTGAGCTCTCATAGGCACATCTGTCTGTATGGCTAGGGTCACACTTGTAAGTGCAATTGCGGTTACCGCATCCAGATTTGGATGCGGTGATCCCAATTGCCTTCACACACATTTTGGACACATAATGTGTCCCTAAACCGGAATCCGGCACCTGGATTGCTCTGAATGTGCAATCTGGTTGCCGGATACTTTGTTCATCCCTGCTGCCGCATCCCTGATGAAGGTGCCAGGAGGGCACCGAAACGCGTAGGAGAATAAAGAAGGATTGCACTGAACATCGACTACTCGTTTTCTTTGATGTGAGGCACCCTGGCAGCGCGGACTGTAGTACACCTTTCTTCCCCAAGCATCCTATATGTTTCTAGGATTACCTGTGAACACACATTGGTTTTTGTTTGGTGCAGAAAGTGGAAACACCACAGATTTTGCTGTGTTTTAAAAAGAATGAGCAATTCTTTTCTGCTCTTTTGCTAAAGTAGAAACATGTGGTGTTTCTACTTTCTGCAGACAAATAAAGCCAGTGTGAGTGTGAAAGCTTTTCCCTGATCACATAGGTTTTGCTGGAAACCAAAAATGCAGGATTAGACTAGCATACATTTACATAAAACCAAGGCAAAACCTGACCTCAAACGCAGCAATTCACAGCAAAACATTACGTGTGTGCACATATCCTTAGGATTGCTACTTTCAATAGGTGGCACTATAGTTCATCTACTTTCTCCCTAAAGAGACAATTTGCACTATTGACTACAAATTCTATACTATTCATCATATGGAATATACACAGCTGTGCTCTACTTCTCTTGCTTGATAGGTCGGGCGCTGTTCTTTCCCCTTCAGGACGATAAAACCACTAAAAATCAAATTTGCCTAATTTGTACCTATAAAAAATAATCTAAAGAGAACGATTTGGATACATACTCTCTGCAAATGTTTTTGTAAGATTTTCAATGGGAAATATCAAGGAATCTTCATTAGAGACATTGTCAGGGTTATCTGATGCGTAACTCTCCAGATGTTGCCGGGAGTCAAAGTGGTCTTCATGGTAGAGTTTATAGGAGCCGGAATCCATGGTCTAGTCTTGTATCACAGGCGGAGTGACTTCTCTACACCGGGGCTCGAGGGCTTTATATCATCACCAGGAATCAATTCACAAAACACATTATTATTATACATTAAACCGACTTATCATATCACGAGTTCTTCTCATCATTTATGGAGTCATGAGATCCTGTATTTACAAGGTGATTAAAATATAATAAAAGCAAGAAAACAAATGTTTAACTCAATAAGGACCAGACTGTGACTAAGCCTTCAGTGTCAGTTGATTTGGGCATATGGATTAGTATTTGATTGTGGGGGCTCACTACTTACAGTAGAATGCCTACAGTGAAATATTGAGGTGACAAAGTCCTTATGGGAGGCTGCATGAGTGCTGCTGGTGTCAGGGGCTACAAGTTATTGATGATATCATGAAGTCATAGAGGTATTGCTTTATTCTGATAGAGGAGCTATCGCCATCACTCCGTGCCTTTGGTAGGCATTCATTTTTGAAACATGACAATGATCCAGAGCACAAATCTGTTGCATTTCTGGAGATGAACAGGTTTAAAAGTGATTTAGTGGCCGAGTGTCTCCTGATCTGAACAAAACCGAGCGCTAGTGTGACTTCTGAAGAGACAAGTTATAATCATTAGTGATGAGCAGGCATGCTCGCCACTGCTGGATACTCCATCAAGCATTGGTGTGCTTGGGTATGTTCGTTACTTGATTGAGTATCACTGGTGCTTAAGTCCCTGCCCCGCATGTTGATTGGCTGCTAACAGCCTCAAAACATTGCCTGCCAATCACGGTACTGTGTTAGCCATGTTGGCTACCGGCGTTATTGTGATTGTCCGGCAGCATTGCGTTTTTATATTAGGCACGGGGCTGCCATGCTCGGCACACTCCCCACTGGAAACAGTCCAGGTAGGTTTGATCTAGGAGCGAGAGCTTAGATTAGAGAAAGAATAGGGAGTGCTTAATTGCAGTAATTGTATACCGCTTCTGCACCATTAAAACAAAAGTCCTTACTAGGGCTACATACCGTCATGGCCGTGGGTCAGGTGAAACTCTGCCTGCTGCAGGAGCACAACCTACACGCTTATCCATGAGACCATTCTTCCTTGCAGGGAGGTGCGGGACGCCACTCTTGAAGCCAGAACAGTGTGAACAGGTGCTCAATTAGATGGCAGATAATGCTACCATTATGTTTCCCAGCACTACCCTGTCCTTCACACTGTCCAGTCTCACCAGACATACTTCAGTGTTGAGAAGTGGGTGGGATTATGGGTGTGGGGAGCAGTTAATATTCATTGTCTATAATAGCACGCACACGTGTTTGCCCCAGCCGCAGACTTCCTGCCTCCTGTGACCTGCTCCACTGCCGCCCCCCACCAAGCAGGCCAGGTACATCCATACTATAAGATTCACCCCCCCCAGAGTGCATTTTACATATAGTCTGAAAAATACTGAACTCGTCTTCCACGCTCTGCCCTCCTACATGAAAATGGGGGCCCTAGCTAGGTTTGTGTTGCTGTTACCTGTGTGATACACCTCTGCAGATGCAGACCATATGCTAGTTTTGGAAATGGTAGGCCATCACCAGATGAAGTAGAATTGAATAATTATGGAGACCAAAGTCCATAAACAAACTTTATTTAACAACTTGATGAGAAGTATGAAGATCAGATAATAATCACAACAATTCATCATAACAGTCCAGCAAAGCATTGTGGTAAAGTCCATCTTCCCTTGTGAGGATTGCACGGGTCAAGATATAACACTATTGTCCCTCATCGCTAATCTTAACTCCACAATGAACTGTGAGGACACCACTAGTTAACGTGCACCAATACGACTCCTAACTAGTACTTTTAATGTCCAACTGATCAGGGCCACATGCTACTTCCTATGCAGTGAATATTCATTATGGATTAATAGGAGGCAGGAGCAGGTGCTAGTGGTGACATGTCTATCAGCAAGTAGTCATGCAAAGTATTTTCAGCAGTCAGCTCTCTAGGCATCATCAACCTTACGCTCGTGTTAACGCTTTCTGCCTGGCCCTGCTGAAATCACTGCTGTCGCCCTATGCAGGAAGAATCGGGCGACCGCAGCTTGTGATCGGGATGGGAGCGCGCCCACTTTCTTCTGTCTAGCGTAACAGCAGGGCCAAGGGGGAATCATTAACGTGAAGCCGAGAAACTGAGGCAATGAATAAGTACTAATAATAAAAAAATTGCTGTGAATAAGAGCATTATACCATTCCAGTGGTGAACTATAACCCCCATTATGCCATAGGATGCGCATGACTTACTGGGAGTTATAATTCTCCTCTAAGGCAAAAGGACAATAGTCAACCACATGGCATGAATGTCACCTTTGGGATCTTAAAGGGATCCTGTCTGTTCATACAGGCTGCCCGATCCACAGGTATTAGGTATTGGCTTAATGACCATGTATGGTTTTGCCGGAAATGCTGCGCCATTTCAGAAAACAATATACGGTATCTTAAAGGCCACCGGGAGTGAGCCGCACTAAACACTAGTCACCACATCTTTTTCTAATTTTTTTTCTCCTACTTTCCATCTATAAAACCAAGGTGAGTCTTATAGTCCGGTGATAAGAAAAATATAGTTGTTAAAAATAAACTTTATTAGAGGACTTCTCTAAGAATATGGAAAGGTTTTAGGTTTTACATAAAACACGTGACCTGGAGACTCATATTGTGTCATCTCCAACCTACTTCTCTTTGTGAGCTGCAATGTATATCATGGCCTTATAATCAATGTGATCATTCACAGACGTTCTCTTCTTAACCTCACATCGGTCAATGATAAAACCTTCCCCAACCAGAGCTTTCCTGGCAAAATCCTCATCATAGCAGAAAGCATGGAACTTGTGGTTTCCAATTGTATAATACGTTATCTCTAAACAACCAATTAATATAATGTGTCCTCCCGGTTTCAGTAACCTTGAGAACTTCCTCAGATATCTGATGTAATCATCTTGGTCTTTGCTGATAACATCAAGGAGAGTAAAACTAATGACACAATCGGCCGGCGGTAAGACGATCGGATCCATCATATTTTCTTTCTTGGGGTCACATTTCACAACATGTTGAAGGGCCGATCGCACTTTTCCTTCTTTGTCCTGTAACTGATCACTGAAAGAAATGGGGAAAAATGATGAAAGTTATTGTCCCATGGTCAATATTGAATAATATCAGAGCTCAGTGCTTAGCGCTGGATCATCGGCTTCCTGTATACATTTTATACAGCCAACCAAAAGGTGACTTGACCTGCCCCTTACTGGGCCCTTCCAACATGATCCATTATTCTACTGTAGGGATGAGTAAACCCAAATGGTAAAGTTTGGGGTTCGTACCGGACACCTAGTGTCCAGTGCAGAACCCCGAACACTGACTTCTAACTTTACATCGGGCCCTTCCAATATGATCCATTATTCTACTTTAGAGATGAGCAAACCCAAATGGTAAAGTTTGGGGTTCGTCCCAGACACTTAGTGTCCAGTGCAGGACCCCAAACACTGACTTCTAACTGTGCATTGTTGTTAATTTGTCAGCTTCCAGACCTCAAATAAAGCTTGTTGAATAGCTTTCTGTCTTCTGTGCCATGCAGTCCGGCAGTGAGTTCACCAGCAGTCACAGAAGTTACTGTAGAGCCCACTGGGACAGGGTACTCGGTACTGGACCAGGGTACTGCTGGGGATATCACGGTGGTCTTGGTCCGGACCATGTCCCGGTTTCCGCAAGTAAATGGGGGGGATATTTACAGGGGAGTTTGTCGTGACGCCACCCACGGGTTGTGGTCAGGGTGACCACTGCTGCTACAGAACCTCCGGGGATGATGTTTGGCAGCTGAAGATGGAATGGCCCTTCACAGCTAGGGCCTGGTTCCCCGGGGCAGTGATAGTTAAAGTCTATGATGGATGCTATAGATGTTGCCGGTTAGGGATGATAGTGGAGACGGTGGCTGCTTGTGAGGGAAAGTAGGGCTCAAGTACAAGGATCACACACACTCACGGTTTTGAAGTTTTCCAAAGCTTTACTGCAGATAGTCTTTAGCAGAGCACTGTCCACGGAGTCTGTACCGGGGCCGGATTTCTCCCACCCTGTCCGGGTCCTCAGCTTCCCACTGCTGCGCTGTGTGTGTGGCCCTGCTGATGCTGTAGCTGAGCTGCTGGCACTGTCTCTCCTCACAGGTACCCCCTTTGCTAGGCAACTTGAGTCTTTCTGTGTATTTCTGACCCCGCCGTATTGCTTCGCTGAGGTACAGTGTAGATCTATAACCTCCACTATTCCGGTGTTTACTGTGCTGCGTGTGTCAGTCAGTTTCGCATCCGGTATCCGGTCTGTGCGCTCCTCCTTGGCGAGTTATGAGGTAACTCAATCTCCCAGATGTGTTCCTCTGTTTCTTGTGCTCCTTCCCTCAGACCCTGGCTAGGCCTGGTATCGAGGAGCAGACTGTAGAGAAGCCTGATGCAGCCCCTTTACACTACAGTCTCTCTTCCTCAGTTCTCCCAGGAACTGAACTAACTACTTCCTCATTCACCAGAATATATAAGAGAGCTGATTTAGCTCCCCCTTCTGGCCTAGAGGTGCTAGTGCAGTGTCCGGTGTTGTGTGGGGAGTGAGCCCGTGTTGATGTTAATGTGGCGCATTAACCCCTGGGGTGCCACATTACCATGAGAACCGCTGCTGTGAACTCCAGTGATCTCACTTATGTCACCATTCACAGACACGCAGCTCACTCGCTGCTCTCAGTGTATGCCACAGTGAGCAGTCACGCCTTGTAATGTCACTGGTCACTGTAGCCTCTGGATGTTGCATAGCCAAGGATCATTGTGGGACGTCATGTGGATTACGTCTGAACTTGGGGGTTAATAAATTGGTGAAAGAGGGTGTCTGTGTTATTTGAAATAAAGGATTTTTCTGGGTTTGTATTTATTCTTTTGACTTGAAATGGTGGTGCCTCATAGACACCTCTTCATTACAAATCAAGGGTTTAAAGCAGCTTTGATTTTTGACAAATCACAGCTGCCAGTAACCCCATATATAACCCTGACAGACACAGCACCAGAGCAATCAGGAAAACCTGGGTAAAGCATCAGATTTGGTGTAAAAAAAACTTTTTTAACAGGCAATGAAATGTTTGCCATTACAGAAAGAATCAGCTGTGATGTTCAGCTGCAATGTCTACATACTCTACTTTACTTTGTCCCCTGCCCAGGAGCTGTGGTATATCCAACCTTTTTCTGCATGGTCAGACACATTCATTAAACAGGAGCACATCCATAAGAATATCTCGGGTAAAGAAAACATTTTTTACCACATGCAATTGTGTAACTTATTTTTATTCTAAAATCTATTCAAATGTACAATTGTTTGTGACATAACCCCTTTAAGTTCAGGTCCCCATTGACTTATATGGGGTTCAGGTTTTGGCATCAATTTTGGGTCCCGGTTCTCCCAAACTTTTTTTTAAAGATTCACTGCGCCCGGTGACCCCGAGCATCAATGGGCCCGTTTATCACTATTCTACAGCTCACAAGAATGAGAATTTTGATCTGAATGGAAGCCACTGAGTTCTAAAATTACTACTGCGTAAAGATAGGCGAACCCACACGTTTGGTTTCGACAGATTTGATCGGACTTTACAGACAGGCTATAAAAGAAAGCAAAACACTGATTAAGCACAACTGGTAATCAGTCTGAGAGAGCTAATAGCAGGGTCGAGTATGCTTTGCTGGACATCGCTGTGGATTATCATCGCAGGGTATGTTTGGGTTTAATAAATGGGTGAAAAATGCTCATCAATACTACTTATCTGTAAAGTTTCATTTGGAATAGGTTATGATTGTAACATATATAAACAAAATAAAAGGTGGTCTAATGGAGCGTTGAGCGTTAAGAAGGAGAGGATTTTTAATCCTATATTAAAGCATCCAAACCTTTATTAAGATGTCCCCTATATGCCACAACATGTGTCTTCCTCAGGTGATATTCCTGGTATCCCTATTGGGAGGCTGTCAGGAGCTACTGTGGAAAGGAAGATTAAGTTTTAACCCCGGAGCCATTCACCGGAGCGAAAGGTTGTGGTTGCTGGGCGACTGGGACCATTAACAAAGGACCTACAGTGACGTGTTTCCGGGTCCTGGATCACGTGCGGTCGACTTCCTGGAAAGGATGGCTGGAGCGACGGCGAAGGTGCCTGGCGGGATCCAGAGGTCTAAAGCCCTGAATGTTAACTGGTGTTGAGCAGAGGCGCACAACACACCAAGGTGAGCGATACTGATACCCACCACAGAC
Source organism: Allobates femoralis (assembly GCA_033576535.1). Classification (NCBI taxonomy): domain Eukaryota; kingdom Metazoa; phylum Chordata; class Amphibia; order Anura; family Aromobatidae; genus Allobates; species Allobates femoralis. Next base: position 31,644,333 of record JARQOC010000009.1, on the reverse strand, counting down.
CAATTTAGTGTCTCAGGTGCTTCTCATTTGCGCCCCTCTGTTTTTGTCTCTTATATGATTGTAACGTATGGTAGACAGATATACAATATTACAGTAAAATTGCTAACATATCTTTTGTGCTGTAGAAATAATGACAGAGAATTTCTCCTAATGTTTGACCAAATTCTTTACCTGTTTTCTTCTACATCCACATGACGTTTTGTAGCATGGCTCCAATCAAACGCTCCGGTACGGGAGTCCACCCATCTCTTCAGCTCAATGATGCATCTGTCTCTGATCTTCAGCACTATGATGTGCGAGAAAAAGTCACAGGCTGCATATAATTGATGAACCATGGAACCAAGACTGAGGTCAATCAAGACGTCTCCTTTGATATGACCTGCAGGAAAAAAATTACATATTAAAATATACATACATAGAGGTGAAAGAGTCACAATGTTAGTTACCGATATCTAAATACAATACTTCTAATGTAAACTATAGGTTCACCTATTGCGGGGGTGGGGGGATGATGTGTTTTTTTTTTCTTTGACCTATTTAACTTTTTATTTTGCAAAAATTCCCATATTTTGATAAATAGTGCCACATTTCATGTGTACTACACGGGGAGACTAAAGTTCCCACCCCTAATAGAATGTATCAATATTTTCATATTTAAGGTTATATAGAAAGCAGATACAAGAGTACGTGCTGAGGAGCAGATATGATTTTATTGATTGATAAGTGATCTATAGATCCTAGAACTGTAGTGCACAGCTCTGCTTCATCATGTAGGCGTTCAGGGACAGTACACAAAATGTTATCTCCCTGGAGTTCCCTTTAAGTTTCCTCACTACTGGTATGCCGGATTGGAGTATCAGTCTTCGTAAGGAGAAAAGCTTTCCCTTTAGATCCCGCTTAACCTCTCATACAGCCAGATCAGAACTCATACTTTGCACTGATGAGGGGCAATAGCCCAAACCACTGTGTCTGCAAATTAAGGTTCTGATCTGGCAAAAATCCTAAATCTTATTGAAAGGCTCTTTAAAGGGTCAATTTTGACCTTCAGCATTGCTACCGTACTTTCAATAGGTGGAAATAGAGTTCATTTACTTTCTCCCTGAAGAGACAATTTGCACTTTTGACCCCAATTCTATACTATTCATCATATGGAATATACACAGCGTTGCTCTACTTCTCTTGCTTGATAGGTCGGGAGTTGTCCTTTCCCCTTCATAAAGGGGAAACCACTAAATATCAAATTTGCCTAATTTGTATCTAGCAAAAACAATCTAAACAGAACGATTAGGATACATACCCTCTGCAAATGTTTTTGTAAGATTTTCAATAGGAAATATCAAGGTATCCTCTTCAGAGACCTTATCAGGGTTATCTGACACGTAATTCTCCAGATGTTGCCGGGAGTCAAAGTCGTCTTCATGGTAGAACTTATAGGAGCCGGTAGGGCTGGGCGATTAATCGAATTAATTCGATTAATTCGCCCCCCTGCTGTGGCCACGATTTGGTTTTATCACAAATCGTGAAATTCGATTAAAAATGGCGGCCGGAGCGCTGCTTAGAAGATCCGGGCGGCTAAGGGTTAATGCGAGCGTGTTCGCAGCAGTGAGCGGGGCTGACAAGGAATCTCGCGAGATTTGGTATGTTCCCTCCCCCGTATTCCCCATATCGGCCCTCTCGCCCCTCCGGTTTCCTCTCACCATGGTCCTGGTTGAATCCGGCGTACAGGAGGCCGTTCCCGTGCGGGTTGGAGGGCAGCAGGTTCATGTTTTCAGCTCCGGTGTCAGTGTATACCCGCTGCTCACTGTGAGGCCGAGGGTAGGGGGTGCTGTCAGAGCCCAGTCCCTGCTACAGTGGCGGGAGATGTCCTGGGGGGGGGGAAGGGGGAGAGAAGTGCTGACAGTGCCCCCTCGCCCTTGCTACAGCTGTAGCAGCCGCGGCCGCCCCTGCTACAGCAGCTGCGACCATGTTCCGGGAGTAGGAGCGATCAGTGCCCCGGCCACCCCTGCTACAGCAGCCGCGGCAGAGTTCCGGGAGTAGGAGCGATCAGTGCCCCTCCCCCGCCCCTGCTACAGCAGCCGCGGCAGAGCTCCGGGAGTAGGAGCGATCAGTGCCCCGGCCACCCCTGCTACAGCAGCCGCGGCAGAGTTGGGGGGGGGGGTGGTATCAGTGCCCCGCCGCCCCTGCTGCAGTCGCGGGGGGAGGGGGGCATAGCTGTCAGAGCCCGGTGCAGGTCTTACCTGCACCTTGCCGCCGGCGCCCTGACAGGGATATGGCACCGCCCCCTTCTCCTAGGGCTAGTGTTAGGGCTAGTGCTAAGGCTAGGGCTAGTGCTAGGGCTAGTGCTATAGGGCTAGTGCTATAGGGCTAGTGCTATAGGGCTAGTGCTAGGGCTAGTGCTATAGGGCTAGTGCTAGTGTTAGGGCTAGTGTTAGGGTTAGGGCTAGTGCTATAGGGCTAGTGCTATAGGGCTAGTGCTAGGGCTAGTGCTATGGGGCTAGTGTTAGGGCTAGTGTTAGGGTTAGGGCTAGTGCTATAGGGCTAGTGCTATAGGGCTAGTGCTAGGACTAGTGCTATAGTGCTAGGGCTAGGGCTAGTGTTAGGGTTAGGGCTAGTGCCAGTGTTAGGGCTAGTGTTAGTGCTAGGGCTAGTGCTATAGGGCTAGTGCTATAGGGCTAGTGCTAGGGCTAGTGCTATAGTGCTAGGGCTAGTGTTAGGGTTAGGGCTAGTGTTAGGGCTAGGGCTAGTGTTAGGGCTAGTGTTAGGGCTAGGGTTAGGGCTAGGGTTAGGGTTAGGGCTAGGGTTAGGGTAAGAGCCTGGGCTGCAGACAAGAGGAGGGGCGGGAACACCCAAGGGAAGCAGGACGCTTCCCTCAGTTACCCTCCTCTCCTCTGTCACAGGGTCACGGGGGCCCCCTCTTTATTCATCAAAGAAAAGCAAATAAAAAATAGAAAAAAAAATCGAGATTTAAATCGAAAATCGTCCATAGCTTTAAATAAAATCGAGATTTTGATTTTTTCCAAAATCGCCCAGCCCTAGGAGCCGGAATCCATCGTCTAGTCTTGTATCACAGGTGGAGTGATCTGTCTACACCGGGGCTCGAGGGTTTTATATCATCACCAGGAATCAATTGTTAAAACACATTATTATACATGAAATTTATTTATCATATCATGAGTTCTTCTAATCATTTATTGAGTCATGAGATCCTGTATTTACAAGGTGATTAGAATATAATAAAAACAAGAAAATGTTTAACTCAATAAGGACCAGACTTTCAGAAGTAAAAACAATTTTTGAGTTTGCATTTTGACATTGAAAACCTAACATTATTTTAGGCTTGATTAGACATACCCTGTGACTAAGCCTGGCGAAACCTGGGACAGGATATCTCAGTGCTATAGAGTCTGTGTGGAGATTTTGAGTAAAATGTTCTATTCCTTATGTTTCCTTATTGTTTTGCTGACTCTCTTCAGAGCTAGTTGATTTGGGTATACGGATTAGTATCTGATAGCGGGAGCTCACTACCTACTTGTAGTGCCTACAGTGAAACATGGTGGTGACAGTTTTTATGTAGGGATATATGAATGCTGTTGGTGTCAGGGGCTACATGTCATTGATGATATCATGAAGTCATAGATGTACTGCTTTATTCTGAAAGAGAAGATGCCGCTATCACTCCGTGCTCTTGGTAGACATGAACTTTGGAAACATGACAATGATCCGGAGCACACATGTGTTGCATTTCTGAAGAAGAACAGGTTGAAAGTGATTTAGTGGCCGAGTGTCTCCTGATCTGAACAAAACCGAGCACCACTGCGAATTCTGGAGATACAAGTTATAATCATTAGTGATGAGCGAGCATGCCCGCCACTGCTGGACACTCGATCAAACCTCGTTGTGATTGGGTACATTCATTACTCGCTTGAGTATCGCGTAGGCTTGAGCACCATACTCAAGTCCCTGTCCCTCTTGTTTTGAGGTTGTTAGACAGCCAATCAATATTCAGAGATTGCCTGCCAATCACGGTAATGTGGTAGCCATGTTGGCCACCGGCATTGCTATGATTGGCCGGCAGCATTGCATCATTGGGTTTTATATTAGACACGGGGCTGCGATGCTTGGCACAGTCGCCTCTGGAAACAGTTCAGGAAGATTTGATCTAGGAGGGAGAGCAAAAATATAGGAGTGTTAAATTGCTATTGCAGTAACTGTATACCGCTGCTGCACCATTAAAACAAAAGTCCTTTTTAGGGCTTCATACTGTCCTTTCTCTAGTAAAACAGCTGTTACCTGCATTCAGTTTAGGGGTTGTTAGTGGAGGAAAAATACACTGTGTTCCAAATTATTATGCAAATTGGTTTTAAGTGTCATAGGGTTTTATATTTATTTTTTCTCAATGAAACCCATTGATGGGATTGTGTCTCAGGGTTCTTTGGATCATTGAAATCAATCTCAGATATCTGTGATAATTAGTTTGGCAGGTGAGCCCAATAAAAGGAAAACTGGGTGTTCCACAATATTACGCAGGCCACAGTTTTCAAGTAACATGGGAGAGAAAAAGGATCTCTCTGCTGCCGAAAAGCAACAAATAGTGCAATGCCTTGGACAAGGGATGAAAACATTTGATATTGCACTAAAACTTAAGCGTGATCATCGTACTGTGAAGAGATTTGTGGCTGATTCTGAGCACAGACGTGTTCGTGCAGATAAAGGCAGAATGAGGAAGGTTTCTGCCAGGCAAGTTCATCAGATTAAGAGAGCAGCTGCTAAAAGACCTTACAAACCAGCAAACAGATATGTGAAGCTGCTGGTGCCTCTGGAGTCCCTCGAACCTCAAGGTGTATGATCCTTCAAAGGCTTGCTGTGGGGTATAAACCTACTATTCGGCCACCCCTAAACAGTGCTCACAAGCAGAAACAGTTGCAGTGGGTCCAGATATACATGAAGACTAATTTTCAAACAGTCTTGTTTACTGATGAGTGCCGAGCAACCCTGGATGGTCCAGATGGATGGAGTAGTGGATGGTTGGTGGATGCCACCATGTCCCAATAAGGCTGCGATGTCAGCAAGGAGGTGGAGGAGTCATGTTTTGGGCTGGAATCATTGGGAAACAGCTGGTAGGCCACTTTAAGGTTCCTGAAGGTGTGAAAATGACCTCTGCAACGTATATAGAGTTTCCGACTGAGAACTTTCTTCCATGGTACAAAATGCAAAAACAGGAGCAAAATCATCTTCATGCATGTCAATGCACCATCCCGTTCTGCAAAGAATACCTCTGTGCTATTGGCTTCTATGGGCATAAAAGGATATAAACTCATGGTGTGGCCACCATCTTCCCCTGACCTCAACCCTATAGAGAACCTTAGGAGTATAATCAAGCAAAAGATCTATGAGGGTGGGAGGCAGTTCACATCAAAACAGCAGCTCTGGGAGGAGATTCTGACATCATGCAAAGAAATACAAGCAGAAACTCTCCAGAAACTCACAAGTTCAATGGATGCTAGAATTGTGAAGGTGATATCAAAGTAGGGTTCCTATGTTACCATGTAACTTGGCCTGTTAGGAGGTTTTGGAGGTAAATAGCTTTTTATTTCAGTGAATGTGACCTCCTAATGCTGCAAATTCAACAAATGAGCATTTTCAGTTCTCTCAAACATATCAAATGTTTAGAAACTCTCCTGTGAATAATAATATGGGACAGTGCATTTAGAGTTTTTTTAATTTTGAAGATTATACTGTTATCATAGGGAGGTTCCTTCAATACAATTTGATGTATCCTCTAACGGGTGATGACTTTTATTACACTGACTGTCATTTGCACCGACCATTTAGGAAAATCAGAAAAAGAACATTTGCATAATAATTTGGAACACGGTGTAGTTTTAGTTTAGAGGTATATAGGCAGAGGTTATTTCCTTACAGTCCTTCTATCGGTATACTGCTGCTGCATCCGAAAAACAAAAGTCCTTTTTAGGGCTACGGATTTTCTTTTCCCTATTAATACTGGAAAGTTTGCAGACCTATATTATATACCTAATTTAAAATGTGCAAGGTGTGCGATAAGGCTAGGGTCACAGCGCTGGACATGCGTTCAGGGAGGGTCCGTTAAAAAGATAGAATCTGGCAGCATTAGAGCAGTGTTACCGTAAAGGTAAGGCTACGTTAATGCTACCAATATAATTCTATGGGTCACGGACCCCCGACCACTGTTAAACGCGCTTCTGCTTCATGTGATGCGCTTGGAAATGGTGCAAGGTTTCATACTCCTGCACTTAGATGCTGGTGTTTGACTGCGCTCGGAGGTCCGTCACCCACAGGATTGTATTGGCAGCGTTAACGCAGCCTTACCTTTACGGTAACACTGCGTTAATGCTGCCAGATCTTTTTAATGGACCCCCCCGATCGCATACCTAGCGCTAATGTGACTGTACCCTGAGGGATGGGGAAGTGGACATACTGCTGATGGTGCACACAGAGGCCGTGGCTCTAGTGAAGCTGTGCCAGCTGCGGGAGCACAGAAAACATGCTCATCCATGTGACCGAGCTTCCTGGCCCACTTTGCTGGGGGTTGCGGGACACTACTCTTGAAACCAGAACAGTGTGAACATGTGTCATTTGGATGGCAGATAATGCTACCATTATGTCTCCCAGCACTACCTTGTCTTCCACACTGTCCAGTCTCACCAGCTGAGAGTCTGCACCACTCCCTCTGATTCAGCTTCCTCCCACTATGGTGAGTCCCAGGACCAGGTGCGAACTGGCCCTAAGAGGAAAACATTGGACTATTCTGTGAAATCAGGGCTGAAAAGTAGCGATGAGCGAGTACTGCAATATTCGTAATTGTTACATTCGTAACCAGTGCTTTGTAATATTCGCATATTCATTCCGAATAGCGAGTACAGCGTAAGTTATGGAAAACCCGAGAAATTTTCTGCTGGACCCTACAAGAAGGTCTGTAAAAAGGCAGAGATGGCTGATAATGTGCTCAAACTGCATGGAAACAGTATGCAGACATAACATAGACTGAGTCTTCATACTGTATTGCCATACAGCTGTCTGCTCTGAGTGACAGGATCTAGTGATGATAGATAGATAGATAGATAGATAGATAGATAGATAGATAGATAGGTAGATAGATAGATAGATAGATAGATAGATATACACTGTGTTCCAAGTTATTATGCAAACAATATTTCCTCATATTGTCTCTAAATTACCTATATGAATTGCAGTCATTGTTATTTTCCAGTCATCTACTATTCTAGTATGATTGGAATGTTTTTGAACAAACTGCGTATGAAAACAATATATTTTTTAAAAATAATAATCACTCAAAATTCATGTTCCAAATTATTATGCACAGCAGAGTTTTCAACCTCTTTATTTTTATTTTTAACAAAAAAACGGTGACTTGTGAAATTCTAAGCATTATCAGCTTATTACAGAATGAAATCAACCAGTTTTCAAGTCAAAACTTTATTCTAGGTGGTTACATTTGCACATAGGACCCCTTGTTGGAAAGAAGCTTCTGAACTCTCTCGTCCATTGAATTTCAGTTTTTGGATGGTTTGTGCTTCAATTGTTTTGCATGTGGACAGAATACCCTCCCAGAGCTGTTGCTTAGATGTGAACTGCCTCCCGCCATCATAGACACTCCTTCTGATGATGCTCCAGAGGTTCTCAATGGGGTTGAGGTCAGGGGAAGATGGTGGCCACACCATAAGTTTGTCCTCTTTTATGCCCATAGCAGCCAGAGATGCAGATGTGTTATTTGCAGCATGAGACGGTGCATTATCATGCATGAAAATGATCTTGCTGCGGAAAGCACGGTCCTTCCTCTTGAACCATGGTAGGAAGTGCTGTTTTAGAAACTCCCCATAGATTATGGAGTTCATCTTTACCCCTTCAGGGATCCTAAAGGGCAGTGGCGTAAAAAAGTCCACTGCGGGCCCCGGTGCAGCTTCCACACCGGGGCCCCCTTATGTGAGGATGGGGGGGGGTTGGGGGGGTTATGGGGTGCTGTCAGGAGTTTTCAGCCTGACAGCACAGTTCCGGAGCGAGGGCGCCGCCCTTACTTTTACTTGCAGAGCCGACGCCGACAGCAGGAGGAGAGGAGGGGCGGGCAGCTACAGGAAGTCCCGCTTCACTTCCTCCCTCCTCGGCTCGGACACCCGCAGTTGCGGCGGGCGGGTGGAGGAGGCACAGGTTCCCTCACGAGGGGGCGGGCCCGGTCCCAACCGTGACCGCTGCGACCGCGGTAGGTACGCCACTGCTAAAGGGGCCGACAATCTCTCTCCCCATGATTCCAGCCCAAAACATTACTCCCCCTCCTGCTTGTTGGCGCCTTAGCCATGTTTTCATGGGGTGTCCATCAACCAGCCATCCTTCACTCCATTTATCTGGACCATCGAGTGTTGCACGGCACTCATCGGTGAACAAAACAGTTTGGAAGTCAGTCTTCATGTATGGTTTGGCCCACTGGAGCCGTTTCTGCTTGTGTGCAGTGGATAGAGGTGGTCGACAGGATGGCTTACGCACAGCTGCAAACCTCTGAAGGACCTTGCATCTTGTTGTTCGGGGGACGTTGGAGGCACCAGCAGCTTCAAAAACTTGTCTGCTGCTATGACGAGGCATTTTTACAGCTGCTCTTTTAACCTGACGCAGTTGCCTGTTGGAAAGAGTCCTCAATTTTTCCTTATCAGCACGCACACGTGTGTGCTGGGAATCAGCTACATACTCCTTGATTGTGCGATGATCACGATGAAGTGTCTTGGTTGATTGTAGTCATGCCTTGACCCAAACACTTCACAATGTGTTGCTTTTCAGCAGCCGACACATCCTTTTTCTTTCCCATTTTGGCAAAAATGTAGGCTGCTTAATAATGTGGAACAGCCATCTAAAGTAGTCTTGCCTTTATTTGGACACACCTGCCAAACTAATTTGCACAGGTATCTGCAATCGCTTTCAGTGATACAAAGAGCCCTGACACACAACACCATCAATGAGTTTAAATGACAAACAAAAAAATTCTACCCTTATCACTCCTAAACTCTTTTTGCATAATAATTTGGAATACAGTGTAAATAGAAAAAAAGCTGCACAGCACTCAAGATATAGTGTGAACTGGTGCAAGCTGCGATGCTGGAACAAACAACAAGAAAAATTCACTGCAGCACTCAGCTACTACCAATAATGCACACATGCTAATAAGCGGTTTATATATGAGGAAAAAATGTAAAAACTTTTTTCTATTTATGTTTAATATGTGGAGTTGCTGGCTCATTGCTGGGATCATGTATAGGCAGTGCTTAATTGCAATTGCAGTAATTGTATACCGCATCTGCACCATTAACACAAAAGTCCTTTATAGGGCTTTATACCTTCATGGCCGTGGGTCAGGTGAAACTCTGCCTGCTGCAGGAGCACAACCAACACGCTTCTCAATTAAACCTATCTTCCTACTCCACTTTGCAGGGAGGTGCGGGACGCCACTCTTGAAGCCAGAACAGTGTGAACAGGTGCTCAGTTAGATGGCTACCATTATGTTTCTCAGCACTACCCTGTCTTTCACGCTGGCCAGGCTCACCAGACATACTTCAGTGTTGAGAAGTGGGTGGGATTATGGGTGTGGGGAGCAGTTAATATTCATTGTCTATACTGCAATAGCAAGCACACATGTTTGCCCCTGACTCCCTGCCTCCTGTCACCTGCTCCATCGCCGCCCCCACCAAGCAGGCCAGGTACATCCATACTATAAGATTCACCCCCCACAGAGTGCATTTTACATATAGTCTGAAAAATACTGAACTCGTCTTCCACGCTCTGCCCTCCTACATGAAAATGGGGGCCGTAGCTAGGTTTATGTTGCTGTTACCTGTGCGATACACCTCTGCAGATGCAGACCATATGCTAGTTTTGGAAATGGTAGGCCATCACCAGATGAAGTAGAATTGAATAATTATGGAGACCAAAGTCCATAAACAAACTTTATTTAACAACTTGATGAGAAGTATGAAGATCAGATAATAAGCACAGAAATTCATCATAACCGTCCAGCAAACCATTGTGGTAAAGTCCATCTTCCCTAGTGAGGATTGCAGGGGTCAAGATATAACGCTATTGTCCCTCATCACTAATCTTAACTCCACAATGAACTGTGAGGACACCACTGGTTAACGTGCGCCAATACGACTCCTAACTAGCACTTTCAATGTCTAATTGATCAGGGCCACTCACTCCTTGCTGTGCAGTGAATATTCATTATGGATTAATAGGAGGCAGGAGCAGGTGCTAGTGGTGGCATGTCTATCACCAAGTAGTCATGCAAATCATTTCCAGCAGCCAGCTCGCCAGGCATCATCAGCCTTACGCTCGTGTTAACGCTTTCTGCCTGGCCCTGATGAAATCACTGCTGTCGCCCTATGCAGGAAGAATCGGGCGACTGCAGCTTGTGATCGGGATGGGAGCGCACCCACTTTCTTCTGTCTAGCGCGGCAGCAGGGCCAAGGGGGAATCATTAACGTGAAGCCGAGAAACTGAGGCAATGAATAAGTACTAATAATAAAAAAATTACTGTAAATAAAAGCACCATACCATCCCAGTGGTGAACTATAACTCCCAGCATGCCATAGGATGCGCACAACTTGCCGGGAGTTATAATTCTCCTCTAAGGCAAAAGGACAATAGTCAACCCCATGGCATGAATGCACCTTTGGGATCTTAAAGGGAACCTGTCTGTTCATACAGGCTGCCCGATCCACAGGTATTAGGTATTGGCTTTGACTTCAGCCATGTATGGTTTTGCCGGAAATGCTGCGCCATTTCAGAAAAAAATATACGGTATCTTAAAGGCCACCGGGAGTGAGCCGCACTAAACACTAGTCACCACATCTTTTGCTTCAATTTTTTTTCTCCTACTTTCCATCTATAAAACCAAGGTGAGTCTTATAGTCCAATGATAAGAAAAATATAGTAGTTAAAAATAAACTTTATTAGAGGACTTCTCTAAGAATATGGAAAGATTTTAGGTTTTACATACAACACGTGACCTGGAGACTCATATTGTGTCATCTCCAACCTACTTCTCTTTGTGAGCTGCAATGTATATCATGGCCTTATAATCAATGTGATCATTCACAGCCATTCTCATCTTAACCTCACATCGGTCAATGATAAAACCTTCTCCAACCAGAGCTTTCCTGACAAAATCCTCATCATAGCAGAAAGCATGGAACTTGTGGTTTCCAATTGTATAATATGTTATCTCTAAACAACCAATTAATATAAGGTGTCCTCCCGGTTTCAGTAACCTTGAGAACTTCCTCAGATATCTGATGTAATCATCTTGGTCTTTGCTGATAACATCAAGGAGAGTAAAACTAATGATACAATCGGCTGGCGGTAAGACGATCGGATCCATCATATTTTCTTTCTTGGGGTCACATTTCACAACATGTTGAAGGGCCGATCGCATTTTTTCTTCTTTGTCCTGTAACTGATCTCTGAAAGAAATGGGGAAAAATGATGAAAGTGATTGTCCCAGTCAATATTGAATAATATCAGAGCTCAGTGGTTAGCGCTGGATCATCGTCTTCCTGTATACATTTTAGACAGCCAACCAAAAGGTGACTTGACCTGCCCCTTACTAGGCCCTTCCAACATGATCCATTATTCTACTGTAGGGATGAGTAAACCCAAATGGTAAACTTTGGGGTTTGTACCGGCACCTACTATCCAGTGCAGAACCCCGAACACTGACTTTTAACTTTACATCGGGCCCTTCCAACATGATCCATTATTCTACTGTAGAGATGAGCAAACCCAAATGGTAAAGTTTGGGGTTCGTCCCGACACTTAGTGTCCAGTGCAGGACCTCAAACACTGACTTCTAACTGTGCATTGTTGTTAATTTGTCAGCTTCCAGACCTCAAATAAAGCTTGTTGAATAGCTTTCTGTCTTCTGTGCCATGCAGTCCGGCAGTGAGTTCACCAGCAGTCACAGAAGTTACTGTAGAGCCCACTGGGACGGGTACTCGGTACCGGACCAGGGTACTGCTGGGGATATCACGGTGGTCTTGGTCCGGACCATGTCCCGGTTTCCGCAAGTAAATGGGGGTATATTTACAGGGGAGTTTGTCGTGACGCCACCCACGGGTTGTGGTCAGGGTGACCACTGCTGCTACAGAACCTCCGGGGATGATTTTTGGCAGCTGAAGATGGAATGGCCCTTCACAGCTAGGGCCTGGTTCCCCGGGGCAGTGATAGTTAAAGTCTATGATGGATGCTATAGATGTTGCCGGTTAGGGATGATAGTGGAGACGGTGGCTGCTTGTGAGGGAAAGTAGGGCTCAAGTACAAGGATCACACACACTCACGGTTTTGAAGTTTTCCAAAGCTTTACTGCAGATGTCTTTAGCAGAGCACTGTCCACGGAGTCTGTACCGGGGCCGGATTTCTCCCACCCTGTCCGGGTTCTCAGCTTCCCACTGCTGCGCTGTGTGTGTGGCCCTGCTGATGCTGTAGCTGAGCTGCTGGCACTGTCTCTCCTCACAGGTACCCCCTTTGCTAGGCAACTTGAGTCTTTCTGTGTATTTCTGACCCCGCCGTATTGCTTCGCTGAGGTACAGTGTAGATCTATAACCTCCACTATTCCGGTGTTTACTGTGCTGCGTGTGTCAGTCAGTTTCGCATCCGGTATCCGGTCTGTGCGCTCCTCCTTGGCGAGTTATGAGGTAATTCAATCTCCCAGATGTGTTCCTCTGTTTCTTGTGCTCCTTCCCTCAGACCCTGGCTAGGCCTGGTATCGAGGAGCAGACTGTAGAGAAGCCTGATGCAGCCCCTTTACACTACAGTCTCTCTTCCTCAGTTCTCCCAGGAACTGAATAACTACTTCCTCATTCACCAGAATATATAAGAGAGCTGCTTTAGCTCCCCCTTCTGGCCTAGAGGTGCTAGTGCAGTGTCCGGTGTTGTGTGGGGAGTGAGCCCGTGTTGATGTTAATGTGGCGCATTAACCCCTGGGGTGCCACATTACCATGAGAACCGCTGCTGTGAACTCCAGTGATCTCACTTATGTCACCATTCACAGACACGCAGCTCCCTCGCTGCTGTCAGTGATTTGATGCCACAGTGAGCAGTCACGCCTTGTAATGTCACTGCTCACTGTAGCCTCTGGATGTAGCATAGCCAAGGATCTTGTGGGACGTTATGTGGATTACGTCTGAACTTGGGGGTTAATAAATTGGTGAAAGAGGGTGTCTGTGTTGTTATTTGAAATAGAGGATTTTTCTGGGTTTGTATTTATTCTTTTGACTTGAAATGGTGGTGCCTCATAGACACCTCTTCATTACAAATCAAGGGTTTAAAGCAGCTTTGATTTTTGACAAATCACAGCTACCAGTAACCCCATATATAACCCTGACAGACACAACACCAGAGCAATCAGGAAAACCTGGGTAAAGCATCAGTTTTGGTGTAAAAAAAACTTTTTTAACAGGCAATGAAATGTTTTTTTATTACAGAAAGAATCAGCTGTGATGTTCATCTGCAATGTCTACATACTCTCTTTACTTCCTCCCCTGCCCAGGAGCTGTGGTATATCCAACCTTTTTCTGCATGGTCGGACACATCATTAAACAGGAGCACATCCATAAGAATATCTCGGGTAAAGAAAACATTTTTTACCACATGCAATTGTGTAACTTATTTTTATTCTAAAATCTATAATTCAAATGTACAATTGTTTGTGACATAACCCCTTTAAGTTCAGGTCCCCATTGACTTATATGGGGTTCAGGTTTTGGCATCAATTTTGGGTCCCTGTTCTCCCAAACTTTTTTTTAAAGATTCACCGCGCCCGGTGACCCCGAGCATCAATGGGCCCGTTTATCACTATTCTACAGCTCACAAGAATGAGAATTTTGATCTGAATGGAAGCCACTGAGTTCTAAAATTACTACTGCGTAAAGATAGGCGAACCCACACATGTTTGGTTTCGACAGATTTGATCGGACTTTACAGACAGGCTATAAAAGAAAGCAAAACACTGATTAAGCACAACTGGTAATCAGTCTGAGAGAGCTAATAGCAGGGTCGAGTATGCTTTGCTGGACATCGCTGTGGATTATCATCGCAGGGTATGTTTGGGTTTAATAAATGGGTGAAAAATGCTCATCAATACTACTTATCTGTAAAGTTTCATTTGGAATAGGTTATGATTGTAACATATATAAACAAAATAAAAGGTGGTCTAATGGAGCGTTGAGCGTTAAGAAGGAGAGGATTTTTAATCCTATATTAAAGCATCCAAACCTTTATTAAGATGTCCCCTATATGCCACAACATGTGTCTTCCTCAGGTGATATTCCTGGTATCCCTATTGGGAGGCTGTCAGGAGCTACTGTGGAAAGGAAGATTAAGTTTTAACCCCGGAGCCATTCACCGGAGCGAAAGGTTGTGGTTGCTGGGCGACTGGGACCATTAACAAAGGACCTACAGTGACGTGTTTCCGGGTCCTGGATCACGTGCGGTCGACTTCCTGGAAAGGATGGCTGGAGCGACGGCGAAGGTGCCTGGCGGGATCCAGAGGTCTAAAGCCCTGATGTTAACTGGTGTTGAGCAGAGGCGCACAACACACCAAGGTGAGCGATACTGATACCCACCACAGACCAATTTAGTGTCTCAGGTGCTTCTCATTTGCGCCCCTCTGTTTTTGTCTTCTTATATGATTGTAACGTATGGTAGACAGATATACAATATTACAGTAAAATTGCTAACATATCTTTTGTGCTGTAGAAATAATGACAGGAATTTCTCCTAATGTTTGACCAAATTCTTTACCTGTTTTCTTCTACATCCACATGACGTTTTGTAGCATGGCTCCAATCAAACGCTCCGTACGGGAGTCCACCCATCTCTTCAGCTCAATGATGCATCTGTCTCTGATCTTCAGCACTATGATGTGCGAGAAAAAGTCACAGGCTGCATATAATTGATGAACCATGGAACCAATACTGAGGTCAATCAAGACGTCTCCTTTGATATGACCTGCAGGAAAAAAATTACATATTAAAATATACATACATAGAGGTGAAAGAGTCACAATGTTAGTTACCGATATCTAAATACAATACTTCTAATGTAAACTATAGGTTCACCTATTGCGGGGGTGGGGGGATGATGTGTTTTTTTTTTCTTTGACCTATTTAACTTTTTATTTTGCAAAAATTCCCATATTTTGATAAATAGTGCCACATTTCATGTGTACTACACGGGGAGACTAAAGTTCCCACCCCTAATAGAATGTATCAATATTTTCATATTTAAGGTTATATAGAAAGCAGATACAAGAGTACGTGCTGAGGAGCAGATATGATTTTATTGATTGATAAGTGATCTATAGATCCTAGAACTGTAGTGCACAGCTCTGCTTCATCATGTAGGCGTTCAGGGACAGTACACAAAATGTTATCTCCCTGGAGTTCCCTTTAAGTTTCCTCACTACTGGTATGCCGGATTGGAGTATCAGTCTTCGTAAGGAGAAAAGCTTTCCCTTTAGATCCCGCTTAACCTCTCATACAGCCAGATCAGAACTCATACTTTGCACTGATGAGGGGCAATAGCCCAAACCACTGTGTCTGCAAATTAAGGTTCTGATCTGGCAAAAATCCTAAATCTTATTGAAAGGCTCTTTAAAGGGTCAATTTTGACCTTCAGCATTGCTACCGTACTTTCAATAGGTGGAAATAGAGTTCATCTACTTTCTCCCTGAAGAGACAATTTGCACTTTTGACCCCAATTCTATACTATTCATCATATGGAATATCTACAGCTTTGCTCTACTTCTCTTGCTTGATAGGTCGGGAGTTGTCCTTTCCCTTTCATAAAGGGGAAACCACTAAATATCAAATCTGCCTAATTTGTATCTAGCAAAAACAATCTAAACAGAAAGATTAGGATACATACCCTCTGCAAATGTTTTTGTAAGATTTTCAATAGGAAACATCAAGGTATCCTCTTCCGAGACCTTATCAGGGTTATCTGACACGTAATTCTCCAGATGTTGCCGGGAGTCAAAGTCGTCTTCATGGTAGAACTTATAGGAGCCGGAATCCATCGTCTAGTCTTGTATCACAGGCGGAGTGACTTCTCTACACCGGGACTCAAGGGTTTTATATCATCACCAGGAATCAATTTTCAAAACACATTATTATACATGAAATTTATTTATCATATCATGAGTTCTTCTAATCATTTATTGAGTCATGAGATCCTGTATTTACAAGGTGATTAGAATATAATAAAAACAAGAAAATGTTTAACTCAATAAGGACCAGACTTTCAGAAGTAAAAACAATTTTTGAGTTTGAATTTTGACATTGAAAACCTAACATTATTTTAGCTTGATTAGACATACCCTGTGACTAAGCCTGGCGAAACCTGGGACAGGATATCTCAGTGCTATAGAGTCTGTGTGGAGATTTTGAGTAAAATGTTCTATTCCTTATGTTTCCTTATTGTTTTGCTGACTCTCTTCAGAGCTAGTTGATTTGGGTATACGGATTAGTATCTGATAGCAGGAGCTCACTACCTACTTGTAGTGCCTACAGTGAAACATGGTGGTAACAGTTTTTATGTAGGGATATATGAATGCTGTTGGTGTCAGGGGCTACATGTCATTGATCATATCATGAAGTCATAGATGTACTGCTTTATTCTGAAAGAGAAGATGCCGCTATCACTCCGTGCTCTTGGTAGACATGAACTTTGGAAACATGACAATGATCCAGAGCACACATCTGTTGCATTTCTGAAGAAGAACAGGTTGAAAGTGATTTAGTGGCCGAGTATGTCCAGATCTGAACAAAACCGAGCGCCAGTGCGAATTCTGAAGATACAAGTTATAATCATTAGTGATGAGCAGGCATGCCCGCCACTGCTGGATACTCAATCAAACCTCGTTGTGATTGGGTACATTCATTACTCGCTTGAGTATCGCGGAGGCTTCAACACCATACTCAAGTCCCTGCCCCGCTTGTTTTGAGGTTGTTAGACAGCCAATCAATATTCAGGGATTGCCTGCCAATCACGGTAATGTGGTAGCCATGTTGGCCACTGGCATTGCTATGATTGGCCGGCAGCATTGCATCATTGGGTTTTATATTAGACACGACGCTGCGATTCTTGGCACAGTCGCCTCTGGAAACAGTTCAGGAAGAGTTGATCTAGGAGGGAGAGCAAAAATATAGGAGTGTTAAATTGCTATTGCAGTAACTGTATACCGCTGCTGCACCATTAAAACAAAAGTCCTTTTTAGGGCTTCATATTGTCCTTTCTCTAGTAAAACAGCTGTTACCTGCATTCAGTTTAGGGGTTGTTAGTGGAGGAAAAATACACTGTGTTCCAAATTATTATGCAAATTGGTTTTAAGTGTCATAGGGTTTTATATTTATTTTTTCTCAATGAAACCCATTGCTGGTCTTGTGTCTCAGGGTTCTTTGGATCATTGAAATCAATCTCAGATATCTGTGATAATTAGTTTGGCAGGTGAGCCCAATAAAAGGAAAACTGGGTGTTCCACAATATTACGCAGGCCACAGTTTTCAAGTAACATGGGAGAGAAAAAGGATCTCTCTGCTGCCGAAAAGCAACAAATAGTGCAATGCCTTGGACAAGGGATGAAAACATTTGATATTGCACTAAAACTTAAGCGTGATCATCGTACTGTGAAGAGATTTGTGGCTGATTCTGAGCACAGACGTGTTCTGCAGATAAAGGCAGAATGAGGAAGGTTTCTGCCAGGCAAGTTCATCAGATTAAGAGAGCAGCTGCTAAAACGGCCTTACAAACCAGCAAACAGATATGTGAAGCTGCTGGTGCCTCTGGAGTCCCTCGAACCTCAAGGTGTATGATCCTTCAAAGGCTTGCTGTGGGGTATAAACCTACTATTCGGCCACCCCTAAACAGTGCTCACAAGCAGAAACAGTTGCAGTGGGCCCAGACATACATGAAGACTAATTGTCAACCAGTCTTGTTTACTGATGAGTGCCGAGCAACCCTGGATGGTCCAGATGGATGGAGTAGTGGATGGTTGGTGGATGCCACCATGTCCCAATAAGGCTGCGATGTCAGCAAGGAGGTGGAGGAGTCATGTTTTGGGCTGGAATCATTGGGAAACAGCTGGTAGGCCACTTTAAGGTTCCTGAAGGTGTGAAAATTACCTCTGCAACGTATATAGAGTTTCCGACTGAGAACTTTCTTCCATGGTACAAAATGCAAAAACGTGCCTTTAGGAGCAAAATCATCTTCATGCATGTCAATGCACCATCTCGTTCTGCAAAGAATACCTCTGTGCTATTGGCTTCTATGGGCATAAAAGGATATAAACTCATGGTGTGGCCACCATCTTCCCCTGACCTCAACCCTATAGAGAACCTTAGGAGTATAATCAAGCAAAAGATCTATGAGGGTGGGAGGCAGTTCACATCAAAACAGCAGCTCTGGGAGGCTATTCTGACATCATGCAAAGAAATACAAGCAGAAACTCTCCAGAAACTCACAAGTTCAATGGATGCTAGAATTGTGCAGGTGACATCAAAGTAGGGTTCCTATGTTATATGTAACTTGGCCTGTTAGGAGGTTTTGGAGTTAAATAGCTTTTTATTTCAGTGAATGTGACCTCCTAATGCTGCAAATTCAACAAATCAGCATTTTCAGTTCTCTCAAACATATCAAATGTTTAGAAACTCTCCTGTGAATAATAATATGGAACAGGGTATTTAGAGTTTTTTTAATTTTGAAGATTATACTGTTATCATAGGGAGGTTCCTTCAATACAATTTGATGTATCCTCTAACGGGTGATGACTTTTATTACACTGACTGTCATTTGCACCGACCATTTAGGAAAATCAGAAAAAGAACATTTGCATAATAATTTGGAACACGGTGTAGTTTTAGTTTAGAGGTATATAGGCAGAGGTTATTTCCTTACAGTCCTTCTATCGGTATACTGCTGCTGCATCCGAAAAACAAAAGTCCTTTTTAGGGCTACAGATTTTCTTTTCCCTATTAATACTATAGTTTGCAGACCTATATTATATACCTAATTTAAAATGTGCAAGGTGTGCGATAAGGCTAGGGTCACAGCGCTGGACATGCGTTCAGGGGGGGTCCGTTAAAAAGATAGAATCTGGCAGCATTAGCGCAGTGTTACCGTAAAGGTAAGGCTACATTAATGCTACCAATATAATTCTATGGGTCACGGACCCCCGACCACTGTTAAACGCGCTTCCGCTTCATGTGATGCGCTTGGAAATGGTGCAAGGTTTCATACTCCTGCACTTAGATGCTGGTGTTTGACTGCGCTCGGAGGTCCGTCACTCACAGGATTGTATTGGCAGCGTTAACGCAGCCTTACCTTTACGGTAACACTGCGTTAATGCTGCCAGATCTTTTTAATGGACCCCCCCGATCGCATGCCTAGCGCTAATGTGACTGTACCCTGAGGGATGGGGAAGTGGACATACTGCTGATGGTGCACACAGAGGCCGTGGCTCTAGTGAAGCTGTGCCAGCTGCGGGAGCACAGAAAACATGCTCATCCATGTGACCGAGCTTCCTGGCCCACTTTGCTGGGGGTTGCGGGACACTACTCTTGAAACCAGAACAGTGTGAACATGTGTCATTTGGATGGCAGATAATGCTACCATTATGTCTCCCAGCACTACCTTGTCTTCCACACTGTCCAGTCTCACCAGCTGAGAGTCTGCACCACTCCCTCTGATTCAGCTTCCTCCCCACTATGGTGAGTCCCAGTACCAGGTGCGAACTGGCCCTAAGAGGAAAACATTGGACTATTCTGTGAAATCAGGGCTGAAAAGTAGCGATGAGCGAGTACTGCAATATTCGTAATTGTTACATTCGTAACCAGTGCTTTGTAATATGCGCATATTCATTCCGAATAGCGAGTACAGCGTAAGTCATGGAAAACCCGAGAAATTTTCTGCTGGACCCTACAAAAAGGTCTGTAAAAAGGCAGAGATGGCTGATAATGTGCTCAAACTGCATGGAAACAGTATGCAGACATAACATAGACTGAGTCTTCATACTGTATTGCCATACAGCTGTCTGCTCTGAGTGACAGGATCTAGTGATGATAGAGAGATAGATAGATAGATAGATAGATAGATAGATAGATAGATTAGATAGATATGCAAACAATATTTCCTCATATTGTCTCTAAATTACCTATATGAATTGCAGTCATTGTTATTTTCCAGTCATCTACTATTCTAGTATGATTGGAATGTTTTTGAACAAACTGCCTATGAAAACAGTATATTTTAAAATAATAATAAACACTCAATATGCATGTTCCAAATTATTATGCACAGCAGAGTTTTCAACCTTTTTATTTTTATTTTGAACAAAAAAACGGTGACTTGTGAAATTCTAGGCATTATCAGCTTATTACAGAATGAAATCAACCAGTTTTCAAGTCAAAACTTTATTCTAGGTGGTTACATTTGCACATAGGACCCCTTGTTGGAAAGAAGCTTCTGAACTCTCTCGTCCATTGAATTTCAGTTTTTGGATGGTTTGTGCTTCAATTGTTTTGCATGTGGACAGAATACCCTCCCAGAGCTGTTGCTTAGATGTGAACTGCCTCCCGCCATCATAGACACTCCTTTTGATGATGCTCCAGAGGTTCTCAATGGGGTTGAGGTCAGGGGAAGATGGTGGCCACACCATAAGTTTGTCCTCTTTTATGCCCATAGCAGCCAGAGATGCAGATGTGTTATTTGCAGCATGAGACGGTGCATTATCATGCATGAAAATGATCTTGCTGCGGAAAGCACGGTCCTTCCTCTTGAACCATGGTAGGAAGTGCTGTTTTAGAAACTCCCCATAGATTATGGAGTTCATCTTTACCCCTTCAGGGATCCTAAAGGGCAGTGGCGTAAAAAGTCCACTGCGGGCCCCGGTGCAGCTTCAACACCGGGGCCCCCTTATGTGAGGATGGGGGAGGGTGTTGGGGGGGTTATGGGGTGCTGTCAGGAGTTTTCAGCCTGACAGCACAGTTCCGGAGCGAGGGCGCCGCCCTTACTTTTACTTGCAGAGCCGACGCCGACAGCAGGAGGAGAGGAGGGGCGGGCAGCTACAGGAAGTCCTGCTTCACTTCCTCCCTCCTCGGCTCGGACACCCGCAGTTGCGGGTGGAGGAGGCACAGGTTCCCCCGCGAGGGGGCGGGCCCGGTCCCAACCGTGACCGCTGCGACCGCGGTAGGTACGCCACTGCTAAAGGGGCCGACAATCTCTCTCCCCATGATTCCAGCCCAAAACATTACTCCCCCTCCTGCTTGTTGGCGCCTTAGCCATGTTTTCATGGGGTGTCCATCAACCAGCCATCCTTCACTCCATTTATCTGGACCATCGAGTGTTGCACGGCACTCATCGGTGAACAAAACAGTTTGGAAGTCAGTCTTCATGTATGGTTTGGCCCACTGGAGCCGTTTCTGCTTGTGTGCAGTGGATAGAGGTGGTCGACAGGATGGCTTACATACAGCTGCAAACCTCTGAAGGACCTTGCATCTTGTTATTCGGGGGACGTTGGAGGCACCAGCAGCTTCAAAAACTTGTCTGCTGCTATGACGAGGCATTTTTACAGCTGCTCTTTTAACCTGACGCAGTTGCCTGTTGGAAAGAGTCCTCAATTTTTCCTTATCAGCACGCACACGTGTGTGCTGGGAATCAGCTACATACTCCTTGATTGTGCGATGATCACGATGAAGTGTCTTGGTTGATTGTAGTCAGGCCTTCACAATTTGTTGCTTCTCAGCACATCCTTTTTCTTTCCCATTTTGGCAAACAATGTAGGCTGCTTAATAATGTGGAACAGCCTTCTTAAGTAGTCTTGCCTTTATTTGGACACACCTGCCAAACTAATTTGCACAGGTATCTGCAATCGCTTTCAGTGATACAAAGAGCCCTGACACACATCCCCATCAATGAGTTTAAATGACAAACAAAAAAATTCTAACCTTATCACTCCTAAACTCTTTTTGCATAATAATTTGGAATACAGTGTAAATAGAAAAAAAGCTGCACAGCACTCAAGATATAGTGTGAACTGGTGCAAGCTGCGATGCTGGAACAAACAACAAGAAAAATTCACTGCAGCACATCAGCTACTACCAATAATGCACACATGCTAATAAGCGGTTTATATATGAGGAAAAAATGTAAAAACTTTTTTCTATTTATGTTTAATATGTGGAGATGCTGGCTCATTGCTGGGATCATGTATAGGCAGTGCTTAATTGCAATTGCAGTAATTGTATACCGCATCTGCACCATTAACACAAAAGTCCTTTATAGGGCTTTATACCTTCATGGCCGTGGGTCAGGTGAAACTCTGCCTGCTGCAGGAGCGCAACCAACACGCTTCTCAATTAAACCTATCTTCCTACTCCACTTTGCAGGGAGGTGCGGGACGCCACTCTTGAAGCCAGAACAGTGTGAACAGGTGATCAGTTACATGGCAGATAATGCTACCATTATGTTTCCCAGCACTACCCTGTCTTTCACACTGTCCAGTCTCGCCAGACATACTTCAGTGTTGAGAAGTGGGTGGGATTATGGGTGTGGGGAGCAGTTGATATTCACTGTCTATAATAGCAAGCACACGTGTTTGCCCCAGCCGCAGACTCCCTGCCTCCTGTCACCTGCTCCACTGCCGCCCCCCACCAAGCAGGCCAGGTACATCCATACTATAAGATTCACCCCCCACAGAGTGCATTTTACATATAGTCTGAAAAATACTGAACTCGTCTTCCACACTCTGCCCTCCTACATGAAGATGGAGGCCCTAGCTAGGTTTATGTTGCTGTTACCTGTGCGAAACACCTCTGCAGATGCAGACCATATGCTAGTTTTGGAAATGGTAGGCCATCACCAGATGAAGTAGAACTGAATAATTCTGGAGACCAAAGTCCATAAACAAACTTTATTTAACAACTTGATGAGAAGTATGAAGATCAGAATAATAAGCACAGAAATTCATCATAACCGTCCAGAAAACCATTGTGGTAAAGTCCATCTTCCCTAGTGAGGACTGCACTGGTCAAGATATAACGCTATTGTCCCTCATCGCTAATCTTAACTCCACAATGAACTGTGAGGACCCCACTACTTAACATACGCCAATACGACTCCTAACTAGCACTTTCAATGTCTAATTGATCAGGGCCACTCACTCCTTGCTGTGCAGTGAATATTCATTATGGATTAATAGGAGGCAGGAGCAGGTGCTAGTGGTGACATGTCTATCACCAAGTAGTCATGCAAATCATTATCAGCAGTCAGCTCGCCAGGCATCATCAGCCTTACGCTCGTGTTAACGCTTTCTGCCTGGCCCTGCTGAAATCACTGCTGTCGCCCTATGTAGGAAGAATCGGGCGACTGCAGCTTGTGATCGGGATGGGAGCGCGCCCACTTTCTTCTGTCTAGCGCTGCAGCAGGGCCAAGGAGAAATCGTTAACGTGAAGCCAAGAAACTGAGGCAATGAATAAGTACTAATAATAAAAAAATTACTGTAAATAAAAGCATTATACCATTCCAGTGGTGAACTATAACTCCCAGCATGCCATAGCATGCGCACAACTTGCTGAGAGTTATAATTCTCCTCTAAGGCAAAAGGACAATAGTCAACCACATGGCATGAATGGCACCTTTGGGATCTTAAAGGGATCCTGTCTGTTCATACAGGCTGCCCGATCCACAGGTATTAGGTATTGGCTTTGACTTCAGCCATGTATGGTTTTGCCTGAAACTCTGCGGCATTTCAGAAAACAATATACGGTACCTTAAAGGCCACCGGGACTGAGCCGCACTAAACACTAGTCACCACATCTTTTGCTTTCATTTTTTTTCTCCTACTTTCCATCTATAAAACCAAGGTGAGTCTTATAGTCCAATGATAAGAAAAATATAGTAGTTAAAAATAAACTTTATTAGAGGACTTCTCTAAGAATATGGAAAGATTTTAGGTTTTACATACAACACGTGACCTGGAGACTCGTCTTGTGTCATCTCCAACCTACTTCTCTTTGTGAGCTGCAATGTATATCATGGCCTTATAATCAATGTGGTCATTCACAGCCGTTCTCATCTTAACCTCACATCGGTCAATGATAAAACCTTCTCCAACCAGAGCTTTCCTGGCAAAATCCTCATCATAGCAGAAAGCATGGAACTTGTGGTTTCCAATTGTATAATACGTTATCTCTAAGCAACCAATTAATATAATGTGTCCTCCCGGTTTCAGTAACCTTGAGAACTTCCTCAGATATCTGATGTAATCATCTTGGTCTTTGCTGATAACATCCAGGAGAATAAAACTAATGATACAATCGGCCGGCGGTAAGACGATCGGATCCATCATGTTTTCTTTCTCGAGGTCACATTTCACCACATGTTGAAGGGCCGATCTCATTTTTTCTTCTTTTTCCTGTAACTGATCACTGAAAGAAATGGGAAAAAATGATGAAAGTGATTGTCCCTCAGTCAATATTGAATAACATCAGAGCTCAGTGCTTAGCGCTGGATCATCGTCTTCCTCTATACATTTTATACAGCCAACCAAAAGGTGACTTGACCTGCCCCTTACTAGGCCCTTCCAACATGATCCATTATTCTACTGTAGGGATGAGTAAACCCAAATGGTAAAGTTTGGGGTTCGTGTCGGACACCTAGTGTCCAGTGCAGAACCCCAAACACTGACTTCTAACTGTGCATCGTAGTCCCAGCACTCAAATAAAGCTTGTTGAATAGCTTTCTGTCTTCTGTGTCATGCAGTCCAGCAGTGAGTTCACCAGCAGTCACAGAAGTTACTGTGGAGCCCACTGGGATCAGGTACTCGGTACCGGACCGGGGTACTGCTGGGGATATCACGGCGGTCTTGGTCCAGACCATGTCCCGGGTTCCGCAAGTAAATGGGGGTTATATTTACAGGGGAGTTTGTTGTGACGCCACCCACAGGTTGTGGTCAGGGTGACCACCGCTGCTGCAGAAGCTCCGGGGATGATATTTGGCAGCTGAAGATGGAATGGCCCTCCGCAGGTAGGGCCTGGTTCCCCGGGGCAGTGATAGTTAAAGTCTATGATGCATGCTATAGATGTTGCAGGTTAGGGATGATAGTGGAGACGGTGGCTGCTTGTGAGGGAAAGTAGGGCTCAAGTACAAGGATCACATACACTCACGGTTTTGAAGTTTTCCACGGCTTTACTGCAGATAGTCTTTAGCAGAGCACTGTCCACGGAGTCTGTACTGGGGCCGGGTTTCTCCCACCCTGTCCGGGTCCTCAGCTTCCCTTTGCTGCGCTGTGTGTGTGACCCTGCTGCTGCTTTAGCTGAGCTGCTGGCCCTGTTTCTCCTCACTGGTACCCCCTTTGCTAGGCAATTTGAGTCTTTCCGTGTATTTCTGACCCCGCCGTATTGCTTTGCTGAGGTACAGTGTAGATCTATAACCTCCACTATTCTGGTGTTTACTGTGCTGCGTGTGTCAGGCACAGTTTCGGATCCGGTATCCGTCTGTGCGCTCCTCCGGGGTGAGTTATAAGGTAACTCAATCTCCCAGATGTGTTCCTCTGTTTCTTGTGCTCCTTCCCTCAGACCCTGGCTAGGCCTGGCATCGAGGAGCAGACTGTAGAGAAGCCTGATGCAGCCCCTTTACACTACAGTCTCTCTTCCTCAGTTCTCCCAAGAACAGAACTAACTACTTCCTCATTCACCAGAATATATAAGGGAGCTGCTTTAGCTCCCCCTTCTGGCATAGAGGTGCTAGTGCAGTGTCCAGTGTTGTGTGCGGAGTGAGCCTGTGTTGATGTTACTGTGGCACATTAACCCCTGGCGTGCCACATTATCATGAGAACAGCTGCTGTGAACTCCAGTGATCTCACTTATGTCACCGTTCACACACACGCAGCTCCCTCGCTGCTGTCAGTGTATTCTGGATGCCACAGTGAGCAGTCACGCCTTCTAATGTCACTGCTCACTGTAGCCTCTGGATGTAGCATAGCCAAGGATCGTTGTGGGACGTCATGTGGATTACGTCTGAACTTGGGGGTTAATAAATTGGTGAAAGAGGGTGTCTGTGTTGTTATTTGAAATAGAGGATTTTTCTGGGTTTATATTTATTCTTTTGACTTGAAATGGTGGTGCCTCATAGACACCTCTTCATTACAAATCAAGAGTTTAAAGCAGCTTTGATTTTTGACAAATCACAGCTACCAGTAACCCCATATATAACCCTGACAGACACAGCACCAGAGCAATCAGGAAAACCTGGGTAAAGCATCAGTTTTGGTGTAAAAAAACTTTTTTAACAGGCAATGAAATGTTTTTTTATTACAGAAAGAATCAGCTGTGATGTTCATCTGCAATGTCTACATACTCTACTTTACTTCCTCCCCTGCCCAGGAGCTGTGGTATATCCAACCTTTTTCTGCATGGTCAGACACATTCATTAAACAGGAGCACATCCATAAGAATATCTCGGTTAAAGAAAACATTTTCTAACACATGCAATTGTGTAACTTATTTTTATTCTAAAATCTATTCATTCAAATGTACAATTGTTTGTGACATAACCCCTTTAAGTTCAGGTCCCCATTGACTTATATGGGGTTCAGGTTTTGGCATCAATTTTGGGTCCCGGCTCTCCCAAATTTTTTTTTTAAAGATTCACCGCGCCCGGTGAACCCGAGCATCAATGGGTCCGTTTGTCACTATTCTACAGCTTGCAAGAATGAGATTTTGATCTGAATCGAGGCCACTGAGTTCTAAAATTACTACTGCGTAAAGATAGGCGAACCCACACATGTTTGGGTTCGACAGATTTAATCGGACTTTACAGACAGGCTATAAAAAAAGCAAAACACTGATTAAGCACAACTGGTAATCAGTCTGAGAGAGCTAATAGCAGGGTTGAGTGTGCTTTGCTGGACATCGCTGTGGATTATCATCGTAGGGTATGTTTGGGCTTAATAAATGGGTGAAAAATGCTCATCAATACTACATATCTGTAAAGTTTCATTTGGAATAGGTTATGATTGTAACATATATAAACAATATAAAAGGTGGTCTAATGGAGCTCTAAGAAGGAGAGGATTACTAATCTTAAATTAAAGCATCCAAACCTTTATTAAGATGTCCCCTATATGCCACAACATGTTTCAACAGTCTACAGCCGTCTTCCTCAGGTGATATTCCTGGTATCCCTATTGGAGGCTGGCAGGAGCTGCTGTGGGGAGGAAGATTAAGTTTTAACCCCGGAGCCATTCACCGGAGAGAAAGGACCTGTGGTTGCTGGGCGAATGGGACCATTAACAAAGGACCTACGGTAACGTGTTTCCGGGTCCTGGATCACGTGGGGTCGACTTCCTGGAAAGGATCGCTGGAGTGACGGCGACGGTGCCTGGCGGGATCCGGAGGTCTAAAGCCCTGAGTGTTAACTGGTGTTGTGTGGAGGCGCGCAACACACCAAAATGAGCGATACTGCTACCCACCACAGACCAATTTAGTGTCTCAGGTGCTTCTCATTTGCGCCCCTCTGTTTTTGTCTCTTATATGATTGTAACATACAGTGCCTACAAGTAGTATTCAACCCCCCGCAGATTTAGGTGGTTTGATAAGATGCAAATAAGTTAGAGCCTTCAAACTGCAAACGAGAGTAGGATTTATTAACAGAAGCATAAATCTTACAAACCAAAAAGTTATGTTGCTCAGTTGAATTTTAATAAATTTTAAACATAAAAGTGTGGGTCAATTATTATTCAACCCCTAGGTTTAATATTTTGTGGAATAACCCTTGTTTGCAATTACAGCTAATAATCGTCTTTTATAAGACCTGATCAGGCCGGCACATGTCTCTGGAGTTATCTTGGCCCACTCCTCCATGCAGATCTTCTCCAAGTTATCTAGGTTCTTTGGGTGTCTCATGTGGACTTTAATCTTGAGCTCCTTCCACAAGTTTTCAATTGGGTTAAGGTCACCTTGATTTTTTCCCTCTTGAACCAGGCCTTGGTTTTCTTGGCTGTGTGCTTTGGGTCGTTGTCTTGTTGGAAGATGAAATTATGACCCATCTTAAGATCCTTGATGGAGGAGCGGAGGTTCTTGGCCAAAATCTCCAGGTAGGCCGTGCTATCCATCTTCCCATGGATGCGGACCAGATGGCCAGGCCCCTTGGCTGAGAAACAGCCCCACAGCATGATGCTGCCACCACCATGCTTGACTGTAGGGATGGTATTCTTGGGGTCGTATGCAGTGCCATCCAGTCTCCAAACGTCACGTGTGTGGTTGGCACCAAAGATCTCGATCTTGGTCTCATCAGACCATAGAACCTTGAACCAGTGTGTCTCAGAGTCCTCCAAGTGATCATGAGCAAACTGTAGACGAGCCTTGACATGACGCTTTGAAAGTAAAGGTACCTTACGGGCTCGTCTGGAACGGAGACCATTGCGGTGGAGTACGTTACTTATGGTATTGACTGAAACCAATGTCCCCACTGCCATGAGATCTTCCCGGAGCTCCTTCCTTGTTGTCCTTGGGTTAGCCTTGACTCTTCGGACAAGCCTGGCCTCGGCACGGGAGGAAACTTTCAAAGGATGTCCAGGCCGTAGAAGGCTAACAGTAGTTCCATAAGCCTTCCACTTCCGGATGATGCTCCCAACAGTGGAGACAGGTAGGCCCAACTCCTTGGAAAGGGTTTTGTATCCCTTGCCAGCCTTGTGACCCTCCACGATCTTGTGTCTGATGGCCTTGGAATGCTCCTTTGTCTTTCCCATGTTGACCATGTATGAGTGCTGTTCACAAGTTTGGGGAGGGTCTTAAATAGTCAGAAAAGAGATAATTAATCCACACATGTGAAGCTCATTGTTCTTTGTGCCTGAACTACTTCTTAATACTTTAGGGGGACCAAACAGAATGCTGGTGGTTTGAGGGGTTGAATAATAAATGACCCTCTGAATTCACTTTTAACGCTTTAAAAAAAAAAAAAAATCTTTTGGCTGCAGTGCATTTCCCACTTCCAGGCTCATCTACAGTCCAAATGTCACAATGCCAAGTTAATTCCGCATGTATCAACCAGCTAAATCTGCAGGGGGTTGAATACTACTTGTAGGCACTGTATGGTAGACAGAGATATACAATATTACAGTAAAATTGCTGTCATATCTTTTGTGCTGTAGAAATAAAGACAGTGGATTTCTGCTAACTTTTGACCAAATTTCTTACCTGTTTTCTTCTACATCCACATGACGTTTTGTAGCATGGCTCCAATCAAACGCTCCTGTACGGGAGTCCACCCATCTCTTCAGCTCAATAATGCAACTGTCTCTGATCTTCAGCACTATGATGTGGTTGAAAAACTCACAGGCTGCATATAATTGATGAACAATGGAACCAATACTGAGGTCAATCAAGACGTCTCCTTTGATATGACCTGCATGAAAAAAATTACACATTAAAGCATACATACATAGAGGTGAAAGAGTCACAATGTTAGTTACCAATATCTAAGTACAATACTTCTAATGTAAACTCTAGGTTGATTCACCTATTGAGGGGGTGGGGGGATGATGTGTTTTTTCTTTGACCTATTTAACTTCTTTTATTTTGCAAAAATTCCCATATTTTGATAAATGGTGCCACATTTCCGCAGTATCATGTGTACTACATGGGGGAGACTAAAGTTCCCACCCCTAATAGAATGTATCAATATTTTCATATTTAAAGTTATATAGAAAACAGATACAGGGGTATGTGCTGAGGAGCAGATATGATTTTATTGATTGATAAGTCATCTATAGATCCTAGAACTGTAGTGCACAGTTCTGCTTCATCATGTAGTACACAAAATGTTATCTCCCTGCAGGTAGCCTTTAAGTCTCCTTACTACTGGTACTACTCACTACTACTAACCCTAACCCTTCAGAACAATAAAACCGCTAAAAATCAAATCTGCCTAATTTGTATCTAGCAAAAACAATCTAAACAGAATGATTAGGATACATACCCTCTGCAAATGTTTTTGTAAGATTTTCAATGGGAAATATAAAGGAATCTTCATCAGAGACCTTATCAGGGTTATCTGACACGTAATTCTCCAGATGTTGCCGGGAGTCAAAGTCGTCTTCATGGTAGAACTTATAGGATCCGGAATCCATCGTCTAGTCTTGTATCACAGGCGGAGTGATCTGTCTACACCTGGGCTCGAGGGATTTATATCATCACCAGGAATCAATTTATTTTCAAAACAGGTTATTATTATTATACATGAAACTTACTGATCACATCACGAGTTCTTCTCATCATTTATGGAGTCATGAGATCCTGTATTTACAAGGTGATTAGAATATAATAAAAACAAGAAAAGAAATGTTTAACTCAATCAGGACCAGACTTTGAGAAGTAAAAACAATTTTTGAGTTTGCATTTTGACATTGAAAACCTAACATTATTTTATGCATGATTTCACATACCCTGTGACTAAGCCTGACGAAACATGGGACCTGATACCTCAGTGCCATAGGGTCTGTGTGGAGATTTTGAGTAAAATGTTTTATTCCTTATTGTTCTTGATTGTTTTGCTGACTACCTCTAGTGCTAGTTGTCCTGGGTATATGGATTAGTATCTGATAGCAGGAGCTCACTACCTACTTTGTAATGCCTACAGTGAAACATGGTGGTGACAGTTTGTATGTGGGGATATATGAGTGCTTTTGGTGTCAGGGGCTACATGTCATTGATGATTACATGAAGTCATAGATGTACTGCTTTATCCTGAGAGAGACGGTGCTGTCATCACTCCATGCCCTTGGTAGACATGCACTTTGGAAACATGACAATGATCCGGAGCAGAAATCTGTTGCTTTTCTGAAGAAGAACAGGATGAAAGTGATTTAGTGGCCGAGTATGTCCTGATCTGAACAAAACCGAGCACCACTGCGAATTCTGAAGATACAAGTTATAATCATTAGTGATGAGCGAGCATGCCCGCCACTGCTGGATACTCGATCAAACCTCGTTATGATTGGGTATATTCATTACTCGCTTGAGTATTGCGGAGGCTTGAACACCATACTCAAGTCCCTGTCCAGCTTGTTTTGAGGTTGTTAGACAGCCAATCAACATTCAGGGATTGCCTGCCAATCACGGTAATGCGGTAGCCATGTTGTCCTCCGGCATTGCTATGATTGGCCGGCAGCATTGCATCATTGGGTTTTATATTAGACACGGGGCTGCGATGCTTGGCACATTCCCCTCTGGAAACAGTACAGGAAGAGTTGATCTAGGAGGGAGAGCAAAAATATAGGAGTGTTTAATTGCTATTGCAGTCATTATATACCGCTGCTGCACCATTAAAACAAAAGTCCTTTTTAGGGCTACATACTGTCCTTTCTCTAGTAAAACCGCTGTTACCTGCATTCAGTTTAGGGGTGGCAAGTGGAGGAGAAATAGTTTTGGTTTAGAGGTATATAGGCATGGTTTATTTCCTTACAGTCCTTCTATCGGTATACTGCTGCTGCATCCTAAAAACAAAAGTCCTTTTTAGGGCTACAGATTTTCTTTTCCCTATTAATACTGGAAAGTTTGCAGACCTATATTATATACCTAATTTAAAATGTGCAAGGTATGCGGTAAGGCTAGGGTCACAGCGCTGGACATGCGTTCAGGGAGGGTCCGTTAAAAAAATAGAATCTGGCAGCATTAACACAGTGTTACCATAAAGGTAAGGCTGCATTAACGCTGCCAATATAATCCCATGAATGACTGACCCCCGAGCGCTGTCAAACGCTTGCATCTAAGTGCCGGAGTATGAAACCTCGCGCTATTTCCAAGTGCATCACATGACGCGCGCTTCCGCGTTATCTGATGCGCTTGGAAATAGCTAAGGGATCCTAAGGGTTGGGGAAGTAGACGTACTGCTGATGGAAGCCACATGGACCATGACCAGTGTACCGATCGTGTACTGTCTCTGGGGGGTGTCAAGGTGACGGGCCCGGCCCCTTGTCCCAGAAGCGGCAAGTACAGGGAGTATTTACAGGGTATTTGTCGTGATGCCACCCGGGGTATGTGGTCAGTAGGACCACCGCTGCCGTATTCCTGCTGGGGACGGTCACTTAGGGCAGCATGGATGGTAAGCCCTCCTCGGGTAGGGCTGAGGGTCCCCAGGGCTGGTGTAGTGTTGATGGAGGGGCCTGGTGAGGGATTGTGCTCTGTGCAAGATACTTACTTCGCTGCTACAGCTTCTCCAGCCAGATTGCAGGGACGGCAGTCTGTGGCTCCTCAGGCGGGACTCTGCTATGACGCTGGAAAGAAGCAGTCTCAGGCAATGGTGAGCTTACCGGGTACTTTACTTAAGGTTCTTTAGCAGCATTTCACAACAGTTTACAATTTACAGTTCTTTCAGCTCTTCCAAGTTACAGTTCTCACACTTTAGCACTGCTCCGGGTAACTGGGTTTATGCAGCTCAGGCAGCTCCTGTGCGTTGCTTCTCTTAAGTCCTTTCAGGCCCTTGTCTCTCTTTGTCTCCTCACTCACAGGTTTGGTCTGGCCTTCACGGGCTCTTGTGTGATGATTCCCTCTCTGTCACTGTCACTAGCCCTAGTCTGATGGCTGTGTTCCTAGACCGTGGTGGTAGGTAGGCTGCAGATCATAGAGCACCTGCCCATGCCGGTGTGTCTCGTGATTATGGTCTTAGAGTGCCCCTGGTCACCTCTACAGAGCCGTCTCTCTGGCTGCAGCGGCCTAGCGTCCAGTATCCCAGGAATGGCTGTGGGATCACCAGGCTCCCTCGTCCTCACTGTCTCTCAGCTCCAGGGTTCCTCCGGTCAACTAAGGTGTATGCAGCTGCCTGGCCCTTGTCCTCCCACCTTTCAAGCTGTGGGGTGTCTTTGCTTTTTGGCTTCTTTCCCCTCGCTTGCGGCTATGGAGCGAGCTTTCTCTCCTAGGAATATAGCCTCTAGGATTCTGCATCCTCCAGGGAACCTCTCCTCCTGGGAATGTCTGCCCCACACTCTTCTTCTGACTGTTGTGTCTGAGTGTTCCTGGGTTTTTCTATTGTTGGTCTCTCCACACACTTGTTCAGTGCTGCTCTATGCTCCACCCACACTACTCTTAACCCCTGCTACCCCTTGCCTAACTTAGAGTCCTAGGCGTAGGGTCGTGTGTGTACCTGTGTGCATGCCCGCCATCAGGGCGTGACGGACCTGACTCCTGTGAGGGGCCCGGGGGTCCCCGCAGGGGGCGTGGCCATTTTCATTAGGGAGAGGGGGGCCTGGCCATGCCTGTAGGGGGCGTGGCTGTATGCATCATTGAGCGAGGGCCCGCCCCCCCGGCCGAGCCCGCCCCCCCGGCCGAGCCCGCCCCCCTGGCCAGCCAGCATCATGCGTCTGTGCTCTCCTCTGTGCACAGCGGCGCGCACAGCCCATCAATTCTGCTCCTGCCCTCAGAGCCAGCCAGCAGCAGCCACAGTGACTGTGAGTCAGTCACTGTGACGTATATCGCTGGGGCCCGCCCATCCCCGCCCGACCAAGGTGAGGCCGGAAGTGGTACACCTTGTGGACGGCGGACGCCATTAGCACCCGGCGGCCGCAGCCCGCAGTTCTCAGCTGATGAGCTGAGCTGAGCTCCACTCTACTCTGTCTGCTGGATCATCATAAGCCGCTCAGGTACCGTCCAGGGGCCTGTGGGGGTCTATGGGGCCTGTGGGGGTCTATGGAGCCCTGCTGGTCCAGGGTCCAGCTGTGGTGGGTGGGTGCCATGGGGCCTGTGGGGGTCTTTGGGGCCCTGCTGTCCCTGGTCCCGGATCTAGCTGTGGTGGGTGGGTGCCGTGGGGCCTGTGGGGGTCTATGGGGCCCCTCTGTCCCTGGTCCAGGGTCCAGCTGTTGGGGCCTGTGGGGGTCTATGGGGCCCTGCTGTCCCTAGTCCAGGGTCCAGCTGTGGTGGGTGGGTGCCGTGGGGCCTGTGGGGGTCTATGGGGCCCCTCTGTCCCTGGTCCAGGGTCCAGCTGTGGTGGGTGGGTGGGGCCCATGGTGGTCTATGGGGCCCTGCTGTCCCTGATCCAGGGTCCAGCTGTGGTGGTGGGTGGGGCCCGTGGAGGTCTATGGGGCCCCGTTGTCCCTGGTCCAGGGCCCAGGGAGAGGATGAAGCTGGTGCTGGGGCCCCGTCGGGCCGGGGGCTGCAGGAGCCAGGGCTATTTGAAGCTGTGGAGGTGGGTAGGGGTCTATGGGGCCCCGCTGTCCCTGGTCCAGGGTCCCAGGTCCAGCTGTGGTGGTGGTGGGTGGGGCCCATGGGGGTCTATGGGGACCTGCTGTCCCTGGTCCAGCTGTGGTGGTGGGTGGGGCCCGTGGAGGTCTATGGGGCCCCGTTGTCCCTGGTCCAGGGTCCAGCTGTGGTGGTGGGTGGGGCCCGTGGAGGTCTATGGGGCCCCGCTGTCCCTGGTCCAGGGTCCAGCTGTGGTGGCGGGTGGGGCCCGTGGGCGTCTATGGGGACCTGCTGGCCCTGGCCCAGGGACAGGGTGAAGCTGTGGGGGTCTATGGGACCCCGCTGGCCCAGGGACAGGGGGAGGTTGGTGGTGGGGCCCCGTCGGGCTGGGACGGCCGGGGGCTGCAGGCTGCCGGAGCCAGGGCAGGGTGAAGCTGGTGCGGGTGTATGGGGCCCCGCCGACCCCGGGTTGACGGGGTCTGCCAGGGCACGGTGATGCTGGCAGGTGTATGGGGCCCTGTGGGGGGGGCTGCTGGATCCAGGGCAGGGTGATGCTGGCAGGTGTATGGGGCCCCTCCGGGCTGGGGGGGGGGGGGGGGTCTGCCAGGGCAGGGTGACGCTGGTGGGTGTATGGGGTCCCGCCGGCCCCATAATCCACCAAGGGGAAAAGAGTGCGCTCATGGTGTGTAGGGGGTTCTGGCCCCCCCAGAGAGATAAGAGTCTGTGGAGATGGTGTGGTTGGAAAGCAGCATATACCATAATTTGGCTTTATAACACGCTCCCCAAATTTGGTGAAGGAAAAGACAGAAAAAAATAATTCTTAATGTTGAATGGGGTCCGTCTTATAATGCCAGTGTCAGTCTTGCGTCTTACATACAGTATATATGCCCCATGGTATATATGTCCTCCATCCTGAACCTGCCATGGCTTACAAAGGATGAAAAAGGGGGTTGGGGAAAGGTTGTGCTGGTGCAGGAAGCAGGTTTGCACGGACCATAGGGGGCTACACTGCGGGCCCAGAGCTGCGGGGGTGTCGCGGCCATTTTCCATATGCCTGCTGGCATTGCCAAGCTGGGGCCCAGTCTCTATCGTCCAGACTTCCAGAAAATAGCCGCGGAGGCGGTGCATGCGCAGATCAAGATCTGCGGCCGTTTTTGTAAGCTTGTGACTCCTGCAGAGCACGGCTCACCCCCAGTCTGTGCCCCCTAACACTCTGCTGTGCTGTATATGCTCTGTGTCCTGTATACATACCAGTCTCTTATGTTATGTACGGTATTTGATTTACAAAATTTATTATCACAGAGTTAACTGCGCTCAAGACCAATACAAGCCTGGAAGATGAGTTATCACTGAACATCGCAGGACACAGAAGCAGCTGCAGCCGACAAATTAGGTGAGGTAATTAAATGTAGCTGTGTAATTTTCCTTGGGATGTGCGGTCCCTGAATGATGAAGGCAGAAATTTCCAAATGTCCTCCCTACAGGAATAAGGTTACCCACCCCTGTACAAGGTAATGAATAACAGCACCAGTGTTGTTCTGCCTCAGGGTGGCTTCACAGCATGTTTTTTGGTATCCTCTTTGGTCCATTTTGAAAAGGACAGAACAGGATTTCTTTTTTGTCCCCCATGCATCTCTATGATGCCAGATTGGCCATAAGTGTCCATCTGTTTCTGTGAATTAAGTGTAGGATTCGTTTCTGTCCTGTTTTTTCCCAGCCCCAAAATCAGACACTGCACTGATTTTGGTCTCCGGTGAAAAAACCGACACAAACGAACAGTCCCATATCCGACCCTGTCCTTTTGAAATAACATTGGTTATAGGAATCACTGCACACGTACAAGGGAAATAGTGCTTTTTCGTGAGAATTTTATTGATAGTGTTTGCTCACTGCAACAAGGTTATGACGTTTCGGCCCAGTATGGGCCTTGATCACATGGCCGCTTGATTTGGATGAAACCAAGATCTAGCCCTTAGGAACTGCTTGCTGTGGTAGTTTTGCAGGGTAAAACCCCTTCTGATCCAGCTGAAGTTGTGCCCAAGGGGAGTGCACTTGGTAACTTTTGCAGTCTGGTCACTGTTAAGGGATAGGCCAGGCTCAGAGCTGTCACTCTGGAAGGGAGGAGCGGCCTGGTGGACAGGGTTTTCACATGAGATGTTCAAATAGCAGTGGCTATTGGACATCTCATGAAGAAAAAAATCGTTGGATCGTTCATGCCAAGATTTGAGATTCTGACCTCAAATCTATCGTTCATCGTCCAATTAACGCTGCAGCAAACCGCAACATTGGACAGTTGACACCATGATAAACGATCTCCTTCAGATTTCTCCGATTCCTGCCGCTGTCATGTACCAAAGTTTATTAAAAACTAGGATACGGCCGTGATTTTACATGTAAAAGCCGCTCCAGCAGCTCTGTGCTACATGTCTGCACAGAGCTGCAGGAGCAGGTATACAACGCCGGTGTTTAATGGGTTAATGTTAGTGTGCCACATGGCCCCAGAGAGTGCCCACACTCCCCTGGAGCCATGTAGCTAAAAATATTGGCAGGGCTGAGGTTATTTCATGTACTTTGCAGAAGTTGCACACTGGGGGTGTGGCTTGGATGGGGGTGTGGTTTCACTGGGGTGTGGCTTCGGTGGGGGTGGAGCCTAAAGGGCCCCACAATTTTGCCAGTGAGGGGCCCCGAAATTCCTAGTGGCAGCCCTGCCTGTGTGGGTGTTTTTCAGTCAACCATTTCTACCTTACCTGGCTGCAGTTCACCCTGTGGCCGCCCTGGTCGCAGGGGCGCCACATTCCCCCGAAGCTAAACCCAGCGTGTCCCCATGCTGGCGACATCACAGTAAGCTCAATTTACTTTTATGCATAACCATAACATTAACACAAGTATTATTGGGTCTTCCCATCCGGGAGGTGCTTTCTTGAACATTGCTAACAAAAACAATACTATATATAAAAGTGCAAAAATTCACATGAGTCCAATTCTCAAAAAGTGCAAAAAGTCCACTGTACCTACGGGTGTCTCAGCTTAGGAGGCCTGACTTTACTCTTACCACCCCCAGGCACTTTCTGTCCCTAACTTATTATGCATTGGGGTTAGTCCAGTTCCTCCACCCGTCTGTACACTAACTTTTACGGGTTCCATTCACATTTATTCTCTTATAAAACCTCTGCATATAAAAACAATAGAGAGCACTCAGGGTACTCAACTATATACATCTCACAGTTCAGATTATTCACTGTCCATAATCTCACAGTCTTTTATCTCAGCTGTTGTGGATTCCTTGAATGGAATTTCTGGTTTGGAGCTCCCTCGTGTGGTTGAGACTGGTGATGCATCTACCCTGTCTGTGAGAGATGTATCACCTGATTCTGATAATTACTGGAGGGTTGGTTCAGACTGGGATATTTAAGTGTGTTGATTTGGCCGGCTCTTTGCCTTCTGGTGAATTGTTCATGAGGTGACTGCTGGTCTCCTGCCTTCTCCTGGTCCTTGCTGAATCCCTTACAGATACGTGAATGGTTGTTTTTCTGCAAATCTGTGGCTCATTTGTAATGTGCCTTTTGTATTTGAATGATTCATGTTTCTGCTCTGAGTGTAGGATTTGTTTGTGTTTCTGCATAAGTGTTGTTTTTTCCCTGCGTTCAGTTAGGGAGGAATTTCTCCCTAGTCTATTAACCATTCCATTACCTGTCTGTAGTTTTCAGTTTTTGTGTAATGTCAGTTTTTCTGACTTTGGAATTGTTCGCAGGAGTCTTGCTGGTTTAGTGGGAGGCGAGTCCGTGTGGCCTCAGATTTTTTGCATATCCAGCAGTTGGTTTTTTGATAGGGTTTTGCTGCTGGTTGCAGAGGTAACCCGCCCTGTCCTTTCTCTATTTATAGTTGGACCTCTCTTTGCTTGTGTCTATTCTCTGCCTGTGTATTGTTTTTCATCTCCACTAACTGTCAGTATTTGTGGGGGGCTAGCTATTCCGTTGGGGTCTGCTCCGAGGCAGTCAGGTATTTCCTGTTTCCGACTTTAGGTTTAATTAGTCACCTGTTGTGCTGAGGCGCTATAGGGCATCGTAGTGCGCTCAATGGCTACTTCTACTTGTGGGGGTTAGTCAGGATTCCGCGACCAGTATTAGTTTCCAACCTCTCCTGTGAACACCACATGTTACTCCTCAGTTGCCGGTTCATAACAGTACCACTGGCCCTACTGTATTTGAGATTAGCATAGAAGCAGGTAGGAAAAGTCTGCAGGAATTTTGTTTTCTGTAGTGTGTTTGCTTTTCTTACTTCTTTTTCTTGGGGTGATTGAGGAGTGTTCTGGCATTATGGATGTGCAGCAAT
This sequence comes from Allobates femoralis, assembly GCA_033576535.1. Taxonomy (NCBI): domain Eukaryota; kingdom Metazoa; phylum Chordata; class Amphibia; order Anura; family Aromobatidae; genus Allobates; species Allobates femoralis. Next base: position 31,605,739 of record JARQOC010000009.1, on the reverse strand, counting down.
TGGCTTCTCATATGGACCATCTTTCGGCAAGAGTTCAGGGTATCTCGGATTATATTACTCGGTCTCCTGTTTTAGAGCCTAGGATTCCTAACTCCTGATTTGTTTTCTGGTGATAGATCTAAGTTTTTGAATTTTAAGAATAACTGTATATTGTTTTTCACCTTCAAGCCCCTGGTCCTCGTGTGACCCCGTTCAGCAGGTTAGGATTGTCATATCTCTGCTGTGGGGTGACCCTCAGGATTGGGCTTTTTCCTTGCCTTTTGGTGATCCGATTTTGGCTAATGTGGATTCCTTCTTTCAAGCATTGGGGTTATTATATGATGAACCTAATACTGTAGACCAGGTTGAAAAGACCCTGCTGGCCCTGTCTCAGGGTCAGGAAGCTGCAGAAGTGTTTTGTCAGATATTCCGAAAGTGAGCTGTTCTTACAAAGTGCAATGATGATGCGCTGGCGGCGCTTTTCAGAAATGGTCTCAGGACAGGAGAAGTGGTACTGTGCAGTGTATACAGTATATACAGAATAATACAGATACTGAAGCTTACACCCAGTGAGACAGGACAGGAGAATTATACACAGCATACCCAGGAGGCTGTGGTATATAGATAGGAGGATGAGGCATATAGATAGCCAAGACTCGCGCATATCCTGGAGATGGGGAAAGATGAAAGGCGGTGGAGACAGCAGGTCAGGTGATGAACGCAGAAAGGAACAGAGTCCATGGAGACACCGTGAAGAGCAGAATGTGAACGCTGCCCGCAGGAAAACTTTCTGATGCTGCACTGTCCACCAGCACACAGGAGGCCACACATATCTATACAGTATAAGCCCCGCACAGGCCCCTTCAAATAGGACCAAACCCATCCTCTATATTCCATATCAGCCCCACACACAAGCTCACACAGCCCCTATATACAGTATTAGCCCCACACAGACCCCCACATACATGAGCCCATACATCCTATATAAACAGTATTAGCCCCACACAGGCCCCCACATACATGAGCTCATACATCCTATATAAACAGTATTAGCCCCACACAGGCCCCCACATATATGAGACCACACAGCCCCTATAAACAGTATTAGCCCCACACATGAGCCCACAACCCTATACATTATTTCCCCAAACTGCCTCATACACTATTACCCACACACATGAGCCCACACAGCCCTATACAGTATTACCCACACACATGAGCCCACACAGCCCTATACAGTATTACCCACACACATGAGCCCACACAGCCCTATACAGTATTACCCACACACATGAGCCCACACAGCCCTATACAGCATTACCCACACACATGAGCCCACACAGCCCTATACAGTATTACCCACACACATGAGCCCACACAGCCCTATACAGTATTACACACACACATGAGCCCACACAGCCCTATACAGTATTACACACACACATGAGCCCACACAGCCCTATAAAGTATTATCCACACACATTAGCCCACACAGCCCTATACAGTATTACCCACACACATGAGCCCACACAGCCCTATAAAGTATTATCCACACACATGAGCCCACACAGCCCTATACAGCATTACCCACACACATGAGCCCACACAGCCCTATACAGTATTACCCACACACATGAGCCCACACAGCCCTATACAGCATTACCCACACACATGAGCCCACACAGCCCTATAAAGTATTACCCACACACATGAGCCCACACAGCCCTATACAGCATTACCCACACACATGAGCCCACACAGCCCTATACAGTATTACCCACACACATGAGCCCACACAGCCCTATACAGCATTACCCACACACATGAGCCCACACAGCCCTATACAGCATTACCCACACACATGAGCCCACACAGCCCTATACAGCATTACCCACACACATGAGCCCACACAGCCCTATACAGCATTACCCACACACATGAGCCCACACAGCCCTATACAGAATTACACACATGGGCCCACACAGCCCTATACAGCATTACCCACACACATGAGCCCCACACAGCCCTATACAGAATTACACACATGGGCCCACACAGCCCTATACAGTATTACCCACACACATGAGCCCACACAGCCCTATACAGTATTACCCCCACACCACACACACAGCAGCCTGCCCAACTCTCCCCCCCCCCCCACCCACAAACACGGCAGCCTCACCAAGCAGGCCAGGTACATCCATACTATAAGATTCACCCCCCACAGACTGCATTTTACATATAGTCTGAAAAATACTGAACTCGTCTTCCACGCTCTGCCCTCCTACATGAAAATGGGGGCCCTAGCTAAGTTTGTGTTGCTGTTACCTGTGCGATACACCTCTGCAGATGCAGACCATATGCTAGTTTTGGAAATGGTAGGCCATCACCAGATGAAGTAGAATTGAATAATTATGGAGACCAAAGTCCATAAACAAACTTTACTTAACAACTTGATGAGAAGTATGAAGATCGGATAATAAGCACAGAAATTCATCATAACCGTCCAGCAAACCATTGTGATAAAGTCCATCTTCCCTAGTGAGGATTGCACGGGTCAAGATGTAACGCTATTGTCCCTCATCACTACTCTTAACTCCACAATGAACTGTGAGGACACCACTAGTTAACGTGCACCAATACGACTCCTAACTACCACTTTTAATGCCCTATTGATCAGGGCCACTCACTCCTTGCTGTGCAGTGAATATTCATTATGGATTAATAGGAGGCAGGAGCAGGTGCTAGTGGTGACTCGTCTATCAGCAACTAGTCATGCAAATCATTATCAGCAGCCAGCTCGCTAGGCATCATCAGCCTTACGCTCGTGTTAACGCTTTCTGCCTGGCCCTGCTGAAATCACTGCTGTCGCCCTATGCAGGAAGAATCGGGCGACTGCAGCTTGTGATCGGGATTGGAGTGCGCCCACTTTCTTCTGTCTAGCATAACAGCAGGGCCAAGGGGGAATCATTAACGTGAAGCCGAGAAACTGAGGCAATGAATAAGTACTAATACCGTAATAAAAAAATTACTGTAAATTAAAGCACCATACCATTCCAGTGGTGAACTACAACCCCCATTATGCCATAGCATGCGCATGCCTTACTGGGAGTTATAATTCTCCTCTAAGGCAAAAGGATAATTGTCAACCACACGACATGAATGGCTCCTTTGGGATCTTAAAGGGAACCTGTCTGTTCATACAGGATGCCCGATCCACAGGTATTAGGTATTGGCTTTATGACTTCAGCCACGTATGGTTTTTCTTGAAACTCTGCGGCATTTCAGAAAATAACATACGGTGCCTTAGAGGCCACCGGGACTGAGCCGCACTAAAGACTAGTCACCACATCTTTTGCTTCAATTTTTATTCTCCTATTTTTCATCTCTAAAACAAAGGTGGGTCTTATGATCCGGTGCTACTTAGTATGATATATGGTAGTTAACTAAATCCAAAATATTATCAAACCGTTAAATATTCCAAAAATCAAAGACGCATGCATAACATTTTCATTAGAAAGAAAGAACAGTTGTGACCTCCTATTGGAGAAAGATTCAAGGAAATAACCCACCAACTGTCTTCAGGGTCATTAAACTCCCAGGTTATTTTTCTTCACACTCCAGGTTATACCGCCAAAAAAAAGAAGCATCTACACCAATGATGGATATGGTTTTGACCAAAAGTCCAAGTGGCGTAGCAATTAAGAAAAGTAGTTATTGCTCCAAAATAGCTTCAAGTTAATATTCTAAAGAAATGAAGGCAAATGGAAATATAGTGATGTTGAAGAAGATATTGGAAGGCTACATCGTTAGTGTCGCGCCCCTGCGACCAGGAGGCCACAAAGGGAACTGCGGCCAGGAAGGTAGGAAAGACAGTTGCACCACAACACCCTCACAGACAGCCCACACAACCACTAGAGAGCAACACCCAACCCGGAGCCTGGGAACTCTAGGCGGGCAAGGGGTGGTTGGTTTAGAGACAGTGGGTGAGCCGACAAGCAGGTCAGGTGACAGAGGGTAGATATAGAGAAGGGGAGGAGGAAGGAGTCAGTAGGCCGGTGTAGGCAGAGATTCAAAGACAGAAACACACGTCCTGGAAGAGTGGGGTGGAAGGAACGCAGAATCTGGAGAGCCAGTGCGAGCCACAGAGAGAAAGCCTATCCGGAGCCAGCACCCCAGGAGTGTGAGGGACGAGAGGGCCAGTGATACTGGGCCTTAGAAACACGGCTGAGACGGCAGACTGCAGGCGGAGAAGCCCTCCTATTGAACCCAAAGACACGGTTAGAGGGAGCCTGGTAGAGCCTCACCTAAGAGGACAATTGGAGGCTAGGCTAGCAGCAGAGTGTCGGCTCTGAGGGGGACCAATGATCCACCCGGTATCCCCAGATTAACCGACGGGGGACTCTAGCTTCACGTTAGGGCTCCTACTCCAAAGGACAGGTAGCTCAGTGGCAACCCGGAGGGCCCACAGGGGTCCGAGCCACCGCCAGACTGTCTGGAGACGCACACCAAGTGAAAAAGAGAGTAAGAGCCTGGAAAGGACAGAGAAAGAGTGAGGGGGTCACAGAAAGGAACAACCTGGCTGCAGGGAGTAAAGGAACCCGGAGGGGAGAGTGTGCCTGTGGAGAGACTTGTATTGTGAACTGTGACTGGACTGTAACTGAGAAAGTTAAGAAGTAAACAGTGAACCCTGACTCTGACTCCCTCGCATGATTCTGCCTGCACACGATTCCCTCCAACAGGACCGCAGAGGATTACAACCTGAGGAGCCACAGCCTGTCAGCCCAGAACCCTGAAGGAGGATTTCTGCAGCATCAGGACAGTAAGTGCAATGTACCCATCACACTACACCGTAGACTTAATCATCACTGCCCCGGGGAACCCAGTTCTACCCGCGGAGAACTATCCCATCTTAGCTGCCATAACATCATCCCTGGAGGTTCTGCAGCAGCGGTGGTCCCAATATTGACCACAAGCCGTGGGTGGCGTCATGACTGACAGTATCCCCTGTAAATATTCCCCTTATTATTGCCAGGGCCCGGGACACGGTCCGGACCAGGACCACCCGTGACATTCCCCAGCAGCAGACCCGGTCCGGTACCTAGTTCCCTCGTCTCAGTGGGCTCGACATTAGTTTCCTAGGATTAGAAACGCTACAGGACCGAGTATTAAAGACCCATCACATAAAAGATCTCCGCATTAATAGGTAAGAAAGCTTTTACTCCAAAGAGCTGAGAGCTAGTGAATGTTAGTGAGTGCTGATGATTACGCCGTATATATACAATTAGTGGCAATATGGTAGTTAAAAATAAGCTTTATAGGAGGGCTTCTCTAATGCCCCTTTCACATCAGCGGTAATTGCTGATTGCGGCAGTTGTGGTGAAAAAACCGCAACTGCCGCAGTTACCGCATAACGGCCGCACTTGCGGTTCACCTGTGGCAAGCCCCATGCAATGTCTATGGGGCTTGTGGCAAGTGCGGTACAGTTGCGGTTTCGGCACATGCGGCAGATGCGGCTGCAAAAAAAAACGCTGTCAGCCGCGGTTTTCTCGCGGCCGCATCTGCCGCAAGTGCCGAAATCGCACTTGCCGCACCTGCCGCACACTTACCGCAAGCCCCATACACATTGCATGGGGCTTACCGCAGGTGAACTGCAACTTCGGCCATTATGCGGTAACCGCAGCAGTTGCGTTTTTTTCACCGCAACTGCCGCGATCAGCAATTACCGCTGATGTGAAAAGGCCCTAAGAATATTGATAGAATGTAGCTTTACACATAACACGTGACATAGGCTAGGGTCACATATGCGGTTCTATTTTGGAAACCTGATCCTATTTTGAGCTGTCAAAAAGCTCAAAACCGGATCAGGAACTGCTCCCCATAGGAGCCCATTATATTAACCGGATTGCTCTACATGTCATCCGGTTACCGGCTCTGGATCTGCAGCCTGCGCTAAAAATCATGCAGGTTCTGTGACCCGCAATGCGGTAACCGGATTGTTCTGGATGTGTAACCCGGAGCAATGGGGTTACCGTCTACTTTGTTCATCCCTACTGCCGCAGGGATGAACAAAGTGTTATCTGTTTAATAAAACATTAAGTATTAATATTATCTGTGGGCAACATGTCTCTAGGGGGTGCCCACCCTCCCTAGAGACATGCTGTCCACTCGTGTGGGCATGTCAGGGGTTAATAATCCCTTTACATTATTGCCAGCTTTGTACAATTTTGTGAATGAAGCCGTGGCTCCCCTGACAGTACAGGAGATACTGTACGTAATGTACGTATAGTATCTGCCGCTGTCCAGGGTCCTGTAACCATTAACATTAGGTCTATGGCGGTGCGCTGCCCATAGACTTAATGTTAATGGTTACAGGACCCTGGACAGCGGCAGATACTATACGTACATTACCAATGTGGCATCCTGTGGAGGGCACCACAGGAACTCTTAGGACATGGATGGAAAATACACAGCAAGCAGACCCCACTAACAAACAACACCTTTCACCTCAGGAAGCAAGTTATCATCCAGTAACAGTTGAAGAACCAAAAGGAAACTTAGTCCATACAGAATTTGGAGATTTACCAGCCGACTGGCCTCAATGCAATGGAGCATTCCTAATACCAGTTATTTCTTTTTACCAACCTGTAGAAAACCAAGTACCAATTCAACCCGTTCAAGAAGAACCAGAACAAATGCAAGAAATGCAGCCTGTTATACCGGAACCTGAAATTCCTATAATCAGTGAACCTGCTAGTCTCACAGTAAGACAAAGAAATCGCAGACAGTTACCTGACTTACCACCATTAACAGAGAACAGTACTCATGCAACACTGAGTCTCCGTAGGTCATGTCACAGTACACAAGGACAGGCCCCATATAGGTATGGAGAGTGGGTTTAAAGTGTAAAATACCATAATACCCGTTAGCACAATGTAAATAGTGACCTTAGTCTGCAAGTGTAAAAAGTAGTGTACAGAAGGGTGGAGGAACTGGGCACCGTCCCAAGTATACTAAGTTGGGGACAGAAAGTGCCTGGGGTAGAGAAAGATGGTTAGACCCTGCCTCCTAAGCAGAGACACCCATAGGAAATTTGTGTAAAGTTTAAAGTGTGTACCCGTAAATGTGTTTAAGCCATCAGAGACTTTACTGCTGGACTTTTCCCGTTTACTTGAACCCGGACAATGGTCACAGGACTAGTGTGACAAAATCTGCCCTTCCTTCCATTCCTGATTTTTGTGAATTTTGACTTTGAGACTCTGTAAATACCAGTTATTAAATGTATATAAAATGTTTATGTTGTAAAGAAAAACTTTTGCTCAGTCTGGGAGAACTGAAGTTAACTAAGGGGGAATGTGGCACCCTGTGGAGGGCACCACAGGAACTCTTAGGACATGGATGGAAAATACACAGCAAGCAGACCCCACTAACAAACAACACCTTTCACCCCAGACCTGTAGGGGGAGCTCCACTGGTTGCCTTAAGCCAGTTTCCCCTATAAATACGGGTCCTGGAGGGAGAAGCACCAGAGTGTGCAGTCACTAGAGAACTGTAAACAGCTAGGAGAGCTGACCTGGTACTGGAGCCGCGCTAGGCCCATGCCAGCGACACCTGGAGAGTGGTAGATCCTTGAAATAAGGGTCATAGGAAAAGGAGACAAGTACCGAATAGGGGCAGAGGAGTTGTCCAGACTCACCCTAATAGAGTCCCGGTCACTGGGTCCGAGCTACAAAAGCCACAGTGCAGACTGTCGAAAAACCAGCACCACAACAAGGGGGTTTAGCTCCCCGGACTCCCGAAGCACCACCAAATGAGAGCCCGGAGTCGATAATTCGACAGTATTCTTTTAAAGTGCCCTCAGTGCAACAAACCCGGGTGTAACGAGTCACACCAGAAAGTGAAGTACCGGTTTGGTTGGGTTTCATGCCCGCCAGACTCCAACAGAACGACATTTAATAGGAAGCCTATCACCCTGCTTGCTGTGGAAAAACCCAGAAGTGTCTACTTCATCCCCGGTGGAGCGTACCTGAAGACATCAGTGAAAGGTACTTAAAAGACTATATGAGTACGTGTCCCTCATTCCAGTCACACTACACTGACTGCGCTACCCTATTCCCTTCCACTCCAATAACTGACCCCGGGGACTCCCGCTCGTCCTGTGGGGAGCGTTTCCCATCTAGCTGCCGCACATCCCCCGGAGGTCCAAGAAGCGCCGGTGTAATCACCGGACACCCACAGGTGGCGTCATAAGACAAACCGAACTTTATTTCCTACCCAATTATTCCCTTTGCCTTTTGACCACCGGGCCCCCTTAGCCTCCAGCACCGAACCAAGACAGTAGCTAGTGCCCGAAGCCTAAGCACCCGGCTGCGGTGAGTCACGTACAGTATCTGCGCAACTGTCAGGAGCAGCGGCTTCATTCACAAAACAGTGTGTGAATAGAAAAATATGTGTGAAGGCAATTGCGGTTACCGCATCCGGATCTGGATGCGGCAACCGCAATTGCCTTAACAAATGTGACCCTAGCCATAGAGACTCATCTTGTGTCATCTCAGACCTACTTCTCCATGTGAGCTGAAATGTATATCGCTCTCTTATAGTCAATGTGGTCATTCATACCCGTTCTCTTCTTAACCACACACCGGTCAATGATAAAACCTTCTCCAACCAGAGCTTTCCTGGCAAAATCCTCATCGTAACAGAAAGCATGGAACCTGTGCTTCCCGACTGTGTAATATGTCATACCTAAACACCCAATTAATATAAAGTGTCCTCCCGGTTTCAGTAACTTCATAAACTTCCTGAGATTTCTCATGAAATCATCTTGATCTTTGCTGATAACATCAAGGAGCCCTACACTAATGATACAATCGGCTGGTGGTAAGACGATCGGATCGGTCATGTTTTCTTTCTTGGGGTCACATTTCACGACATGTTGAAGGGCCGATCTCACTTTTCCTTCTTTGTCCTGTAACTGATCACTGAAAAAAAAATGTGGAAATGATGAAAGTGATTGTCCCACAGTCAATATTGAATAACATCAGAGTTCAGTGCTTAGCGCTGGATCATCGTCTTCCTGTATACATTTTATACAGCCAACCAAAAGGTGAATTGAACTGCCCCTTACTAGGCCCTTCCAACATGATCCATTATTATACTGTAGGAAAGAGCAAACCCGAATGGTAAAGTTTGGGGTTCGTACTGGACACCTAGTATCCAGTGCAGAACCCCGAACACTGACTTCTAACTGTACATCGGTGTTAATTTTCAGCTTCAGCACTCAAATAAAGCTTGTTGAATGGCTATCTGTATTCTGTGTCATGCAGTCTGGCAGTGAGATCACCGGCAGTCACAGAAGATACCATGAGAACCGCAGCTGTGAACTCCAGTGATCTCACTTATGTCACCGTTCACACAGCCGCGGCTCCCTCACCGCTGTCACTGTGTTTTGGATGCTGCACTGAGCAGTCACGTGTTTCACGTGTTTGCAGTCACGTATTTTGGCCCAAAATACCTACAAGCACCTCACATTTTTATCTTTAGTGTTTTGTTGCATCTTTTTATCTGCAGTTGAGGCTGGGCCCTCTTGAGGGGGCGCCTGTCTCTTGTGATGCATTTGTTTGCTGCGGAGCAGCCCGCCTTGTCTAATAGCTTGGGCGTGACCAATAGGCTACTTTGACACTGTGTATCACATAGACCTATGTGGCTGACGCCCAATGGTGGCCTTGTGTCTTTAGATACCACCAGTCTCCTCCCTGTCAACATGGCTGGTTGCAAGTGCTACAATCGCGCCCATGCTTAGATTTCAGGAGACTGAGCATTGGTGTCGACACATGTGTTGCCCCTGAGCAGCCAGCAGCCTCCTGCTAGATGCAATGGGTATGAGAAGTGGTGAAATGCTGGTGAGTTTTACTGCAGCCTCTGCAGAGCCGAGTATCGTCGTGGGTCGTCGCGTGGATTACATCGGAACTTGGGGTTAATAAATTGGTGAAAGAGGGTGTCTGTTTTTTTATTTGGAATGAAGGATTTTTCTGGGTTTGTATTTATCCTTTTGACTTATAGAATTATAAATGGTGGTGCTTCATAGACACCTCTTCATTACAAATTCAGGGTTTAATGGCAGTTGTGATTCTTGACAAATCCTATATATAACCCTGACTGACACAGCACCAGGGCAATCGGGAAGACCCAGGTAAGCGCATTAGATTTGGTTTAAAAAAATTTTTTAACAGGCAATGAAATGTTTGTCATTACAGAAAGTATCGTCTGTGATCTCTGGCTGTAATGTCTGTATACTCTCCTTTACTTCCTCCCCTGCCCAGGAGCTGTGGTATATCCAACCTATTCCTGCATGGTCGGACACATTCATTAAACAGGAGCTCATTCATAAGAATATCTTGGGTAAAGAAAAAATTTTTTAACACATGCAATTGTGTAGCTTACTGTATTTTTATCCTAAGATCTATTAATTTAAATGTACAATCGTTTGTGGCGTAACCCCTGTGACGCACCACCGGCATGGTCCCCATGGCCGGAGCACGTCACATGCAGGATCAGGGTATGATCCTGTTCACACTGGCCGGTTTTACTGTGATGACGCTGTGTGAACTTATCCGGAACACAAGGAGTTAAATCAGAAGTGAGTGATGTAGATCTGACACATAGATGAACCTGATTAGCGGCTGTATGGGAACCGTGTGTCCTAATTGGTAGCAGCCCAGGTGGGTGTGTGCTGAGTAATAGCAGCCCAGATGGATGTGTCAGTGTGGACGTGGCAGGCACGATAAAGAGCCTGCCAGCTGATTGAGTGGGAGCCTGATCACCAGCCAGAGCCAGAGATCCAATCTGTGTGTGTTTGAGTCTCAGACTGTGGGACGCTGAGAGCAGAGCAATGCAGGGCTCTGTGGTGTGCGAACATGATGGGAGCGTGCTAGCTCCATACCGGTGGCCAGGACAGGGGTCGTGACAGCTCCTGGAATGGGGAAGCCGTGGCTGAGCCAGGTGGATACTGGTCCGGACGTGGGGCGAAACACGTCCGGGAAAGGAGCTCTTGGGGATGCTTGGTGTACCCATGACCCAGGTAGCGAGACCCGGATCCGTGCCCGGTAAGAATATGGTTCCGGTATGCTAGTGTGAACTGTGCACCCTGTGCGTAAAATGTGCCAGGCGGGCATAGCCGCCATTAGGTCCGACTAAAGTAGTCAGTTAAAGGACCTGTTGAAGTGTATGTAGCCCTACGGGAGGCAGACGTATGAATTGTGCCAGGCGGGCATAGCCGCCATTGGGTCTGACTAAAGTAGTCAGTTAAAGGACCCGTTGAAGAGTATGTGTATGTTAGGGCTCAGGTAAAAGGGCCATGTATGGAGTCTGTGGGAGAGACCCAGCTTGAGTGGATGATATTGGAGGCGATCCGTCCCGTTGGGATGAGAGGGAGGCTTGGCCTGCTGCTTGCAGCGGGTACCTGTCCCTCTACCACTGCCTCTAGTGGTGTGGATGAGCCTGTGGCCAGACACAGGGGTTAATAGGGCTCCTATAATGGGTAACGGATGGTTTTCCCGGGTACTAAGGTTTGCCAATCCCTGTTATGGACCCAGAAGAGCCACATTCCATGGATGTATATATGATGGGCTGTGAGTGTGTGAAAGGACGTGTGTGATCCATGGATGCTTATATGATGGATCACATGCAGTGTGTAAGAACCCGGTCAGGCTGGTGCCTGTATTCTGGGGTAGTGTGGAGCTTGGGAAATAAAGCCAAGCGGCTGGTACCGCCATTGGGACCCACAGGGCCCGTTGATATATGGTAACTTATGTACTGTTAAATGTATGTTGAACGTGTAGACGGGCCGGAGGCCGTAGCCACCACGGGAGCGGTTGTTAGTGCTCCAATGGGGAGAGAGAGGTGGTTATAGGTCCCGGGTTACTGTAGTTGTATATGTGTAATAATATATGTAATGTACTGTGTACTGTAATGTATTATGTGTCGTGCTTATGTTCAATGTTTAATGTACTGCCCGGGTTATAAGTTATATGTGAGCAATAAACGGGTAGTCATTTGCAAACTTATAAGCACGTGTTTTGGTGTCGTTATGCAAGCGGGTTCCCCGGGCGCTACCTCACACCCCTTTAAGTTCAGGTCCCATTGACTTATATGGGGTTCAGGTTTTGGCATCAATTTTGGGTCCCGATTCCCCCAATTTTTTTTTTATAATTTTCACCGCGCCCGGTGAACCCGAGCATCAATGGGTCAGTTCATCACTATTCTACAGCTTCCAAGAATGAGAATTTTGATCTGAATGGATGCTACTAACATCTAAAAATACTACTGCATAGAGATAGGCAAACCCGCACATGTTTGGGTTCGACAGATTCGATCGGACTTTACAGTCATAAAATAGTGGCTAGGGTTTCGGGGGGCTATAAAAGAAAGCAAAGCACTGATTAAGCACAACTGAGGATCAGTCTAAAAGAGCTAATAAAGGGCCAAGTGTGCTTCGCTGGACATTGCTGTGGATTATCATAGGAGGGTATGTTTGGGCTTAATAAATGGGTGAAAAATACCCATCAATAATACTTCTAAAATTTCATTTGGAATAGGTTATAATTGTAACATAGTAGACAGAGATATACAATATTACAGTAAAATTGCTAACATATCTTTTGTGCTGTGGAAATAATGACAGTGAATTTCTCCTAATTTTTTATCAAATTCTTTACCTGTTTTCTTCTACGTCTGCATGATGTTTTGTAGCATGGCTCCAATCAAATGCTCCTGTACGTGAGTCCACCCATCTCTTCAGCTCTATGATGCAACTGTCTCTGATCTTCAGCACTATGATGTGCGAGAAAAAGTCACAGGCTGCATATAATTGATGAACCATGGAACCAAGACTGAGGTCAATCAAGACGTCTCCTTTGATATGACCTGCAGGAAAAAAATTACATATTAAAGCATACATACATAGAGGTGAATGAGACACAATGTTAGTTACCAATATCTAAATACAATACTTCTAATGTAAACTATAGGTGGATTCACCTATTGCAGGGGTGGGGGGGTGATGTGTTTTTTATTGACCTGTTTTGCTTCTTTTATGTTGCAAAAATTCACATATTTTGCTAAATGGTGTCACATTTTCTCCGCATTATCATGTGTACTACACGTTGGGGAGACTAAAGTTCCCACCCCTAATAGAATGTACAGTTGTGGCCAAAAGTATTGACACTCCTGCAATTCTGTCAGATAATACTCAGTTTCTTCCTGAAAATGATTGCAATCACAAATTCTTTGCTATTATTATCTTCATTTAATTTGTCTTCAATGAAAAAACACGAAAGAGAATGAAGCAAAAAGCAAAACATTGATCATTTCACACGAAACTCCAAAAATGGACCAGACAAAAGTATTGGCACCCTCAGCCTAATACTTGGTCGCACAACCTTTAGCCAAAATAACTGCGATTAACCGCTTCCGGTAACCATCAATGAGTTTCTTACAATGCTCTGCTGGAATTTTAGACCATTCTTCTTTGGCAAACTGCACCAGGTCCCTGATATTTGAAGGGCGCCTTCTCCAAACTGCCATTGTTAGATCTCTCCACAGGTGTTCTATGGGATTCAGGTCTGGACTCATTGCTGCCACCTTACAAGTCTCCAGTGCGTTCTCTCAAACCATTTTCTAGTGCTTTTTGAAGTGTGCTTTGGGTCATTGTCCTGCTGGAAGACCCATGACCTCTGAGGGAGACCCAGCTTTCTCACACTGGGCCCTACATTATGCTGCAAAATGTGTTGGTAGTCTTCAGACTTCATATGGCCATGCACATGGTCAAGCAGTCCAGTGCCAGAGGCAGCAAAGCAACCCCAAAACATCAGGGAACCTCCGTCATGTTTGACTGTAGGGAGCGTGTTCTTTTGTTTGAATTCCTCTTTTTTTCTCCTGTAAACTCTATGTTGATGCTTTTGCCCAAAAAGCTCTACTTTTGTCTCATCTGACCAGAGAACATTCTTCCAAAACGTTTTAGGCTTTCTCAGGTAACTCAAGGCTGGCTTTATGTCTCGGGGTAAGAAGTGGGGTTTTCCTGGGTCTCCTACCATACAGTCCCTTTTCATTCAGACGCCGACGGATAGTACGGGTTGACACTGTTGTGCCCTCGGACTGCAGGGCAGCTTGAACTTGTTTGGATGTTAGTCGAGGTTCTTTATCCACCATCCGCACAATCTTGCGTTGAAATCTCTCGTCAATTTTTCTTTTCCGTCCACATCTAGGGAGGTTAGCCACAGTGCCATGGACTTTAAACTTCTTGATGACACTGCGCACGGTAGACACAGGAACATTCAGGTCTTTGGAGATGGACTTGTAGCCTTGAAATTGCTCATGCTTCCTCACAATTTGGTTTCTCAAGTCCTCAGACAGTTCTTTGGTCTTCTTTCTTTTCTCCATGCTCAATGTGGTACACACAAGGACACAGGACAGAGGTTGAGTCAACTTTAATCCATGTCAACTGGTTATTGCCAACACCTGTTAGGTGCCACAGGTAAGTTACAGGTGCTGTTAATTACACTAATTAGAGAAGCATCACATGATTTTTCTAACAGTGACAATACTTTTGTCCACCCCCTTTTTTATGTTTGGTGGAATTAGATCCAATTTGGCTTTAGGACAATTCTTTTTGTGTTTTTTCATTGAAGACAAATTAAATGAAGATAATAATACCAAAGAATTTGTGATTGCAATCATTTTCGGGAAGAAACTGAGTATTATCTCACAGAATTGCAGGGGTGTCAATACTTTTGGCCACAACTGTATCTATATTTTCATATATAAAGTTATATAGAGAACAGATACAGGTTTATGTGCTGAGGAGCAGATATTATTTTATTATTTTATAAGTAGTCTATAGATCCTAGAACTGTAGTGCCCAGCTCAGCTTCATCATGTAGGAGGGCAGAGACAGTACAAAAAATGTTATCTCCACGGAGTTAGCCTTTAAGTCTCCTCACTACTGGTATGCCGGATTGGAGTATCAGTCTTCGTAAGTAGAAAAGCTTTCCCTTTAGATCCCGCTTAGTTCCTCATACAGCCAGATCAGAACTCATACTTTGCACTGATGAGGGGCAATAGCCCGAAACACTGTCTGCAAATTGAGGTTCTGATCTGGCAAAAATCCTAAGTCATATTGAAAGGCTTGTTAAAGGTTTGATTTTGAACTTTACGATTGCTACTTCCAATAGGTGGAACTAGAATTCATCTGCTTTCTCCCTCAAGAGACAATTTGCACTATTGACCCCAAAAATTCTATATTATTCATCTTATGGAATATACACAGTTTTGCTCTACTTCTCTTGCTTGATAGGTCGGGCGCTGTTCTTTACCCTTCAGAAAGATAAAACCACTAAAAATCAAATGTGACTAATTTGTAGCTAGAAAAAATAATCTAAACAGAACGATTAGGATACATACCCTCTGCAAATGTTTTTGTAAGATTTTCAATGGGAAATATCACGGAATCTTCATTAGAGACCTTATCAGGGTTATCTGACATGTAATTCTCCAAATGTTGCCGGGAGTCAAAGTGGTCTTCATGGTAGAGTTTATAGGAGCCGCAATCCATCGTCTAGTCTTGTATCACAGGTGGAGTGACTTCTCTACACCGGGGCTTGAGGGTTTTATATCATCACCAGGAATCAATTTTCAAAACAGGTTATTATTATACATGAAACTGACTTATCATATCACGAGTTCTTCTCATCATTTATGGAGTCATGAGATCCTGTATTTACAAGGTGATTAGAATATAATAAAAACAAGAAAAGAAATGTTTAACTCAATAAGGACCAGACTTTCAGAAGTAAAAACATTTTTTGAGTTTTCATTTTGACAAATAAAACCTAACATTATTTTATGCTTGATTGTACATACCCTATGACTAAGCCTGGCGAAACATTGGACAGGATACCTCAGTGTCATAGGGTCTGTGTGGAGATTTTGAGTAAAATGTTTTATTCCTTATTGTTCTTGATTGTTTTGCTGACTCTCTTCAGTGCTAGTTGACTTGTGTATATGGATTTGTATC
Source organism: Allobates femoralis (assembly GCA_033576535.1). Lineage (NCBI taxonomy): Eukaryota > Metazoa > Chordata > Amphibia > Anura > Aromobatidae > Allobates > Allobates femoralis. Next base: position 31,589,688 of record JARQOC010000009.1, on the reverse strand, counting down.
TGATAGCGGGAGCTCACTACCTACTTTGTCACCACCATGTTTCACTGTAGGCACTACAGTTTTTATTTGGGGATATATGAGTGCTTTTGGTGTCAGGGGCTACATGTCATTGATGATATCATGAAGTCATAGATGTACTGCTTTATTCTGAAAGAGAAGATGCCGCCATCGCTCCGTGCCTTTGGTAGACATGCACTTTGGAAACATGACAATGATCCAGAGCACACATGTGTTTCTGAAGACAAATAGGTTGAAAGTGATGACTGACTTGCAGTATTCTGCAGCAGTCTCACGGCCACTGTTGAGTCGCCTAATCCCCGGGACATGTGAGGCCATTGTGAGGAGCCTGCTGCCATCCTATATGCCGTTTCCATCAACCCCCGCATAATGGGTGGAGGTTGCCAATGGGTTCCAAGCTCGCTGGCAATTCCCCAACTGCGGTGGGGCATTGGATGGTAAGCATATAAGGATCACACAACCCCCCAACAGCGGGTCATTCTATTCCAACTATAAAGGATATTTCAGTGTGGTCCTCATGGCCCTCATCAATGCCCACTATGAATTTCTATACGTGGATGTTGGGATGAACGGTCGTGTGTCTGATGGGGGTGTGTTTGCTCACACCTCCTTTGGTGAAGACCTTAGGAGGGGTAGGCTAAACTTGCCCTCAAATGATGACACCACTGAACATCTCAACTTTTTGTTTGTGGGGGATGAAGCCTTTCCACTTCATGCTAACCTACTACGGCCATATCCCCAGAGGACTCTGACCCCTGAGAAACGCATTTTCAATTACCGGCTATCACGGGCCCGTCGTGTGGTTGAAAATGCGTTCGGGATCATGGCCAATAGATTCCGCTTGTTTCATACGCCTTTGAATATGAAACTGGAATCTATAGTTATAGTAGTGATGGCGTGTTGTGTGCTGCATAATTTTCTGCGTCGTAGGGATACTGCATCATACACGCCAGGAAGTTATGTGGATTCAGTGGACCCCACTACGGGAGAAATTCTACCGGGTGAGTGGCGTGCCCACGACCCTGGCATAGCGCCACTCCAAGGGTAAAGCCAGGGCCGTGTTCAGCAGGATGCCAGGGCCAGCAGAGACAACTACTGCTCCTATTTCAACGGCTCAGGTGCGGTGGAATGGCAGCACAACATGCTGTAGGGTGTGTGCATACTACACCATGTAATATTGGAAGATGGTTACCTTCCCTTTACTTTGTACACAAATATTCCTCCCTTATCTTCCTACACCTACCTTTTTCCTTCACATTTAGTGGTGTAGACAGATGTTTGACCAGCATGTGCTGTTTTCAGTTCAAACTTTATTACTGTACACATGCTTGTTCATTTGAGATTTCATTATGAAATTTGTAACCTGTAAAATTGAAATTGCTTTATAAACCAAACCCCCCCCCCCCAAAAAAAAAAAACATGACACACATTGCTCAGGAAATTATTTTAATCTGTGACATTAAATTAAGATCAACACAAACAACTCTGTCATTGCTTTGGTTCTACATGGGTCAGGGGCGGAACTACACTGGTGCAGCTGGTGCAGCTGCACCAGGGCCCCGACCGGCTGGGGGCCCCTTCAAGCCTGGAGGGGGGCCCCCAGCCGACCCCCGCAAGCCGCCGCCAGAGGAGAGGAGGGTCAGGCAAGGGAAGCAGAGAGCTTCCTGCTTCCTCTGCCTGATCCCGCCCCTCCTCTCCTCTGCTCCTCCGGCTCCTAGAACACTTCCGCGCGGCTCCCAGGTAGGAGAGCATCGCGCCTGCGGCTCAGTACGGCTCAGTGCGGCCCCCAGCGGCACCCTCCCCCCCCTTTCCGGGCCGCGCCGACGGCCAGTAGCCCCGCCCCCCCGTCCTCTCCTGCACCAGGGCCCCTGGGGGTGACGGTCCGCCCCTCACATGGGTTCAATATAACCTTGCATTAGGCAACGCACAAAGGTAGCACAGAGACAAAGGGAATAGCACCGTACCTGTAGCATTGCCTGCAAATGTGATGTACAGTGGATTAAACATTTGGTGACCAGTGTATGCTGTATGTGCGGCTCCGTGCCCAGATCAATAAATTCAATCACAATTGCATAGTGCCACACACAAGCGTTCCTGTTGCAAACTTGGGCTACGACCCCATTGTGTGGGTGAAGACAACCCACACACATCAATGTCCGCAGCAGACAAATGCAAACGCTGGTACGACGACCAATCGGAGTGGTAGGGGCGTGGTCTAATACTGTTTGGCACGCCTTGTTGGGATAAATTCGCACCACATTGACGGTGAGGTGGTGCTGTGTGACACGGCAATCTGAAAAGCCAACATCGCTTCAAGGTTGTTTCAGGCGATTCCTGAATCGCTGGTTCGCCCTGGGTTGACGGTAAGATTGCCACGTGTGGTGTCTCACGAGCGACGCTGCAGCGATGTGCGCGTTCATGAGATCGCCCCAACATCGCCGGCGATATCTCCCCGTGTGACGGTACCATTACAGATAAGTGAATGGTTGTTTTTCTGCAAATCTGTGGCTCATTTGTAATGTGCATTTTGTATTTGAAGGATTCATATTTCTGCTCTGAGTGCAGGATTTGTTTGTGTTTCTGCATAAGTGTCGTTTTTTCCCTGCGTTCAGTTAGGGAGGAATTTCTCCCTAGTCTATTAACCATTCCATTACCTGTCTGTAGTTTTCAGTTTTTATGTAATGTCAGTTTTTCTGACTTTGGAATTGTTCACAGGAGTCTTGCTGGTTTAGTGGGAGGCGAGTCTGTGTGGGTTCAGATGCTTTTTGCATATCCAGCAGTTGTTGTTTTTTGATAGGGTTTTGCTGCTGGTCTCAGAAGTAACCCGACCAGTACTTTCTCTATTTAGTTATAGTTGGGCCTCTCTTTGCTTGTGTCTATTCTCTGCCTGTGTATTGTTTTTCATCACCACTAACCGTCAGTATTTGTGGGGGGCTTGCTATTCCTTTGGGGTCTGCTCCGAGACTGTCAGGTATTTCCTGTTTCCGACTTTAGGTTTAATTAGTCACCGGCTGTGCTGAGGTGCTATAGGGCATCGTAGTGCGCTCCATGGCTACTTCTAGTTAGTCAGGATTCCGCGACCAGTATTAGTTTCCAACCTCTCCTGTAAACACCACATGTTACTCCTCAGTTATGCAGCAATTGGCTTCTCATATGGACCATCTTTCGGCAAGAGTTCAGGGTATCTCGGATTATATTACTCGGTCTCCTGTTTTAGAGCCTAGGATTCCTACTCCTGATTTGTTTTCTGGCGATAGATCTAAGTTTTTGAATTTTAAGAACAACTGTATATTGTTTTGCACCTTGAAGCCCCTGTCCTCGGGTGACCCCGTTCAGCAGGTTAGGATTGTCATATCTCTGCTGTGGGGTGACCCTCAGGATTGGGCTTTTTCCTTGCCTTCTGGGGATCCGATTTTGGCTAATGTGGATTCCTCCTTTCAAGCATTAGGGTTATTATATGATGAACCTAATACTGTAGACCAGGCTGAAAAGACCCTGCTGGCCCTGTCTCAGGGTCAGGAAGCTGCAGAAGTGTTTTGTCAGAAATCCCAAAAGTGGGCTGTTCTTACAAAGTGCAATGATGATGCGCTGGCGGCGCTTTTCAGAAATGATCTCAGGACAGGAGAAGTGGTACTGTGCAGTGTATACAGTATATACAGAATAATACAGATACTGAAGCTTACACCCAGTATACAGGACAGGAGAATTATACACATCATTCCCAGGAGGCAGGAGGCTGTGGTATATAGATAGGAGGATGAGGCATATAGATAGCCAAGACTCACCCACATCCTGGAGATGGGGAAAGATGAAAGGCGGTGGTGACAGTGATGGACGCAGAAAGGAACAGAGTCCATGGAGACACCATGAAGAGCAGAGTGTGAACGCTGCCTGCAGGAAAACCTTCTGATGCTGCACTGTCCACCAGCACACAGGAGGCCACACATATCTATACAGTATTAGCCCCACACAGGACCCCACATATAGGACCAAACCCATCCTCTATATTCTGTATTAGCCCCACACATGAGTCCACAGCCCTATACATTATTTCCCCACACAGCCCTATACAGCATTACCCCACACCACACACACAGCAGCCTGCCCAACTCTCCCCCCTCCCCCCAAACACGGCAGCCTCACAAGCAGGCCAGGTACATCCATACTATTAAATTCACCCCCCCCAGAGTGCATTTTACATATAGTCTGAAAAATACTGAACTCGTCTTCCACGCTCTGCCCTCCTACATGCAAATAGGACCCTATCTAGGTTTATGTTGCTGTTACCTGTGTGATACACCTCTGCAGATGCAGACCATATGCTAGTTTTGGAAATGGTAGGCCATCACCAGATGAAGTAGAATTGAATAATTATGGAGACCAAAGTCCATAAACAAACTTTACTTAACAACTTGATGAGAAGTTTGAAGATCAGATAATAAGCACAGAAATTCATCATAACGGTCCAGCAAACCATTGTGGTAAAGTCCATCTTCCCTAGTGAGGATTGCAGGGGTCAAGATATAACGCTATTGTCCCTCATCACTACTCTTAACTCCACAATGAACTGTGAGGACACCACTGGTTAACGTGCACCAATACGACTCCTAACTAGCACTTTTAATGACTAATTGATCAGGGACACTCACTCCTTGCTGTGCAGTGAATATTCATTATGGATTAATAGGGGGCAGGAGCAGGTGCTAGTGGTGACTCGTCTATCAGCAAGTAGTCATGCAAAGTATTTTCAGCAGCCAGCTCACTAGGCATCATCAGCCTTACGCTCGTGTTAATGCTTTCTGCCTGGCCCTGCTGAAATCACTGCTGTCGCCCTATGCAGGAAGAATCGGGCGACTGCAGCTTGTGATTGGGATGGGAGTGCGCCCACTGTCTTCTGTCTAGCGCTGCAGCAGGGCCAAGGGGGAATCATTAACGTGAAGCCAAGAAACTGAGGCAATGAAGAAGTACTAATAATGAAAAAATGACTGTAAATTAAAGCACTGTATCACTCCAGTGGTGAACTATAACTCCCAGCATGCCATAGGATGCGCATGACTTACTGGGAGTTATAATTCTCCTCTAAGGCAAAAAAAAAAATTGTCAACCACATGACATGAATGGCTCCTTTGGGATCTTAAAGGGAACCTGTCTGTTATACAGGCTGCCCGATCCACAGGTATTAGGTATTGGCCTTATGACTTCAGCCACTTATGGTTTTACCTGAAACTCTGCGGCATTTCAGAAAATAGCATACGGTACCTTAAAGGCCACCGGGACTGAGCCGCACTAAAGACTAGTCACCACATCTTTTGCTTTAATTATTATTCTCCTATTTTTCACCTCTAAAACAAAGGTGAGTCTTATGATCCGGTGCTACTTAGTATGATATATGGTAGTTAAAAAAAAGCATTATAGGAGGACTTCTCTAAGAATATTAATAGAATGTAGAATATAGAATATAGAATGTAGCTTTACATATAACACGTGACATAGGCTAGGATCACATATGTGGTTCTGTTTTGGAAACCTGATCCGGTTTTGAGTTGTCAAAAAGCTCAAAACCAGATCAGGAACCGCTCCCCATAGGAGCCCACTATGGTAACCGCATTTGCTCTATATGCAATCCGGTTACCGACTCCAGATCTGCAGCCTGCAGTGAAAATCATGCAGGCTGCAGTTTTCAGAGCAGTTCTGTGACCCGCAATGCGGTAATCGGATTGCTCTGGATGTGTAACCCGGAGCAATGCGGTTACCGTCTACTTTGTTCATCCCTGCTGCCGCAGGGATGCACAAAGTGTTAACTGTTTCATAAAACATTAAATATTAATATTAGCTGTGGGCAACATGTCTCTAGGGGGTGCCCACCCTCCCTAGAAATATGCTGTCCACTCCTGTGGGCATGCCAGGGGTTAATAACTCCTTTTCATTATTGCCGACTTTTGTCGGCTTTGTACTATTTTGTGAATGAAGCCGCGGCTCCCCTGACAGTACAGGAGATACTGTACGTATAGTATATGCCGCTATCCAGGGTCCTGTAACCATTAACATTAGGTCTATGGCGGTGCGCTGCCCATAGACCTAATGTTCAAGGTTTCAGGACCCTGGACAGTGGCAGATACTATACGTACATTACGTACAGTATCTCCTGTACTGTCAGGGGAGCCGCGGCTTCATTCACAAAATTGTACAAAGCCGGCAATAATGTTAATGGGGTTATTAACCCCTGACATGCACACAGGAGGGGACAGCATGTCTCTAGGGAGTGTGGGCACCCCCTGGAGACATGTTGCCCACAGATAATATTAATACTTAATGTTTTATTAAACAGTTAACACTTTGTTCATCCCTGCGGCAGCAGGGATGAACAAAGTAGACGGTAACCACATTGCTCCAGATTACACATCCGGAGCAATCCGATTACTGCATTGCGGTTTACTGCACACATTTTTGCAGAAAAATGTATGTGAAGGCAATTGCGGTTACTGCATCTTGATCTGGATGCGGCAACCGCAATCGCCTTAACAAATGTGACCCTAGCCATAGAGACTCATCTTGTGTCATCTCAGACCTACTTCTCTTTGTGAGCTGAAATATATATCATGCCCGTATAGTCAATGTGGTCACTCACACCCGTTCTCTTCTTAACCTCACACCGATCAATGATAAAACCTTCTCCAACCAGAGCTTTCCTGGCAAAATCCTCATCATAACTGAATGCACGGAACTTGTGTTCCCCGACTGTGTAATATGTCATGCCTAAACACCCAATAAATATAATGTGTCCTCCCGGCTTCAGTAACTTCATAAACTTCCTAAGATATCTGATGTAATCATCTTGATCTTTGCTGATAACATCAAGGAGCACACTACTAATGATACAATCTGCTGGTGGTAGAACGATCGGATCTGTCATGTTTTCTTTCTCGAGGTCACATTTCACAACATGTTGAAGGGCCGATCGCACTTTTCCTTCTTTGTCCTGTAACTGATCACTGAAAAAAAATGGGGAAATGATTAAAATGATTGTCCCACAGTCAATATTGAATAACATCAGAGCTCAGTGCTTAGCGCTGGATCATCGTCTCCCTGTACACATTTTATACAGCCATCCACCTACAGCCCTACGGACCTACAGCCTGCCGGGACCTGGGGCAGCCTTAGGTAAGGACCGGGGGGGAAGGGGTGCTGCCAGCATCAGATGAGGGGCTGCGGGTGCTGGTGGTGAGAAGCGGGGGGGGCGTGCTGGAAGGGGAAAGCGTGCGTGTGGCTCTTGCCTCAGCCACATTGTAGATATGGGTGCCGGGGCTGGAGAGGAGAGGAGGGGCGGGATCAGCCGAGGGAAGCAGGAAGCTTCCCTCAGTTAACCCCCTCTCCTCTGACACAGGGACATGGGGTCGGCTGGGGGCCCCCCTGCAGGCTTGAACCCTACCCGGTCGGGGTCCGCCCCTGATCCAAAAGGTGAATTGAACTGCCCCTTACAGGGCCCTTCCAACATGATCCATTATTCTACTGTAGGGATGAGTAAACCCGAATGCTAAAGTTCGGGGTTCGTACCGGACGCCTAGTATCCAGTGCAGAACCCAAACACTAACTTCTAACTGTACATCGGTGTTAATTTTCAGCTTCAGCACTCAAAGCTTGTTGAATGGCTATCTGTATTCTGTGTCATGCAGTCCGTCAGTGAGTTCACCGGCAGTCCCAGAAGATACCATGAGAACCGCAGCTGTGAACTCCAGTGATCTCACTTATGTCACCGTTCACACAGCCGTGGCTTCCACACCACTGTGAGTGTTTTGGATGCTGCACTGAGCAGTCACGTCTTCTAATGTCACTGCTTACTGCAGCTTTACCCACCAAACAAACATATGGACAAACATATGGTTAGGACTCGTAAGCGTGAGGGCACTTGATGGTGGGTTATGAGCTTATGTTATTTTGGCCCAAAATACCTACAAACATTTCCCATTTTTATCTTTAGTGTTTTGTTGCATCTTTTTATCTGCTTGCAGTTGAGGCTGGGCCCTCTTGGGGGGCGCCTGTCTCTTGTGATGCATTTGTTTGGTGTGGAGCGGTCCGCCTTTTCTAATAGCTTGGGTGTGACCAATAGGCTGCTTTGACACTGTGTATCACATAGACCTATGTGGCTGACGCCCAATGGTGGCCTTGTGTCTTTAGATAGAACCAGTCTCCTCCCTGTCAGCATGGCCAGTTGCAGGTGCTACAATCGCCCCCATGCTTAGATTGCAGGAGACTGAGCATTGGTGTCTAGACACATGTGTTCCCTCTCAGAGAAGCCAGCAGCCTCCTGCTAGGTGCAATGGGTATGAGAAGTGGTGAAATGTTGGTGAGTTTTACTGCAGCCTCTGCAGTGCCGAGGTTCGTCATGGATTGTCGTGTGGATTACATCGGAACTTGGGGGTTAATACATTGGTGAAAGAGGGTGTCTGTGTTTTTTATTTGAAATGAAGGATTTTTCTGGGTTTGTATTTATCCTTTTGACTCATAGAATTATAAATGGTGGTGCTTCATAGACACCTCTTCATTACAAATCCAGGGTTTAATGGCAGTTGTGATTCTTGATAAATCCCATATATAACCCCGACTGACACTGCACCAGGGCAATCGGGAAGACCCGGGTAAGCGCATTAGATTTGGTTTAAAAAAATGTTTTAACAGGCAATGAAATTTTTGTCATTACAGAAAGTATCGGCAGTGATCTCTGGCTGTAATGTCTGTATACTCTCCTTTACTTCCTCCCCTGCACAGGAGCTGTGGTATATCCAACCTATTCCTGCATGGTCGGACACATCCATCAAACAGGAGCACATTCATAAGAATATCTCGGGTAAAGAAAACATTTTTTAACACATGTAATTGTGTAACTTACTGTATTTTTATTCTAAGATCTATTAATTCAAATGTACAATTGTTTGTGGCATAACCCCTGTAAGTTCAGATCCCCATTGACTTATATGGTGTTCAGGTTTTGGCATCAATTTTGGGTCCCGATTCCCCCCCAATTTTTTTTTTAATTTTCATAGCGCCCGGTGAACCCGAGCATCAATGGGTCCGTTTATCACTATTCTACAGCTTCCAAGAATGAGAATTTTGATCTGAATGGATGCTACTAACATCTAAAAATACTACTGCATAGAGATAGGCAAACCCGCACATGTTTGGGTTCGATAGATTCGATCGGATATTACAGTCATAAAATAGTGGCTAGGGTTTCTGGGGGCTATAAAAGAAAGCAAAGCACTGATTAAGCACAACTGAGGATAAGTCTGAGAGAGCTAATAAAGGGCCAAGTGTGCTTCGCTGGACATTGTGTGGATTATCATAGGAGGGTATGTTTGGGCTTAATAAATGGGTGAAAAATTTCCATCAATAATACCTCTAAAATTTCATTTGGAATAGGCTATAATTGTAACACATAGTAGACAGAGATATACAATATTACAGTAAAATTGCTAACATATCTTTTGTGCTGTAGAACTAATGACAGTGAATTTCTCCTAATTTTTGACCAAATTCTTTACCTGTTTTTTTCTACGTCTGCATGATGTTTTGTAGCATGGCTCCAATCAAATGCTCCTGTACGTGAGTCGACCCATCTCTTCAGCTCCATGATGCATCTTTCTCTGATCTTCAGCACTATGATGTGCGAGAAAAAATCACAGGCTGCATATAATTGATGAACCATGGAACTAATACTGAGGTCAATCAAGGCGTCTCCTTTGATATGACCTGCAGGAAAAAAATTACATATTAAAACATACATACATAGAGGTGAAAGAGTCACAATGTTAGTTACCAATATCTAAATACAATACTTCTAATGTAAACTATAATGTAAAATATAGGTGGATTCACGTATTGCGGGGGTGGAGGGATGATGTGTTTTTTTCTTTGACTTGTTTTGCTTATTTTATGTTGCAAAAATTCACATATTTTTCTAAATGGTGGCACATTTTCTCCGCAGTATCATGTGTACTACATGGGAGACTAAAGTTCCCACCCCTAATAGAATGTATCTATATTTTCATATATAAAGTTATATAGAGGACAGATACAGGTGTATGTGCTGAGGAGCAGATATGATTTTATTGTTTTAGAAGTCATCTATACATCCTAGAACCCAAATCTGCTTCATCATGTAGGTGGGCAGGGACAGTACACAAAATGTTATCTCCCTGGAGTTAGCCTTTAATTCTCCTCACTACTGGTATGCCGGATTGGAGTGTCAGTCTTCGCAAGTAGTAAAGCTTTCCCTTTAGATCCCGCTTAGCCTCTCATACAGCCAGATCAGATCTTATATTTTGCACTGATGAGGGGCAATAGCCCGAAACACCATGTCTGCAAATTGAGGTTCTGTTCTGGCAAAAATCCTAAGTCATATTGAAAAGCTTGTTAAAGGTTTGATTTTGAACTTTATGATTGCTACTTTCAATAGGTTGAACTAGAGTTCATCTACTTTGGTTAGGGTCACAATTATTACAGAAATTACGTTCACTGCATCCAGATCCGGTTGCGGTGAGCGCAATTTGCTTCAGACAAGCCGCAATCCCTTAACCGGATTGCTCTGGATGTGTTACCAGATAGCTTGCTCATCCCGGCTGCCGCAGGGATGTGCAAACTGTTATCAGTGTTCTAAAAGATGAAATTTTATTAATAAATGTGGCTATAATTTATCTAGGGGCCCACCCCTCTAGAAACATACCACCCACTCAGGTGGGCATATAATGATGTAATTGCTGATGTACAGTAGCTGACAGGAGCCGGCTACTGTACATCAGAAATTACATCATTATATGCCCACCTGAGTGGGTGGTATGTCTCTAGGGGGGGTGGGCATCCCCTAGAGACATTATAGCCACATTTATTAATAAAATGTCATCTTTTAAAATATTGATAACACTTTGCCTATCCCGGCGGCAGCCGGGATAAGCAAAGTATATGCGGTAACCACATTGCTCAGGATTACACATCCTGAGCAATCCAGTTACCGCATTGCGGATGTTGCAACCGCTCCGAAAACTGCAGCCTGCATGATTTTTCACGCAGGCTGCAGAGCCGGAGGCGGTAACTGGATTGCATGTAATTCAATCCGATTTTTATAATAGGCTCCTATGAGGAGCGTTTCCTGATCCAGTTTTGAGCTTTTTAAAAGCTCTAAACCGGATCAGGTTTTAAAAAAAAAACCTGAAATGTGACCCTAGCCTTTCTCCCTGAAGAGACAATTTGCACTATTGACCCCAGAAATTCTATACTATTCAATATGTGGAATATACACAGCTTTGCTCTACTTCTCTTGCTTTATAGGTCGGACACTGTCCTTTCCCCTTCAGAAAGATAAAATCACTAAAAATCTAATTTTCCTAATTTGTATCTATAAAACACGATCTAAACAGAACGATCAGGATACATACCCTCTGCAAATGTTTTTGTAAGATTTTCAATGGGAAATATAAAGGTATCCTCTTCAGAGACTTTATCAGGGTTATCTGACAAGTAATCCTCCAGATGTTGCCTGGAATCAAAGTCGTCTTCATGGTAGAACTTATAGGAGCCGCAATCCATCGTCTAATCTTGTATCACAGGCGGAGTGACTTCTCTACACCGGGGCTTGAGGTCTTTATATCATCACCAGGAATCAATTTACAAAGCACATTATTATTATACATTAAACTTACTTATCATATCATGGGTTCTTCTAATCGTTTATGGAGTCATGAGATCCTGTATTTACAAGGTGATTAGAATATAGTAAAAACAAGAAAAGAAATGTTTAACTCAATAAGAACCAGACTTTCAGAAGTAAAAACATTTTTTGAGTTTGCATTTTGGCATTGAAAACCTAACATTATATTATGCATGATTTCACATACCCTGTGACTAAGCCTGGCGAAACATGGGACAGGATACCTCAGTGCCATAGGGTCTGTGTGGAGATTTTGAGTAAAATGTTTTATTCCTTATTGTTCCTGATTGTTTTGCTGACTACCTCTAGTGCTAGTTGTCCTGGGTATATGGATTAGTATCTGATAGCGGGAGCTCACTACCTACGTTGTAGTCCTTACAGTGAAACATGGTGGTGACAGTTTTTATTTGGGGATATATGAGTGCTTTTGGTGTCAGGGGCTACATGTCATTGATGATATTATGAAGTCATAGATGTACTGCTTTATTCTGAAAGACAAGATGCCGCCATCGCTCCGTGCCCTGGGTAGACATGAACTTTGGAAACATGACAATGATCCAGAGCACACATCTCCTGCATTTCTGAAGAAGAAACAGGATGAAAGTGATTTAGTGGCCGAGTGTCGCCAGAACGAATTCTGAAGAGACAAGCTATAGTTATTAGTGATGAGCAGGCATGCCCGCCACTGCTGGATACTCCATCGAGTATTGGTGTGCTTGGGTATGTTCATTACTTGCTTGAGCATCGCGGAGGCTTAATCACGATGCTCCGCTTGTTTTGAGGTTGTTAGACAGCCAATCACGGTAATGTGGTAGCCATGTTGTCCTGCGGCATTGCTATGATTGGTCGGCAGCATTGCATCATTGGGTTTTATATTAGACACGAGGCTGCGATTCTTGGCACATTCCCCTTTGGAAACAGTTCAGGAAGAGTTGATCTAGGAGGGAGAGCAAAAATATAGGAGTGTTTAATTGCTATTGCAGTCATTGTATACCGCTGCTGCACCATTAAAACATAAGTCCTTTTTAAGGCTTCATATTGTCCTTTCTCTAGTAAAACCGCTGTTACCTGCATTCAGTTTAGGGGTTGCTAGTGGAGGAGGAATAGTTTTGGTATAGCGGTATATAGGCAGAGGTTATTTCCTTACAGTCCTTCTATCAGTATACTGCTGCTGCATCCTAAAAACAAAAGTCCTTTTTAGGGCTACAGATTTTCTTTTCCCTATTAATACTGGAAAGTTTGCAGACCCATATTATATACCTAATTTAAAATGTGCAAGGTGTGCGGTAAGGCTAGAGTCACAGCACTAGGCATGCGTTCACGAGGGTCCGTTAACAAGATAGAATCTGGCAGCATTAGCACAGTGTTACCGTAAAGGTTAACGCTGCCAATATAATTCTATTGGTGACGGACCCCCGAACGCTGTCAAACGCGCTTCCGCTTCATCTGATGCACTTGGAAATAGCATGAGGTTTCAAACTCCGGCACTTAGATGCGTTTGACAGCGCTTGAGGGTCCCTCACAACACATACACACATGTAGTAACAGGTCCCGGGACGGTGGGTGGACCCTGAGGGAGGACCCAGGCTAGAAAAGGGGGACAGGACAGTGTTAGTAGGAGAGACAGTAGTAACATCGACTGTCGAGGAGAGGCGGTGTGGTGCGAACTCCCGTGGGTTGGAGCAATGCCATCCCGCTCGCCCACTGGAGAGAAAGACCGACTGACGGAGAGAGAGAGAAGAGCCCTAGGGGTGCGGATGAGACATCGATTCCCTGTACGCCCGAATTTGGCGAGACAGAGGGGTTGATGGATGACACATGGACTCGGCCCTGAACACGGTGCGGATACTTTATGCCTGAGCCGTAAATCTGATTTCTAACGGGAGCTGTGGCCGAACACCCGATACATCTTGGGGAAGGTGGTTGAACTAGGGAGCAGTATCCAGGAGAGTGACCTAATAGTGCCCAGGACACAAAAGCACCCGTGGCCACTGGTACCTGAGCTCTGTGCTGCGGAGAGCATTGAGAGCCTGGAGGGCTTCAGAAGAGAACTACTCCTTATAGCGCCGAGAGAGAGGAAACCCACCAGAGACTGAGACACTTAGAGAGAACAGTAAGGGCACCAACTGTGGTTTGACTACACTGACCCGGCTCTGGAGAAAGAGCAAACCGGAGACTAGCAGGAGTCGTACATGGCAGCCATGTTTAACACCTGAGTAAAAGTAATGGAACTGCAGCTGTTGTGTCAGAGACTTTTATTTGCAGCAACCATCGGATGCATAGGCCGCCCGAAGCACCGAGGGTACTGTTGACTAAATGAACCTCTGCCAAGGTACGAGCAGGAGGAACCACTCCGCTGCCCTGAGGACCATGCTCCACCTGCGGGGAGCGACATCAGCTCAGCTGCCGGTCACCATTCCCAGAAGGTCTGAAGCAGCGGCAGCCACACTAGCCGCATTCCGCTGGTGGCTTCACGAATACCCTTAATCCCCTCAGAATTTCCCTGTCATCATTCCCCATTTATTTTTAAATGACACCGCCAGGGTCACAGGATTGGGTCTTGGCCCCGTCTGTTCCCGTGAAAAGAACCAAAGAGAGGTGAAATAGAAAAACAGAGTAACCACCCGATTCCTGAGTCTTTCCCGGCCTGGAGTGGGGTGTGTCAGATGTGGCATCACGAACAGGATGTAAGCGGCCCAGAGAGAATGGGTCTCGTTTGCCTTAAAGAACTGTTATGAACTGTGTAAGAACTAGCTCGCTAAAATGGTGGCGGTAGAAGAGCAAGCGCCACGTGCAGGTCCAGGGGCATGTCTAAGCCCTCATCGTGGGAAGGACCTTGGAAAAGGCGCAAGATAGCAGGCCCACCCCAAGTACTAAAGAAAATTCACGGGGGCCTGCTATCGAGAGTTGCTGACCCCGCCTACAGAAGGAGGCGAGGCCTGAAGGGTGAGGCCTTAGAGAGAAAAGAAGAACTGCATGGTGCGAGCATCAGGGAGACATCATGGCGGACAACGCTTTTGGCAGTCGGACAAGAGAGTGCGAGAGCTCCCAATGCAGATGGGGAGGCTAGAGACTGGGTACCGAGCACTTTGAGGAGGCCATGAAAGAACTGAGTCAGTTGTTGAGCGCTGCGTTGTGGGCCGTGAACGCTTGGAGATGGTCTTAGTTGCAGAAAGTGACACTATGAACCCTGGTGCGAGAGCCTCCAATACCACCATTAGCTGTCCCAGTGAAAGAACCTATGGCAGAGCCGCCAGAGGAATCACCGGTCGCCACACCTGAATCGCCAGACAGGGGACCACAGACCTAAGGCGACACCAATGAGTTGGAGAGTAGCGAGGGCTCGGTAGGGGTCCTAGGAGATGAAGCTAGCAGGGTGCACTGGGCATCCCATGAGAGCTTGAAGGGAGGAAGCCCTATCGCGATCCAGGCAGAGAACCGAGTGTGAAGCGAGCAAGACGATGGCTACTCGGCACGGATGCAAGCCAAGGAAGAAGAGGAGCGACGGCAGCACAGAGACCGTTGATAGCTGCAGGAGGAGGCCAACTTAGAGGAGAAAAGGTGCATGAGGCAGACTTTAGTTCCGAACCTGGCGGAGTGGCGCCGTGGGGGAGTCGTGGACTTTCAACTGCATCTGGATATTCTTTAAGGATTATGGACTGGAGCAGGAGGTGTTTGTCAGCCGACACCCCAGTCGAGACCTCCAGGGTCTCAATCTTCCGATTAAAAAAAGAGGCAAAGTCTTGGCAACAGTGACCTCACTGCTTAGTATATGGCCGGGCTGAGACCAGTCCTTTACCGCTTTACTATAGCGCAGGTCTCAGCTCTTTCATATAGTAAGCCATAAAGTGACTATTGCCATAGTAATCGCTGTTGCTATGGCATCAGTGACCTCACCGCTTAATATACCTCAGATCTCAGCACTGTCATTCAGTGATCAGAGACCACAGGAACAGATGTGTATTTCCTTCCCATGGTCTCTGATGTAGCTAAGCTGAGTCTATCCAGGAAAAGGGAAGAAAAGGATTGTGGAGAAGTACAAGGGTGTGGAGGGGGTAATAAAGAAGGAGTCACTAGGTGTCTCTGTGTTTTTTGTTTTTTTTAAATAAAATATTTCTTTCTGTTGTCTCTTTTTTACTATTTATTTGAGATTCTAAATGGCAGGGACTAACTTGCACTGAGATTAAGAATCTCATGACTTAATACCACCTGGCAATACAAAGCTGGTTTTAACCCCATATTACCCAGTGTGCCACCACCACCAGACCCTGGTAAAGCACCTAGAAATGGCGCTATGATGAATGTGCCATGTTCAGAGGTGGCAGGGGCTGCTATTCTTTAGCATGGTGGGGCCATAAAACAATGATCCCTCACCCCGCTGAGAATACCAGCCCTCAGCTGCCTAGTTTTACCTTGGCTGGCAATTAAAAACAGGGCAGAGCCCACAGATTTTTTTTTGCCAACCAAAGATAAAATTACGCAGCTCAGGGTGGCATCTCGCAGCTGTCCGCTTTCACTTAAACATACTGCAACTCCCCACGCATTTTTTTTTTTTAAATTATTTATTTATTTAACACCATATGAAGGCAGGTTGGTTGCCTTACACTAATGTGTCTGGTAACCAAGCGCAATCGCCGTCTAGATCAGGGGTCTCAAGCTCCAGGCCTCGAGGGCTGCACACTGTCCACGTTTTCAGGATTTCCATGGCATATGACAGTTGGTAATCAAATTGACAACTGTCAAAATCTAAGGAAATCCTGAAAACCTGGACTGTGTGTGGCCCTCGAGGCCTGGAATTTGAGACCCCTGGTCTAGATTGTGAAAATGCCCACTGACTGCAATAGCCAATCACAGAGGTGCTCACAGAGAGTGAGTGTCTGTGATTGGATGTTTGCCAGTCAGTGCAGTGAATATGCAAGTAGCTTAATGGGAG
The DNA here is from genome assembly GCA_033576535.1 of Allobates femoralis. Lineage (NCBI taxonomy): Eukaryota > Metazoa > Chordata > Amphibia > Anura > Aromobatidae > Allobates > Allobates femoralis. Next base: position 31,573,036 of record JARQOC010000009.1, on the reverse strand, counting down.
GACCCTGGAGCAGAAGCTGGAGTCCGGTAAGCCAATCTACCTATTCTAATATCTGTCTGTCTTCACTAGGTCCTGTCACTCAGACAAGACAGCTGTTTGGCAGAACAGTATACAGACAGTCTACATCATGTCTGCATACTGTTCCCATGCAGTTTTGGCTAGTGATGTGATAAGGGTGTTGAAGTAAGCTTGTTTGGAGAGGTGAAGGGCGGCATTGTATGTTTTTAGCATAAACTTATAATGGATGAAATCTTTGGCCAGGTTGGATTTTCTCCACAGGCGTTCTGCACACCTGGATCATTGCTGGAGAAACCGTGCTTGCAGTGTGTGCCAGGGTTGCCGCTGTCGGTGCTGAGTTGTTTTAAGTGTAGGAGGTGCAGCGTCATCCAGGGCACTTTGCAGTGTTTCATTATAGAGTTTTAGAGCAGAGGCAGGACAAGAGAGGGAGGAGATTAAAGTGAGTGAAGACTGTAAAAGTGTTAATGGCACGTATATTCCTATAGGTGAACGAGTTGGGAGTGTCCTTGAAGGATTGACAGTACTTGACTGAGAATGAAAGAAGGTTGTGGTCAGAGAGAGAGTGGAAGAGAGGAATTTGTAAAATCATGCACTGAGCAGAGCCAGAAGAAGATCAGGTCCAATGTATTCCCATCTTCATGTGTGGCAGAGTTACAAAGTTGTGAAAGACTAAGTGAGGAGGTTAGGGTTAAAAGATGAGAGGTGGATGTGAAGATGGGGCCAGTTAGTTGCATATGTATGGGACAGACGAAGGCCAAGAGATCAATATTGGAGAAGGATGGGATGAGAGGAGGTTTGGGATTACCCAACCTATCTGCCTATCACGATGCATCCATCATTAGGCTTAGTCAATGCTAGTGGGAATCGGAGGATAGACCATCTTGGGTGGTCTTGGAGGATTCTTCGGGAAAAAATATCCCGCTAAAATCAGTGATAGTTGCGTACTTATGCGACATAAGAAAAAGGTTACCAGGAACTGTCACTGTGAAGGAGGCTATTCGCTCCTGGAGGCTACTCCTTCTTAGGTCAACTAAATCCTTTCGGGTCTTACCACCGACTTGAATACCTATAGATTCCCAAAGCCATATCTCGACTAGAGTTAAGTTAAATTCATGGAATTTTAAACATCTCAGATATAATTGATGGATCTAATACTCTTCTCCCTTTTGAGGCTCTTCAACAAAAATATAACCTCAACAACTCTGATTTTCAGACGTGGAGTAACATACGAGATCTGATAGTGAAACATAAACTGAATTTCTTTCTGCCAGAGAATATCGTACATATGATACTATACCCTAAAAGTGCGGTATTCTGGAAAACAGGTTACATATACCAGAACTTCAATGTGGATAATATGCTTGTAAGAACGTCTCATTTAGATGCCTGGAGTCGATTTGCCTACTGAACTGTTCCAAAAAATTTTGGACTGAGTGTATAAAAGTGTTCCATGTGTCCCCCTGATTGAGACGTATTACAAATTGTATACCAGATGGCATCTTACCCCCATCAGACTACATAGGTTTCAGGACCAGAACCTGAGAGATTGTGGATGTGTGGGATCACTGTCTCATATATTTTAGGGATGTAGAACTCTTGCTCAGTTTTGCAATCAGATAAAAAGGCTTATTTATGATGTTACAGGGCTAGAGATTTGCCTAAACCCGGAGTTGACTTTACTTCTTGTAGGAATAGCAGATATTCCTAGGCAGCATAGGCAGGTAATAACCCATATCTTACTTGAATCGAACAATACCATTGCCTCTCATTGGTGGGATCCATCTCCTCCTGTGACCAAGAGACCTAAAATTGCTGGCCATAATGCTTATGAGTATTCCTTTTGTATACGGAATAACCTGTACCATAAATATAATACTAAATGGGGGCATTGGAACAATTATTGGCATTCCTATACGGAGTAAGACTATTATTACACACTATATGTGGGCCCGATTCTAACACATTGGGTATTCTAGAATATGAATGTAGTTTATTTATGAAGATGTAAGAATAATGTAATGAATACACAGGATTTTCCGGGTAAAATATATACATTATCATTCAATGATATTGCTCGCACTGTGAGGGGGTTTAAATTCTGCGCCAATAACGCTACGGCAGTACCGGGCAGCCGCGACCAATCAGCAACGCAGCTTCGTTCAATATATCTGCACATGTGACGCCTCACCAGCGATCAGTAAGGTACCATCACACTTGGTGATGCTCCAGCGATACCTACAGGTCGTACCGTTGTCGGGATCGCTGGAGCATCGCCAAGTGTGATGGTACCTTACTGATCGTGATGATCAGCACTCTCAGAGCGGGGGCCTGGTCGCTGCTGCACGTCACACTGAGCGTCATCGCTAGCGCTGGTGAGGGTACTTCCGTTGCGACTAGCTAGCGCCGGTCGTCTCTCGGCTGCGTCGCTGCTGACCTCCGTGCGGGCCACTTGGCGATGCTCCAGCAATACCTACAGGTCATATCATTGTCGGGATCTTTGGAGCGTCGCCAATTGTGACTGAGTGGCCGGGAGATGACCGGCTAGAGCCGGTCATCTCCTGGCTACGTCGCCGCTGATCTCCGATGCGGGCGGGTGAGCGACGGTGAGCCCCTCAGTCACGCTTGGGCCCCAGCATTTGGGCCGGTACAGCGGGTGCTGACACCGACCATGCTCCACAGCTCCGCCTAAGGAATATTAGCTCTGGTTGGAAGGTTGATAGAAGAATGAAAATGGAAGACAAAAAACAAAAGAGACCATCAGAGGATCAGCAGCAGCAGGATAGATGGTACAGGCCAAGGAGAGATAAGAATAAGGTTATTTTACTACTTTCTGGCTGATTCCTTTTACATTATATTTAATTTATGCAAATCATTTTTTACCTCAATTGAGCAAAATGAAATTTAAGTCATTTACTCTGTATAAACACTAGATGGAATTGTGGAGCCATTGCTTCTTTCAATACTAATATACTTTAAAATACAATGCATAACCAAAGTTTATGATCTCCCACTGAGCTTCTGAAAGAGGTTTGTTAGATATTTTTTTTAGATACAGCACAGACAGCCCTAATAAAGAACAGGTGCTCTGCTGCTTTAAGTATGTGCAGGAGGTGGGGCGCTCCTCCTAAGACCATTTCCAGGAGTCCTGCCAAGGGGATGCAGGTTCCTAGCAAAGAAAGGAGCCGCCGATCGTCAAGAAGCGCCGCCGGCCGGACCATTTCTGTGGGGGGGCGGCCCTAGATGAGGGCTATACCACCAGCCCCCCCTGCCACCTGGGCCAGTCCGCCCCTGGTTAGCAGTACCAGTGGAGCTGCATGATAGGCAACGATCTCCCTGCACACCGGCAATCAAAAACTAGGGCGAAGCACAAACATTTTTTTAAATTATTTATTTAAATAAATAAAAGAAAATAATGGGCTCCCCTGTATTATTGATTGCCAGCCATGATAACGCCAGTCAACTGGAGGTGGCAGCCCGTAGCTGTCCGCTTTATTTTTGCTGAGAATCAAAAATACAGCGATGCCTTATGACATTTTTTTTTCACTACTATGACATCAGGTTCAATGCCTATGACAACCGGTCACATACGCTGGCACAATGGGTGAGGGGCACATCAGACAATCACAGACGCTGTCACAAAGAGTGGGCAGTAACCTGGAAGTAGCTCCTATATTCTAGCATCTCCCATGCAGTGAATAAATCAGGAAGTTAATGAGCGGCCCCAAAATTACAAGTGCGCGGACCTCGGTAAGTGTGACTCTAATGTTTAATCGCTGCTTTGCTGCTTTTTACAGCCCCCTAGGCCCCCTAGCCAACATTTTATAACTTTAAGTTTTGGATTTGGGGTTCGCACTCAAGTTCAGATTATGTCCAGTCCCGAACCAAAAAGTCCGACCCGATCTGCTGGACCCGAATATTGGCGGATTCGCTCATCACTAATATTGTTCCCTTCATCGCACTTGATACACCGTTTTCATCATTAGTGTCCATTAATGATCATTATGTAAATCAAATGTATTAGTTATTGTATTATATTTAGTTTTGATGCCTTTTTCTATTGTTTTCTCTTGTCTCTAATTAAATACTGACTCCGTACTTATGATTAAGGCTCTTGCATCAGCCGAAACGTTACTTTTAAAGACTGTTTTTTCCTTTTTCACAATAAACACAAAAACAAGCAATACTATGTTTTCCTTTTATTTGTGAGATGAAGAACATAATTCTTATCGATTGATTATATTACTTCTGAGCGCCAGCCTTAGCACATATCCTCTTGAATTATTACATGTAACAATTGACCTGGAGACTCAACTTGTGTCTTCTCTGACCTACATCTCTTTGTGAGCAGCAATGAATATCATGGCTTTATAGTCAGAAAGGTCGCTCACAGCCGTTCTCTTCTTAACCTCACAGCGGTCAATAACCAAACCCTCCCCAACCAGAGCTTTCCTGGCAAACTCTTCATCATAATTGCATGCATGGTACTTGTCTTTCCCAACTGTCCAATATGTTATGTCTAAAGCCCCAATAAATATAAAGTGTCCTCCAGGTTTCAGCAACTTCAAGAACTTCTCGAGATATCTCATGAAATCATCTTGGTCTTTGCTGATAAAATCCAGGAGCCAAGCACAGATGACACAATCGGCAGGCGGTAAGACGATCGGATCCATCATGTTGTCTTTCTCGAGGTCACATTTCACAACATGTTGAAGGGCCGATCGCACTTTTCCTTCTTTGTCCTCTAACAGATCACTAAAAGAAATGGGGCAAATGAGGAAAGTTATTCTCTTACAGTCAATATGGAACAGGATGACATTAGAGCTTAGTGGTTACCTCTGAATGTTAAAAAGGTTTAAAAAGTTTCAGCTTACCGTATAGAATCAGTATAGGAGGTTGTTTCCAGGGCTGCGCATGGATATGAAATAAGCTCTGCTCAAAGCTAATGACAAAGGCAACAAAGGGAAAAAAAATCCAGCAACAACATCCTTTAAATATTAAAAAATATTCAGCAACAACATCCTTTAAATTTTCTTGAAAAAGTTAAAAGTCCGTCTTCTTTAGGCATATTAAAAAGCTGAAATGCCAGACATGAGTCAATCACAATGACATTATGGTTGACTCATGTCTGGCATTTCTGCATTTTAATATGCCTAAATAAAATGGACTGTTAACTTTTTCCAAGAAAATTTAAAGGATGTTGTTGCTGAATATTTTTTTTCCTTGTTGCTGTTGTCTACTACAGTATTACAGTTTTTTTAAGGTTGTAATATGCACTTCCCCCGGCCACATTGGGAGGGAAGGGAAATGGGGGTGCGTTTAGTAATCCGAATCTTTAATTTTTTTGCTTATCAAGGGGGTTGCAGCAGCAACAGTAGTGGAGCGGAGTTACAGGAGGCAGGTCGCTGATGCATATCGGCAGTGGAGCAATAACTGCGGGCTGGAGCTGGGGAGTCTCAGCATTGTGCTGTAGCCCATGGCATTTCCAAGTTCAGGCAGGCAATGAGCGGATGTCTCAACTTCGATAGACTTCAAGAAAATGGCTGCAGAGGGGGAGCATGCATAAATAGAGTTCTCAGAGATCTGAGATCTTAATATGCGCATCTGCCGCCTCTGCAGTTATTTTCTTGTAGTCCATCGTGGTAGAAGCAAGTGAAGATTGCCTGCCAAAACGTGGAAATGTAATGGCAGCCATTGTGACCCCTCAGCTCTGGGCCCGCAGTATTGCCCCACTGTCAACATCCTCCAGCAACTCTGCCCCCTGTATCTCTGCTCCACCACTGCAACCCTTTTGGTAAGCAATGGTGGGGACTATATATGAGGATGGGGCTATGTAGTAGGGTGGGAGCGCCATCCACAAGGATGGGGGTAATGTAACAGAGTGGGGGCCATGTACCAGCATAAGGAGCCATGTACCAGGATGGAGATCTTGTATACAAAGATAGGGTCATGTGCTAGGATGGGGGATTGTGATGTATTGGCCATGGAACCTGGCAGCACTATAGCGCCTCTTGTTAAGCTCAGGCCTGTAAGTGAACTGCCTGATGATAAAAGAAGGACTGCAGCTGCCCTGATAGTGCTGGTTTATTAAGGCACCTCTCAGTGAGGGTGATATATGCCTTCTGGTCTGTGACCAGAAGCACATATAATAACTGCCACCCCGTCACTGATAGGCCCTGAATAACCCCAAGCACTAATTGCTGCCATTAGTTTCTTGTTTAATATAAGTCCGGTCTGTTATCTGGCTTCTATTGGGTCAGAAACCAACCCAGGTAGCGTTAAATGAGCACACGGACATGGGAATTTGTGATCAATATAAAAGAAAACTTAAGATTAAATTTATATATATAATCACACTATTGGCAGACTAGATATTAATATGTATACGTATTGCAAAGGTTACAGTCAGTTATGCAAATAAAAGATAAATGGGGTACACACAGAATTACAGATAAATGTAGTCAGTTACCGGTTCCTTATGCTTGGGGTGGCTACAAGGAGGCAATAGGGAGCCACCGGGTTCTGCTGGGTATACTCTGCCACACGATCTAATGTGGGGTCCTTGTCAAGGTAATACCAAGATAGAGAAGAGGTGGGCCATACTTATACTGTACGAGGCTTGCCCCTCTGCTGCTCATCTCCCACCCTCGAGGCCGCCCTGAACTTCCAACTCCTTGGGTTGTGATATGAATTATTCAAAAGCTATTATGAGTCATAACTTTGCCTGGGAGTGTCGTAGGCAGAAGACAATGCTCTCATATTTTTGGTTAAGATTTAAGCTTTGCGGTGATGGGATACATGACCCCTCTGCAGGTATCCCACTTGCCAATATTAAGTTTAGGGTACTTATGATCATCGCCCACTTATGTGAAAATATGTGCGATGGTCGTCTATGTCTATAGGTGTGATATTTATGCTTGACATATTAAGAGGAGCGAAGGACCTTGAAATATTAAGTAATTCCTTGGTACCTCTTGGTCTGGGCTGTGATTGACTCCTCTATTGAATCTGCAGTTAAAAGGAAATGAATTACCACACCTAGCTGGGAAGTCCCCAGGTGGTCTTCCTTTTGTATATTTGGTAGGGAGGTTCCATTGTGTGATAACAACTGGCCGGGAAGACAACTTCCTCAGGTTAATTAACATACTCCTGAAAATGAAATACGCCTTAAGACAAACAAGGTGGGGACCTTTACATGGAGGGAGTTATGATGGCCTCTGTACAAAATGGCTGCTATTTGAATATTGTTTTATTCCATACTGGGATTATTATTATTATTAAATATTTATATAGCGCCATTAGGTTCCATGGCGCTTTACATGTGTAAAGGCAGACGAGGACACGAACATAAAATGACAATTGAATCATACAGGCACAGAGGATCCTGTCCAGGAGGACTCACAGTCTATGGGGGATTAGTGGGGAGACAGTAGGAAGGGGAGAGGTAAGGGTGAGTTGGTGCAGCGGATAGGTCTCAGTGTGGGCTGTAGGCTTAAAGGAAGAGGTTGGTCTTCAGGTATTTTTTTAAGGTTCACAGGGTAGGGTAGTGTCTGATATGGTGGGGGAGAGAGTTCCAAAGTATGGTGGATGCACGAGAGAAGTCTTGTATGCAGTTGTGTGAGAAGGAAATGCAAGGGGAGAAGAGAAGGAGCTCTTGAGAGGAGCGCAGGTTGCGTGAGGTGAGGTATCGGAAGACCATGTCGGAGATGTAAGGAGGGGACATATTATGTAAGTCCTTGTATATCAATGTTAGGGTTTTGAACCGGGATCTCTGGGAAGTGGGGAGCCAGTGAAGGGCTTGGCAGAGGGGGGAGACAGGGGAGTAGCGGGGAGACAGGTGGATGAGTCAGGCAGCAGAATTGAGGATGGTGCGGAGAGGTGCAAGGGAGGTAGCAGGGAGGGCGATGAGCAGGAGGTTACAGTAGTCGAGACAGGAGATGATAAGTGGCCAAGTGTTTTAGCAGTGTCTTGGTCAAGGAAAGAGCAGATTCAGGTAATGCTTTTGAGGTGGAGTCGGCGGTGGTGAAGGCATGGATATGGGGGTTGAAGGAGAGGGAAGAATCGAGGATTACTCCGAGGCACTTGGCATGGGGGACGGGTGAGAGTGTGCAGTCATTGACAGGGATGGATAGGTCGGGAAGGGGGGAGAGTGACTAGGGGGGAAGACGATGAACTCAGTCTTGTCCATATTGAGCTTGAGGAAGCGAGCGGAAAGAAGGATGAGATGGCGAACAGGCATTGCGGAATGTTTCAGAAAAAATGTTTTTCTAAAAAAATTCTCTGAAAGAATCTTTTTTTTATATATATAAAAAAGGGGGGGGGGTAAAGAAATAGCAGAGCAAAGAAGCAGAATAAAAATTAAAATATTTGAGAGCGATGCTGTCTATCTCCAACATTGTGGGTTACCGCTCGCTGGGTTGCTTCCCAACCCAGCGAGCGATGGCCGCGGCAACTAGCCGGCGAAATTGCCGGCAAGTTGCTCTGTGCGACATCTCCCCGGCGATGTTGCCAGGGATGCGTGCTCCCGCACATCGCCGGCAACATCGCCGCAACCGTCGCCCCGTGTGACAGTACCATAAGACTTGTAGTGGCCTTTTAATATGAACAGCTTCTGTGGTCTGGGCTACAAAAATGTTTGGCTACAGGTAGATCCATACATCTTTCTTTTATTGAGTGGCAATGAAACTTAAGTCTTGTTCTAAGTTTCTGTCCTGTCTCCCCTACATACAGACCCCCTGTTGTACATTTTGTACATATAATTAAGTACATCACATTAGTTGTGGTGAAACTAAAGGGACATAGGATCTTGTAGTCCTGATCTGTGCTGGGAATCTTTATCTTGTCTGTTGGACAGGTTTCACACTTTTTCCTGTTGATTTTAGAGAGGACAGTGAGCTTTTGACAATGATGCTTTTTCGGTTCAAGGGTTGTCTATAAGTTAGACATGGGGGGTCTGGAAATATAGATTCTAGTCGTGAATCTTTTTGTAGTACTGGTAGTGGTTTTTGTGCAGTTCCTCTTAGCACCGAAAGATTTGCATTGTAGGTGACTACGAGAGGGACCCTGACCCGGTTGTTTTCTTCTCTTGTGTTACGGCAAAACGCCAGATTTATATCAACGATTAATGGACAGAGGAAAATGACTGACACCAAGTTGCATATTCCTGAAGAGGTGGCACCCCAACAGGTTTAATATATAGGCAGATGCTATGAGTTAATTACACTTCAAATTCATTGGTTACATTCTCAATTCTTCACAATGATTGGTTCCTCAACATTATCTACTATACGGTGATTGGCTCTATATGATGTCAAGAGTTGCCAGAGTAGATAAGGTTGTTATTTAGGGACACGAAAAGTCCCCAAAGGCTCTTAGCAGGGCGTATAGCTCTACTCCCTTATTTTATCTTGACCAGATGGGGCCATGAAGGGATATGTTCTACATGTTTTTACTTAAAAACAACTTACATAAGACCTAGTGGACGCCACCTTATAGTTCATCTTAGAAGTCCAAAATGGAGACTTATTCAGTTTATAACAATGTCAGATCATTTCCCTGACGCTTGTAATCTGGTTTTCAATGGCTCTTTGGTTAGAAAGGTCATTTCAAGTCTCAGAGAGATAGAAAAATTTGGGAATTCAAATTGATGATGAGCTTCAACCCATTCAGAGCCAAAATGAACACTTCACATGGATTCATGTCTTTTTACATCAATTGAAAGGGCATTTGGGGGCATCATATTTTTGAATACACCCCAATTAGAGGACAATAGAACTTTCACACTTCTTATCAATGAACTGTTCCGATATTTATTGCCAGAACTGTCTCACCCCATCTCATGATCATTCCTGTTCTACTCCACCTCACTTGTCTTAAGAACTCCACTAATCCATGTTACCTTGTGTATAAATATGTGACTCTTCAGATTTTGTCTTATACCAGCCTGAAGAAGAGACCTGAGTTGGTTTGAAAGCTGATCTTGATTGCCATCTTTTCAGTTCGCCATTAAAAGGTATCAACCCCTGAGGACTCTCAGATTGTAATATTTGTCAACCTTTATACCGATATGTAAAATGTAATTATTAATAGACTAACATAGTGAAATAAGGCAGACAGACGATACACAATATCACGGCAGTCATATCATTTGTACTGTAGGAATAATGACGATGGGATTCTCACAATTTTTGGAAAAATACTTCACCTGCATTCTCCAATGTCAACATGAAGTTTTACAGCATGGCTCCAATCAAACGCTCCGGTACGGGAGTCCACCCATCTCTTCACCTCCATGATGCATCTGTCATTGGTCTTCAGCACTATGATGTGGTTGAAAAATTCACAGGCTGCAAACAGGTGATGAATCAGGGATCCACCACTGAGGTCAGTCAAGACGTCTCCTTTAATATATCCTGAAAAAGCATCTGAATGTTAAACCATGAGGACATACAGGTGAAAAAGTTACAATGAAGCAGATGTAGCTTGTACCACAATGTTTGACTTTTTATCAAACATCAGATATTAGAAATAGAAATATTCATCTTTCTTATAACTTCAGCAAAAGGATTATCATCAACTAGTGCCTGGGTGCCTGATGCTATCACATCGGGAAGGTGGCGACATCACGATGAGGGTGGGCTCTTTGGCACTGGGGAGGGTGGCTGTCTCTCCCCCCTGTGCGCTCTTCCCACTGTCCACTCTCTGTCCCACCTGTGTGGTCTCCCCCATGTGTGCTGTCTCTCTACCTTTTGTGTTGTCTTCCTTCTATGCTCTCTCCTTTGACCTTTCTCCTCTCTGTGCACTCTCCCCCTGTGTGCTGTCTTCTACCCCTCAAGTGCTCTCTTCTTTGATCTGACTTTCTTTTGTGCGCTCTCACTTGGGTGCTGTCCTCTCTCCCACTATGCTGTCTTCTCCCCTCATGCGCTCTCTCCTTTGAGCTGTCTTTCCCATGTACACTGTCTGTTCCCCTGTGTGATCTTATGCTTGTGCACTCTCTCTCCCCCTGCATGGTCTTCACCCCTCATGTACTCTCTCCTGTGAGCTGACTACCCCCTGTGCGCTGTCTCTCCCTGTGTGCTCTCCCCCCATTTTTCCCTCTGTTCAGTTTTCTCCCTTCATGTGCTTTCTCCTTTGTGCTTTCTCCCCATTAGCGCTTTCTCTCCCCATATGGGCTCTCTGCTCATGCAGTATCTCTTCCCACTGTGCTCTCTTTCTCCCCTTATGCACTCTCCCCTGTAGGCTGTCTGTCCCCACATGTGCTCTCTCTCCCACTGTGCTGTATTATCCCTTTGTGTGCTCTCTCCTTTCAGCTGTCTCTCCCCCTGTGCACTCTCTCCCCCTTTGCTCTCTCTCCCCCTGGTGCACTCACCCCTATGTGCTCTCTCTCTTCCCCTGTGCGCTTGCCATGTCTCTCCCTCTTTGCACTCTCTCACCACTGTGGGCTTTCCACACTGTGTGGCCTTCTCCCCTTGTGTGCTCTCTTTAGAGCTGTCTTCCCTGTGTGCTCTCGCTTTCCTATGTGCTCTCCCACCTAGTGCACACTCTCTCTCCCCCCTGTGCACTCTCCTCCCTGTGTGGTCTTCTCCCCTTGTGTGTGCTCTCCTTTGAGCTGTCTCCCCCATGTTCACTCTCTCTCGTCCCTGTGCGCTCTTCACCCTGTGCAGTTTTTCTTCCCCCTGTGCATTTTCTCTCTCCAAGTGTGCTCAACCCTGCTGGCAGTCTTTCCCCACATGTGCTCTCTCTCACTGTGCTGTATTATCCCCTTGTGTGCTCTCTCCTTTCAGCTATCTCTCCCCCTTGTGCACTATATCTTTCCCTCTGAGCACTCTTTCTCCCTCTGTGTGCTCACTCTCTCCCCCTGTGGAGTCTCCCCCTGTGTGCTCTCTCTCTTCCCCCTATGCAATTACCCACTGTAGGCTTTCTCTCCCTCTGTGCGCTCTCCCTCTTGGCACTTTCTCACCACTGTGAGCTATTCATGCTGTGTGGTCTTCTCCCCTTGTGTGCTCTCTCCTTTGAGCTGTCTCCCCCTGTGTGCTGTGTCCCCCATGTGCTGTCTTTCCCCCTGTGTGCTCTTCTCCCTGTGGACTCTCTCCCCATTGTGTGGTCTTCTCCCCTCATGTGCTCTCTCCTTTGAACTGTCTCCCCCTGTGCATTGTCTCTCCCTCCTGTGTGCTCTCCACTCCTCCTTCTGTGCTCCCTTTTTCTCCCCTATGTACTCCCACCATGTCAGCTGCCTCCCCCATGAGCGCTATCTCTCCCCCTGTGTGCTATCCACCCTGTGCACTCTCTCTCACCCATGTGCATTCTCTCCTCTGTGCGCTTTCTCTACCCCTGTGTGCTCTCCCTCCTGTGCTCTCTCCTTTGGGCTGTGTCCCCCCTGTGAGCGATCTCCCCCCTGTGTGCTGTCTCTCCTCTCTGTGGGCTCTTGCCTCTGTGGGTGCTCTCTCTCTCCCCTTTGCACTTTCCCCCTTTGGCTGTCTCTGCTCCATGTTCTTACCCCTTTGCACTCTCTCTTTCCCTGTGTGCTAAGCCCCTGTGCAGTCTTCTCCCCTTGAATGCTCTTTCTTATGAGCTGTCTTCCCCTGTGTGCGGTCTCTCCCCATGTGATTTCCCCCTGTGCACTCTCTCTCTCCCCCTGTGCACTCCCTCTCTCTCCCCCCTGTGCACTGTCCCCCTGTGTGGTCTTCTCTTATTGTGTGCACTCTCCATTGTGCTATTTCACCCTATGCGCTGTCTCTGCTCCATGTTCTTACCCCTTTACACTCTCTCTTTCCCTGTGTGCTTAGCCCCTGTGCAGTCTTCTCCCCTTGAATGCTCTTTCTTATGAGCTGTCTTCCCCTGTGTGCGGTCTCTCCCCATGTGATTTTCCCCCTGTGCACTCCCTCTCTCTCCCCCTGTGCACTGTCCCCCTGTGTGGTCTTCTCTTATTGTGTGCACTCTCCATTGTGCTAGTTCACCCTCTGCGCTGTCTCTCCCCCTTGAGCGATTTCTCTTCACTTCCACCTGTGCACTCTCTCCCCCTGTGCACTTTCCCCCATGTGAGGGAAAACTATCATTTTATAATCATCAACATGTTTTCCAGGGTTCTGGAAAAAACTGAAGCTACTTCTTCCTCGGGTTGATATCACTGGGGCAATGTGTTTAACTGCTTTGATAACCCCCAGACTTATAGAAATACAATTTGCTCATTTTGTATCTAGTTAAAGTCAATTAGGTATTCAGAGATTCAGATACATAAGATACATACCCTCGGTGAAGGCTTTTATAAGATTTTCAATGGGAAATTTCAAGGAATCCTCTGCAAAAGCCATATCAGGTTTATCTGAAAAATAATGTTCCAAACTTTGTCTGGAATCTATGCCATCTTCATGGTAGACTTTATAGGAGCAGGAATCCATTGTATGATCTTGTATTACAGGTGGGGACCGGGTGACTGTTTTACCAATACTGAAGGTCTTTATATATTCTGTAGGACTCAGTTTACACAGCGAATGTAAGAACAAATGATCAAGTCATAAGATCTTTTATTTATTTAGAGAGTCATGAGATCATACAATAAATAACAAGGTGATCGAAGATCTTTATATATTAAAGTTTAACAAAAATGAAGACAAAATGTTTAACCCATTAATGAACAAGTCTTCTGGAAAACCCAACATTATTACGGTAGTTTGTTTTTCAGCATTAAATCATTTTGTAAAATATTATATTTTTGCATCAATGTGATGAGGCCTCTATCTTTGCAGAATCTAATTCTTACTCATATTATTTTTAGGTAAGTGTTTGAAGAAAAGCAATATGCAAAAAACATCTTAGAACGACTTTACTTTGTGTAGTTCACCCACTTTTTTCCCTTTTATACCCTTTTAAATACGTACAAAAACATTGGTTAAGTAATATATTATTTAACAGTTTCTGCATCTCATGGCAGGAACAACACAGAGGCAGAAATATGTGCTTTTCTGCTGCATTTTTGATTCAGAATCTTCCCATACATTAGAGTAGGTGAAATCTGCAGCAAAAACACTGAAAAAATTGATATCCTGCAGATTTAAATCTGCAAGAAGAAAATACTCACTACATAGAGGAGTACAGAGAGCAGGGAAGTTAGGTAATCCGGGGTCAGGTTTCAGCAGAGCTCATAGAATTCAGGGAGTAGACAGAAATGTGGTCATGCAACAGTCCAGGGTTTGTTTTTCAGGAGAACACATAGAGGATTCAGGGAGTAGACAGAGACATATCCACTCAATGGTCAGGAGTCAATCTCTTGGACTCTCGCTTTGCTCAGGCTCATGATCTAGCCTGTAGCGCGTTAGAGAGTCCCATTCCCATCTCCACCATTGACTCCACTCAGAAGGTGATAACCTAAGTAGTACATAATGTGAACCCTTAACTCATAACTGAGTGGGATATTGACTAAAAGGGCCACTTAATATGGTGGTTATGGTGGTCTCCGCAAGGATTCCACCCCAGGGCTAGGTCCTTCCCTGGAGGAATATCTGGCTAGTCCCGTGTTTGAGACTCTTAATCAAGGCTCCAACGGACTCCATTTGCATAATGTGAACCTGGGCATAGGACCTCTGCACCAGGCGATCCTGTCTTGTCACATTTTGGATAATCTCCCTACATCCATAGTGTTGGGTTTTCCTTGGCTAAAAAAGCATAACCCGACGATTGACTGGCAGGCCAGAGAGGTAGTTTGTTGGGATACTTTCTGTGAGGGGAAGTACTTAGGTACTACTGTGTCAGCTGTGTTGATTACATCTACTCCTGTCATCTGAGGTGGTTAGAAGCTAACCGAAGAAGGTGGGTAAAGGTCCTACACTTCAGGCTCATGTCAGGTCTAGACATCGTCCTAGGAAAAGAGGATGGGGGAAGGCGGTTGTTTCTACTGTGTACCCCATGGGAGGGAGTCCTGGGGTCCGAGGAGACGCCACTGTTTGCCTTCCTAAAACCATACCTGCTGTTTGTACTCGAATGACTGGTAATAAACATTCAGGTCCAGACCTGAGTGTGGATGAGTATGTGTGGATGCTGGCAAAGCACAAAAGGTGGAAGAGTGCGGCTGGAGCTCCTGCCAATGGAGTTATTGGTCCAACATTGCTAATCCTTGAGGAAGGAGCTTAGCAGGCTCCGAAATGCGTTGGATAGAAATAAAGAGCATCATTGCACCGATTCTTTGGGTCAGCCCTCTCATTTCAGCAGCGCGGACCGTGTACTCTTCGTCCTTTGGATTGCATTGTAAACTCCCTGGACTTTCCAGCTGCTGTTGCATCTGGCACTGTTTCCAAAAGTCAGACCCTGCAGATGTCAAAACCCATGCAAACTCCAGGAAGCTTAAAAAAATTCCCAAACAATTTCCCAAAATTCTAAAGCTTAACACAAGGCGTTAAACCCAATGGCTAGAGACATTTCTAACCGCTAGGTGTTGTCCCCAGTCAGCGGGTCTTCTGGCGAGCATTTTAGCTCTAAAAAACAGGTAAAGTTTTAGGGCGACTCTAAACTCCAAACATTTTCCTGAACTTAGCTGGATTTACCGATGTTTGGGGAAAGTGTTTGGGCTTCCGATCACCAAACTAAATCAGCCATGTTCTTGCAGAATTTGAAATTGACGAACATGTTCAAGCAAAGTTTGCTCATCTCTAATGTGCACCTTGAATCCTATATTTTGTTGTATCACTATAGGGCACTTAGACCCTAATAATAATTATTAATAATAATAATAATAATAATCATATTCTGCATTGATGCACTGTGCCCAATTTATTATATATATTAAGAGTTGTATTCGGTCCATTTTCCACCAAAATGAGCTCCGACTCCACAGCCCTGGTGAACATGTCGTCTTAGTGAAGGACACAAACAGGTGAATGGGACATCAGTTGCCTTATAGCGGCTTTATTGTGTGCACTTATAATATCAAAGTTACAACTGCTTTGTGGAAGACACAAGTCTGAATGGTTGTTAAATAGTATTTTGCATCTTATAAATGATATTTCCTCAGGGATACATGGTGAACATCACTTTTTATAATGAAGACAGAACACTTAAATTCTTTTACACTTGTATCAAGCTCTAGACGCAGATTACGGCTATTAATAGGATGTAGCTTTACATATAACACATGACATAGAGGCTCATCTTGTGTCATCTCAGATCTACTTCTCTTTGTGAGCTGCAATGAATATGACGCCGTTATAGTCAATGAGGTCATTCACAGCCGTTCTCTTCTTAGTCTCACATCGGTCAATGATAAAACCTTCTCCAACCAGAGCTTTCCTGGCAAAATCCTCATCGTAACTGAATGCACGGAACGTGTGTTTCCCGACTGTGTAATATGTCATGTCTAAACAACCAATTAATATAAAGTGTCCTCCCGGTTTCAACAACCTGGTGAACTTCCTGAGATATCTGATGTAATCATCTTGATCTTTGCTAATAACATCCAGGAACCAACCACTGATGACACAATCCGCTGGCGGTAAGACGATCGGATCCATCATGTTGTCTTTCTTGAGGTCACATTTCACGACATGTTGAAGGGCCGATCGCACTTTTTCGACTTTGTCCTGTAAGTGATCACTGAAAGAAATGGGAAAAATAGTGAAACGCATTCTCTCATAGTCAGGGCATATATAGATATCATGGGACCCATAGAAAAGTTCTAAATTGCACTCCCCCCCCAACAAAAAAATCAATAATATTCATCTGCATCACATAAGAGCAAATCTCACAACTTTGCTGCCTAAGTTTCCTCCCCTTGAAGCACCCAGATTCCCCTTTCATTGCAGTCATATAGTATGATACCAACAAAAGTGCCCCCCAAACACTGTATGATCCTGCCCCAGTGAATTCCTCATCAGTACCCTCTACATGCACTGAATGATGACTCTACTGTCCCCCTCCCGACTATACAAGTATGGTGACCCCAACACAGTATGATCCCCAACTGTGACCCCCACACAGCCCTCCATGCAGTATAATGCACCTACATACAGTATAATGATCCCCACAACTATTCAAATCATATAATGTCCGCAACTAGCCCTCCAAACAGTGTGATTTCCCCACATAGCCTTACGCACAGTGTCTGAAAAATATTTCTATGAAGGTAAAAGAGCCACCTTCAGCAGTACTAAGGCTGCATTCAGTGAAGGTGACTCTTATGTGTATTATCCCCAGGGACACTGAAATAATCACTTTTATAAATCTGCCTCCATATCTCTACTGAGATCGGGAGTGTGTTCCCACCCAAGACTCAACTGCCCCTCTGCTGTCCATCATCCCCCCTTTGTCCCCTGGCGCCGCCTCCTCTCTGCTCCTCACGTCTCCGGTGCATGCACTGTCCAATTGTTACTCAGGCATGTGCAGTGCCCGACAACTGAGGTCACATGATCTCCTCACATCGCGCCTGCGTATAGTGGAGGCCACAGATCCCAGCCCCACAGTGTAAATACATCATAACACACTGCGGGGCCGGGATCTGGGGCCTCCACTATACGCAGGTGCGATGCGAGGAGATCATGTGACCTCAGTTGTTGGGCAGCGTACACTGCGCATGCCTGAGTAACAATTGCACAGCGCAGGCGCTGGAGACGTGAGGAGCAGAGAGGAGGCGGCACCTGGGGGACAGAGGGGGATGATGGACAGCAGAGGGGCAGTTGAGTCTTGGGGTGGGAACACACTCCTGGTCTCAGTAGAGATATAGAGGCAAATTTATAAAAGTGATTATGTAAGTATTCCTGGGGATAATACACACTGAATGCAGCCTTAGTACTGCTGAAGGTGGCTCTTTTACCTTCATAGGCCCAGGAGGGGGGGGGGGTGACTGGCTCCCTTTAATACTGCAGCACTGGCGGACACAGACAGAAGAGGGCCCCTGAGCAATGACAGTATATGGACCCTTTGCAACCCAAAAGCTCATCCAAATACACAATTCTACCAGTTATAGAGGTAGAAATGGACCCCCTTACCTCAGCCACACAGGTTGCACACAATGATATGTCCACCCCTGCACTCCAGTCATATCTTTTGCACTATCAAAACCATGACAGTGGGAATTCTCTTATTTTTTGACAAATATTTCACCTGTTTAATGCAGTGTTTCCATGAAGTTTTGAGACATGGCTCCAATCAAACGCTCCGGTACGTTCATCCACCCATCTCTTCAGCTCCAGGATGCAACTGTCTCTGACCTTCAGCACTATGATATGATCGAAAAAGTCGCAGGCGGAATACAGATGATGAATTATTGAGCCAAGACTGAGGTCAATTAAGACGTCTCCATTAATATGACCTGTAGAAAAAATCCAAGTATTAAAATATAAATATAGAGTGGTGAAAACGTCACAATATGGGGCAGCACGGTGGCTCAGTGGTTAGCATTGTATGGTGGCTCAGTGGTTAGCACTGTATACGGTGGCTCAGTGGTTAGCACTGTATATGGTGGCTCAGTGGTTAGCACTGTATGGTGGCTCAGTGGTTAGCACTGTATACGGTGGCTCAGTGGTTAGCACTGTATATGGTGGCTCAGTGGTTAGCACTGTATATGGTGGCTCAGTGGTTAGCACTGTATATGGTGGCTCAGTGGTCAGCACTGTATATGATGGCTCAGTGGTTAGCATTGTATGGTGGCTCAGTGGTTAGCACTGTATATGGTGGCTCAGTGGTTAGCATTGTATGGTGGCTCAGTGGTTAGCACTGTATACGGTGGCTCAGTGGTTAGCACTGTATATGGTGGCTCAGTGGTTAGCACTGTATACGGTGGCTCACTGGTTAGCACTGTATATGGTGGCTCAGTGGTTAGCACTGTATGGTGGCTCAGTGGTTAGCACTGTATATGGTGGCTCAGTGGTTAGCATTGTATGGTGGCTCAGTGGTTAGCACTGTACGGTGGTTCAGTGGTTAGCACTGTATGGTGGCTCAGTGGTGAGCATTGTATGGTGGCTCAGTGGTTAGCACTGTACGGTGGTTCAGTGGTTAGCACTGTATGGTGGCTCAGTGGTTAGTACTGTATATGGTGGCTCAGTGGTTAGCACTGTATGGTGGCTCAGTGGTTAGCACTATATGGTGGCTCAGTGGTTAGCACAGTATATGGTGGCTCAGTGGTTAGCACTGTATATGGTGGCTCAGTGGTTAGCACTGTATACGGTGGCTCAGTGGTTAGCACGTTATATGTGGTGGCTCAGTGGCTAGCACTGTATATGGTGGCTCAGTGGTTAGCACTGTTATACGGTGGCTCAGTGGTTAGCACTGTATATGGTGGTTCAGTGGTTAGCACTGTATATGGTGGCTCAGTGGTTAGCACTGTATGGTGGCTCAGTGGTTAGCACTGTATAATGGTGGCTCAGTGGTTAGCACTGTATATGGGGCTCAGTGGTTAGCACTGTATATGGTGGCTCAGTGGTTAGCACTGTATAGGTGGCTCAGTGGTTAGCACTGTATATGGTGGCTCAGTGGTTAGCACTGTATGGTGGCTCAGTGGTTAGCACTGTATATGGTGGCTCAGTGGTTAGCACTGTATATGGGGCTCAGTGGTTAGCACTGTATATGGTGGCTCAGTGGTTCGCACTGTATATGGTGGCTCAGTGGTTAGCACTGTATACGGTGGCTCAGTGGTTAGCACTGTATGGTGGCTCAGTGGTTAGCACTGTATATGGTGGTTCAGTGGTTAGCACTGTATATGGTGGCTCAGTGGTTAGCACTGTATGGTGGCTCAGTGGTTAGCATTGTATATAGTGGCTCAGTGGTTAGCACTGTATATGGTGGCTCAGTGGTTAGCACTCTATATGATGGCTCAGTGGTTAGCACTGTATATGGTGGCTCAGTGGTTAGCACTGTATATGGTGGCTCAGTGGCTAGCACTGTATATAGTGCTCCAGTGGTTAGCACTGTATATGGTGGCTCAGTGGTTAGCACTGTATGGTGGCTCAGTGGTTAGCACTGTATATGGTGGCTCAGTGATTAGCACTGTATATGGTGGCTCAGTGGTTAGCACGGTATATGGTGGCTCAGTGGTTAGCACTGTATGGTGGCTCAGTGGTTAGCACTGTATATGGTGGCTCAGTGATTAGCACTGTATATGGTGGCTCAGTGGTTAGCACTGTACGGTGGCTCAGTGGTTAGCACTGTATGGTGGCTCAGTGGTTAGCACTGTATAAGGTGGCTCAGTGGATAGCACTGTATATGGTGGCTCAGTGGTTAGCACTGTATATGGTGGCTCAGTGGTTAGCACTGTATGGTGGCTCAGGGATTAGCACTGTATGGTGTCTCAGTGGTTAGCACTGTATATGGTGGCTCAGTGGTTAGCACTGTATATGGTGGCTCAGTGGTTAGCACTGTTTGGTGGCTCAGTGGTTAGCACTGTGTATGGTGGCTCAGTGGTTAGCACTGTATATGGTGGCTCAGTGGTTAGCACTGTATGGTGGCTCAGTGGTCAGCACTGTATGGTGGCTCAGTGGTTAGCACTGTATATGGTGGCTCAGTGGTTAGCACTGTATATGGTGGCTCAGTGGTTAGCACTGTATATGGTGGCTCAGTGGTTAGCACTGTATACGGTGGCTCAGTGGTTAGCACTGTATGGTGGCTCAGTGGTTAGCACTGTATACGGTGGCTCAGTGGTTAGCACTGTATGGTGGCTCAGTGGTTAGCACTGTATATGGTGGCTCAGTGGTTAGCACTGTATATGGTGGCTCAGTGGTTAGCACTGTATACGGTGGCTCAGTGGTTAGCACTGTATATGGTGGTTCAGTGGTTAGCACTGTATATGGTGGCTCAGTGGTTAGCATTGTATGGTGGCTCAGTGGTTAGCATTGTATATAGTGGCTCAGTGGTTAGCACTGTATATGGTGGCTCAGTGGTTAGCACTGTATATGGTGGCTCAGTGGTTAGCACTGTATATGGTGGCTCAGTGGTTAGCACTGTATATGGTGGATCAGTGATTAGCACTGTATATGGTGACTCAGTGGATAGCATTGTATGGTGACTCAGTGGTTAGCACTGTATATGGTGGCTCAGTGGTTAGCACTGTATATGGTGGCTCAGTGGTTAGCACTGTATATGGTGGCTCAGTGGTTAGCACTGTAATGTTGGCTCAGTGGTTAGCACTGTATATGGTGGCTCAGTGGTTAGCACTGTATATGGTGGCTCAGTGGTTAGCACTGTATATGGTGGCTCAGTGGTTAGCACTGTATATGGTGGCTCAGTGGTTAGCATTGTATATGGTGGCTCAGTGGTTAGCACTGTACGGTGGCTCAGTGGTTAGCACTGTACGGTGGCTCAGTGGTTAGCACTGTATGGTGGCTCAGTGGTTAGCACTGTATGGTGGCTCAGTGGTTAGCACTGTATATGGTGGCTCAGTGGTTAGCACTGTATATGGTGGCTCAGTGGTTAGCACTGTATGGTGGCTCAGTGGTTAGCACTGTATATGGTGGTTCAGTGGTTAGCACTGTATGGTGGCTCAGTGGTTAGCACTGTATAAGGTGGCTCAGTGGATAGCACTGTATATGGTGGCTCAGTGGTTAGCACTGTATATGGTGGCTCAGTGGTTAGCACTGTACATGGTGGCTCAGTGGTTAGCACTGTTTGGTGGCTCAGTGGTTAGCACTGTGTATGGTGGCTCAGTGGTTAGCACTGTATATGGTGGCTCAGTGGTTAGCACTGTATGGTGGCTCAGTGGTCAGCACTGTATGGTGGCTCAGTGGTTAGCACTGTATATGGTGGCTCAGTGGTTAGCACTGTATATGGTGGCTCAGTGGTTAGCACTGTATACGGTGGCTCAGTGGTTAGCACTGTATACAGTGGCTCAGTGGTTAGCACTGTATGGTGGCTCAGTGGTTAGCACTGTATATGGTGGTTCAGTGGTTAGCACTGTATATGGTGGCTCAGTGGTTAGCACTGTATACGGTGGCTCAGTGGTTAGCACTGTATACGGGGGCTCAGTGGTTAGCACTGTATACGGTGGCTCAGTGGTTAGCATTGTTTGGTGGCTCAGTGGTTAGCACTGTATACGGTGGCTCAGTGGTTAGCACTGTATATGGTGGCTCAGTGGTTAGCACTGTATGGTGGCTCAGTGGTTAGCACTGTATGGTTGCTCAGTGGTTAGCACTGTATACGGTGGCTCAGTGGTTAGCACTGCAGCCTTTGCAGCACTTAGGCTGCCTTCACATTTGCGTACCCCTCCGCAGAACGCAATGTGAGCACAGCACCACCAGCAAAACGCTGCGGAGGGGTCCGCAAATGTGAAAGCAGCCTAAGGTCCTGGGTTCAATTCCTACTAAGGACATCATCTGCAAGAAGTTTGTATGTTCTTCCCCGTGTTTGCGTGGGTTTCCTCCAGGCACTCCGGTTTCCTCCCACATTGCAAAGACATACTGATAGGATGATTAGATTGTGAGCCTCAATAGGGACAGCATTACTGATGTATGTAAAGTGCTATGGAATTAATAGCGCTATACAAATGAATTAATTATTATAATATCAGTAACCAATATTTAAGAATTCTACAATCACTGCAATTATGGGAAGATTCCTAATTTGCATTTATTTTTTTACTTTTTATACCTTGTCCTATTTAAGATCCAAAATCATAATATGGGAAAAATTTCCGGGGAAAATCTGCAGAAATAGGTAAATGTGAAACTTGCTTGATCAGCTGATGCAGGGTTAGCATATAATGCAGGGGTAGCATATGATGCAGGAGTAGCATATGATGCAGGGGAAGCATATAATGCAGGGGAAGCATATAATGCAGGGGTAGCATATAATGCAGGGGAAGCATATAATGCAGGGGTAGTATATGATGCAGGGGTAGCACATAATGCAGGGGTAGCATATGATGCAGGGGTAACATATGATGCAGGGGTAGCATATAATGCAGGGGAAGCATATAATGCAGGGGAAGCATATAATGCAGGAGTAGTACATAATGCAGGGGTAGCATATGATGCAGGGGAAGCATATAATGCAGGGGTAGCATATGATGCAGGGGTAGCATATGATGCAGGGGAAGCATATAATGCAGGGGAAGCATATGATGCAGGGGAAGCATATAATGCAGGGGAAGCATATAATGCAGGGGTAACATATGATGCAGGGGAAGCATATAATGCAGGGGAAGCATATAAATGCAGGGGAAGCATATAATGCAGGGGAAGCATATGATGCAGGGGTAGCATATGATGCAGGGGTAGCACATAATGCAGGGGTAGCATATGATGCAGGGGTAACATATGATGCAGGGGTAGCACATAATGCAGAGGTAGTATATGATGCAGGGGTAGCATATGATGCAGGGGAAGCATATAATGCAGGGGAAGCATATAATGCAGGGGAAGCATATAATGCAGATTTAATAAGTGCAGATTTGAAAAGTACAATGCAGTTACACCGGGCAGGAATCTAACTCATCTCACCTCTTCTTTCTATACAGGTATATATTCAGATACATGTAGAAAGTAGCGGCACACGGATTGGATCCAAAAATTTCCGGCTTTTATTGGTGCATCAAGTTACAGATGGTGCAGGGAGAGGGGGTGCTGAAGGTGCAACGGACCGTTTCGAGGTACTCCTCTTCCACGGGCTAGCCCTAGGACGAAGTGCCTCATTGTCCGCGCTGCTGCTCCAGAAACGAAGGAACCAGGACACGACTTATGCTTTTATTGTCCTACGCGTTTCGGAGCAGTTTGTGGTTGAGCAGCAACGCGGACAGTGAGGCACTTTGTCCAAGGAAATCTACATTGTGACCACGGTTATCTGTGGGAGTGCGGTCCCTGCAGCAGCTGCTTTATCGCTTTTTAACCAGTTGTGGGTCTCACAACTGGACAAGGTGAGCAAGCTGACAGTGTGTAATTAAGGTAAGACCCTATTTGCGCATTCTTATTTTACGCATTTGATACTGTGGATCACCAGATCCTCCTTCCTATACTCCGTTCTATTGGGCTCCAGGACAGGGCTCTCTCCTGGTTCTCCTCCTACCTCTCTGACCGCTCCTTCACTGTATCATTTGCCGGCTCCTCTTCCTCTCCTCTTCCTCTCACAGTTGGGGTTCCTCAGGGTTCAGTCCTAGGTCCCCTTCTCTTCTCTCTATACACTGCCCCTTTTGGACAAACCATCAGTAGATTTGGTTTTCAGTACCCAATTATACATACCATCTCCTGACATTACCCCCACATTACTACAAAATACCAGTGATTGTCTTTCTGCTGTCTCTAACATCATGTCCTCTCTCTACCTTAATCTGAATTAGTCAAAAACTGAACTTCTCATGTGTCCTCCCTCTACTAATCTTCTGAAACCCTAATATTGCCATTTCTATATCTGGTTCTACCATTACTCCTCAGCAGCACACCCACTATATTATATTTGAATCAGATCTCTCCTTCACTCCCCTCATCCGATTACACACTCACTCGTGTTACCTACACCTCAAAAACATCTCTAGAATTTAATTTTTTTTACCGTTGGCTCTGCTGAAACTCTGTTACGTCATCCTACTGTCTTTTGCCAGCAGATGATCAGCACCTGAGCGCCAAGTGATAATGTCATTGTCATTCGCCCCAACCCACACAGCTGAAGGCTCCCAGCAAAAAAAGGCAGAAGGATTCAATGCAGTGTAGGAGCAATGGGAGGTGAGTATAATCTTCTGTGCTGGGATATTCACTGCTCCCATGCTAGTGATGATGCATGGGACGTAGTGAATATCCCGACACATGATCACCCGTGGCTGAAGAGTGATCACATTTGTCAGCTGTTTAACCTTACAGTAATTTAATATTCACCTCTCTCCCCTACCTTCATTACAAGTACCTCTCACTGCCTATTTCAGTGCTGAGAGATGTATATTAAATTACCTTAAATAGTGGGCCCATGTGGTCACCGGCAGTAGCTCCTACAGCCTGCTCCTGCCTACAGTGACCCAACACCCCCCCTCCCCCTACAGCCACATCCAGACATCCATATCATATATCTGGACTATAAGATGCATCCCACACTTTCCCAAGTTTGGGGGAAAAAGAGTTTCCTATAGTCCAAAAATTATGATAACTAAAGTTATGAACTTATTATTCTGTTTTCTTGAAGTCTGGTCTGCCTTGAGATTCAAACTCCTAACCTCTAGTATTGAAGGCAATAGCATTAAGTCATGAGCTTCACTCACTTGTACTGGAGAATTTTATGTACTTGAATTTGCATTGGAATATTCTGCATTACATGCACATTGTAATGGTACATCTCTATAAGCCAGTGGAGTTTTATATTCCTTAAGGCTCAAGGGCGGACCGTCACCCCCGGGGGCCCTGGTGCAGGAGAGGACCGGGGGGCGGGGCTACTGGCCGTCGGCGCGGCCCGGAAAGGGGGTGGGTGGGTGCTGCTGGGAGCCGCTGGGAGCTGCAGGGAGCCGCAGGTGCGATGCTCTCCTACCTGGGAGCCGCGCCGGATGTATGCTAGGGGCTGGAGGAGCAGAGGAGACGAGGGGCGGGATCAGGCAGGGGAAGCAGGAAGTTCTCTGCTTACCTTGCCTGACCCTCCTCTCCTTTGACGGCGGCTTGCGGGGTCGGCTGGGGGCCCCCCTCCAGGCTTGAAGGGTCCCCCAGCTGCACCAGTGTAGTTCCGCCCCTGTTAAGGCTACATAAAAATATTTGGCTGCTGTATAAGTATGAATAAATTAGAAACAAAATCATAATCGTCCCAGATTCAGCAGGACCATCCCAGATTGGGGTCTGCACACTGCTGTCCCAAGCTGCACCATGCCCCCTCTAATATCCCATCCTGTCAGGATAGAAAGAAATGGTAAATGGGTTTGCCTAGTGGTGTGGTTAAGCGCGCCATCAAAAATTTGCCATGGCACACATATTTTGTCCCTCTTTCTCTGCTGTGAAAGTTAAAAGGTATAATGCCGGTGTGCTTCTTTAATCATTACACATCGCTCATTCATATCAATAGGATATAATCTGATCTCCTAAAAAATATCTTCTTTGCATGCTGCAAAAAATCAGCAGAAATTGACCTGAAGTGTTTAGATTTTCACAGCAGATTTTACGTTTTGAAATGCACGGCAAGTTGAAATTAAACGAGACCTCCGGGGAGATTAAAAATGTTTGTCTTGTCACTGCAGTTCTAGGATCTATAGATCTCTTATAAATCAATAAAATCATATCTGCTCCTCTGCTCTCACCCCTCCCTTTGGGGGAAGAGAAATTCAGTGTCATGCTGCAGCAGAGAGCGGGAGGTGTGTTGGGGGAGTGAAACCTGGGAGCTTCAGGATCATCTTACATCCCATCCCACTTATACTTCTGTGTTAACAGGTGGCGTGGTCGCTGGCCCCATGGTCACACTACAGTCCTGTCCCTGATATACCATCCTATGTACTGTAAGAACAAAGGTGTTCTCCCTTCAATCATGTCACCAAGCAGATATAAATACATGCTGTGATCCTCTGCTGTATAGTTGTATGATGGTGCATAATATATACTGTCATTAGGAGCAGAGGCAAAGTAATAATTAGGCTAGGGTCACACATAAGCCCTTGGTCCGTTTTTGGCATCAGTTTTTGCATTTTTTTTTCTAAGTCCAAAAACTGATGGAAAAACGGATTATATGTAATAAACACCCTATCCGTTTTTTTCTGCACCCAAAAACATTGCTAGCAACGTTTTTGGGTGCCTTAAAAAGACAGATCTGTTTTTTTAACATTGGCCCTATGGAAAAACAAATCCGTTTTTTCTAGCATTTTTTGGCAACAAATGACTAAGTCCAAAAACATTCAGGGGCACAGGAGGCTCAAAAAGCACCCAAAAAAAAACAGATTGGTCATGGAAAACACTTCCAAAAATGGATTGCTATGTGTGACCTTAGCCTTACACTACTAACCCCAGAAATTCTATGTTAGGCTAGGGTCACACTTGGAAGTGCAATTACGTTTACTGCATCCAGATATGGATGCGGTAATCGCAACTGCCTTCAGAAACATTTTGCTTTCAAAATGTGTTCCTAAATCCGCATGCGGTATCCGGATTGCACCTTAATGTTGAATGTCGTGGCCGCATGCGGATCTTCCCCGGCTTTCCCTTTCCCCCGTTCGCTATGACCATGGCCCCCTATTGTATTTGTTCCCCCCGGTGTTTCCCCGTCCGTGTGTAGTGACTTTATTGTCTGCACTTATAATACTAAACATCCAACGACTGCACTGAAGATTCGAGTGTGACTAGATCACCACCACTCTTATTCACCATAAAATTATCGTCTCCATCTAATTCTTGGTGCGCAAAACTATTTGGAATAAAGACAGTGAAAATAGATTTTTCTACACTTGTATCATTCATTAGACACTAACTAAGCTCTACAATAACAGGAGAACACTCTGGAGTTTATGTGCAACATATACACTGGATTTTATTCAATAAAAATTCAAGATTGACAAATTGTACACAATCAGGATACAAAGTTTATCCATTATCTCCAGTAAAACAAGTCAAAAATACTTCAAATACTTTTACAGACAAGTGTCTTTCACATGTTACATCCGACATTGCAGTGAGATACGAGTCATCAATAACACGCCAACTGTATGTACAAACACATAAAAACCCTTTTCATGGTCTGTGTAGTAAAGGCATGTGTCTAAATGGAAACCCCAGGGATAACGCTATGCTAGTAAGGAGCAGGGTAATGCATTATAAAGGGTTAAAAACACCTATCACAATAAGGAGATTGAATGGCATACCAATAGCTTATAATTCCCTAGGGAATCCTGGAGATGTGACAGACAGGACGGACAGGGGACCTCCAATGCACGTTTCGCTATTCGATCTGTTGTTGCTTCATCAGGGAGGAAGGCATGTGTGGTCCCTAGTGGAATTGTCATTTAAACAGCCAACCAGCTCATTACAAAGTAATGCATACCACCCGGTGAGCGCCGATGGCTGATATATAGCGGTGCATGCGCAATCAGAGCAAGCTTCGACCCGGAAGTCCCGTCCCGTTTCCACGTTTCACTGTTCGATCTGTTGTTGCTTCATCAGAGAGGAAGGCATGTGTGGGCCCTAGTGGAATTATCACCTAAATAGCCAACCAGCTCATTACAAAGTAATGCATACCACCCGGTGAGCGCCGATGGCTGCTATAGCGGTGCATGCGCAGTCGGAGCAAGCTCCGATCCGGAAGTCCTGCCCCGCGTCTCGGAAGTATACCGCACGTCATCCAGGTTGCCATGGTGTTTCCATGGCCACTGGAAACGCGCATCTCCATTAGGACGCGGGACAGAACACCAGGCCGGCGTCGCCAACCATGCATGCGCTCAGCAGCTGTTCAGCTAACATTTAACCCACTGCTTGCTGGAACGCCACTGATAACAAAACTATGAGTACTGACATTGGGAAAGTTTGCACAAAATTAGAAAGCATTCACAAATGAGTTTAACATACAAATTATACAGATGCAAAACCAATGTACATGAGCATAGAAATTGGTGGTCCAATTGCAGAATGATGGGCTTTTTTAGCTAGGATGGCGGTTCAAAAGCTGTCCATTTATAGGCGGAGAATTACATATGGAACAATCCATCTGTAGATGTAATGGGGCGTTAAGATTAAACAAAGAGACAACTCAAAACGAACAATGTTCATGTCGGGCAATCATGTCTGGATACAAGGGAAATAAACAGCGCTACAAAAATAGGACGAAGCTTATAACCTCGTTAAGTCCCTTTGGGACGAGGGTATCCAAAGTGGATATCCGCTTGGCATCGCATCTCACCAATCATTTCTTTAAGTCACCCCCTCTGATACCAGCATGGATACAATCTATACCCCTCACTCGTAAAC
The DNA here is from genome assembly GCA_033576535.1 of Allobates femoralis. NCBI lineage: Eukaryota > Metazoa > Chordata > Amphibia > Anura > Aromobatidae > Allobates > Allobates femoralis. Next base: position 31,544,204 of record JARQOC010000009.1, on the reverse strand, counting down.
CTTGTTTACAGCCATGATGTAATTTAAAATGGCAAGGGAGGGTTTGGAGCAATGTAATGTCATCCACGTCTCCTACCTCAACAATCCCCCTCACGTGCTCCTGTACTCTCACCCATAGCTTCCTTGAGGTCAGGCCTATCTAAATCAAAGGGTAATCATACGTGGTAAAATAAACCACATGTGTGGTACTACAGGAGAAGTATTATTTAATTGTATAGGTCTTTTTGCCATCGCAAATGTGTCTCACACGGAGGTATTGGCCCGTCAGGACCGCACGGATGGTCGACCGTGTATGCGGAGAGGACGCATGTAAAAGAGTTGATGGAGGTCTCCTTTACGTAGACATTGGTCTGAATCATTCCTTCACCATCAACTCTTATATCAATGTCCAGAAAATCAGTATTTGTGGGGCTACATTTGTAAGTCAAGTGAATGTTCATGTTGTTATTGTTAAGGTGTCTCACAAATTCTCCGAGCTGCTCCGCGGTGCCCCGCCACAGGATCAACATGTCATCTATGTATCGATTCCAGCACTGCAGAGGGGCGTCGACCCATGCCCCTCCCCCGCCGAAGACCAACCTCTCCCAAAAACCTAGGAAGAGGTTGGCGTACGAAGGCGCACAAGTCGCGCCCATCGCAGTGCCACATAACTGTAAATAAAACTGATCTTTTATTTGGAAGTGTAGGGGTTAATGTCAGCTTTTGTTGCTGCAATGCTCCTTAGTACTCTTTACTGGTGTGGCTACTTTGTGATCACTCCCTTCTCCTTTATTTGGTCATTCCCTATGAGCAAGGGCCCCCATAGTATTTGTACCCCCGGTGATTCCCCTGTCCGTGTTTAATGGCTTTATTGTCTGCACTTGTAATACTAAATATCGAACTACTGCAGTGAAGATTCGAGTGTGACTATATCATCACTCTTATTCATCGTAAAATGATAGTCTCCATCTATTTCTTGGTGCACAAAACTATTTGGAATAAAGATAGAGCAAAATTTTTTTTATACACTTGTATCATGCATTAGGCATTATCTAATATCTAAGCTCTGTTCATATTGTATCCCCAAAGTTCTACCAAGCTATTTGTTTAAATCCATGACATGATTCTGGACATATGGGTATTTAGTACTATATTTTTTGGACTTTAACAAACGTGCAGTGCTTATTGGTTAATAATGTTAATTTTGTAGAGCAGCCTAAAGATGTGCCCCCCAAACCCAGGGAGTATCCTGTCAGCCAACCCCTCTAATAAACAAAAAAAATTAGCATTAAAGAGAATCTGTCAGGTCATTTTTCAGTATGATACTAATAGTACCCTTGAATAGTGCCTAGGCAGCCATTTCAGAATATGTAAAAATTATTACTGTACCCTTTGTAGTTCTCTTACTATAAGCATCGTCACACCCAGCAGGCAGCTGCTGCACTAGTCCAGTTCACTACTTTCACTGCCTTATAGTCCGCAGTATGTTAATGTCCATTTATTATTCACTCCTTCTCAAGCAGCTCTTTCCTCCCTCCCTTTTCTCTGTGTGTCACTACTAGCTTTTATTTTCATTTTCCTGGCTTGCACAGGCCTTCTGAATGGGAGGGGGAGTGAGAGATGGCAGACCATAACTAGCTGCGCTATCAGATATCAGATAAGCCAATCTCCTCTGTCCTCTCCTCATCTGTTGCTCTGACCACAAGCCGGTGCTGTCTGTGAGAGATTCTATGTGATTATTTGAACATTTGTTTACCTGCAAACAAGGAGAGCAGAGACAGGAGGATACAGACCCCCATGTGAGTGGTTTCTACTTTCCTTGTGGCAGTGCAGTGATGTCACTACATGAATATTCATTCCCTGGGGAGTGTGGCAGCAGAGAAGTAAGTAATCACTCACTGTGATTGACAGATGGAATGAATCTCCCTTCTTGCAGTTTACAGAGGACAGGGGGGAACATAAATAACAGAAATACATGAATAGAAAAGCTTCACCAGAAGAGATTCCCCTTACGTTTTAAAAGAGCATAATCAGCATGTTACAGGGAACTGTGGGAATAAAATAATTGCGAAATCGGGACATTTTTGACCTGCTGATTAATTCTTTTTAAGGATATTAATAGGATTTAGCTTTACATATATCACTTGACCTGGAGATTCAACTTGTATCATCTCAGACCTACATCTCCTTGTGAGCTACAATGAACATGATGCCTTTATAGTCAGTGAGGTCACTCACAGACGTTCTCTTCTTTATCTTACAGCAATCAATAACTAAACCCTCTCCAACCAGAGCTTTCTTTGCAAACTCCTCATCATAATTGCATGCATGGTACTTGTCTTTCCCAACTGTGTAATATGACATATTTAATGTCCCAATTAGTATGAAGTGTCCTCCAGGTTTCAGTAACTTTGAGAACTTCTTGAGATATCTGATGAAATCATCTTGATCTTTGCTGATAAATTCTAGAAGCCAAGCACAGATGACACAATCGGCTGGCGGTAAGACGATCGGATCCATCATATTCTCTTTCTCGAGGTCACATTTCACCACATGTTGGAGGGCCGATCGCACTTTTCCTTCTTTGTCCTGTAACTGATCACTGAAAGAAATGGGAAAAACAAAGGTGTTTTCCTTCAGACTATATGGCATAGGGCAGCATCAGAGCTAAGTGGTTAGCGATGAATCAATGGCTTCCAGTAGTGCGGAAAACAATTGAATTCAATCAAGATTGAAGCACTAAAGCCGGCGTCACACACGTCAATGATCGCTGGCGACATTGATGGATGATCGCTGATGAGCTGTCACACAGGCAGACTCACCAGCGATCATTTTACCAGCGACATCGTGGAAATGATTAAAATATCGTTTCCACGATGTCTACAGGCTGGTATCCAGGGTAAACTGCGGGTAACTAGGCACCCTAGTTACCCGCTGTGTACCTTAGATACCAGCCGGTGAGCGGAGAAGGCTGGTAACTAAGGTATACATCGGGTATCTAGGCAGCGCGCGCTGCCTAGTTACCCGCAGTTTACCCTGGATACCAGCTCCCAGCGCTTGCTGAGAGGCGCTGGGAGCTGGCTGATCGTGTCTCCCGGTGTCACATGAAGCGACCATCACCAGGTTTTCGGTCCAGTCCAAAAACCTGGCGATCATCAACCAGCGATTTATCGCTGGTTGATATACCATGTCGCACGCATCAATATCGCTGCAACGTCACGTGCAGCAGCGATATTGACAGCGATATTGATGCGTGTGACAGCCCCTTAGGGCTGCGTTCAGACAGAGCGTTTGTGCTCTGTTTTTAATTGATCCATTTTTGGTTTCTGCAAAAAAAGCATCATAAACACTTTATCCATTAGGGCTGCTTTTTTTTTCATTTTTTGGGGTACACAGACACACAGACAAAGACACACACACATTTTCTTACCCCGCCCGCAATCCCATGGTCACCAGCGGGTCCTGTCTGTGAATAGTATGGTACTTTAGGACCTGTGCACCACGTGACTGAGTCACATGAGTAGGTCCTGGAAACACCATTCTACTCACAGATAGGACCTGCTGATGCCCGGTAGGAAGACATAACCGGGGATAACCGTGGGATTGCAGGGAGGGTAAGTAATTGGATATAAGGGGTACAGAAAGCGGACCAAAACACAGAGCACTAAGGCTAGGGTCAAACTAGAGTTTACCCTTGCGTTCAGGGGGGTTCTGTTTAAAACATAGAATTTGTCAGCATTAACGCAGTGTTACCGGAAAGGTTAGACTGTGTTAATGCTGTCAATTCATTCCTGTGGCAGACAGAACCCTGAGTGCAGGTCAAATGCCGGCATCTAAGTGCCGGAGTTTGAAACCTCGCGCTTTTTCCAAGCACATCACATGACACACATGACGCGTAAGCGCTCGTCATGTGATGCGCTTGGAAAAAGTGCTTTCAAATGGATCAGAAATGTCCAGTGTGAATGTAGCCTACGTTTTAAGGTAATAAGGTAATGTACCTTTCCACTGTGATTAGACATACATGTTTTGATCCTGTGGTATGTAGTAAAGTTAGTGTCATACTGTTGTCTATTCACGTATTAAATGCTGGAAAAATTAGGAAAATGTAGAAAATAGCATGCTTTGGTACAGAGGGGCACTGCAAAAAAAATTACCGGTATATCGTGGTAGACTCTTTTTTTTGCACTTTGGCCAATGGTGATAATTTTCTACTATATAGGTAATCAGTTAAATATGTTGGAGATACACATCAGAGCTCCCAATTTATACCTGTCAGGACTCTGAATACTTTGATTACCCTTTCAACATCCTTGCACTTTTCCAAGATGGCGTCCTTTGCTTCATGTGCCTTTGTAAACCCCACCCCAGCCTCTAGTCATTTCTAGAGTATTCTTCCTGTTCCTAGCTGCAGCTCTTCCCTCACCTGCCTTTGCTAACACGTAAGCTGGTTGCTTTATAAAGTGCTCTGTCGCTTCCTACATTCAAATAGATGGAGAGCACAAGACTGTTCTAGACTTTTGGAGTCTGGTAATTGGCTCTGCATCTGGTTCTGGACTTTCTAAGACATCCTTCCCAGGAAAGTCGGAATACTTCAAAATGGGTACCGACTTTCGTAACTACATATAGTGAGGACTATAAAATAATCAAGCAAATTTTTTGAGAGAAACATCTCCATTTTGTATCAGGATGATGATTTAAGAAAAATTTTGCGCGAAGGATGGCGCATTGTTTCAAGGAGGTCCGTGAGTATTGGCAACATCATTTCCCCTAGTTTATTTGTCAGCAAACCAACACAGAAAAACACATGGCTCACATACAAGGGCATGTATAAATGTGGATCCGCAAGATGCAATTTGTGTCAATTTGTGGACATAGATACATCATTTCACAATAAACTAAATAATAAGAGGTATAACATCAAGACTTATATCAATTGTAACACCACACATGTTGTTTATATGGCAACGTGTCTGGTGTGCAATAAATACTATATAGGCTGCACCACCAGCACCCTTAAGAAAAGGGTGTTGGAACATATTACTGCTATCAAATCCAATACAAACAATATAAGAACAAATATGTCAGGCTTATCCAAACATTTTAAGGATGAGCACGGAGGAGACATCACCCCCTTAAGAGTAAAAAGTATTGAAAGGGTGGTGCGACCATACCGAGGGGGCGACTGGGAACAGTCGCTCCATAACAGAGAAAATTATTGGATACTGTGTTTGGGAGCTAGAAGTCCGGATGGACTTAATTATTACTTTTACTCCTAGGACACTATACACATATATTATTTTAAATTATAACTATACGTGGACTATATGACAGATGGCATTTACTAGTAGCATCGAATCATAATTTTATGTACCATCCTAATGCTTGTCCCACTCATTAGTATCATCATTTTTTTTTTTTTATAGTCTGTTCCTATCTACATGTACTAAGCTTTTTCATGAGTGCACTAGCAGGATAAGGGTTAACATGATCCAATGAAAATGATTAATGCAACACAGGTGTTTATGGGTATGTCTTTTGTATTTTTGTATATATACTGGATTTTTTAATGATTGTATGTGCTAAAGGTCAAGGGGTCCTATCCTCGAAACGCGTATAGCGATACCCTTAATATTTGTGATGTTTTTAGAGTAATAATAAAGGATTGAAGAAACGGCAGAGTGGCACCGGTGTTTCTCTTCAAAAAGTGCTATAATATAGACTTTCACCTATAAACTGTGTTCTGTTGTCTTGGCTTCATGCAAAAAGATTCCTGAGTTATCCATTATAATTATTACAATACCTCTGACACAAATGTGATATGAACAAACCCTTACTGTGCCCTTCCAGCATTCCCCAATATTATACAGCTAGAAAGACTGAGCATTTTGATCTGTAGACCTTTATTCCAACATCTAATATGTAATTATTAATATACTAGCATTGTGAGATAAGGCATAGATACCGAGGAGCAGGAAGAGGAAGGCAGGGACGGAAATACACTGGTGCAGCTGGTGCAGCTGCACCAGGGCCCCGACCGGCTGGGGGCCCCTTCAAGCCTGGAGGGGGGCCCCCAGCCGACCCCCGCAAGCCGCCGTCAAAGGAGAGGAGGGTCAGGCAAGGGAAGCAGAGAGCTTCCTGCTTCCCCTGCCTGATCCCGCCCCTCCTCTCCTCTGCTCCTCCGGCCCCTAGCATACATCCTGCGCAGCTCCCAGGTAGGAGAGCATCGCGCCTGCGGCTCCCAGCGGCTCCTAGCAGCACCCACCCCCCTTCCCGGGCCGCGCCGACGGCCAACGGCACCCCTCCCCCCCGGCCGCGCCGACGGCCAGTAGCCCCCCCCGGTCCTCTCCGTCTCCTGCACCAGGGCCCCCGGGGGTGACGGTCCGCCCCTGGAGGAAGGGGTTAACACCGTGCTGCCATTGATCAAGAATCAAGATTCACACACAATATAATGAACCTATGATTTATATCTCTCTAGGCATTTTAGGGAATCGGATCCCCTTCTTCAGGAGTAAATCACTGATCCTATGTCCTGAAACACATAGAGAAATAAATATCACAAGTTCTTGATCCATGGCAGCGTGGTGTTAACCCCTTCCTCCTCCTTCTCCTTCGATACTTATGCCTGTGTTGACTCTAGCAGATATCGCTATTAAGCTATACAGAGCATTGTTACCCCCTTTTCGCTCTTCTGACCTCTTTTGAAGATGAGACCCAATCTGCACTTTTTTCTCCTTCCAGTTTTATTCAATAAAATAAGGCAAACAGAAGATATCCAATATTGCACTAAGACTGCAAACATATCATATGTACTACAGAAATAATGACAATGGGATTCTCACAATTCTTGGAAAAATACCTCACCAGATTTTTCCTATGTCTATATGAAGTTTAGCGGCATGGCTCCAATCAAATGCTCCTGTACGGGAGTCCACCCATCTCTTCAGCTCCATAATACATCTGTCTCTGGCCTTTAGCACTATGATGTGGTCGAAAAAATCACAGGCTGCGTACAGATGATGAATTATGGAACCAGGACTGAGGTCAATCAGGACATCTCCATTAAAATTACCTGCATAAAAACATTCTGTATATTGAAACATGAAGACATACAGGTGAATAAGTCACAATCAAGCGGTACCATTGTGTTCAAAGGGCTCACCGCACATCTAGATAAGTAGCTTGAGGGTCTAGTTTCTAAAATAGTGTCATTTATGGGGGTTTTACACTGTTTAGGCACATCATGGTGTCCAATAATGATTCCAGCCAATTTTGTTCTCCAAAAGTCAAATGTGGCTCCTTCCCTTCCGAGCCATACCGTGCGCCCAAAACATAGTTTCCCACCACATATGAGGTATCAAAGTACTCAGGATGAAATGCCCCCCCAAAATTTGGGCCCCTTTTATTCTTTTATCCTTGTAGAGATGAAAAAAATTGAGGCTAAAATAATATTTTTGTGTCAAAAAAATTAATTTAGTTTTACAGCTCAATGTAGGGGACTCTTGGGGTTCAAAGTGCTAACCATGCATCTCGATACATTTCTTTGACAGTCTAGGTTCCAAATGGGGTCACGTATGTGGAAGCTCTACTGTTTAGACACATCAGAGACTCTCCATATGAAACATGGTGTCAGCTAACGATTCCAGTAAATTTTCAATTCAAAAAGACAAATGATGCTCCTTTCATTCCGAGTCCTGTAGTGTGCCCAAACAGTGGTGTTCTGCACATATGGGGTATTGGCATACTCAAGAAAAATGGCACAACAAATTATGTGTTGCAATTTCTCATGATACTCCTGAGAAAATTCAATATTTGGGGCTAAAGGAATATTTTTGTTGGAAAATATTTTCATTTCTTCCTTTCACATTGCTTTAATTCCTTTGATGCACCTGAAGGGTTAATAAACTTATTGAATGAGGTTTTAAACAGTTTAAGGGTGGCTTCACACTTGTGTTTGTGTCTGCATGCGGAGGGCATTGGTGCCCGGGCAGCCAATCGGCTGTCTCTTGGGGCGGCCGGGAGGAGGAGATCAGCGGCAGAGATCTCCTCCTCCCGGCCACAGCTGATCTCCCGCCGGTGTCAGTGCGGGAGATTTGAAGATACAGCTGATCTGACAGCTGTTTAAATCTCCCGAGCCGACACCGGATAGGGTCATATCGGTGCAGGAGTAAGAAACAGCTGATCGCTGTTTAAAATGTCCCGCGCCGACATCACCTATTCGGTGTCAGCGCAGGAGATTTAAACAGCTGTCAGATCAGCTGTATCTTAAAATCTCACGCCCCGACATCGACGGGAGATCAGCTGTGGCTCATCTCCAGGTGGCCGTCGCTGATCAGCGGTGACCACTGGGAGAGAATTTCAATGAGATCCGCAGCGTTCTCCTGCGCTGTCATGCGGAGGACACTGCGGATCCATTGAGATCCATGCATTTTTTGTGCGCTTGCGGATAAAACAAGTGCCTGCGAACGCACAAAAAATGCAACAGGGCTGCATTCGGAGTGTGGAGGAGGGCGCACAAATTATGCACATCCGTACGCAAACGCAACCGAATGCAGCCAAAATGCAGGCACATGCGTTCCCATGTTAAACATAGGAAGGCATGTGCGCAAGCGTTTAGCTGCGTTCGGTGCACTGCGTGCCAAACGCAAGTGTGAAGGCACCCTTAGGCTATGTTCACGATATTTGGGAGGCAGAATAGCGGGGCACCGATCACTCAAGATCCAAAGTAGCGGTATCAGCAGTGTCAACTGCAGCAGAACCGGGGGTGCACAGTCTTATAACAGCCTGAGAGGTGAAATCACATTGAAGAAAGAGGCACTCACCCGGTGATAGTTGATCCTCAATGGATGACTTTAATCGGCATTAGGGTACAGGGTGCTGGGGAGGGGGTGTAAGACGTGCAGATGACGGCACCGTTTCGAATCAACTGATCCTTCAGCTGGCCTTGGCTCCAAGTAACATCCAATTACTTACCCTCCCCACGATTTTACGGCGCGTCCCATTGAGGTCTTCATCCTGGGCAGCGGCAGGACATGTGAGTTTTCTGTACAGTACTTTAGAACCTACCCATGTGGCTCACTCACATGGTGCACAGATCCTAAAGCACCATACAGAATACTCACAGGTACTGCCGCCCGGGAGGAAGACATCACCGTTTCTCACCGTAGGATCGTGGGAAAGGCAAGAAAGTGTGTGGGTATCTCTGTCTGTGAGTCTGTCTGTGTATCAGTCTGTGTCTCCCGAAAATGAAGCAAAAACGAATTGTGATGCTTTTTTGCAAAAAGAGGATCCGTTTTTGGTGCAGAAACTGCAGAAAATCGTATCAACATAAAAAGAAGCACAAACGCTCTGTCTGAACTTAGCTAAGGGGTGCAGTTTTTGGGATGGTGTCACTTTTGGGTGTTTTCTATCATATAGGCCCCTCAAAGTCACTTCACATGTGATGTGGTCCCTAAAAAATGGTTACGTACATTTTATTGGAAGTATGAAAAATTGCTGATAAAATTTGAACTTAAAAAAAAAATTGTTGAAGGAATGATTCTGATGTAAAGTAGGCATGTGGGAACTGTTATTGATTAACTACTAGTAAAAAGGCCCGATGCAATTGCATCGGGAGCGCAGTGAAATGAATTGTGTGTATAGAGGCGGCTATGTGGGTAGCAGAGTGTAGAGGGGGCTGTGTGGGTAGCAGAGTATAGAGGCAGCTCTGTGGGTAGCAGAGTATACAGGCGGCTCTGTGGGTAGCAGAGTATAGAGGCGGCTCTGTGGGTAGCAGAGTATAGAGGCGGCTCTGTGGGTAGCAGATTATAGAGGCGGCTCTATGAGAAGCAGAGTATAGAGGCGGCTGTGTGGGTAGCAGAGTATAGAGGCGGCAGTGTGGGTAGCAGAGTATAGAGGCGGCAGTGTGGGTAGCAGAGTATAGAGGCGGCATTGTGGGTAGCAGAGTATAGAGGCGGCGTGTGGGTAGCAGAGTATAGAGGCGGCAGTGTGGGTAGCAGAGTATAGAGGCGGCAGTGTGGGTAGCAGAGTATAGAGGCGGCAGTGTGGGTAGCAGAGTATAGAGGCGGCAGTGTGGGTAGCAGAATATAGAGGCGGCAGTGTGGGTAGCAGAGTATAGAGGCGGCAGTGTGGGTAGCAGAGAATAGAGGCGGCTGTGTGGGTAGCAGAGTATAGAGGTGGCTGTGTGGGTAGCAGAGTATAGAGGCGTCTGTGTGGGTAGCAGAGTATAGGGGCGGCTGTGTGGGTAGCAGAGTATAGAGGCGGCTGTGTGGGTAGCAGAGTATAGAGGCGGCTGTGTGGGTAGCAGAGTATAGAGGCGGCTGTGTGGGTAGCAGAGTATAGAGGCGGCTGTGTGGGTAGCAGAGTAGAGAGGCGGCAGTGTGGGTAGCAGAGTATAGAGGCGGCAGTGTGGGTAGCAGAGTATAGAGGCGGCAGTGTGGGTAGCAGAGTATAGAGGCGGCTGTGTGGGTAGCAGAGTATAGAGGCGGCTGTGTGGGTAGCAGAGTATAGAGGGGGCTGTGTGAGTAGCAGAGTATAGAGGCAGCTCTGTGGTGTAGCAGAGTATACAGGTGGCTCTGTGGGTAGCAGAGTATAGAGGCGGCTCTGTGGGTAGCAGAGTATAGAGGCGGCTCTGTGGGTAGCAGATTATAGAGGCGGCTCTATGAGAAGCAGAGTATAGAGGCGGCTGTGTGGGGTAGCAGAGTATACAGGCGGCTCTGTGGGTAGCAGAGTATAGAGGCGGCAGTGTGGGTAGCAGAGTATAGAGGCGGCAGTGTGGGTAGCAGAGTATAGAGGCGGCAGTGTGGGTAGCAGAGTATAGAGGCGGCAGTGTGGGTAGCAGAGTATAGAGGCGGCAGTGTGGGTAGCAGATTATAGAGGCGGGCAGTGTGGGTAGCAGAGTATAGAGGCGGCAGTGTGGGTAGCAGAGAATAGAGGCGGCTGTGTGGGTAGCAGAGTATACAGGCGGCTGTGTGGGTAGCAGAGTATAGAGGCGGCTCTGTGGGTAGCAGAGTATAGAGGGGGCTGTGTGAGTAGCAGAGTATAGAGGCAGCTCTGTGGGTAGCAGAGTATACAGGTGGCTCTGTGGGTAGCAGAGTATAGAGGCGGCTCTGTGGGTAGCAGAGTATAGAGGCGGCTCTGTGGGTAGCAGATTATAGAGGCGGCTCTATGAGAAGCAGAGTATAGAGGCGGCTGTGTGGGTAGCAGAGTATACAGGCGGCTCTGTGGGTAGCAGAGTATAGAGGCGGCAGTGTGGGTAGCAGAGTATAGAGGCGGCAGTGTGGGTAGCAGAGTATAGAGGCGGCAGTGTGGGTAGCAGAGTATAGAGGCGGCAGTGTGGGTAGCAGAGTATAGAGGCGGCAGTGTGGGTAGCAGATTATAGAGGCGGCAGTGTGGGTAGCAGAGTATAGAGGCGGCAGTGTGGGTAGCAGAGAATAGAGGCGGCTGTGTGGGTAGCAGAGTATACAGGCGGCTGTGTGGGTAGCAGAGTATAGAGGCGGCTCTGTGGGTAGCAGAGTATACAGGCGGCTGTGTGGGTAGCAGAGTATACAGGCGGCTGTGTGGGTAGCAGAGTATACAGGCGGCTGTGTGGGTAGCAGAGTATACAGGCGGCTGTGTGGGTAGCAGAGTATAGAGGCGGCTCTGTGGGTAGCAGAGTATAGAGGCGGCTGTGTGGGTAGCAGAGTATACAGGCGGCTGTGTGGGTAGCAGAGTATACAGGCGGCTGTGTGGGTAGCAGAGTATACAGGCGGCTGTGTGGGTAGCAGAGTATAGAGGCGGCTGTGTGGGTAGCAGAGTATAGAGGCGGCTGTGTGGGTAGCAGAGTATAGAGGCGGCTCGAGGTCCGGATGGAGGGGTGATGAGACGTGGGGGCTGGAGGGGTGAGGAGAGGTGGGTTCTAGAGGGGTGAGGAGAGGTGGGGGCTGGAGGGGTGAGGAGAGGTGGGGGCTGGAGGAGTGAGGAGAGGTGGGGGCTGGAGGGGTGAGGAGAGGTGGGGGCTGGAGGGGTGAGGAGAGGTGTGGCAGGTCGGGGCTGGAGGAGTGAGGAAACGTGGGGTCTAGAGGGGTGAGGAGACGTGGGGTCTAGAGGGGTGAGGAGAGGTGGAGGCTGGAGGGGTGAGGAGAGGTGGGGGCAGGTCGGGGCTGGAGGGGTGAGGAGACGTTGGGTCTAGAGTGGTGAGGAGACATGGGGTCTAGAGGGGTGAGGAGAGGTGGGGGCTGGAGGGGTGAGGAGAGGTGGGGGCAGGTCCGGGCTGCCGGGGTGAGGAGAGGTGGGGGCTGGAGGGGTGAGGAGAGGTCCTGGCATACTTCATCATTGTGGTGACTGTGTGGATTGCAGGTGGGACAGAGTGGCATTGCTAGTGTCCTCCACTGCACCCCCTTGTGTATTGCAGGGCGTTCTTAGTCCGCTCAAGTACCCTGTCCACAGCGGTCCCTCACCTCCACTCCTGTGCGCCTGCAGCAAGGCACTGGGCGCCTGTCCCGGAGGGTGGTGTCGAGCGTCTCCCGGGGAGACTTCCGCCGCTGTACCTGGGCGCAGGGCAGCCTGAGAGAGGTGAGGCTGCGCCTGCAGCAAGGCACTGGCTGCCTCTCCCGGAGGGTGGGCTCGGGCGGCTCCCGGCAAAACTTCCACGCTGTGGCTGGGCGCAGGGCAGCGTGAGAGAAGTGAGGCTGGTTGTGAAGTGTGCTCGGCGCTCACCGCCATACATGCTCCGCTGCTGTGGTGTGGGGCGGGATCGGCCATCTTGGTAGCGTGACGTAGCTCCGGGGGTGTGGCAGATAGTCATAGCGAGCGGCGGTGTGAGGTAGTGCGGCTGCGGCTCGCGATGACGCTAATGCGTCATCGCTCGCAGTGCCACAAAGGATTCGGCTACAACGCCCGAATCCCAAACTCCCGATTATATAAGTAGATTTTGTGTGACATAACTCTGGGTTATCGGTATAAAAATTCAAAAAGTTTGAAAATGGCAAAGTTGCAATTTAATTTTTTTCACAAATAAATGTGAAAAATATCATCCTATATTTACCTCTATCAGGAAGTCCAATATGTCACAAAAACAATCTTGGACTCACTATGATCTGTTGAAGCTCCAAAGTTATAACCTCATAAAGTGACACCGGTCAAAATTGCAAAAAAATGGCCTGGTCATTAGGATCAAAACCATGCTCTGGTGTAAAGGGGTTAACGAGCCTTGTCATATGACTTAAGGCCCTGTTACACATAACGATGTCCCAACGATCGGGTCGCTGGGACATCGTTACCTGATCGCTAGTGAGCTGTCAAACAGGCAGACTCACCAGCGACCAGCGAGGATGTTCGTAACCAGGGTAAACATCGGGTAACTAAGCAGAGCGCTGCGCCATGTTACCCGATGTTTACCCTGGTTACCAGCTGCTAGCATGTGCTGTGCGGCACTGGGAGGTCGTTGATCCTTGATCTCCGCTGTCACACATGCCGATGCTGGCTGCCCAGCGGGAGACCAACGATCAAAAAATGGTCCAGGTCATTTACCAACGATCAAATATGAACCACCTCATCGTTGGTCGTTGGTAAATGTCACACGCAACAATGTTGTTTCAACGACGCTGCAACGTCACAAAACTGGTGACATTTCAACGATATTGTGAACGATATCGTTGCGTGTAAAAGGATAAAAGCCAAACCAAAATCTCAGTTAGTAGACACAATGTCTTGGGTTATTTCTCTTTGTTTGTGATGATATAAAAGTACCAACAAGTGAAATTCAAAATTGTGATTTTACCACCCTCAACATGTTTTCTAGGGTTCTGGAGAAAACAGAAGGGAGAACGTTGACCTCAGAGACTTTATATTCTTCATCCAGTGTTATAACCAATACTTTACTCGGCTTCCTTGGGTTGATAGCACTGGGGGCAATGTGTTTAACCCTTTTTATTCCCCAAACCTATAAAAATCACATATTTACCATTTTGTATCTAGTTAAAACCAACTACACATAGATAGATTAAGATACATACCCTCTGTGAAGGTTTTTGTAAGGTTTTCAATGGGAAATATCAAGGAGTCCTCTGTAAAGGCCATATCGGGGCCATCTGAAAAATAATGCTCCAGACATTGTCTAGAATCATAACCATCTTCTTGGTAGCGCTTATAGGAGCTGGAATCCATCGTGTGATCTTGTATCACAGACGGGGACCGGGGACTGTTTTCTTACCAATACTGAAGGTCTTTATATCTGTAGGACTCAATGTACACAGCATAAATGATCAGGTCATGAGATCTTATATTTATTTAGAAAGTCATGGGATCATGCAATAACATCTATGGTAATTGAAAGTTCTTCACATCTAAACAGGTAACAATCTTGAGAAAGAAAATCTATAACCCATTCAGGAATAAGTTCTGAAAAACAACATTTTTTAGTTTGTTTTTCGCTATTAAGACATCAGCAAAATATTATATTTTTGCATCAGTGCAACTTTGTGAGATCTTTGTAGCTTGAAAGGGTTTAGATTCTACACAGGGGACTCTGTCAGGTCATTTTTCAGTATGATACTAATAGTACCCTTGAACAGTGCTCGGGTAGACTTTTCAGAATATCTAAATATCATTACTGTACCCTTGGTAGTTCTCTTGCTATAAGCGTCTTCACACCCAGCAGGCAGCTGCTGCAGTAGACTCCCAGGATTTTTGAAGGGCTCTCAGGTGGCCCTCTACCATGAATTCAAATAACCAAAAGCTTTTTGAGTTGCACTTTTGAATGACATCATTTATCTTACCATATAGTGTACAGGAAAATGGGAAAAAAATTCCAAATGCGGTGAAATTGAAAAAAAAAATGCAATTACACGTGTGCTTTTTGGGGTTTTTATTCACCAGGTTCACTATATGGTAACACTGACGTGTCGGTATGATGTCTGGGGTCAGTACTATATGGTAACACTGAGGTGTTGGTATGATGTCTGGGCCAGTACTATATGGTAACACTGAGGTGTCGGTATGATGTCTGGGGTCAGTACTATATGGTAACACTGAGGTGTCGGTATGATGTCTGGGGTCAGTACTATATGGTAACACTGACGTGTCGGTATGATGCCTCAGGTCAGCACTATATGATAACACTGACTTGCTGTGTGATGCCTCTGGTCAGTGCTGTATGGTAACACTGACGTGTCGGTATGATGTCTCAGGTCAGTACTATATGGTAACACTGAGGTGTCGGTATGATGTCTGGGGTCAGTACTATATGGTAACACTGACGTGTGGTATGATGTCTGGGTCAGTACTATATGGTAACACTGAGGTGTCGGTATGATGTCTGGGGTCAGTACTATATGGTAACACTGAGGTGTCGGTATGATGTCTGGGGTCAGTACTATATGGTAACACTGACATGTCGGTATGATGTCTGGGTCAGTACTATATGGTAACACTGACGTGTCGGTATAATGTCTGGGGTCAGTACTATATGGTAACACTGACATGTCGGTATGATGTCTGGGGTCAGTACTATATGGGGTAACACTGACATGTCAGTATGATGTCTCGGGTCAGTACTATATGGTAACACTGAGGTGTCGGTATGATGTCTGGGGTCAGTACTATATGGTAACACTGAGGTGTCAGTATGATGTCTGGGTCAGTACTATATGGTAACACTGAGGTGTCGGTATGATGTCTGGGGTCAGTACTATATGGTAACACTGACGTGTCGGTATGATGTCTGGGGTCAGTACTATATGGTAACACTGACGTGTCGGTATAATGTCTGGGGTCAGTACTATATGGTAATACTGACATGTCGGTATGATGTCTGGGGTCAGTACTATATGGTAACACTGACGTGTCAGTATGATGTCTCAGGTCAGTACTTATGGTAACACTGACGTGTCAGTATGATGTCTCGGGTCAGTACTATATGGTATCACTGATATGTCAGTATGATGCCTCGGGTCAGTACTATATGGTAACACTGAGGTGTCAGTATGATGTCTGGGGTCAGTACTATATGGTAACACTGATATGTCAGTATGATGCCTCGGGTCAGTACTATATGGTAACACACGTGTCGGTATGATGTCTCTGGTCAGTACTATATGGTAACACTGACATGTCGGTATGATGCTCGGGTCAGTACTATATGGTAACACTGAGGTGTCGGTATGATGTCTCAGGTCAGTACTATATGGTAACACTGACGTGTCGGTATGATGTCTCGGGTCAGTACTATATAGTAACACTGACGTGTTGGTATGATGTCTCAGGTCAGTACTATATGGTAACACTGACGTGTCAGTATGATGCCTCGGGTCAGTACTATATGGTAACACTGACGTGTTGGTATGATGTCTGGGGTCAGTACTATATGGTAACACTGACGTGTCGGTATGATGTCTCGGGTCAGTACTATATGGTAACACTGACGTGTCGGTATGATGTCTGGGGTCAGTACTATATGGTAACACTGATGTGTCGGTATGATGTCTGGGGTGAGTACTATATGGTAACACTGAGGTGTCGGTATGATGTCTCAGGTCAGTACTATATGGAAACACTGAGGTGTCGGTATGATGTCTGGGGTGAGTACTATATGGTAACACTGAGGTGTCGGTATGATGTCTCAGGTCAGTACTATATGGAAACACTGACATGTTGGTATGTAGTCTGTGGTCAGTACTATATGGTAACACTGACGTGTCGGTATGATATCGGGGGTCAGTACTATATGGTAACACTGCGTGTTGGTATGATGTCTGGGGTCAGTACTTTATGGTAAAACTGATGTGTCGGTATGATGTCTGGGTCAGTACTATATGGTAACACTGATGTGTCGGTATGATGTCTGGGGTCAGTACTTTATGGTAACACTGATGTGTCGGTATGATGTCTGGGTCAGTACTATATGGTAACACTGAGGTGTCGGTATGATGTCTGGAGTCAGTACTATATGGTAACACTGACGTGTTGGTATGTTGTCTTGGGTGAGTACTATATGGTAACACTGATGTGTCGGTATTATGTCTGGGGTCAGTACTATATTGTAACCTTGACGTGTCCGTATGATGCCTCTGGTCAGTACTATATGGTAACACTGAGGTGTCGGTATGATGTCTGGGGTCAGTACTATATAGTAACACTGACGTGTCGGTATGATGTCTGGGGTCAGTACTATCTGGTAACACTGATGTGTCGGTATGATGTCTGGGGTCAGTACTATATGGTAACAGTGACGTGTTGGTATGATGTCTGGGGTCAGTACTATATGATATATGACTTGTTGGTATGATATCTCGGGTCAGTGCTATATGGTAACACTGAGGTGTCGGTATGATGTCTCAGGTCAGTACTATAAGGTAACACGTGTCGGTATGATGTCTGGGGTGAGTACTATATGGTAACACTGACGTGTCGGTATGATGCCTCGGGTCAGTACTATATAGTAACACTGACGTGTCAGTATGATGTCTCGGGTCAGCACTATATAGTAACACTTACATGTCAGTATTATGTCTGGGGTCAGTACTATATGGTACCACTGATGTGTCGGTATGATGCCTCGGGTCAGTACTATATGGTATCACTGACATGTCGGTATGATGTCTTGGGTCAGTACTATATGTTAACACTGCCGTCGTATGATGTCTGGGGTCAGTACTATATGGTACACTGACATGTCAGTATGATGTCTTGGGTGAGTACTATATGGTATCACTGACATGTCGGTATGATGTCTCGGCTCAGAACTATATGGTAACACTGCCGTGTCGGTATGATATCTGGGGTCTGTACTATATGGTAACACTGACGTGTTGGTATGATGCCTCGGGTCAGTACTATATGGTAACACTGACGTGTCGGTATGATGTCTCGGGTCAGTACTATATGGTAACACTGACATGTCGGTATGATGTCTGGGGTCAGTACTATATGGTAACACTGACGTGTCGGTATGATGTCTGTGGTCAGTACTATTTGGTAACATAGATGTGTTGGTATGATGCCACGGGTGGGTTTGGAAAAAATCGAGTGTTCACAGTACACATTTGTATTAATGACAAAGTTAGATGGAGGTGGAAGGTCCTTAAAAACGATTACAGGAAACTAGAAGAGAAGCTGATGGTCAAGACCTTAAAGGTGGTGTTTTTAGAAATACTATCGGTGCCACGAGTGTCAGTAGAAAGACAAGGCTTGCAAGAGATATCAAAAGAAATAATAAAGGATTTTGGGGGTATATCAAAAGTCAAAGATATTATATGATTTTTACAGGATGAAAATGGTGAAGTAAAAAATGATGTTGAAAAGGCCAAACTTTTAAATTCCTATTTTTCATCTGTTTTCTCTCAGAAAGTAAATGTAACATCAACTGATCTTCACTGTACCATTGAAGGAATAGAAAAATCTAGGCTAACTATAAACAGACAAATAGTGAGGGAATATTTAGCTAACATACCGGTAAATGAACTCAATTCTCCAGATCCAGATGAAGGACTGACGATAGCAAAATAAATTTTTGTACCACTATAATCTTTGAAAAATTTTGGAGATCAGAAGTCCCAGAAGACTGGAGAAGAGAAAATGTTGTCCCCATATTCAAAAAGGGGAAGAAGGTGGATTCAGGGAACTATTGACCTCTGAGCCTGACATCTACACCAGGAAAGATCTTTGAACAAATTATTAAACAACATGTATGCAAGTACCTGGATGAGAATGAAGAAATGAATCAGAGCCATCATGGGCTTGTAAAAAATAAGACAAGTCAGGCTAACTTAATTTCCTCCTATGATGGACCGCAGTAAATATAGTATATTTTGATTTCAGAAAAGCATTTGATAAAGTATCTCTTATCATCCTTATTGAAAAAATGACCAAGAATGGAATGGACAAGGCAAATATTAGGCGGATTCATATCTGTGTTAGTGATCAGACCCAAAGAGGTCAAAAATGGCTGCACATTCAGTTGTAAGAATGTCTCAAGTGGAGACCGCATGGACTTTGTCATCTCCATATTTCACTGTAGGCACTATAAGTAAGTAGTGAGCTCTCACTATCAGATACTAATCCATATACCCAAGTCAACTAGCTCTGAAGAGAGTCAGCAAAGCAATCAAGAACAATCAGGAATACAAAATTTTACTCAGAATCTCCATAGAGACCCTATGGTGGTGAGGAATCCTGTCTCATGTTTCGCCAGGTTTAGTCAGAGGGAATGTGCAATCAAGGCCAAAATAATATTAGGTTTGCAGCAAGCACAAAAATTGTGTGTACTCCTGAAAGCCTGCTCCTTAATGGGTTAAACATTTTGTTTCTTGCTTTTATGATATTTTAATCACCTTGTAAATACAGGATCTCATGACTCCATAAATGATGAGAAGAACTCGTGATATGATAAGTATGCTTTGTAAATTGATTCCTGGTGATGATATAAAGACCTCGAGCCCCGGTGTAGAGAAGTCACTCCGCCTGTGATACAAGACTAGACGATGGATTCTGACTATAAACTCTACCATGAAGACCACTTTGACTCCAGACAGCATTTGGAGAGTTACGCGTCAGATAACCCGGATAGGATCTCTGATGAAGATTCCTTGATATTTCCCATTGAAAATCTTACTAAGACATTTACAGAAGGTATGTGTCCTAATCGATCTGTTTAGATTGTTTTAACTAGATATAAATTAGATACATTTAGTGGTTTCAGCGATAAGAAGAGGAAAGGACAGTGCTCGACCTATCAAAAAAGAGAAGTAGAGCAAAGCTGTGTATATTCCTTATGATGAATAATATATAATCTTTACGGTCAATAGTAAGGTAAAATATATGTTTGTACCGTGTTTTCCAGTAGATAGAAAAATATCAAAATCTGAGAGTCCTCCATGGTTAATACATTTAAGGCTACTTTCACATTACGATTTTTGTAAAATCCGATGCTGTCCGATATAAATCGGACAGCATCGGATTCTTCTAATGCCTGGAATCGGGTGCCAAATAGACATCCGATTCCGACAGAAAATAGGATGCCTGCCCTCCTGTCAGATCGCTCCCTGAGCTGTCACAGTCTCTCCCCCGGTCCTCTCATCCCCTGTGTCTCCCCTCTTGGCCCCCGGTCCTGTGTCTCCCCTCTTGGCCCCCGGTGCTCTCATCCCCTGTGTCTCCCCTCTTGGCCCCCGGTGCTCTCATCCCCTGTGTCTCCCCTCTTGGCACCCGGTGCTCTCATCCCCTGTGTCTCCCCTCTTGGCCCCCGGTGCTCTCATCCCCTGTGTCTCCCCTCTTGGCCCCCGGTCCTGTGTCTCCCCTCTTGGCCCCCGGTGCTCTCATCCCCTGTGTCTCCCCTCTTGGCCCCCGGTGCTCTCATCCCCTGTGTCTCCCCTCTTGGCACCCGGTGCTCTCATCCCCTGTGTCTCCCCTCTTGGCCCCCGGTGCTCTCATCCCCTGTGTCTCCCCTCTTGGCCCCCGGTGCTCTCATCCCCTGTGTCTCCCCTCTTGGCCCCCGGTGCTCTCATCCCCTGTGTCTCCCCTCTTGGCCCCCGGTCTTCCCCTCTTGGCCCCCGGTCCCCCCATGTGTCCCCCTCCTCTCCTCCTCTCCTTTCTCACCTGTCCACGACTCCTGCACGGTCCCGCGCGTCTCCCGGTATCTTGCTGTTCTGTCTTCTGTGCTGCCAGGACCTCTCGTGATGTCACAATCACATGACTGCCGGCTATTGGTTCCTGGCAGTCATGTGATTGTGACATCACGAGAGGTCTTATCAGCACAGATGGCAAGATACCTGGAGACACCGGAGACGCCGGGAGACGACGTGGGCCTCGTGGACAGGTGAGCATAGATTTTTTTTTTTTTTATTAACCCCTTAATTTACTTTTAGGAGCTATTTTAGTGTACTGAGCATGCTCAGTACACTAAAATCGGTCCGAGGAGACATAACATGTTTTCTCGGACCCTGCTCCATAGGGCCCCATGTCAAATTGATCGGGTCGGATCGGATGTGCACTAAATGCCATCCGATCTGGTCCGATCCGAATCTGTCAGATTTTATTTTCGGTGCAAAAATCGGAGCAAGCTCCGATTTTTGCACCGATAAAAAAATCGGACAGATTCGGATCGGACCAAATCGGATGGCTTTTAGTGCACATCCGATTCGGTCCGATCCCCATAGGGATGCATGGGGTCCGAAAATCGGTCCGATGCTGTCCGATTTTTATCGGACAGCATCGGAACTGATAAAATCGTTATGTGAAAGCACCCTTAATGATGAACTGAAAGTATCGTAACAATAGCAGCTTACGAGACAACTCAGGTGTCTTCTTCAGGCTGTGCATAGCACAAAATCTGAAGAGTCATACATATATATATATGTATACACAACGTGACGTGGAATACTGCAGTCCTTAAGACAAGTGAGGTGGAGTAGAACAGGAATGATCAGTACAAGCTGGGTGAAACAGTTATGGCAGTAGATATCGGAAGAGTTCACTGATATACTGGTATGTGGAGCTGGGCAACAAGGGACAAAAATCTAGCAACAACGTCATTTAAATTTTCTTGGAAAAACCTAAAAGTCCAATTTTTTTAGGCATATTAAAAAGCAGAAATGCCAGACACGAGTCAACCATAACAGTTGACTAGTTTCTGGCATTTCTGCTTTTTAGGCTGGCTTCACACCACGGTGTGATCCGATCCGGGGCTGTCCGGTGTAAACCAGACAGCATCGGACCGGTTTTTGGCCCCATAGTAGCCTATGGGGCCGGATGGAGCCGGATGGCAGCTCTCTGCCATCCAGTTTCATCTCTGCGGTGGAGTCAGGGAGAATTCGGATTATTCTCCCGGACACAAAAATGATGCTTGCAACATTTTTGTGTCCGGGGAGAAAAATCTCCCCAATTTGCCGGATCCCGGATTCTCCCGGATCCTCCTGGATCTGGGGCAATCCGGTGCTCCCTAGCATAGGAGCCTATGGGGCCGGATTGCCCCTGTCCGGGAGGATCCGGGAACCGGACACTGGCGGCTGCACACCGCTGTTCTTTCAGGACCACGGCTAGCTCCCTGCGAGCCGCGGTCCTGAATCATTAACAGCTGCAGCTGCATCCGGCTGCACACAGGACCGGAGGGCACATTTGGCCTTCCGGTTCTTTGAGCTGAACCGGTCCGGGGCTGTCAGGGTCATCCCGGACAGCCCCGGACCAGATCATACCGTGGTGTGAAGCCAGCCTTAGTAGTCCTAAATAAAATGAACTTTTAACTTTTTCCAAGAAAATTTAAAGGACGTTATTGCTAGATTTTTGTTCCTTGTTGCCCAGCTCCATATACCAGTATGACTCTATGAATTAAACAAATATTCAAACATACATAGTAAATCAGCATTAAGTGTACCGTTACGCGTCGCAACATCGCTGCGATATCACCTGCAATTTCACAGGAGCGCTCACGTTTTTGGCACTTTTCCAAGAGCGCCTATTAGATGTCACACGGGGAGATATCGTAGGCAACGCAACTAGGATGTTATAAGCAGCTTTCGTTTGCTGGGTATGAGCAACCCAGCGAGCGATATTTATCAATGTAATGAATAGGGGAGGTTGCTTGCAACATCGCTATAGCGGTGTCACACACAGCGATCCTACCACATCGCGTATGCAATATCGCCCGGTTGAAGGGCATGAGAAAAAATGTGGCGATGTTGCTCAAGCGATTTATTGCAGTCGCATCGCCCTGTAACACGACACGACGCACTAGCGATATCAACTGCGAACACCACATGACTTTTGGGCAATATTGCAGGCGACATCGCGATGTGTAACGGTACCCTAAGAGTGGGTTTTTAAGTCTTAAGGTACCGTTACACGGCACGATATCGCCCGCAACATCCCTCCAAAGTCCCGGGTTCAGCGATGTTGCGGGCGATATCGCAAGTGCGTCGTGCCCTGTAACAGGGCGATTCAACTACGGTAAGTCGCTTAATCGGAGTTGGAATACCTGGCGATGTCGCTCAAGTGATGTGGTAGAATCGCTCTGTGTGACACGGCGATAACGATGTCCAGAGCGATTTCCGCTATTCACTACATTGCTAGGGATCGCTTGCTGGGTTGTGTATAACCCAGGGAGTGAAAGATGCTGGCAACATCACAGGTGCGTCGCCGACGATATCTCTACGTGTGACACCTCCAAAGCAACCTTGGCAAAATGCCAAAAACATGTGCGATCCCATGAAATCGCTGCCGACATCGTGCCGTGTAACGGTACCTTTACCCTAAAGTGATTTCATGAACACTTGCTGTTTTGGAGAAAATTTTTCACCATTTTTACAAAAGTGTGACTTTTGCACCAAAAAGAAGCAAAACAGGTCAAAAGCATAAAAAATAAATAAATAAATAAATAAATGGTAAGAATGTGTGGATCAAACAAATTTTAAGTTTAGCTATTTGTGCAATTTTTCCCCGGAAATGTTACCCTTATTGTGATCTGAGGTTTCAAATATCACTAAAAGCATAAAAGGAAAAAAAAGCCGGCATTTGCGGAATCCTCCCCTTATTACAGTGATAATATTATATTTCGATATTGGTTACTGACATTGTGACTTTTTTACCTCTCTATATGAACATTTCAATATTTGGAATTTTTTTTCTGCAGGACATATTAAGGGAGACGTCTTGATTGACCTCAGTGTTGGTTCTATGATTCATCACCTATTTGCAGCTTGTGACTTTTTCAACCACATCCTAGTGCTGAAGGTCAGAGACAGTTGCATCATGGAGGTGAAGAGATGGGTGGACGAACGTACCGGAGCGTTTGATTGGAGCCATGTCCCAAAACTTCATGGAGACACAGAATTAAACAGGTAAAATATTTGTCCAAAACTTAGAATTTCTTCATTGTTTTGGTACTACAAAAGATATGACTAAAGACTTAGTGAATAGTGATGGGCAAACTTAAACTGTAAAGTTCATTGTCTGTACCGAATACCTAAACGTGGATTTCTGTGTTACAGTTCGGGTTTGGGTTCAGGGGCATGGGAACTGTAAAAAGAAAGTAAATAGTTATTATATGGCATTATACTTACCGCTTATTCCCGATTGTACTTCCGGGCCGCTCATTAACTTCTTGGGTATTCTCTGGAGAGGATCTCGACAGTCAATCACAGGCGCAGTCACAGAGAGTGGGCGTCTGTGATTGGCTGTTGGAGTAACATGGTAACTGCCCATACATTCTAGACGCCCATTGTCTGTGACAGCGTCTGTGATTGGCTGTTGGGCCCCTCACCCATTGACTGGCATCATAGTACTGTAAAAATCAATAGATAATAAAAGAAAGAAATGATGTAGCACTTCACTGTATTTTTGATTCTCAGTGCAGATAAAGCAGACAGCTGCCTGGCTTTACCTTGGCTGGCAATCAAAATACAGGGAAGCTCATTTTTTAAAAACCATTTAAATATATAATTAAAAAAGACGTGTAGGCTTCGCCCTATTTTTGATTGCCAGCCAAAGTAAAACCCAGGCAGCTGGGGACTGGGATTTTCAGCGTGGTAAGGCCCAAGAGTTCTAGGCCCCCCACGCTGAAAATTGCAGCCTGCAGCCACACCTGGAAATGATGCATTCATCGTAGCGCCATTTTCAAGTGCTTTACATGGCTCTTCTAGTGATCCTGGTGGCTTTGGCATGCTGAGTAATAAAGGGGTTAATGCCAGCTTTTTATGGTCAACTGGCACTAAGCCTGAGATTCATAATGTCCGGCCAATGTTGGACCCACCATCCATGAATCTCTAGTAAACATTAAAAAAAATGCAACACAGAGAAAAAATCTTTTAATTACAATAAAACACAAGACATCCCTGGTTCCCATCTTTAATAACCCAAAACAAACCCCCCGACATTAATCCACAGGTCTGTCCCTCGGCAAACATGTTCAGCTCTACCACACCATTGTGAGCAGACACACATCTGTTCACAGCGACTAGCAGGCTCAACGTTGACACCCCGATACTGTAAGAAGAGTCATCCCGGTTTACAGCAGGCACATGTCAGCTGTGAACATTGGAGACCCTGATGAGCTGCATAACGGCACCCGGATCCCAGCCATAAAGTGAGCGCTTCTCTCACTCACTTACAATCAAGTGGTCATACACTGTTCTCTAATTTTGATTGCCAGTGTATATATTTGTTCTTCGGATGGGGGGGGAGTTAGAACTTATTCTATATGTTCCCATGACTTTTATGAGTGCGAGAGAAGCCCTTTCATAATTCTTCCCATTTCTTTCAGTGATCAGTTACAGGAAAGAGTAGAAAAAGTGCGATCGGCCCTTCAACATGTCGTGAAATGTGACCTCGAGAAAGAGAATATGATGGATCCCATCGTCTTACCGCCAGCCGATTGTGTCATTACTACTTGGTTCATTGATGTTATCAGCAAAGATCGAGATGATTACATCAGATATCTCAGGAAGTTCTCAAGGTTGCTGAAACCGGGAGGACACATTATATTACTTGGGGCTTTAGGTACAACATATTACACAGTCGGGAAGCACAGGTTCCATGCTTTCTGCTATGATGAGGATTTTGCCAGGAAAGCTCTGATTGGAGAAGGTTTTATCATTGACCGATGTGAGGTTAAGAAGAGAACGGCTGTGAATGATCACATTGACTATAAGGGCGTCATATTCATTGCAGCACACAAGGACAATTAAGTCTGAGATGACACAAGTTGAGTCTCCTCCAGGTCACGTATTGTATATAAAGCTAAATTCTATTGATATCCTTAACCCATTACTTGCCAAATTAGCAATTTTCCTTTTTGAAAATTGGTGTATGAAAGCTTTCTGGGTGGAAGAATATTCAATTAAAAATGACAATGACACGATTTCCTGTTTTGAAAACATTCATTTTACAAACACAACACAAAAAATTGGGCCTAATTATAAAATCTTAGTTGCTAGAAGCAAAAGATTAGGCGTCCCAAAAAAAGGACATTGGCCAGGGTCACATTTGCGTTTTGACCCTAGCCTGCCGGATTCCGGTTTTATGTTAGAACTTTTTCCAGCGCCGCATAGCGTTACCACTATGCGGTGCTGGAAAACGCTGCCCTTAGTTACCCGCTGTTTACCTTAACGACCTGTCACACAGGCAGAGGCTCGGAGTGCGCTTTACAGCGCCGCACAGGAAACCGTTGCAGACAGGGTTTCCTGTGCGGCGCTGTAAAGCGCACTCCGAGCCTCTGCCTGTGTGACAGGTCGTTAAGGTAAACAGCGGGTAACTAAGGGCAGCGTTTTCCAGCACCGCATAGCGGTAACGCTATGCGGCGCTGGAAAAAGTTCTAAGATAAAACCGGAATCCGGCAGGCTAGGGTCATAACGCAAATGTGACCCTGGCCATTGGTAGATAATGGGTTAATCTGTGTCTAGAGCGCGATACAAGTGTATAAGATTATAATTGCTGTGTCTTCATTATTAAAAGTGATGGGCACCATGTATCCCTGGGGAAATATCATTTATAAGGTGCAAAATATGGATGGTCATCCATTCAAACTATTGTCTTTCATGAAGGAGTTGTAACTTTGATATTATAAGTGCAAACAATAAAGCCTGATGTCCCATTCACCTATTTGTGCCCTTTACTTGAGAAACATTTTGATACCTATAATACCTATACCTATATACCTATAATAATAATAATAATAATAATCTTTATTTATATAGCGCCAAAATATTCTGCAGCGCTTCACAATTCAGAGGTTCATATTTAAACAACCATTGATGGGCGAACCTGACCTTTAAATTTCAGGGTCTTCGCGGGGCACCTGGTGTCCGTGCACGGCCCCCAAACATGGACTTCTCAGGGACATCCATGTTACTGTTCAGGTTTGGATAAAGGGCTAGGATAGCAAGACAATTATTCTTACCGATTTCCGCACTGCTTTCATACTGCTTCCGGGTTCGCTCATTAAACCTTATGAATATTCACTTTTTCCTCCACCCTCTGTGCCAGCGTCTGTTATTGGCTGTAATCAAACTGCACCCCCACCCTCTGTGTCAGCGTCTTTGATTGGTTGCCCTCACACTAACTGTCATGGTCACCAGAATTGATGCATCCATTAGATGCCCCAATCCTGACGCTTACCCGCCTCATTCCGATTGCCCTGATGTGGTGGCAATCATGGTAATATAAGGGGTTAATGACAGCTGTGATTTGTCAAAAGTCACAGCTGCCATCAAGCCCTAGGTTAGTAATGCGTAGGGGTCTATGAGACAGTCAAAAGAAGTAAGTCGAAAGAAATTAACACAAACACCAAAAAATCTTTTAGATAAAATAAAACACACACATCCTCTTTCACCCCTTTATTAACCCCACAAACACCTCTGCAGGTCCAAAGTAATCTATCACATGATGTCACATGACAATCCTGGCTCACCTACATCCAAAAGCTATAGTGATGTAAAATGTGACCGCTCCTGCAGCTTCTTGGACACACTGAAGCTAAGTTGACATCATGGTTTTCCTCCGTTTTGATGCAATGCGTTTTTGCAGGTGCAAAAACGCATAAAGCACAGTATAAACACATGTGTTAACGCAGACATAGACTTCTATAGGAAAACACATGCAAACGTGGCAAAAAACGCATTGTAAAATACAGTTGCGTTTGAACACATGTGTTTTTATCCAGCACACAGGGAACCGTTGCAGGCAACGTTCACATTTGGGGGCTCCCCTACTGCCCTCAGAGAACTCAGTTAAACCCACTTGCAGGTTGTTGGACTGCTTTATCTCTGTATCCTACAATCCAGCAGCAGGTTCAACTGAGTTCACTGAGGGCAGTGAGAGAGCACCCAAGTGTGAACTCCAGTGACCTGACTGCTGGATTACCAGACTGCTGGATTTCGGGACACAACAGCACAACAGTCCAGCAATTTGGCTGTCAGGTCACCGGAGTTAATACTTGGGGGCTGCCATTGCCAGATTCCCAGACATCCGGATTGTGAAAATGTCAGCAAAGTAGTCCGGAAATCTTACAGTGGGTTCATCTGAGTTAACTGAGGGCATCTGGGGAGCACCCAAGTGTGAACTACAGTGACCTTACTTTCAGATTGCTGGACTGCTGTGTCACCATGCCCCACAATTCGACAGTCTGGCAATTTGGCAGGGGGTTCAACTGAGTTCACACCGTGGGAACCTTAAGCTGTGAACTCAGTTGAACTGCTGACGGATTGCTGAACTGTTTTGTTAGCCAATATGACAGTGTGGCAATAGTTCAACCAAATTCATCGCTGGAGGTACCCATGGTGTGAACCTAGTTGAATCTGCTACCGGATTATCGGACTGCTGTACCACCATGTCCCGCAATCCATCAATCTGGCAGTGGTTTAAACCAAGTTACCTAATAGTAGTGGGGAAGCCTTCGACTATGAACTTCTGTGAGTTCATTGATGTCACCACTTCTCACAGCTGTGGGCTCACCCATGGCTGTCAGTGGGTCCAGGAAACTGTAATGAGTGTTTGCATTAGCTTCTGGATGTTGGTGAGCCAGGATCGTCATGGAACATCATGTGATGGATTACATAGTACGTGCAAGGGTGTTTTGGGGTTTAAAGACCTGTCACCCCCCCAAATATTTCAATCTAAAGGCAGCACTGAATGCAGCATGTATGCTGCATTCAGGCAAGGGTTCACCCATGTGTTTCTGATGTATAAATCAATAAATACAGCCTTTTAAAATGTGTACAACAAAATCACGAGGGCATTCCCAGATCCACAGCTCCTTCCTGGGGGCTATTCCCGCCCCCTGCTTCTCTGTTCCTCCCTCCTCCTTCTCCTCGCCGCCTCCTTGATGACTTGTCAGCTTTCCTCGCTCTGCACTTGCGTCTCCTTGTGCTACCTCACGCAGGTGCAGAGCGAGATGTTGCTACTGTAGGCCCCTCGCTCCTGCTCCCGCCTGCCGCCCTGACAGCAGCAATTATTGCCGCCCTGCTCCATGTATAACACGGAGCAGGGCGGGAAGAAGTTCTGACGACCCACACTCCTGTCCCGTCTCCCACCCTGACGTCAGCACTTGTTCCCGCCCTGCTCCATGTTATACATGCTCCTTTCTCCTATTCTTCCACTGGCCTCCAACCCTCTCCCTAGGGTGCAGCACAGTTGGGTCAGTGTTCCCTGGTCCTGGGCCTGGATCGTTTCCAGCGACCAGCTCCTCATTCCTGTTCTCTTCACTGCCTGACTGTAACTAACCGGACTAATTGACTCCACCCCTTAGGCCTGGATCTTTTAAAGGGGATCTGGCTAAAGGCAGCCAGTAGAGCTCCCCCTTCAGGTCTGGGGCGGAAGGTGTTGTGTGCTGTGTGTACCAAGGTGTAAATCCCTCCTTGCATCGGTGTATCCTGTGGCAATCCCCTGCAGGGGTGCCACACTGTTATTCCCATTCTTTTTAACATCTCCTCTGGCTCAGTCTCCACATTTGACCCAGTTACAGAAGAAGAAGTCTCCAGGCTCCTCTCTTCCTCTCGTCCCACTACATGCACAACTGACCCCATTCCCTCACCCCTACTCCAGTCTTTCTCTCCGGTCATCACTTCTCACCTAACCAAAATATTCAACCTCTCCCTCTCTTCTGGCATCTTCCCCTCCTCCTTCAAACACTCGATCATTACTCCATTATTTAAGAAAAATTATCCTGACCCATCCTGCACAAATAACTACAGACCAGTCTCTAATCTCCCCTTCATCTCTAAACTCTTGGAGTGCCTGGTCTACACCCGCCTCTCCCATTACCTCTCCACTCACGCTCTTCCTGATTCATTACAGTCTGGTTTCCGCCCCCTTCACTCTACAGAAACTGCCCTCTTCAAAGTGACCAATGACCTTCTGATGGCAAAGCGTAATGGTGACCACTCTCTGCTTATTCTCCTTGATCTCTCTGCAGCTTTTGACACTGTTGACCACCATCTCCTACTCTCTATGCTGCACTCCATTGACATAAAGGACACGGCTCTCTCCTGGCTCTCCTCCTATCTTTCTGATCGCTCTTTCAGTGTATTATTCTCTGGCTCCACTTCCTCCCCTCTTCCTCTCACTATTGGGGTCCCGTCTTTGGACCTCTTTTTTTCTCTCTCTACACAGCCCCGTTTGAACACACTATCAGCAAATTTAGCATCCAGTACCATCTCTGTGCTGATGACACACAACTATACACTTCAGCCCCTGACTTTAGCCCTGCGGTTTTACAGAACACCAATGACTGTCTGGCTGCAGTCTCCAACATCATCCAAAGCAAGATTCCCGGGCACTAGTCTTGGCCCACTATCAGATCCCTTCTCATCACTGAGCTAAGCGGTGTTGCACTAGTCTCAGAAAACAAGTCCATGTGTAGCGCCCCTGCGACTAGGCGCTACAGGGTGGTATTACAATTTAATATAAGAATTGTGTTTTTCTTTCCCTGTAAGGTCATCAGCTCAGGTTCACTATATGGAGTCTGAATTTACACCCACTTAGGACCGCACCACTTAGAATAGGGGGAACTGGCAATATACTAGGTTCCACAGTGTGGGGGCGGAGCTTAGGATAGAGGAGTGACAGTTGTTGACAGTTTACCTCAGACGGTGCTGGGAAGGCAGACAGTGGTCAGTCCTGGCAGCCCAGCTGAGTGGAGGGTACCCCATCTTTAAGTGGGGACCCAGGACAGAAGGCAACGGACCTGGACTGGTTGGAGCCGGCTGGTCACGTTGGGGAACCATCGTCATTGCGGGTAGCCAAAGTAGTCAGGCGTTTATCCTTGGCTATAGACCGACGAGCGGCGGGCCCAAGAGAAACGGGTTGCCGTATGCACCACAAGGTACCTCACCCCTCGGGACTGAAAACCGGTTCATGACACTACAGAGAAGGACCATATATTGCGGTGCTGGAAGGAAGCTTTCTTCGTCCTGTTCTCGAGCATCCTATCCGGACCGGTGGGACACAAACCTTATCTGCTAGATACAGACCGTGGGACTGGCGGGAGAGCTCTGCAAGGGTGGAGAGTAAGGAAGATAAGTTAACCCAGAAAGCCATAGAAGGAAGGACATCTAGAGACTCCATAACAGGGAACCTGGAGCTGGTGACCGACCCCCGGTAAACCGGATTGTACCGTACACCATTAACATCTGCCGGTACCTATGAAAGTAGAGTAAAAGTACTTTGGACTCTGTTTTCCTTACTGTGGTGCCCGGAGGGCTCAGCAACAACAGCGGCTCAGCAGAGGGGTAAGAACTGCAGCACCACCATCACCATCACTGTCCTCCCTCACCATCTCACTACAATTGCTGCCCTGAGGTAAAGCTCCACCTGTGGGGAGCTGTACCACACTTTGCTGCCCCAACCATCACCTCAGCGGCCGGCTGGCAGCGCCGGTACCATCTTACCGGACACTACAGGTGGCGTCACGTTCCCCTGTAAATAATCCCTTTTATTTCCCCATCATCATCAACATCTACCACAGTTGATCACAGGGCACGGCACCGGGATCCCGACTATCCATGACTCCCTACTCAGCAGTCCCGGTGACCGAGTACCCCATTCCTTAGCTCTGGTTGAATCACATGCACCCATAAGAAAGTATGAGACGGCACTCACTGCTTGTGGTGTTATAATCTCAGCTTCATTATTTCATCCGTGCAGGTTACAGGCAATGGTGGAGGGAGGGGGTACGGAGGTGGACGACAGGTGCTCTGTTTCGCACTGAACGGGTTAGATCCGTTGAAGCATATTCAGTGCTAAACGGAGTGCCCGTCGTCCACCTCTGCACCCCCTCCCTCCACCATTGCCTGTAACCTGCACTGATGAAATAAAGAAGCCGAGATTATAACACCACAAGTGGTGAGTGCCGTCTCATACTTTCTTATGAGTTTACAACATCATGTCCACTCTCTATTTGAAACTTAACCTTTCCAAAACTGAACTTCTTCTGCTCCCGCCCTCCACTAACCTCACTAAATCTGACATCTCTCTCTCAGGGTGCGGCACCATGATAACGTCTAGGCAGCAGGCTCGCTGTCTGGGTGTTATGTTTGACACCGGTCCTCCTTCACCTCCCATACACAATCTCTCATCCGCTCTTGTCGCTTACACCTGAAGAACATCTCTAGAGTCCGCCACTTTCTCACCATGGAAACAACAAAAACTCTCACCATGGCCCTAATCCACTCCCGCCTTATCTACTTCAATTCTCTATTAATTGGCCTCCCCCTCTCTAAACTTTCCCCTCTTCAGTCCATCCTTAATGCAGCAGCCAGGATCACCCATTTGGCCAACCATGACTCAGATGCCTCCGCTCTGTGCCAGTAATGGCACTGGCTGCCTGTGCACTACAGGATTAAATTCAAATTGCTTATTCTCACCCACAAAGCTCTTCACAGTGCAGCACCCCCCTACATCTCCTCCCTCATCTCTGTCTATCACCCCACCCGTTCTCTACGTTCTACAAATGACCTTCGACTAACATCTGCACTAATCTGATCCTCCCTCTCCTGGCTTCAAGACTTCTCCCGCGCTGCACCAATTCTCTGGAATGCTCTACACCAAGAAATTAGGACTATCCACAACTTGCATGACTTCTGACGCTCCCTAAAAACACATCTTTTTAAGGCGGCCTATCATGCTCCCTAATAAAATTCCTTTGTACTGTATATAGCCCATTCACTATCTCTCTCTCGACATAACTCTTCTTCAAACTCCACCAAACCCAAAAGGTCTACAGAGATGTCTGGTGACCATTCATGCAACTTTATTTCTATCCCCCATTTCCTCAAAATGCCTGGACCATCAGTGTAATAAGCCCCTGTTCTTTGTGTAACCCCTTTTTACATTGATTCTAGTTTATTGCATTGTATCCAGTTATTGTGCTGTATTCTTTCTCTACTGAAATTACTTACTGTATTGTATTGTATATTTTTCATTTATGAACCACTGAATTGTAAAGCGCTGTGGAATATGTTGGCACTATATAAATAAAGATTTATTATTATATGTTATTATTTACAATGCCAGTTACCCTGCCCGCCTGGGCTGATGAGCGAGGGGGGTGGTGCTACAACCGCTGCCGGTGGGTGAGGAGCAGGGGAGGGGGGTTGTTACTTTCATACAGCTGCAGCAGCCGGCAGCCAATAGACAGGAAGCCGCCGCTATGTGCAGGTGCCTCACCCTTCACCACTGCCTCACCCTTCACCACTGCCGCTCCCCCTGCCTTCTTGCTGCCTGAGCTTGAAGGCTCAGGTTGTCCAATGAGCGGTGATGCCCTGCCTCCACCACCGCTATGTCATTTTGTGACCCTAAATTCAAAGTTTGAGAGGGACAGCAGTTGGCATGAATCCTGAATTTTGTGAAAGCCCTCAGGTGCTCCTATACTATTATTTTGTGAGAGCCCATGAATGTCATGGTTGCAGTGTTCGAAAAGAAACCCTCTGCAATGTTTTAAACATACCATTCCTAAGCAAAGCCACGACGGAGGCCACTGAAAGTCATAATTAATCTGAGCTTGTACATTTGGGTGGGCCGTCTACCATACATTTTGGAGGGACCTTCACTCATAACTTTGGTCAGTCCTTCCCTCATTAATAATTGTGTTGAAGAGAGCGGAATACACATTACCCAGCAATTTACAAAGCCACATGCTACAACATGACGGTTGGTATTTTAGGCTTTTTCCTCCTTCTCCTCCATCACCACCATGACATCCATGTCTTTATGCAGCCTTCAATTCAAATTTTGAGAGGGGCAGCAGGTGTCATGAAATCTGTGTTTTGTGAGTGCCCTCAGGAGGCCCTCTACTACTGATGAGCGAGTGTATTCGTTACTATTCACTACTCGCACAAATACTACGGTATTCCCAATACTCGTTACTCGGCGAGTATCGCTGGTGTTCATGAGTGATGTGTCCATCATTATCGATCTGACACACATTGCCGACTCCCTTCAGTATACAATGGGAGCTGGCACCTCAGGGAGAGCAGATTGAATGGTAGGGTCTCTCTGGGGGGCACAGCAAGGTGTTTTATGCTGTGAACATTTGAAAAAGCCTCCATCCTTCCACCCTATCCTGAAAAGACTCGTTTTATAGCTGGATGTGTATGGGCGAATCCTATCACTCATTGACTTACATTGTACTCGCTATTCGGACGAGTATGCGAGTATTAAAAACTATAGCGAGTATGAATATTACGGTACTCACTCATCACTACCTATTACCACTCATTTTGGAGGGCCCTCCTCTATCCTGTATAAATTTTATACATACATAAATAGAGAGAGGAAGGTACGGTGTAATGTATGTCTGTGTTGGTGGCTGTAGAGGACTAAGTAAGTCTAAAAGATGAATTAAGCAGAAAAAGTTTGGAGACTGACAATTGGCAGTAGGGATCTTGAAGTCAGCGGTGATGATAGTAGTAATATCAATTCAGAAACAGAACCGAAGGCAGGTGGAGAACTGGTCAATAAATGGGATGACCAGGCCCAGAGGTTGGTGTATGTCACCCATTTTGAGATTATGATATATACAGCAGTCTCATTGTATTTTATGTGATGTATACGGCAATCAATTAATTATGAGCAACAAACCTAATGCAAGTCGATTAGTGATGGGCGCTGTCCACACACAGCCCGCCATAAAATTAGCATTTCCAGGGAAGAGAGGGTGGGCTTTTTATTTAATTTGTTCATGGCATACAACATGTTTTTCTACCCCCCAGTGAGAGCCTTCCACTCAAGAGGCTCTCACTAGGGTGCCAGATCCCATTGTTCACTAAAGGGAGACGGCAATTTGTCAGATCGCTTACGATCAACATATTACTCTCAAGAATCTCCGAGTATCTTAAATACCGTACTATTCGTGCGAGTAACAAATATTCTTGCTCATCACTACTAATTAGTAAATATTATCATGCTGTCATCTGACTATTCTTTTTCAAAATAAACCATCAACGTTGTTGGTTCAATGGAGTCATCCTCAACAAATACTGACAGCGCATGAGGATCAGGAGAACTAAGGATCTGCTAACAACCAAGTATACCTATTATGCAAAAAGTCACATAGTTATGAGAATTGTATTTAACCCTTTTCATTGTTCATTTCTCCCTATGTGATCATACGATGGCTACCAGGGCCGGGGGTACTCGATAGCCGGCTGGTTGACTTTCTTGGGGAGGTCATGGTGGCTGTGACCCGGCTCCGTGACCCTGGCCGTGCAGTTAAGGGGTATTTAAAGGGGATGAATGTGACGCCACCTGTTGTGTTCGGCCAGGGGTAGCCAACGCTGCAGATTAGGACTCCCTTGGGCAGATGGTAATGCAGCCGGGATAGTATCGCTCCCCACAGGTGGAGCGGGGCCCTTGGGCTTATTGGGACAGTCTAAGGTGGTGCTATCATTGGGGGTGCAGCAATAACCTTAGGACACAGAAGTTGTAATTTCCTTTACCTTCACTTGGCAGATGATGGTGCAGTCTGGGGCACTGGTTACAGGTGGTAGAAGAGGTCCGGTCAGCCGGGCAGCATTTGGGGATCCGCTTTACCAGTTGGGTTTGGAGACCTTCCTGCTGTGCTTTCCCTTTAGGGCCCTGCTGCTTGTAGCTACACTGCGGCCCTCTTCCTGCGTGTTGGTTCTTTCCCCATATGATAGGCAGCACGAGCCTATCATGGGTACCACTAAACTGGCGGCGGCTCCGGCTCTCAGTATGCTGCTGTGCTGACGGGTGTTCGGTGTGGCCAAGAGACTTCAGCCTCCTGCCCTCCAGATTCGGCTGCCCGGGGTGTACAGCACCCGCACAACCAAGGACTCTGGCTTCCTTTCTCTAGTGCTCCACTATGGGGTGAGCTTGCTCACAGCTCCACTCCCCCAGAGCTCTCCTCCATGTCCACGCCTTTCCTTCTCTACAGACTAACTAACTAACCCTTCTCCTTGCCAGAAACAGGACAGCTCCCCTGAAGTCGGGTTCAGAGCTGTCTTTTCTGGCATGGAGTCAGGGATTGTGTTGCATGCTGAGTGTCACCTAGCGTTAGGACCTCCTCCTGCTTCCAGGCATGACATCATCCCTTGTGAGGGAGGCAATGCCACTGTGGCAACCGGACCCCTGGGGCGTCACAATCTCACAATCACACAATTTTACAATCTATGTGTTCTACTGTTGCTGTGAGTCATAGCTACAGATGCATCTCAATTAATTAGAATATCATCAAAAAGTTTTATTTTTTTCAGTACATAAAGTGACACACACCTATTATATAGAGTCATTACACACAGAGGGATCTATTTCTTGTGTTTATTTATGTTAATGTTGATGGTTATGGCTTAGAGCCAATGAAAACCCAAAAATTAAAGTAGGGAGGATGAAGGGTTAAAAATGGTGCTGCGGTATTCCATGAGACATCAGAGGGTGAATATAATATTGATTTATTAGCCAACTTGTTCCAGGGCTTCCCGAAACTCCCTGAAAAATGGCAATATGATATTGATTTTGATGATATTCTAATTCACTGAGATGCTCTAGTAATAGAAAAAGCTCCAACCATGAAAACGTCTTGTTTCAGGAATGTATAAAATTTCACATTTATTGATAGATTGAAATAATAAACATAACAAAAAAGCTTAAGACCGAACATCATTGAAGACTTAAACCCACGCGTTTTGGCAAAACCTTACCCATGATTCCGTGATTAAGGCTATGCCGAAATGTATAGGTTTCAAGCCTTAATGGCGCTCGGTAATCTGGTTAATAGGACATCTGTCACTTTATAGCCTCCTGTTAACCACATTAACACTGCTCAGTACAGTGCAGAGGTACAGTGTTGGATTCCCACATCAAGACCCTTTATATTATAGTCAAAGACCAAAGTTAGCCAAACTGCTGGTGGCCATGATAGCACCATGCACCATACAGGGGAGAGGACCCAGGTGGGTGGACCCCGACACCGTTCGTGTCCCGCTATCACAGCTGTGGCCACTTCATCAGGGGATAAAAGGCGCCATTTGCTCCCGGTCTTGGATAGTTCACCATGCCACCTTGGTCTTCGGTAATCCGGTTATTAGGATGTCTGGCTTTATTGTGGCACTTTAAGTTAAAAACATCCAACCCTTTCTTGAAACACAAGTGTAAATGGATGTTTGTTTATCA
Source organism: Allobates femoralis (assembly GCA_033576535.1). Lineage (NCBI taxonomy): Eukaryota > Metazoa > Chordata > Amphibia > Anura > Aromobatidae > Allobates > Allobates femoralis. The sequence goes on along the minus strand of JARQOC010000009.1, from coordinate 31,507,142 downwards.
ATATTTTGCACCCTATAGATGATATTTCCTTAGGGATACATGGTGCTCAACACTTTTTATAACAAAGAGCAATTATATTTTTACACACTTGTATCAGGCACTAGATACAGATTACCTATAAAACAACATGGACACTCAACTTGTGTCATCTCCGATATACATCTCTCTGTGAGCTGCAATGAGTATTATGCCCTGATGGTCAACGAATCACCAGCACTTTGTCCATCCGGACCGATCATATTGCATGGAGATCTTTAGGGTCCATCATACTGTGTTGGGGAATTTGAGTATGTATATGTATTGTATTTGTTTTTTCTTTTTTCTATAATTTTATTATTAATAAATAATAATAATATTATTGTTGAGGTCTTAAGGGCACACGGGCCATTATAACTATATGTGCATAAATTTGGAATATTGTAACAGTAGGTTGAGGTACTCAGGATATTTATAAGTATTTGGTCATTGTGTGGCATTAATATTCATCTTACTCTTAGTATAGGTATTTTTTTCAGTACCCGCTACAATCAAGATAGCTGTACGCATGGTTATGGTCACTTATCTTCATTGCCTACTCAGATGTGTTTTGACCCGCTAATAACTGTGCTGAACCCCTATCTATGCCTCTGCTCTCCATAGCTCTTTATAGCCTATGCCACCCTATATAAGCCAGTCCATATTCGGGACTTCTTCTATGAGGATTACACACTTCTTATTCACATTAATAGGATGTCTGTCTGTTCTACTTCCCTCGCTTGATATGAGTCCGGGCACTGTCCTTTCCTCTTCTGATCACTAAAAATCTAATTGTACTAATTTGTATCGAGTTAAACCATCTAAAGAGAACAACCGTGATACATAGCCTCTGTGAATGTTTTATAAGATATTCAGTGTGAAATATTAAGGAATCCCCTTCGAAGGCACTATCAGGGTCACCCGCCCAGTAATCCTCCAAATGTTGCCGGGAGTCAAAGTCGTCTTCATGGTAGAGTTTATAGGGGCCGCAATCCATCGTCTAGTCTTGTATCCCAGGTGGAGTGCCTTCTCTACACCGGGGCTCGAGGGCTTCATATCGTCACCGGGAATCCATGTACAAAGCTTATCAGTTGTCGTATCACGAGTTCTTCTCATTCATAGAGTCATGCATTCCTACATTTACATGGAGATTGAAAATGCTTTGAATGATAAAGCAGAGAAAAACAAGACCAAACAAATTGCTTAACCCATCAAGGACCCGGCCTTCAGGACTACACAAAAGTTTGCATTTCACATTGGAAAAACAAATAAAGTATGATATTTTTGCAGCTTTTGGGTGTTATTGTAGCATTCCAGGGCTTACGGTAGGTGCGCTATGTAGCATTGTTAGGTACATGTTTACGGGACAGGCAATAAGAAACACATTTCTGCAATGTAATATTTTGGGTAAAATAAAAAAAACTCAAACAAGAAATTAAAAAATGCCCCAGAACTACTTACACCTTTAGCACAGAAGAATGTCCCGGATGTGATGGGCGTTCCTTTTCTTTACGTTTCGAGCTTCGGGTGTCAGCAGTTTGAAGGCGTCGCTATTCTTTCAGACATGGAGAAAATATCGCAGGAAATCCGATCCTTAAAAAGGTCCAACTTTATTTTTCAATGGTTAAAGACAGCATCAGGGAGAGGTGTGGTGTATGGGATTTCACACTGTTTTGAGACATCTAGTTCTTCAACCGGTCCCGCCAGGACTCGTCTTACAACCATTTATGTTGAAACATGACGTTTTAAGAACCTCATCTCCTGTGGTCACTAGAGAGAACTTTTCTTCCATATTGGATTTCCTCACCGTTGGGTCTACGGTGGCTCCAAGCGCCGATGATCACCCGAGAAACTAGGACATAACGGGGTGAGCTGAACATTTCTATTTTTATAAATCTTATAAGGTGGGCCTTATTTTAACATTTTTCTGCCTCAGTAAAGGTGCCGTTACACCTTGCGACACCGCCGGAGATGTTGGCGGCGACGGACGGGAGCGCGCAAGCTTTTGGCGCCCCGCCAGCGTCACCGCCCCCCGTTTACATGGGGAGACACCTCCGGCGATGTCGCGGCGAGTTGACAGGCGGCATCGTCGCCGGGGTGTCTCAAAACCCCAGCGGCGATGCAGCACAATGGGAGCCTATGGCTCCCTTCGCCTGTCAGCTCGCCAGCGGCTGGTTACATGGGGCGATGTGTACACATCGCCCCAGATCGGCCGCCTGGTTTCACATCACTCATGTGAAACCAGGCAAGCTGTAACAGCCGCCGACATCGCCCCTTTACCTTAGGCGACATAGGGGCGATGTCGCCGCCGATAGGCCACGCCCCTACGTTGCTTATGTAATCGGCGGCGATGTGGACTGGTGTGACGGGGCCTTAAGACCTTTCTGGCACTTCTGTGTATTCCAGCTTGATACTTTTAAGGATCTGGTGATTTCACCTTGCCTTCTTTGTCAAGCCTCAGACTTAAGTTGAATGGTTAGTGGTAATAGAGATGGTGTAAATGTCACGCTGTCAGAATCATACATTACAGAAAATATAAAGGATGACTTTGATTCTACATGTTTCAAGGCTAACACTTGCCCCTTCTTCAGGAAAAGTCACAACGATGTGACCTAAAAACGTGTATAATCAAGGTTATCTTTTATATTTACTGGAGTTGATGATTCCGACAGCGTGGATATGTAATTCACACCATTCATTCTCTATGGGGCCTGCAGTCAGGTGAGGCAAGTGTACTTTTACCGGATCCGACACTTGTAGCACCGCAAAAAATACGTAGCAGCGTTTTTTCTTTGCACAGCCACAAGTGTCGGATCAGTCGGATCTGGCAAAACCACACTCGCTGCACCTGACTGCAAGTCCCATGGAGAATGAATGGGGCTTGCCGGATCAGTGCCGCAAGATCTGCCGCAAATGACATTTTACCGCTGATGTGAAAGCAGCTTAAGCAACGAAAATTAGACCTAAGTAAAGGACACAAGCACAGAACAGTGAAATATTACGAGGTTTATTACAATTGTCATAAAAATCTAATAGGAAACAGCAGCACTGTAAGAACAGCTGACACCCCGCCAGCATGTTGCACTACATGTACATGTTTGATTGTCGCCTAAAGAAATTGATAGAATTTAGGCTTTGTATATAATATGCGACATGGAGACTTCTTATGTCTTATGAGCAGCAATGAATATCATGGCTTTAAAGTCAGCAATGTCGCTCACAGCCGTTCTCTTCTTAACCTCACAGCGGTCAATGATAAAACCTTCTCCAACCAGAGCTTTCCTGGCAAAATCCTCATCGTAACAGAAAGCACGGAACTTCTCTGTTCCAACTGTGTAATATGTCATGTCTAAACACCCAATTAATATGAAGTGTCCTCCAGGTTTTAGCAATCTTGAGAACCTCCTGAGATATTTCATGTAAGCATCTTGGTCTTTGCTGATAAGATCTACGAGCCAAGCGCTGATGACACAATCGGCCGGCGGTAAGACGATCGGATCCATCATGTTATCTTTCTCGAGGTCACATTTCACAACATGTTGAAGGGCTGATCTCACTTTTTCTTCTCTATCTTGCAACAGATCACTCAAAATAATGCAAAAAAATGAAAGTGATTCAATTTTGAATGAGCCGACATTAGAGCTGAGTGGTCAGCGTTGGACTATTTGTTTCCAACACTAGGGGAAAGGCTTGCATGAGCCAAGACCACTGCAAACAATGTATATTGTGATTGACATTTTTTTGTACTTTGGCAGAGGTTAACATTTATCACTCTATAGCTAATTAGTGAAATGTGTTGAGCGCGTACAGCAGAGCTGTGCTTTGGGATACAGTACTCTCACCCAACATTAGCATTATTATACAGAACCTAAGATTGAGGATATAGTTTTGAGTATAGATAAGTTGACCCGTGGATGTTTGGGCTCACTGAATTCGGGACCACGACTTGACCCAAACTTGAGCTGAACCCAGGGGCGGACTGGCCCAGGTGGCAAGGGGGCAAGTGCCCCCCAGGCTGGTGATATTGGCCTCTTCCAGGGCTGCCCCCATACTGAATGGGCCGGTCCGCCTCTGCTTCATGGCCGAAGCCGCCGCTAATCTCACAGCAGCCGACACACATGGCAATGTGGTAAGTGGGGATGCTAATCATAACATAAAGCACTCCTCAAACTCTGCTAGCAATGGTCCCCAAAATCCTTAAGCAACTCCCCCCCCCCCCGTGGGCCTCAAACTCCGCTAGCACCCCCCACCCCCCCCCCATCCTGGTTCCTCACCTCGGGCTGGCAGGACAAGTCTGCCTCCCGGTATTTGAAGCACCAGCCCGCCCCTGGCTGAACCCCATATAAGTCAATGGGGACCCAAACCTAAGTGCTGTAAAATGGTGGTAGTAAGGTCTAGGGAGCTGCAAAGGAAAGCAAAATGGGAATCACAGCAGGGTAATTATACATACCCTGTTTACCCAAAAGCTAAGACAGCAATCAGACTCTTTCCTGGCCCGCTTAATAAACCTTACGATTGTTCCCTGCTTCCCCCACCCACTTTCTGTGCCAACATCTGAAATGAGTTGCAGTCAAACTGCTATACATACCCTTCACCTACTGTACCAACATCTGTGATTGCTTCAGCCAGACTGTTATACACGCCCTCCGGCCTCTGTGCCACCATCTGTGATTGGTTAAGCCAGACTGTTATACACGCCCTCCAGCCTCTGTGCCACCATCTGTGATTGGTTGCAATCAGTCTGCTGTTTCCTGCAATGTTCACACTAGCTGTCTGGCTCCTAACCCGAAGAGTAATATAAAAATATATAAATAATTTGAAAAAATGACATGAGGTCCCACTTATTTGCTAACCAGCCAAGGTAAAAATGTCAGCTGGGGGCTGATAGGCTGGGAAAGGGCAAATATCCATGGCTCCTCCCACCCTAATAATATCAGCCCACTGCTGTCTGCTTTATCTCTGCTGGTTATCAAAATGCAGAGGAGACCCCTCATCTTAAATAAATAGTTGTAAAAAAATATATGGGATCCCGTCCATTTTTGATAACCAGCACAGATAAAGCAGACAGCAGTGGCCTGGTATTATCAAAGTGGGACAATCAATGGTTATTGGCCTGTCGCAGACAAAAAATACCAGCCCACAGCTGCCCCAGAGTTTGATGCATCACACAAGATGTGCTAAATCTGGTGCATTACCCAGCTTCTCCAGATTTCACTGGTGCATTTGGGGTTATATATGAGGTTGATGATAGCTGTGGTTTGTGAAAAATAACAGCTTCCATCAAGCCGTGGGTTAGTAATGAAGAGGTGTTCATGAGACACCCTCATTATTAACCCTTTAAGTCAAAAGAATAAACACAAACTCTTAATTTGAAATAAAAAATACAGACACCCTCTTTCACCAATTTATTAACCCCCAAAACACTCCTGCAGTTCCACTGTAATCCACACAACATCCTCGGCTCTGCTAAACCCAAAGGCCGCGGTGCGCAGTGACATATGAAAACTGACCGCTCACTGTGGCCTTTGGATCACACCAAGGGCAGCATTGGAGCCACAGCTATGAGAATTGGTGACCGGAGTTCACAGCTAGCAGGTCTCAAGGTACCCTCTGTGACTGCAGATGAACTCACTACCAGACTGCCAGCAATTTGCCTGAAACGGTGGAATAATTTGAACATTACAGACTGTCAGACTGTTGTACTGCGTGACATGGCAGCAGAGCTGTCTGGCAGTGAGTTCACCTGCGGTCACAGAAGTTACCATGAGAACCGCTAGCTGTGAACATCTTTGCCCTCACTTATGTCACCACTTCTCACAGCCATGGCTTCCACACAGCCCTCAGTATGTTCTGAAGGCCACAGTGAGCGGTCACGCTATCTAATGCCACTACTCACTGCTGCCTCTGGATGACGTAGAGCCGAGGAATGTCGTGGGATGTTGTGTGGATTATGTCGGAACTACAGGGATGTATTGAGGGTTAATACATGGTTGAACGAGGGTGTCTGTGTTTTTTATTTCCAATAAAGGATTTTTAGGGGTTTGTGTTTATTCTTTTGACTTACAGGGCAAGAAATGGGGGTGTCTCAAAGTCACTTCTTCTTTACTAACAAAGGACTTAATGGCAGCATTGAGTTCTGACAAATCACAGCTGTCATCAACCCCTTATATTTCTCTGATTACCACTGAACCAAGGCAATTTGGAAGAGCCAGGTACAGTGCCAGATTTGGTGCATCTAATATATGCCAAATTTTGGGGAAGCCGTGGGCTGATATTCTTTGTCTGGGATGGGCCAATAACCATGAACCATCCCACTCTGAGAATAACAGTGCACTGCTATCTGTTGTATCTGTGCCAAAAATGGGGGAGATCCCACATTGTTTTTTACAATAATTTATTTTTTTATGACATGGGGTCTCCTCTATTTTGAATAAGCAGACCGCAGTGGGTTGATATTATCAGGGTGAGAAGAGCTATGGATATTTGACCCTTCTCAGCCTGATATCAGCCCCCACTGGCTATACCCTAGCCGATTAGCAAATAAGGTGGACCCATGTAATTTAAAAAAGAATATTTATTTATTTTTACACTTCCAGTTGTCACGATCAGGTTAGCAGCCAGATTGCTAGTATGAGGATTGCAGGAAACAGCAGACTGACTGCAGCCAATCACAGATGGCCACACAGAGGGTGGGCAGAGAAAGCAGTGAATATTCATGTGGTGTACTGAGCAGGCCAGAAAAGAGTCTGACTGATTTCTTAGCTTCCGGGAAACACAGAAGACAAACAGTCTTTCAACAAGCTTTATTTCTGTTCTGAACCCAAACAGTAACATGAACATATAGTTAGATGTCAAATTCCTTACCTGGTTTCTCCTATGTCTACATGAAGTTTAGCGGCATGGCTCCAATCAAACGCTCCGGTACGTGAGTCCACCCATCTCTTCAGCTCCATAATGCATCGGTCTCTGGACTTTAGCACTATGATGTGCTTGAAAAACTCACAGGCGGCGTAGAGATGATGAATTATGGATCCAATACTCAGGTCAATTAAGATGTCTCCTTTAATATGACCTGCAAAAAAAAATCTGTATGTTGAAACATACATAGATATGTATACGGGTAATAAAGTTTCAGTAACAGGATTCACTATAAATTATATTTCTTAAAGTGTAACCACTGTTTACATTTTTATTTAGTAATAATGTAGAGCAAGTGATTATAATAAACTTTCAAATATACTTTATAAGAGAAATCTGGAAGAAAACCTTTCAAAAACCTTTTAGAAGATGTCCCCACTAGGCTGTTTCTAAACATGTGTCTGACATATGCTGGTTGTCAGGGAAATCTGTCTTTAGTTGTCAGGGAAATCTGTCTTTAGTTCTAGACACTGAATATGGCCAAATAAAGGTAAGGGTGGGGGCTACACCACCCTACATTTCCTGTCTCATCTTTGTCTATCACCCTATCCGTCCTCTTCACTTTTCTGCACCTCCCTACATCTCCTCCCTCATCTCTGTCTTTCACCCACCTGTCCTCTCCAAAAATCTGCACTGCCCTACATCTCCTACCTCATGTGTGTCTATCACTCTACCCATCCTCCCCACAGTTCTGCACCGTCCTACATCTCCTCCTTATCTCTATCACCTTTACCCATCCTCTCCATAGTTCTGTACCACCCTACATGCCCTACCTCCTCTCTATAACCTACCCATCCCCTCCACAGTTTTGCACCACCCTACATCTCTTCCCTCATCTCTATCACCCTACGCATCCTCTCCATAGTTCTGTACCACCCTACATGCCCTACCTCCTCTCTATCATCTACCCATCCTCTCCACAGTTCTGCACCACCCTACATCTCTTCCCTCATCTCTATCACCCTACGCATCCTCTCCATAGTTCTGCACCGCCCTACATCTCCGTCCTCATGTATGTCTACCACCCTATCTGTGTTCTCTATTCCGCTAATGATATAAGACTAACATCTTCTAATTTCTTACCTCCTACTACTACCACTATAATCATGGCTGGACCATACACTACAGGCACTTTTTACCATATTCCATTCATTGTAGGCTTTTGAGCAGGGTCCACACTCTTCTTGTTTCATTTGTTGAATAATATACAAACAAGATTGCAATGACGACTTTTGGGGCCATAACGTTTCCTCACCACCAATCATCTCAAATATTTGTTACTGTACAATCTATTTCATCCCACACAAGTTACATCTATGGAGGGAACAATCTGCTTACCCCCGCTCATCACCCAAACCCCATAAAATCTAAATTTGCCCAATTCGTAGTTTAAACCAATATACATTAAGATAATTATACATACCCTCTGTGAAAGTTTTTGTAAGATTTATAATGGGAAATATCAGGGTATCCTCTGCAAAAACCATATTAGGGTTATCTGACACGTAATCCTCCAAATGTTGTCTGGAATCAAAGCCATTTTCATGGTAGATCTTATGGGAGCCTGAATCCATCATCTAATCTTGCATTATAGACCGGTTGACTCCTTTTGCTCCGGTGCTCAAGGTCTTTATATAGTCACAAGGAATCAGTTTACAAAGGAGTTAAGAATTTATTATCAGGTCATGAGTTGTCACATTCATTTATTCATTCATTTAGAGTCATGGGATCCTATGTTTACATTGTGATTGGATTCTTTAATAACCAAATCAATTTTATTGTAAAAGGAACAATAAAATAAAATCCCCATATACTTGTTTATTTGTTAGTTCTTTATTGGATCTCAAAAAGAACAAGTGACCAACCAAAACACACTATGGAAAGTGTCCGATTTGGAGCTCCAAGGACTTGGCCGCAGTCTATGTCAAATAACATAAGTATAACTTATGTAGGAGTTTGTTAAACTGAGCGTATTGGGAGACACTAAATGGGTAGAAGGATTGAGGCAGTCCGGGATGCAGAATTGTCCTGCCAGCCCGAGGTGAGGAGCGGGGAGGATGGGGTGGTGGTGGTGCTCTCTCACCTTCATGTCGGCCGCGTCGCCTGCTATTCTGCAGCTGCGGCCGCAAAGTAAAGCCAGCCGGCCTATTTCGGTGGGGGGGCGACCCTAAATGAGGGCAATACCACCAGCCTGGGGGGCACTTGCCCCCCTGCCACCTGGGCCAGTCCGCCCCTGTGTGCATCGACGGAACCTTAGTGACAGTCTGTCTTAATGGCGGATACGCCCGCCTGGCATTATTTACACAGTCCCCTGACATGGATTTCCTTTCATCCCACGTAGTCTCCTCAACGCATGCCTATCAAGACTTTATATTCCCATAATCGTTCTTCTGTAGGGGGTTAAAGTTTCAGCCCCACCCCCAGTTGCATAACTTGAAGCTTGTGATCCCCAATGTGAAAGCTCCAACAGAGCCCTCAATTATTTCAAATCTGCAATAGCATTAGTCTTTTTCTATTGGCAAAAGAGAATTTGGTACTCCGTGGTCTCGGACTGACCCTTTAAGTACAGGGAAAAGCACAAGCAAAGGACCTGAACACAAGCAACACCACTTAGGGAATAAAGACATTGCCTAGGCACCTCTCATGAGGGGAGAGTCACTTATGTACACAGAACCTCTCAGCAATAGGCTGAGAGGCACTTTTAGTCCAGAGTGCACTGGCCATTTTAAATGTCAGCAGGATGTGGTGAGCATCACCTAAGCGAGCTCCTAGAAGTACTCCACAGTGCCTGCACACTCCGTGCAAAGAAGACTGCAGGTGTGGAGACAGGAGGCATCTCTGGTTCGTGGACCTGGTGAGTAACCTCTATGGGAGTTGGGCTGAGCAGACCATACTGAGCCATGTCCTGGGCACCAACTTCCCTCCCTTTCCAGTGGAGACCGGACCCGGAGGCATAACAGAAACTGGTAAAACGTAACAGCAAGTATTAACAAACCAGATTACAGATCATACCCTCTTGTTGAGAAGACAATGCAAACAAAATAAACATGAGACGGTATGATTTGCTTTTTTATATATAAAGATCATTTGATGACAATGTCGTTGAATGATCTCACGACTCACTAGGTAAAGTTCATAACTCATGACTTGATCATTAATTACTAACTTTTAACCTGTTGACTTTGTGAAGATCTTGAGTCACACTGTCAGTGATACAAGACTAGATGATGGATACCTGCTCCTATGAGTTCTATGATGTTCATGGCTGTGATTCCAGAGAAGGTCTGGAGACTTACTTTTCAGACAAAGAAGAAATGAGATGTATGCTGGTCATCTTCTTGTACTCCGGTGTCCCCAGACTCATGCTGTGTCTCCTGCAGTTGTGTGGCACTCAGGGGAATCCCCTCCTCCACTTTTCCTTGCAGCCTGAGTTAAGGTACTGTCACACAGCACGATCTAGCCAGCGATGTCGGAAGCGATGCATGGGTGACCGCTCACTTCTGACATCGCAGGCCAGCTGTCACATGGCACGACGTTGCCGGTGACGCGGTGGCGATGTGGGCGGAGCCATCGCTCGCTGGGCTGGGCTCAGCCCAGCGAGCGATGGCTCAGGAACGCTGCGATATAGGCTGGATCGCGCCGCCAACAGTGTCAGACGGTGCGATCCAGCCTAATCGCTGGTTACAGGTTGACAGGTTTATGAACATGTTCATAAACCTGTCAATCTGCGACCAGCGGTAATTTGCAGTTTCGTCGCGCTGTCACACAGCGTGACGCACTTGCAATATCGCCCGCAACATCGCTGTTACGTCACTTTTCGGCGATGTCACGGGCGACATCGCCACGTGTGACCCCACCTTAATGGTGCTCGCTCCCCTGTCGGCAGCTGTTCCAAGCCCAGGAATGTATCTAGGCTGTCTTCTGGGCAGATTGATCCACCACCAGCTGCACTGCAGGTTTGTTGCATTTGGGACCCATAATATGGAGTAAAATCGGGCGTGCTAATGGTTAAAGTGCTTATTAAAGCTGAGGTTAGTGGGAGCCTCTCCTCAATGCGTCTTCTCAGTCCAGCATCCGGACACGCCCTAAACACATCTTTTTAAGGTGGCCTATCACGCTCCTTAATCAAAGTCCTTTAGGGCTCAGACACACTCTGCTACTTACATGCAAGTCTATCGGATGAAACTTGGAAGAGACTGGATCAGTGACCCTGAACGGCCTCTCCCTCTCTGGACGGGGAGTGTGGAGCTGCACAAAAACACAAGCAGCTGACATTCCCGTCCAGAGAGGGAGAGGCCGGTCAGCTGCACACAGGGACAAGCCGCCGTGCACCCACTGCAGATTGTGGACAAAGGGCAGCTGCGGTCTCCCTTCGGCTACCTGCAGGTTTCTGCAGGTCTGGAGGTGCTGTGTCCAAGGCCTATTTCACACATCTGTGCAAACCACAGACATGTGAGACAAGTCAATTTTTGGGCGGGGCATCTATCCATGTGCCACAGATTGTGGGACACGTGTGTTGTCTGTGTGCTATCCATGGATAGCACATAGACAGCCTGTCAGTGCATACCCACCCATCACATGACCAGTCACATGGGGGGGCCACAGATTCTGAACAACCCGGGACCCTGGCTACCCTTAATCCATCCCTGAGGAGAACACTTAGGGCGTGGCCATGCAATACTTAAAGATCTAGTTTTCCCTAACCTGGAAGTGCCTCTTAGCCTATCTCTGAATGGCAAAAAGCATTTAAGGCATCCTCCTCTATTGGGATGAGCTTGTTCAATGTGTCTTAGTTAGTTTGTGCTTTCTCTATCTAGTTTCAGGTCTCTGCTTTTTGAGCCCATCTATTGTGAGTTAACTTGTACCTTTTGTTTACATTCTATTCAGTGCATACCCACTGGACCCTCCTGGACTCGCCTCTACCTGCCAGTGCTTTTTTGCATCTACCACATTTGGTGTGCCTTCCTGAACCTGCTACTACTTCCCAGCATCTACCATACTCACTGTGCCTACCTGAACTTGTTCCATGCCTGCCTGCCATCTTGGGCATCCTACCTGCATGTAAGCGTATTCCAGCACTCTGTCCTGCTGCACCAGCTGCTGAGCTACCAGGTTTCCCTGGCATTGACCCTGGCAGCTACCTACCAGCCCTAGCCTATCTCCACTATATCTGGCTTTAGTAAAGACTCAGTGGCCATTCTGGGAAGCTTCTCCAGATCAGAGATCGGTGCCCTGATCTAGTGGACACACTTATCTTCTTGCTCACCTCGATGAGCCTCACAGATACATTTAGTTAAATGTCTGATACTTAAAGGGACTCTTTAACGTCATTTTTCAGTATGATACCAATAGCGCCCTTTAATAGTGCTCAGGTAGACATTTCAAAATATGTAAAACTCATTAAGGTACTCTGCGTAGTTCTCTTGCTATAAGCACCTACACACCCTGCAGGCAACTGTAAAAGTAATTGTCATGACTCCTGAACAGTCACAGTCTGTAAGTGTTATTTAAATATCTACGCCTTTCCCAGCTGGTATCTGTTCCTCCCCTCTGTGATTGAATCTCTGAATCTCCACTGAATCTCACAGGCTTCTGCAGGCTGCTAAGTAACATTACTACAGACTGTGCTATCTGTAAAAGATTTCTGTTCATATGAACATTTGTTTGCCTGCATACATGTATTGTGTGTGTCTACTGAGAAAATTATCAAATGTTCATATAAACACAAATAAATCTCTCAGAACACACGCTACACACATGCCTCAGATACACACAATGAAGATGCCAGAGCTGCATCAGCTAAGATCAGATCTGCTAAGAGCACAAACCTCCTCCCCCCTCCATTCTCCTCTGTCTGCAATGAGTCATACAGCATAACAGATCACAGGAGGGTAGTGGAGTGTAATGATGCATGAATATTCATTCCTTGGGGTGTGGGCAGCAGAGAACTCACTGTGATTGAAAGATGAAATTAATCTTTTATTTTGAAGTTTACACAGGATAGAAGGGAAGTAAAAATAATAGAAATACATGAATAGAGAGAGCTTAGAGGGAGGAATTAAAAAATGATAGCAGTTACATATGGATATTTGACCTGCAGATTAACTTTATCTTTGATACACTATGTAAATAAAGTAAAAAGAGAACAAAATCACAAGAAGTCGGGATTTCATAATGTTTAAGACGATCAAGCTACATCTTAGCATAATCATATGTCTACAGTAAGGTTTTATAAACATTAGATCTCACTATATTTAGGACATAAAATCTAGATTACTTATATTTAAAGAGGACCTGTCACCCCACCTGGTGCTTGGCAAACTGCATGCAGCATATCTACTGCATTCAGGGAAGGAGTCCCCCATGGCTCTAGCCCCCCTGTAAGCTTTCAAAAAGACGTTAGAAACTTTACTGATAAGAGGTCGCCTGGGTGGGATCATATTAAGAGGTCTGGGCTGCTGGCACAGTCCTCCAACCTTCTCCTTGAGTGTTCCGCCCCCTCTATGTGTCTGCCGCTGCCTCCTCTTCTTCTGAGTCTGCCCTCCTCTTTTCCTGCTCTGTGTGACATCAGGAGCAGAAGAGGAGGTGGCAGCAGACACATAGAGGGGCGGAACACTCAAGGAGGAGGCTGGAGGACTGTGCCAGCAGCCAGGACCTCTTAATAAAATCCCACCCAGGGGATCTCTTATCAGTAAGGTTTCTAAAGTCTTTTTGAACACTTACAGGGGGGCTAGAGACATGGGGGACCCCTTCCCTGAATGCAGCAGACGCGCTGCATTTAGTTTGCCATGCACCGCGGGGGGGTGACAGGTCCTCTTTAAAGAAACATCTTTGGATGTACTCACGTAAAGAATATTTCTTGATGCACAACAGATTTTATACTGAAAACTTTGCAATTACCGTATATTATCCTATAGTATATCACCCACACCATGAACTTGGCACTGAAAACAGAAATTAATAGGATTTTCGAAAAGGAAACTTTGTTACACATTTCATATTCCGTTTTCAAGCCTTACATATAAATACATGCAGACTTAACGTCTTGGTATTACTCAGCCCTACTCCTCTCTGTGAGCTGCAATCATTATGGCGGCCTTATAGTCAATAAGGTCACTCACTTCCGTTCTCTTCTTCACTATACAATTATCAATTACAAGCCCTGCATCAACCACAGCTTTCTTGGCAAAATCCTCATCATAATTAAAATAATTAACCTTTTCTTTCCCAACTGTAAAATATGTTGCCTCTAAATTCCCAATTAATATGAAGTGCCCTCCAGGTCTCAGTAACTTTACGAACTTCCCGAGATATTTCGTGAAATCTTCTTGGCCTGTGCTGGCAATATCCAGAACCCAAGCACTGACGACAGTATCTGCTAGTGGTAAGTTGATGGGATCCGTCATGTTGTCTTTCTTGAGGTCAGCTTTTATCATATGGTGAAGGGCTGATCGTACACTACCTTCCTTCTCCAGAGACAGGGCACTAAAAAAAAAATGGGGAAATAGGATTAATGTGATTGGTTTTATATAGGGATGAGCGAGTACCGAAATATTCGCAATCACTATACTGGTAACGAGTGCTTTGTAATAATCGTGTTCGTTACAAATAGCGACTACAATGCAAGTCAATGGGAAACGCGAGTAATTTTCTGCTGGACCCTACAAAGTGGTCTGGGGGCCTGAGGAAAAGGCTCAAATGGGTGGGAAAGTGATGAAACACAATGGGAAGAGCCTGGAGAATCTGCCTGCAGGCATTGCTGACTCACATATGGTTTGTGGGAATACCTTTGTCGCAGTATTACACCACTTGTATAGATACACATGAACAACTACTAAACCTAACCTAAAGTACAATGTACAGGTTAAAAAACAGTTTTTCCTGCATCACTTGTCTATAAGGCATCCAACGGAGAATAGAAAATAGCAACAATTCAACGGTTGATGATTAAGGCCTTTTTTTAATGTGCCAAACGGGTTACATGTGGTGCAAGCAGGGGGAGTTGAAACCTTAGACTACATTGACCAGCGACGTATCTACAGAGACACGCGTGGCCCGATGCAAGATGCACTCCGGGTCCCCTCTGGTGAGGAACGGGGGGGGTAGGGTGGCTACCGGTGTTGGCCGGGTGAGAAGCGGGTGGGGGGGCTGAGGGTGCTAGCGGTGTTGGCCAGGTGAGAAGCGGCGGGTGGGGGGTGCTAGTGGTTTTGGCCGGCGCGAGTACCTGCTTTGCCTGCCGGCTTGTACTTGTAGAGGAGTCAAGTGGCGGGCACAGCTGCGCGGCTGCAGGAAGTGACTTCTGTCACTTCCAGTCTTCCCTCCACTCCTCTTCCAGCGCTATCGCGGGTTGGGCCCGGTCTTAGCCGCGACCGCTGCGACTGCAGTAGTTACGCCACTGACGGTGACTGTTATATGCCTGTAGCGCTTCTACCAATCCTATCATGCAGCAGCCACAGCCAAGAGTTCACAGAAAGACTGTGTTCCCACAAACCTAAATGACAACGTCTCCACTGCTAGTAATTTGGCAATCTGCGAGTTTAGTATTTGTGCCAGTGAGTGCGTGGCTGGGTATTTTTACTTCCTTTCCAAGCTCTCAGGAATTGACAACTGAATGCTTCACTGGGATAAGGAAGTGGATGTGGTTGATGTTTGGTGTTTGTGAGCAACCGCAGTTTGTGGGCAGGAGGTATGAGTGCCTTTGTCCTGGACAGCAGATTCTGAAGGACATAGCACAGGAGACATGGCAGTGGTTTGACCCACAGACACAGATTTGGTACCCTGATGTTCCGCCTATTTACTGGAGTGCTTGGATGACATGTGGTTTTGCATACTGTTGGTGCTCAGGTTGCCTTTGCCCTGAGCTCTGCTCAACTTGGTATGGCAGAAACTACTGACTACAATGTTTTTCTCTGGAGGACTTTCAGAAAAAAACTTCCACATAGCGGATGAATTCTCCATTCCCTGACTTGGCCCACAGCAGGAGTGCTCTTGGGAACAGTTGACCAAGTTCACATCCTGGGCAAACCACTACCCCTTGGTGCCTGTGTTGGTGCTACATATCCATCTTCCTCTGTGTTGCTGCGAACTAAGCGAGTCAACGGTCCAGGTTGGATCAGTGGACTCATCATCGACCACCTCATGTTCCATCTTATACTTCTTCCCAGTTGAGATTGTATGCTGATCTGATGGCAACTGCGTTCTATCATCATCAGCCTCCACCTCTGGAGATAGTAAATCAGGTTCCTCAAAATGTCTTTCTTTCCTCAATGTGGTTCCCTGCGACCAGGTGGCCACAAAGGGAAGTGCAGCCAGGTAAGGCAAGACGGTTGACAAAACACCCACACAGATGCACACACCGACCCTACGTGAATAGAACAGAAACAGTGAGAGAGTCTTCCCAGGAGGTCTTGGGCTCCCTGGTGGTGCAAAATCCCATGAGGCATAGCCGTGAGGAGAGAAAGCCCACTCCATAGCCTGGAAATGACGGGAACGAGAAAGAGACTACAGGAGACCCCTCAGCTAAAAAGTTGCGAGGACAAGGGCCCGGCAGCCGCACACATTTTAGCTGACTGGAGGAACCCTGAGTTGGAGCATTGACAGACAGAAGGAGCCTGGGGTGCCCAAATATCTGAACCTGGTACACTTGAGGCTAGGCCACGACCAGAGAACCGGCTCTGAAGAGGTGACCGGGGATAATCCAGACCCTAATCACGAGACACACCGGTGTGGGACAGGTGCTTTATGACCTACAGCCTAACTTTCCACCACGGTCTAAGAACACATTTGTCATACTAGAACTGGTGACCCAGACTGTGAGGGAAACATTCACCCATGACTCCTCGACGACCAGACTGAACTCGTGGGTGAGGTACTACATTGAGACTGAAAGGCCTGAAAGGACTTTGAGGGAACAACCCAGAAACGCTACCTTAGCTGCACAGTTTGAGTTTCCAGGAGCAGTGTAAATTGTGTGAACTGTACACTGTGAACTGTTGTCCTGGAAAGACCTAAAGTAAAGTACCCAATAAGCTCATCATTGCCCGAGACTGTTTACTTCCAGCATCGCAGAAAAGTCCCACCTGAGGAGCCATAGACTGTCATCCCTGCACACTGGCTGGAGACCTGCAGCTTTGAAGTAAGTGAACTGCACTGCACACAATCCCTCACCAGGCCCGTCCATCACAACTACTCCTGCCTTGGGGATCCTCAGCCCTACCCGAGGAGGGCTTACCATCCACGCTGCCCCAAGTCACCATCCCCAACAGGAATATGGCAGCGGTGGTTCATTGCGTGGAAAGCACTGACTATCCACATGAGACCGCAGCGACTGAGCTGTGGTCCCGCTCCTGTAATATGCGCTGCTCCCGCTGGTGATTGACAGCGAGAAGCAGTGCATATTACAGGAGATAATGAACGGCCCCACGTGACTATGGGGCCGCTGCTGCGACCTCCTGACAGCCTCCTGAGAGCCCCTGGCCCCCCCCCTCCCCCACCGCACAACAGTATTGTTTCACATTATAAGAGCCCCCTCTTTCCCCCAAAATGTGGGGGAACAAAAGAGCGTTTTATAATGTGAAAAATACAATACATAAAAAATTAAGTTGTGCACACGTCCCAAAAGAGCAAATACAAGACACAATAGCAATAAATAAATAAATGCTGAAATATGCCAATATATAAACATAACTCATAAGATGACAGACCCAAATTCATAATGAAGGAAACCTCTTCTGCGCGCCCTAACGTACGTTTCATGACTTGCTTCCTGTATGCCACATGTATTTTTTAATACATTTATTTGTGTGATTAATAATATTTGTTGCTATTATTTTTATTAATCTTTATTTATTCATATTGGAGTATTTTGGGGGGGTTATAACATTCATGAAGGGTCTGGATGCCTTTCTTGAAAAATGTAATATTACAGGTTAGGCTGTGTTCCCACAATCAGTATTAGTATCGTTATGGATGCAGCATATTTCCGCTGCATCCAAAACGTTGCATTCAACAGTAGAAGCACAGTGGATGGGATTATAGAAATCCCATGCCCACTCAGTTGGTTTTCTCCTTAGCATTAACTAACCCGTAGGGTGGCTTGTTCACAGCATGTCAATGCCACTATGCTCCCAATGCTGACCGTGGGCACAGGGTGGCTGTATTCATCCGTGGAGATGCCCCATGACCCCACAGGATGCAGTGTCTCCATATTATGTGCACATACCCTTATGTGCAGTAGATTCTGTGATGTGTTTTCCACATGGGGATTTTGCTTTCCTCTGGATCAATATGATGATCTACAAGTTGAACTTAATTTACTTAGGATTAGCTTTAACTTTAAAGCCCCCGTCACACTAGGCGACGGGCTGGGGATGTCGGCGACTGGCGGGTGCGTGCACGTTTTAGGCGCCCCGCCAGCGTCGTCCTCCCCCGTTTACACGGGGCGACACCTCCAGCCTCGCACCGGCGAGCAGTCAGTCGCGGTGTCTGGAAACCCCAGCGGCGAAGCAGCACAATGGGAGCCTATGGCTCCCATCGCCTGACAGCTCACCGGTGGCCGGTTACATGGGGCGATGTGTGCACATCGCCCCATGATGGTCGCCTGGTTTCAGAGCACTGCTCTGAAACCAGGCGACCGCTCGGCACCGCCGACATCACCCCTTTACATCAGGCGACGTAGGGGCGATGACGCCGACGATAGGCCACGTCGCCTCTGTAATGGGCGGCGATGTCACCCCATGTGACGGGGGCTTAAGGGTGTGTGCTCACGGCCAGGAATTGCAATGTTTCGCATGCAGCATATTGCTGCTGTGTTCAAAACGCATAGTGGATGAGATTTCAAGAAATTCCATACTCACTGTGCTTCTCCCGACTTCTCAGACTTCTGCATCTCCACAGTATGTTAATTTCATGCTGCGGAGT
The DNA here is from genome assembly GCA_033576535.1 of Allobates femoralis. Classification (NCBI taxonomy): domain Eukaryota; kingdom Metazoa; phylum Chordata; class Amphibia; order Anura; family Aromobatidae; genus Allobates; species Allobates femoralis. Next base: position 31,488,290 of record JARQOC010000009.1, on the reverse strand, counting down.
CATAAGAGATAACCTTCGGGTGAACGCAGGGACAAGCCACCCTGCACCCACCACAGATAGTGGGCACAGGATGGCTGCGGTCTCCCTGTGTGCATGCGGCTTCCCGAAGGTCTGGAAACATTATGTCCAAAATGAAGTGCCTTCAGATTGTCAGCACACAGCCTAAAAACGATGAAACATATCCAAAATGTTCCTCTATATGACTAGTTTGAATGAAACTTAGCAATGAAAGTGGATTTTCCTAATTTTTGGACAAATGCCTCACCGGCTTTCTGCATCTACTTCTGTTTGAAAGTTTGCAGCATAGCTCGAAGTAAACATTCCTGTACAAGGGTCCACCCGACTCTTCAGCTCCGTGAGGCATCGGTCACTGGGCTTAAACATTATGATGTGCTTGAAAAACTCGCAGGCTGCAAACAGATGTTGCATCATAGAACCAGAAGTAATATCAATCAAGATGTCTCCTTTAATACGACCTGCAGAAAAAAAATATTAACCATTACAATACACATACAAATGTTAAAATGTTCCAAAACCAGGATTACTAATTATCTAAGTACACTTTCCACTATAAATTAGATCTCTTAACACTGGAAAGAAAATTAAACATTCTGTTTTATCCAAAAATTAAGTTATCACCTATACATGATAGGGAATAACCTGCTGTGTGCTTCAGGTTTGTCATAGGACCCTTAATGATCCCGAGAAGTTGGACCTGTAGACCTGTACGTAATGCAGCATAGATGTACGTGATTGACCTCCTGTTCTTTCCTTGTTTATTGGAATGAAAAGCCCCCAAAAAGAAAAGTGCCAAATTTGCATTTAGTTATTTTCAATTATAACCAATAGAAAAAGAATAAGATCGAAAGAATAAGATACATACCCTCGTTAAAAAGGTTTGTAAGACATTCCAATGGAAATTTGATGGAATCCTCTCCAAAGACTATGTCTTCTTTATCAGAAAAGTAACTTTCCAGACGTTTTCTGGCTTCAATGCCCTCTTCATGGTGGAACGTAAAGGCACAGGAGCTCATTGTGTAACCTTGTATCACAAACAGGGTGACTTCTACACCGGTGATCAAGGTCTTTATGTGTCATAAGAACTCAATTTGCAAACAGCCTCAGTAAGAAGTAATTATCGGGTCATGAGGTATCATCTTAGTTGAAAGAGTCATGGGACAATAGTATGATACGGTGAACAAATAATCTTCTATACTGTATGTATTTATTTTAATAACTTGTGAACTTTTTGACATTTTTTCATGTTAGACCCACAAACTCAAATGTATTTTATTGCGATTTTAAGTTTTTAAGTGATACCAACACTGAGTTGCAAGTATTTGTGAAGTGTAAAGGAAATTGTACTTGGTTTTCTAAATATTTTCAAAAATATTAATCTGAAAATTGTGATGTGCGCTTGTATTCAGTCAATACTTTGTAGGACCATCTTTTGCTGCAGGTACTGCGGCGACTCCTTTGGAAAATGTCTCCCCAGCTTTGAACATCTAGAGGTGACATTTTGTCTCAATCATCTTTGCACACTAGCTTTAGCTCAGTGAGATTGGGCATGAACAACAATTTTTAAGTCTTGCCATAGATTCGCAATAGGATTTTGGCCTGGACTGTGATCGGGTCATTCACAGGCATGATCTAAATCCTCTGTCGTGTGTATGAAATGTATTTAATTCATTCGGACTGACGTGGGTTAATGTCTGTTTTTCTCTGCTGCTGTTGCTGGTCAGGAGATGTGATTTTTCTGACCACTCCTCAGCCATTAAAAAACACATGACCCATCACCTGATGTCATTTATTGTCTTCTTTGCATGCCCTTACTGGTGTGTGGAGTTCTCCTACTGCTGTTGGAAATTTGATGTCTTGGAGCAGAGCCATTGAAGCCTTTTGAAGTCTGGCTTCTACCTTCATATTGTGATGTCCTTTTTGTCTTACCCCAGTCGTTCTACCTATTCCCATGTGTTTTTACGTTAGTGGTGACGCCTTGTGCATTCATCGGCCTACCCAGTAGCCAGGATTTCCTTAGGTGACAGAAAGGGACTAGACATGGACAGCGGTAGAGGGAAAAACCTGCTCAGGGATGTTAGGGCAGGAAGGGACAGACACAGGCCAGTGTTAAGGCCTTCCTTCCCTTTACTATCCTGCTGGTGATTTATGTTATGCTGTGCCGACATCTTTCCTCTCCGCTTGTGACACTTACATTGTAGCTCTTGCAGGATGATTAGGGTCGTCCTCCTTGAAGGTCAACCTACTCCCCAGTCTCAAGTAGCCTAAAACAGGTTGTCCTACAGGACTGCCCTGTACTTAGCACTTTCCATCTTCTCCTCAACTCTGACCATCTTCCCTGCCCCTGCTGTAAAAAAGCCTCCACACAGCATGATGTTACCTCCACCATGTGTGATAGTGGGAATGGGGTTTTCATGGTGATCTGCAGTGTTAGTTTTAGACACATGTAGAGTTTTGCACTTAGAATAAAAAGTTCTACATAGGTTTGCTCTAACCAGAGCATCTTCTTCAACATACTTTCCATGTCTCCTACATGGCGTTTTGCAAACTGCAAATTGGACTTCTTATGGGTGGTTTTTAGTGATGATCGAACAGTAAAATGCTCGGGTGCTCGATGCTCGGGTCGAGCATCTCAAGATGCTCTGGTGCTCGATTGAGCACCGAGCCCAATGTAAGTCAATGAGTGATAGGCTCCGCCCACAGACTTCCAGCTATAAAACGAGTGTTTCTGGGAAAGGGCGGGAGGGTGGGCTTTTTCAAATCGTCACAGCATATAACACCTTGCTGTGCCCTCCAGAGGGACCCTAACAATCAATCTGCTCTCTGTGAGGTGCCAGATCACTGTGTGCACTGAAGGGAGCTGTCTATTTGTGTCACATCGATAATTATTAGTGAAGAGTCCGAGCATCTCAGCGGTACTTGGTGCTCGTCGAGCATCCCGAGTAATGGGATACTTGTATGAGTAACAAGTAGCGCCGATCATGCTCGCTCATCACTAATGGTTTTCTATGAAGTCTTTCTTCTTAATACTCTTCCATGAAGGCCAATAGCTGTTCTGTGAAAATATTCTCTTCACTGAGCTGTGGTTAGAGATGAGCGATGTTCGATTTGAAATGTTTGCCAATCTCAAATTCGAGCTGTTTTGGGCGGTATTCAAGTCATTAAATTCAAGTCAATTAAACAATTAGCTTGAAATTCGGCATTTCTAGGTTATGTTCGGTCACCAAAAGCATACCTGGCTTTTCACACTAACACTGATCTTCAATCTTAATATCCATTTTCAGTGTATAGTGTGCGGGGTAGTAGCAGTGTGATTTACACAGTAGTGTAGCCCACTTGTGAAAAGCTACACCGCCAGTGTACTTCCTTACTAATTTTTAACTGCACCTTGGCCACATCTGACTTCTGGTCAAGTCGCAGCGTGCCAAAAACTATTAGTGTAGGCCACCTATAATACTCCTGGCCAGAATCCAACTAGATGGGTGTGACCTTGCTCAATACATTTTCATTTAGTCAGATTCTGGCTGGGCTTATCAGAGCCGTTCCCAACTCTGATACCGGAGAATCTTCAGACTGCACAGTGCGATGTGAGACTTCACAGGTCTGCAGTCACATAGCTCATGCACCATCTTTGCACTATATGTTTGTGCATTTTGGCTCTACATTAGATAGACTCATAGTTTTTTTCATGCAATTTTTAGTCTACATATCTGTTATCGTGATTTTGTCAACTCTGCATATATATTTTTTGGGTTTCTTATGCTTGTTTTGTGCACTAGGAGCAGGAAACCAGGCAGAGTAAATGAAAGCAGAATACTCTACCAATATCTAGATGCTGGGGTGAGGTTTATAAATGCAGAAAGACAAAATGCACATGAAGCAAAGTATGCCATCTTGGAGGAGGGCACAAAAGGTAATCAAAACACTCGGAGTCCTGACAGTAGCCATTAGTCATGGCCACTCCAGCATCATTTGATCTCAAGTCAAATCTGCTGTCTCCATATGATAACACAACAGGAGGTAAGAATATGCTCCCAACAATGTACATTTACATGAGCATACCCAAACAGTTGAACTTTGTATGTTCTAGGTAAACCTTACTGTTAGTGGATGATCGGTTCTCCGGATGATCATGTATTGTCAATGTTTGTTGAAGACGACTGATTTACATGGAAACTTTGCTAATTCTATTCACAAAGTAATCATGTGAAGTCAAATGGTTTCATGATGTCTCCATTTTTTATATTATATAAACATTTAAAAAAATTAATCCTTACAGGTAGATGTTTCTTATTCCAAGGGTTCTAACGGCATTTTGGAATTTTTGATTTTCTTTCTTTTAGAAACTTCTGCAGCCAGACATCACTGGAAAGTTTACAGTGAAATAACATTTTCATAACATAAAAATTAATTTGGTTTATGCCATATTTGATTTTGGTTGTGTCTTTTCCTGGGTCACCAACATTTTTTCAAAATGCAGTAAAGCCGGCTTCACATCAAGGTTTTCAGCAGTCAGGTTCTGTCCGGTTTGAACCGTACAGAATCTGATCTTCTTGGGGTCTCCTTGTTGCATTCTTCCTAAACTTCCCAGACCTCCCTGAGCATGATGCCTACACCTGTCCCTCATCCCCCTGTTCCTGATCAATGATGAAGCTTAAAATGCTGTGCCAGGCCTTTTCCCAGGCTGTGCCCGATGTTAAAACATTTGAACTTTGGGGAATAGATGCCACTTTTCCAGGTGTCTGCCCATAGTTGAAGCCGTTTTGGCAGCTTTTGGGCCTTTGTGAAGGTGTTTTCTATGCCTTTGGTTTCGCATACCATTGAATTCAATGATGTTCCGGATGTTCGAAGAACGTTTCGCTGAACTAGTCTATGACCTTCTTGCCGTTCGGTGAAGCGAATCTGAACTTCAAAAGGTTCGCTTATGTCTACTCTTAATATATTTAGGACATAATCTAGAACTCTCATCTTAGAGATCCCCTGAAGTATCAATGTAAAAGGTATTTCTTCTGAAATATGATGCTTATCACATTTCATTCCGAAAACAGAAGAATTATGTTATGTACTAGGACCACTAATAACAAATTACCGAAATCAACATCATATTTTAATGTTTTCAAATTTACAAATTACTCAACATACTTTTAGGTTTTTACTTGTTTGTTATCTTTGTGAGCTGCAATGAATATGACGGCCTTATAGTCAGTGAGGTCACTCATAGCCGTTCTCTTCTTCACTGTACAGTTATCAATTGAAAATCCTACATCCACTAGAGCTTTCCTGACAAAATCCTCATCATATTTGAATATGTGCATCTTGTCTTTCCCAATTGTTGCATATGTTCCCTCTAAACATCCAATTAGTATAATGTGTCCTCCAGGTTTCAGTAACCTACAGAACTTCTTGAGATTTCTCATGAAATCATCTCTATCTTTGCTGATAACTTCCAGGAGCCAACCACTGATGACACAATCGGCTGGCGGTAAGACGATCGGATCCATCATATTCTCTTTCTCGAGGTCACACTTCATGACGTGTTGAAGAGCCGATCTCATTTTATCTTCTCTTTCCTGTGTCTGTTCACTGTAAAAAAAAAGAAATCAGGAAAATGGAGAAAGTTTTTGTCTCACAGTCTGTTCTGGTTGTGTAGTGACTTACATGGGAAATAGGCAATACACCAAAAAACTGCACACGACCCTGCCGACTATTGTACAGACTAGATATTTCAACACCTTAATGATTTCTGTGTGAGCTGGGATAGACCTAAACACAGACTAAGGCTAGGGTCACACTTATAAATAGAATTGTGTTCACCGCATCCAGATCCAGATCAGGACCTCGGACAGGGCACATACTATACCTACAATAGCTATAGTAAGAGCGCTGTTCTCAGAGGAGCCGGCGCCTTCATTCATAATCATGTACAGCAGCCGACAGGAGTCAGCTACTGTACATAAGAGATTAAATCATTATTTGGCTAACTGAGTGGGTGTGAGTGGGTGGTAGGTCTCTAGGGGGGGTTGGGCACCCCTAAAGACAGTATAGACACATTTATTAATAAAATTAAACATGTTAACATGCAGAGAACACTCTGCTTATCCCGGAAGGCAGCCGGGATAAGCAAAGTATATGCGGTAACCACATTGCTCAGAATTACACATCCTGAGCAATCCGGTTACTGCATTGTGGATCAGAGAACCACTCCGAAAACTGCAGCCTGCATGATTTTTCACGCAGGCTGCAGAGCCGGAGGCAGTAACCGGATTGCTTGTGAAGCAATCCGGTTTTTATAATAGGCTCCTATGAAGAGCGTTTCCTGATCCGGTTTTGAGCTTTTTAAAAGCTCAAAACCGGATCAGGTTTTTAAAAAAAAACGGAAATGTGTCCCTAGCCTAAATGAATGCAATTTTGACCTATTCTGCCTGATCGGCCATGGAGTGCTTCACGTTCCCCATAAGGAACAGGAGGCCGGAGTAGAGTGCAATTTACCCAAAGAAGGGAAGGTGTGCTGAGATAGAACGTGATTCCAGACTGAGTAAAACAACAAACTAAATAAACTATAAGAAAAGGTATATACTGCTAAAGAATATGCCACCTGCTCCCTAACAACCATCAGAAGAAGGTAGGTGCAGAGTAAAGAACATAAACAGCAGAGAGAACCCTATCTGGTCTTCCTCTGATTGGCATAAACGGCTGGACATGAAAAAAGGAGAATACCACCAGCAGGGTGAAAGTATTTAAAGCCTTACCCAAAAGTGATTGGGCAGACAAACGAGTAAATGAATACATTTTGTCTCCACGTTAGTTCCATTAGGGTGTTTGCTAAGGCTCAGCAGACAGAGAAGTTGACCACAGAGCACACACTCTAGGGGTCAAACCCAGACATATGACACCATCATGGCATTAGCGCTTTGGAGATAGCGCTGGACTTTCAATACAGGGGGTAAGACTTAAATTTAGGCAATCTATTAACACAACAACGCTCAAACCAGTACCAGATGCGTACCTATGAATAATAGGTAAAGCTGCAAGTACAACAAAGGCCTCGTGCCACGGCTTTCAATGTAAGAACACCAACAAAGTATACATACGGTTGTTGCTACTGCACACTGAGGGGCTAATAAGCCAAACTGATGTGTAATTCTTAAGATAGAAAAATATTAGAATCTGAGAGTCCTCAGTGGTTGATACCTTTTAATGGCGAACTGAAAAGATGGTAAACATAGCAAGATTTCGAGACACTATAGCCTCTTCATCAGGAATAGTGTCTCGAAAGCTTGCTATGTTTACCATCTTTTCAGTTCGCCATTAAAAGGTATCAACCACTGAGGACTCTCATATTCAAATATTTTTCTATCTACTGGCTAACACGGTATAAACATTCAGGGGCTGACCGGCGCCGCAAGCCCTGGGTGGCAATATTTTACGCCAGCCCTTTGGTGAGGACCGGGGGGGGGGTGCTATCGGAAATCTTTGACAGCCCATGCATGTACCCCCCCAGCCTGTAGGTGAGCACCGGGGGGGATGAACCATGTGCTGTTGGAGATCTTCGGTGGCCCATCACAGTCCCACCAGCCCTCAAGTGAGGTCCGGGGGGGGGGCGGCCCGTTTCTGTGGGTGGGCGGCGGTAGGTGGGGGCTATACCACCGGCCCGGCGGGCACTTGCCCCCCTGCCACCTGGGCCAGTCCGCCCCTGTAAACATTACATTTTTTACCCCAAGATATAGCAAGTCAATCAATAATAATATTAAAATAGGAATAATTACCTTGTGATGGATAAACCAACAGAAAAAAGGTTGATCGGAGATCAAGGTGGTATTGAGTTGGCCGTACTACAGGTGTGCAAAAAGGTTTCTTAATTTCGCTATGTATGGCATCAAGCTAGATAATATGTAATATATCAGTGGATGATGGTGAATACCTTTACTGGTAATCTAGGGTCTGGCCAGGGGATTAGAGGGTTAATGCAAAAGTTTATAGCAGGTCTCCTGCCAGATACCTTAAGCTGAGATATGGCACAAAATGTGCATTCACAAGTGCTGGCTCAGTGGATCAAAGTAGACATTCTAACAACATCTACCTTTGATCCACTGAGTAGTGATGAGAGAACTTTCCTCGAACATGATCGCCAATCTCAAATCCAGACCGAATTTAGCAAATTTCGTTCGGCACCTCTAAGTCGAGCATTTTGGTGAAAAGCTGGGGAATTCGGTGAACATTCGGTAATGCTTCAGACGCCATTTTCTGGGGCAGGTGTGGGCTGCAATTCACAGCGGAGGGGCACCAGAAAGCTTGGTACACCTTGTGCTGAGGAGTCACACCCCCAGCTGCCTAGTTGTACCTCTCTTGAAACCAAAAATATGCCCCATGTCATTTTTTTAAAATTATTTCATGAAATTCATGAAATAATTAAAAAAAAGGGCTTCCCTATATTTTTGGTTTCCAGACAGGTAAAAATAGGCAGCGGGGGTAGGGGGCAGCCCGTATCTGCCTGCTGTACCTGGCTGGCATACAAAAATATGGCGAAGCCCCGTGTTATTTTTTAAAAATTATTTCAAGGAATAATTTTATAAAAAGGGCTCAACTATATTGCAGCTTTTGTGCTTTTTTGGGCCAGGAGATTCAGATGAACACATTGAACACAATGCATGAAGTTTTGTGCCAAAAGTGCAACAAAAGAGCATGAAAACCATGGCAAAAACTGCATCATAGTTTTGGTGCGCCAATTCTCTGTGATAGTGTCTGTGATTGCCTGTTGGGTCCCTCTGCAGTGAATATCCAGGGCTTTAAAGAACGGTCTCAGAAGTACAAGCAGATGGATGCCGGTAAGTATATGCTGTTTAATAAGTATCTTCTTTCTTTTTCAGCCTCCTAGCCCCCATCTCATAACTTTACAGTCTGAGTTTGGGGTTCGAACTCAAGTTCGAGCCACTTTTGGCCCCAAACCTGAACATTAAAAAAAGTCCGGATGAGTTCACTGAACCCAAACATCGGTGGGTTCGCCCATAACTAGTGGTCAGCTGATCTGATCACCATAGCAATCTCGTCACATGACCAGATCGTGTCAGCTGATCTGGACACCTGACTTGATTATTATGGTGACCAGATGAGCTTCCGTGTACGTCACTCACCACCAGCTTTGTTTTAGATGTGTGGTGACTCTCTGAAATCACCATTCAGGTAAACATTGTGGTCACTAATCATAGCGGGTACCATGGTTATCTGAGCTGTTCTCGAGTGACTTGAGCGAGTCAACGCTTACGGACAGAGCTTGCAGAGGGAGTGAGAGGAGCGCAGGTATGTGGACCGGAGCAATCAAGTAGCGGAGACACAGTAAAATGATCTGTGTGTCTGTATGGCAGCTTTCGGACACCTTTGAAGGTGTTTTCAATGCATTTAAGGTTTCCTGCTATTGATTTCAAGTGTGAATGGGGAACGTTCAGTGAACAAGTCAGCGAACACCCCGCATTTGGAGAACAAATCCTAATGCAAAGACTCAGGTGTTCGTTCATCTCTACCACTGAGCCAGCACTGGCTAACACACATTGTCTGCCATATTTACCAACATCCTCTGGTGTATTATATTATCTAGTTTGATGCCACCGATCTACAGTCCAACACAATGTACCGTACTGCGCTCTTTCAACATTACTCATTATTATACAACAGCACGAGAATATAGATCTGAGTGGATAAGAGTAGACTTTTCTACTAAAATCGGAATTTAAATTTTTAATACTCTACCAAAAGAATCTATGATAAATATACGGTACTTTGCAAAATGACAGTGATGTTTAATTTCCTCATTTTTGGATATATATATATCACCTGCTTCCTTCTTTCATATCTACATGACGTTTTGTGGCATGGCCCCAATCAAACGCTCCGGTACGGGAGTCCACCCATCTCTTCAGCTCCATGATGCATCGGTCTCTGACCTTCAGGACTATGATGTGGTTGAAAAAATCACAGGCGGCGTATAGATGATGAACCAGAGACGCCTGACTGAGGTCAATGAGGACTTCTCCTTCGATATGACCTGCAGAAATTAAAGTGTAAGTGTCATTTCATTGAAAAATAAAAACAACAAAACTGCACTGGTTGGTCATGATGGGTCACATAGCTGCTAAGATCATGCTTTTTTGTGCCTTGTGACTTATTTTCTCACATTTTTCTGAGCTCTGAGCAGCTGATTGGGAGCTGTGCACAGTGTGTGTATTTTCACAACTTTTGAAAGCTGGCTGACAGTGAGCTTGGTGGGGAGCTAGAAGACAAGGGGTTAACAGATTGTGACTGAGCTGTTTCTGAGAAGTTTGCCATGATCCTGACCTTCTGACATTGCTTAGGAACTGTGCTGTAGCCTGAGCTAATCTGATACATTGTCTGCTCATGAGCTGCAGTCAACAGTGTAGGCCACGCCCCTTACCTTATATGGTTACATGCCCCATATTCACGGTGAAGACGGTTCCGACTCAGAATGAACATATGTCTGCTTAACACACAGTCTATTGGGGACACCTTGTGGAAGGTTTATGAATGGTTTGAATTCAGAATTTTCCAATGCAGTGTATTGGAAAGTTTATTAAAATAACTTGCTCTACATTATTATTAAATAAAAATGTAAATTGCGGTTATACTTTAAATAACTTAATCCTTTTGCGACATGACCAATTTGCATTTTTTTTGCATTTTTCATTTTTTGCTCTCTTTCTTCCAAGACACAACTTTATTTTTCTGTTCACATAGACATTTGAGGACTTGTTTTTTTAAGAGACAAGTTGTACTTTCCAATGAGTTCAATAATTTTTCCACGAATGGGGAACAAGTTCTAAATGGGGTGAGATAACAAAACAAAATTCTAACATTTGTTTTTGGGAAATTGTGTGATAAAAATCCATCTGCACTGATTATGTTGTTGGGGGTCCAATGGGCGACAGTGCATGCACTTAGCCATTTAGGTGTCTCAGTCAGTGATTGACAGTGGCATTTAAATGGTTAAACAGCATCGAGCAGAGCTAGCTCTGACCACTACTACTACAGGCAAAAGCTGGCTGTGCACGATGATTCTGCTGGGTATTGTGGGGATTCAGTTCCTGAGACATTTGTGGTGTAGGCTGCAGGTGCATGGGCCTGAGTTGCCTTAATTCACTTGTACTGACCTGGCACCTTGGAAGCAGGTCTGAGATGTATAAGGTGAGTGCTAGTTTTATTTGGTCCACTTTATGTTCATGTTTGAAGTCGCATGACACAATAAAAATTAAAAATTATAGAATAGGACCACCCTATCTGAGAATGCCTTGACGTTGGCGGGGTGGCTCAAAAGATTATTTAATCTTTTGCCAAATGTCTAATTTTTTTACAGTATGGAAATAATATGTGTCTTTACACAATTTGTTTTTCAGTATTTTTTCTGGCTGTGCTGGCTCCCTGTGTTTCTCACTTAAAACAATGTGTTGCCAACTCCATGGTTAACATTTAAAGTGAAAATCCGCTGCAACACTAGACAGTATATGTATAGGGAATAGCATAATGGCTAAATGTGAATAGCAGGGCTGTCTGCACAGCTAACAAAGACATAGGGAAAAAACATGGCAGAAACTGCTTGTGAATCTAAGTAAAATTGAGAAATCTTAGCTTAAAGCAGCGGCCGCTGCGTCAAGAGCCCGATAACCACGTCACGGTTTGCAGCGGATTTTTACTTTAAATGTTAGTCTTTTTTTTTTTGCTTGCACCTAGACATAAGGTGATGCCAGTCTTTTACTATGTATTTGTAACTCCATGGTTAAGACCTATTCTCAGGTCAAAACACGTTGGGTTACTATACATTTTTTGTAATCATGAGTGTATCCAAACTGCCTGACCTTTTTGCTAACATGTTTTTAACATGAAGAATTAAACAGATGTTTTAAGAAACCTTGGATTTCCTGGGATCATTTGTCCAAAAAGACACTGGATGCTTATTGTTTTGTGTATTTTAGGATGAGGTCCACAAAAGCTTTGAATGAGTATTCCAATCTCAGCTTTTCATGGACCACACAAATGATGGAGTACAAAGCAGTGGCCTCCTACAGAAATGACTAAGGGTGCCTTTACACGTTGCAACCGCAGTGAGAATTATTGAGGGCCAGGGGCTGGCTGGGGCCTCTGGCCCCGGGTGGCAATTCTGGACAGCCAGCCCTGTGTTGACAACCGTCGGGGGGTGCTATCGGAAATTCTTGAGGACCGGGGCGGGGGTGCTGTCAGAGGTCTCTTACCACCTCCAACTCTCTATTGCCGCTGGCCGCAAAGCTACGCCCACGGCCTGCCCATTTCTGTAGGGGGGCGGCCCTAGATATGGGCTATACCACCAGCCCATGGGGCACTTGCCCACCTGCCACCTGGGCCAGTCCGCCCATGTTGAGGGCAATAAGTCACCCTGCAACAATCGCCGTCCAAATCCCTCCCAATTATGACGTGTAATTGGGGAATTTGGCGGCGATTTGTCGCCTCGCCACGGTTGCCTAATTTCAGAGCCTGCTCTGAAATCAGGCGACCATGGCGAGGTGACAAATCGCAGCCAAATTCCCCAATTACACGTCATAATTGGGAGGGATTTGGACGGCAATTGTCACAGGACGACATATTGCCATCAATATTCCTTGCCGCGGTTGCAGCGTGTAAAGGTACCCTAAGGGTACCTTTACACGCGGCTACATTTCTAGGGTGGCTACAGGTAACTTACTGGTTGCAGTGAAATCATGGAGAGATTATTCCATTTGTACACAGCAACAAGATAGAACCTTGTCTCCATGATTTCACTGCAACCACTAAGTTACCTGTAGCCACCCAAGAAATGTAGCCGCGTGTAAAGGTACCCTTAGAGTTACGAGAAAAGTGTAGGACCGTGCGACCCTGTTTCCATAAGTCCAAAGTTACAAAAACACTGTGCAACGCTATTGAAAATGGCATCAGATCAAACTGGTGAACTAAATGTTTCCATATAACAGAAGATGTTAAAGTAATCCCCTCCATAATTGAAATGTAATAACTCTTTTTCGCACTCAACAGTTTTTTCAAGGTTCGGGCTATTAAGAAGCAGGAAACAATGACTCTACTAAACCCAACAACCTAAGCAACCTTCATGGTAACCAATGACAAGAGCGTTACCCAACTTTCTTTGGTTTCTAATAATAATAAACCTTAGCCTTCAAAAAAAGCAATGTGACCATGATGTATGATTATGAAGATACATACCCATTGTGAAAGTTTTGGTAAGATTTTCAAGTGGAAATATTATGGAATCTTCAGCAAAGGCCATCTCTTCTTTATCTGAAAAGTAAGTCTCCAGCGTTTGTCTGGAATCTACGCCATCCTCATGGTAGAGCTTAAAGGAGCAGGAATCCATCGTCTAGTCTTGTATCACAGACTGGGTGACTCTACACCGGGGCTCGAAGTCTTTATGTGATCAACATGAATAAATTTACAAAGAGGGGAGAATTAATTATCAGGTCATGAGTTATCAGCTTCAATTAGAGTCACAGGATCGTATAATGAGTGTCTGTGATCAAATGATATTTAGATAGACAAAAAAAAAGTAATTGTCTATTTTTCAGTCTGCATTGATTTCACAAGATCATCTACAAAGAAATGATTCTAAAGGTACTGTTACACACTTTAATGTCGTTAGGATATCTCCAACGATCTCGGGGGCGAACGCTCGTTTAGGACATCGTTGGTGAGATGTCACACGTACAGTTGTGGCCAAAAGTATTGACACCCCTGCAATTCTGTCAGATAATACTCATTTTTTTCCTGAAAATGATTGCAATCACAAATTCTTTGGTATTATTATCTTCATTTAATTTGTCTTCAATGAAAAAAAACACAAAAAGAATTGTCCTAAAGCCAAATTGGATCTAATTCCACCAAACATAAAAAAGGGGGTGGACAAAAGTATTGGCACTGTTAGAAAAATCATGTGATGCTTCTCTAATTTGTGTAATTAACAGCACCTGTAACTTACCTGTGGCACCTAACAGGTGTTGGCAATAACTAAATCACACTTGCAGCCAGTTGACATGGATTAAAGTTGACTCAACCTCTGTCCCGTGTCCTTGTGTGTACCACATTGAGCATGGAGAAAAGAAAGAAAAGCAAAGAACTGTCTGAGGACTTGAGAAACCAAATTGTGAGGAAGCATGAGCAATCTCAAGGCTACAAGTCCATCTCCAAAGACCTGAATGTCCCTGTGTCTACCGTGTGCAGTGTCATCAAGAAGTGTAAAGCCCATGGCACTGTGGCTAACCTCCCTAGTTGTGGACGGAAAAGAAAAATTGACGAGAGATTTCAACGCAAGATTGTGCGGATGGTGGATAAAGAACCTTGACTAACATCCAAACAAGTTCAAGCTGCCCTGCAGTCCGAGGGCACAACAGTGTCACCCCGTACTATCCGTCGGCGTCTGAATGAAAAGGGACTGTATGGTAGGAGACCCAGGAAGACCCCACTTCTTACCCCGAGACATAAAAAAGCCAGGCTGGAGTTTGCCAAAACTTACCTGAGAAAGCCGAAAACGTTGTGGAAGAATGTTCTCTGGTCAGATGAGGCAAAAGTAGAGCTTTATGGGCAAAGGCATCAACATAGAGTTTACAGGAGAAGAAAGGCATTCAAAGAAAAGAACTCGGTCCCTACAGTCAAACATGACGGAGGCTCCCTGATGTTTTGGAGTTGCTTTGCTGCCTCTGGCACTGGACTGCTTGACCGTGTGCATGGCATTATGAAGTCTGAAGACTACCAACACATTTTGCAGCATAATGTAGGGCCCAGTGTGAGAAAGCTGGGTCTCCCTCAGAGGTCATGGGTCTTCCAGCAGGACAATGACCCAAAACACACTTCAAAAAGCACTAGAAAATGGTTTGAGAGAAAGCACTGGAGACTTCTAAGGTGGCCAGCAATGAGTCCAGACCTGAATCCCATAGATCACCTGTGGAGAGATCTAAAAACGGCAGTTTGGAGAAGGCACCCTTCAAATATCAGGGACCTGGAGCAGTTTGTCAAAGAAGAATGGTCTAAAATTCCAGCAGAGCATTGTAAGAAGAGAAAAAAAAAAAAAAAAAAAATGGCCTCTTACAAATATCATTGCATTTTGCAGGACGCCATAAGTTACCCCAGAGGCACCCATACCTCTCAACGCCGATGCGCCATCTCCTACAACTCTGGCATGGGGCGATTTGTAGCATCAGCGACCAGCCGTGCCACAAGGAAGAGACAGGTGGCGTCGCTGGACATGAGGTCACCACAGGGCTGCAGCCACTCCAATAGTGATGCACAGTGTCAGAAGGCAGCCTATTAATGACGCCCAGCTGTTATACGAGGCGGGCCCCTTCTTCGTAGCCCGCCTCGTATAACAGTTGGGCGTCATTAATAGGGTGCCTTCTGACACTGTGCATCACTATTGGAGTGGCTGCAGCCCTGTGGTGACCTCATGTCCAGCGACGCCACCTGTCTCTTCCTTGTGGCACGGCTGGTCGCTGATGCTACAAATCGCCCCATGCCAGAGTTGTAGGAGATGGCGCATCGGCGTTGAGAGGTATGGGGTGCCTCTGGGTAACTTATGGCGTCCTGCAAAATGCAATGATATTTGTAAGAGGCCATTTTTTTTTTTTTTCTCTTCTTATATATTATGTACCCATTCGGTGATTTTTCTGTAAATTAAATTATACATGTGTTAAACATGTGGCTAGGTACTCGTAGGTGTGAGGTCCCGTGACGGGGGCTACGAGCTTACGCTATTTTGGTCCAAGATATCAAACTAAAACCTCACTGACATCTATAGTGATATATTGCATTTTTTTATCTGTAGTGATATATTTGCATTTCTATCTGCAGTTTACATCAGTGTCCTCTAGGGGGCGGCAGTCACTTGTGTTGCATTAGTTGTATGCAGAAGGGGCCCGCCTCGTATAACAGCTGGGCGTCATTAATAGGCTGCCTTCTGACACTGTGCATCACTATTGGAGTGGCTGCAGCCCTGTGGTGACCTCATGTCCAGCGACGCCACCTGTCTCTTCCTTGTGGCACGGCTGGTCGCTGATGCTACAAATCGCCCCCATGCCAGAGTTGTAGGAGATGGCGCATCGGCGTTGAGAGGTATGGGTGCCTCTGGGTAACTTATGGCGTCCTGCAAAATGCAATGATATTTGTAAGAGGCCATTTTTTTTTTTTTTTTTCTCTTCTTATATATTATGTACCCATTCGGTGATTTTTCAGCAGAGCATTGTAAGAAACTCATTGATGGTTACCGGAAGTGGTTGATCGCAGTTATTTTGGCTAAAGGTTGTGCAACCAAGTATTAGGCTGAGGGTGCCAATACTTTTGTCTGGTCCATTTTTGGAGTTTTGTGTGAAATGATCAATGTTTGCTTTTTGCTTCATTCTATTTTGTGTTTTTTTCATTGAAGACAAATTAAATGAAGATAATAATAGCAAAGAATTTGTGATTGCAATCATTTTCAGGAAGAAACTGAGTATTATCTGACAGAATTGCAGGGTGTCAATACTTTTGGCCTCAACAGTATACATATTGGGCACGACGCACCAGTGAGGTTGCACGCAGAGATCGTTCGCACAACCCAGCGATTGATCCGCGTTCACTGTGGTGAATGGGCCAAGTCATTCATCACGTCGTTATCGCGATGTCACACACAACGATGCAGCAGGTCGGCTGATCGAGGATCATCTGATTTATGAACTTGTTCTCAAATCTGCGATCAACGATCCAACGATTTATCACAGTCGCATTTCGGTGTCACACGCAACGACGTAATAACAATGTCATTTGAACGACTCCAAACCCGTGATGTTTCAGCGATATCGCTCATGATATATTTGCGTGTAACGGTATTTGAAGTTGGATAGTGGGTGAGCACTGCTGATATTTCAGGCACCTCTCGAATTTGTAGTTTTTAGGGTTATTCCCATTGTGACTTGTACTTTTTATGTTGTTCGGTCTAAGGCATCATCAGACAGATCATTTGTGCTCCAGTTTTTGTTTATCCGTTTTTGGTTTAGTTTCTGCACCAAGAATAGATCCTCTTTTTGCAAAAAAAAGCAACAAAAAGCATCATCCATTTGTGCTGCTTTTTTGCTCCATGTTCAGTGGACACAGACAGACACACAGACAGAACACACACACTTTCTTACCCTACCCGGCAATCCCACGTTGAGCCCCGGTGATGTCTTCCACCAGTTACCGGCAAGGACATGTGAGTAGTACGAGTGCTTACAGACCTTGCACCATATGACTCTCAGGCATGAAAAGATCGTACCCGACTACTCCCAGGTTCTGTGATGTCCAGAAGGAAGATATCACTGGGGCTCACCGTGGGATCGCAGGGAGGATAAGAATTTGGATGTAAGTGATACAGATACGCACCAGAAAAAGGAACAATAATTGACGCTCATTATTTTTTGCACCAATAACGCAGCAGTCAAAACTGCACATCTGAACAGCAAATTGAAAATCACATTCACTTTGCTGCAGATCCATTTTTGGTGCAGTTTAAAAAAATGCAGACCAAAACGGATGGAAAAGTGTTCCAGTGAGATGCCTTAAATCACAAGGACGCAGTCCCTGTATGTGTCACTCGTAACTGAAGACTTGAGATTCTTCCTATCAAACACACTGTCCACTGTGAAGGTTCTCCAGTAATCAGAGCCAGGAACAGCAGTCATTGGGCTGCAGTATGCTGATCTACATACTCCTGGCCAGAATCCAACTAGATGGGTGTGGCCTTGCTCAATACATTTTCATTTAGTCAGATTCTGGCTGGGCTTATCAGAGCCGTTCTCAACTCTGATACCGGAGAATCCCTCAGTATACTACAGGTCTGCAGTCACATAGCTCATGCACCATCTTTGCCACTATGATTGTGCATTTTGGCTATACATTAATAGATTCATAGTTTTTTTAATGCAATTTTTAGTCTACATATCTGTTATCGTGATTTTGTCAACTCTGCATATTAATTTTTGGGTTTCTTATGCTTGTTTTGTGCACTAGGAGCAGGAAACCAGGCAGAGTAAATGAAAGCAGAATACTCTACCAATGTCTAGATGCTGGGGTGAGGTTTATAAATGCAGAAAGACAAAAGGCACATGAAGCAAAGCATGCCATCTTGGAAGAGGGCACAAAAGGTAATCAAAAACACTCAGAGTCCTGACAGTAGCCATTAGTCATGGCCACTCCAGTATCATTTGATCTCAAGTCAAATCTGCTGTCTCCATATGATAACACAACAGAGATAAGAATATGCTCCCAGCAATGTACATTTACATGAGGATACCTAAGTAGGTGAACTTTGTATGTTCTAGGTAAACCTTACTGTTAGTGGATGATCGGTTCTCCGGATGATCATCGTATTGTCAATGTTTGTTGAAGACGACATGATTCACATGGAAACTTTGCTAATTCTATTCACAAAGAAATCATGTGAAGTCAAATGGTTTCATTATATTATATAAACATTTAAAAAAATTAACCCTGCAGGTAAATGTTTTTATTCCAAGGGTTCTAACGGCAGTTTTGGAACTTTTGTTTTCTTTCTTTTAGAAACTTCTGCAGCCAGACATCACTGGAAAGTCTGCAGTGAAATAACATTTTCATAACATTTAATTAATTTTTGGTTTATGCCATATTTTATTTTGGTTGTGTTTTTCCTGGGTCACCAACATTTTTTTCAATATGCAGTAAGGCCGGCTTAAACACCAGGCGGTTTGAACCGGACAGAACCTCATCAGGTTTTGCCCCCATGTGTCCCTATGGTGCCGGATTTGTCCTATTTGGCCATCCGGTTTTGTGGTTTTTGTCCCTGATCTGATTTTCTCCGGTTTTACACCGGTCACAGAATCGGATCTGCATCATTTTTTTGCTCCGGTGCAAAAATCGGACAAATCGGATCGTCCCAGATCCGAGGTGATCCAGCAGTCATAACATGGCAGTGTATTGGCGATGGATCTGTTAAAAAAATCAGATTGCTTACCAGATCCAATGAAAATCACAGCGCAGGCTCTGAAATGCTGCCGCGTTGATTCAGCACCATGGACAGCAGCATTTCAGAGACACTGGCTGAACACTCAACACCATGGAGAGCAGCAAATTCAGTATTCTCTCACGGACATAAAATATCTCCTCTAATTGCCAACTCCCAGATTGCCCCAGATTCGCCTAGATCCTCCTGGATCCGGGGCAATCTGGCGCTCCCTAACATGGAAGCCTACAGGGCCGGATTGCCCCGGTCCGGGAGGATCTGGGAACCGGACCCCTGCGGCTGCACGCCGCTGTTGTTTCCTGACATCGGTTAGCTCCGTGCGAGTTGCGGTCCTGATTAATCAGTGACGGCAGTTGCGTGCGGCAGCACACCGGACCGGAGGGCATATTAGCCTTCGGTTCTGTGTGCTGATCCGATCCGGGCTGTCAAGTTCACCCTGACAGCCTCAGATCGGATCTGACCCGCAATGTGAAGCCAGCCTAAGGCTTGTTTACACACACAAGATATCTGTGCAGAGATTGTTCGCAGATCTCTGGTTGCAGTGAAATCATGGACACATTGCTCCATTTTGTGGCTGTGTACAAATGTAACAATGTGTCCATGATTTCACTGAACAAACCAACAATCTCTGCACAAATATCTGTGTGTGTAAACCAGCCTTTCGGCTGCTTCACACTGCAGTTTTTTCCTGATCAGGATTCATCAGATTTTGTGTGCCAAAACCCAAAGTGTCTCCAAAACCCAGGACAAGTGTCAATCTTTCAATTATAGTTTTTCTCTGCAAGGTTCACTCCTGGTTTTGGCACACAAAACCTGATGAATCCTGATCAGGATAAAAACTGCAGTGTGAAAGCAGCCTGAGGGTATGTACTCACGGTCCAGAGGAGCTGCGTGTTGGACGCAGCTCACGGACCTGAGTGAATGCCGCGGGTGGCCGCAAGGAGACCGCAGCCGCCCTGTACTCACCATGTGTGGCGGGTGCGGGGCGGCTTCTCCCTGCAGTCACCTAATGGCAGCCGCTTCCCACTCCGCTGCATGAAATGAACATGCTGTGGAGGAGCGAACTCCCGGCAACCCGCACTGCAGCTCCAAACACGCTGCGGGCAGGTTACGCATAGTGAGAATGGGATTTCTTGAAATACCATCCACTGTGCTAGTACTGTATGACGCAGCGTTTTGGACGCAGCGAAAAGATGCTGCGTCTCCTGATCATGAGGATGCACCCTTAGGAGGATATCTGTTTGTGCAGGTAACTATTACTGTGCAGAATTATTAGGCAACTGAATAAAAACACAACAAAAAGCAACAAATGAGCAAATACCCTAAAAATTAAAAAAGTAAAATATGCTATAGTGCAAAAACATAATCAGGGTACTTAGTGACATAGATATGATCATATAAATGCGCATGCTGTCCCACCACGACACGGTGACCCCATCGGTACAGTCTCTGCTTACAGTAGTACTAATACCCTGTCACATTTGCACCAAATTACGCCAATCTCTTTATGGGAGCGGTGGAATCCGTCCTCATCGCACAGCCTGACCCCGAGAGAAAGGGGGAAGTCTTCTACCGGAGGTTTATCGATGATCTGTTCATCCTCTGGAGGGGTTCAATTGAAGAGGCAAAAAGGTTCGCCGATGGATTAAATTTAAATACTTGGGGAATAAATTTCACGGCCAATTTTTCCACAACTTCTATCCAATATCTGGACCTGTGGGTGCATCTTGATGACCTGGGATGGTGTCCACTGCAACCATTTTAAACCAGTTGATGTGAACAGCTATTCGAGGTTTGACAGTGGACACCTCCCCGGGTGGTTAAAGAATGAGCCCTATGGCCAGTATTGGAGAATAAGAAAGAATTGCACCTCTGATAATGATTTTGTGACTGAGGCCAGGATACTTAAAAAGAGATTTGTGGATAAGGGATATCCAAAGAATTTGTTGAAAGATGCTTTTAAGAAAAGTGTTATTCTCACGCAGGATTTCTGCATAGAAAAAATGGCAGAAAAGAAGTTAAGAGTGAGATTTTATGATTGCAGGAATCAGATTTTAAAAGGAATTTTTTTAATAAAAACAGATTTTAGGAAAAAAGATTTTTTTTAATTATTAAGGATTTTATCAGCATATACATTTTATATTTTTACATATGTACAATTGATGTTTTATATTTATTATTATTGTAAAGTTTTTGGCTAAATTAGTGGAATTTTGCAGGGATTGACTAATTGTATGTGAATGTGGGGAGAGGAACATTTTATATCAGAGTTGCAATGGTTAAATAGCAATCTTGAGGGAGGGGGAGAGAGGAAAGAGAGGAAAAAAAAAAAAAAAGGGTTGGGAGCTGATTTAAGCTGGCTTCACACCACGGCGCAGTCCGGTCCGGGGCTGTCAGGCATGACCTGACAGCCCGGACCGGATCAGCACACAGAACCGGAGGGCCAAATGTGGCCTCCGGTCCTGTGTGCAGCCGGATGGCTGTAATTGCAGCCGCAGCTGCTGATTTTTCAAGACCGCGGCTAGCATGGAACTAGGTGCAGTCCTGAAACAGCCGCCGGTATCCGGTTCCCGGATCCTCCCGGCCCCATAGGCTCCCATGTTAGGGAGCGCCGGATTGCCCCGGATCCGGGAGGATCCGAGAAAATCCGGGTGATTCCGGGATCCGGCAAATTGGGAGATTTTTCTCCCCGGACACATTGATTTCACCATTATACGATTCCTACCCTGAAGCAATTGTTGCCACTTAAGTGGTGTCTGCACCTAATTTTTGGAAATGTAGAGACTCTTTGGGTCTCAATACCAGGGATCTTTGAGCAGCACGCCTACACCTGTCACTGACCCGCCTCAATGCTTGTTAGGTACTTCTATAAATCTGATATTTGTGGCACCTGAGTGTTGCAGAGCAAAAAATATAAGGAAGCTTTTGCATGAGATATGGGGGCCCCCAACCCAACAAACCTACATCTGTCACTCATCCCCCTGTTATTGATCGGTATTTTACCTTCAAATGCAAGGGGAGGCCTTTTTCCAGGCTCTATCCCATTTATCCAAGCTGTGCCATAATACAGTTTTTTTTGAGTCAATTGATGCCACTTTTGTGGTGTGTGGCCCAAAATTTATAAAATGTGAGGACTCTTCTTTGGGTTTCCTTATTGTGTGTTTCCTGAATTATGCAGGGCTCTCTGAGCACCATGCCTATACCTGTCACTCACCCCCTTGTTCCTGATCAATGTTGAAGCTTGAAATTTCGGGCTAGGCCTTGTGGCATACATCCATAGTGCACCATTACAATATTACAAAATCTAGAAAACTGACTCCATTTCTGTCTGCCCCTTTTTTTGGCAAATGTGGAAATACATAAATTGAGCAGGGCTGTCTGAGCGAGAGCCATGCCTACAGCTGTCCCTCCTCTACATTGTGCTCAATGTTGAACCTTGAATTGCTGGGCCAATGCCTTGTCACGTAATTACAAAATTTACTAAATTGATGCCACTTTTCCTACTATCTACCCCTATTTTTGGTAAATGTGAAAACTCTTCTTGGAGTCTCCTTGTTGTGTGTTGCATTAATTGAGCAGAGCTCTGTGAGCCTCATGCCTACACCTGTTACTCATCCTCATCTTACTCAATGTTGTACCTCGAAATGCTGAACTAGGCCTTGTCCCTTCCATCCATAGTGCACCATTACAAAATCTAGAAAATTGATGCCACTTTTCCTGCTGTTTGCCCGTACTTTTGGGAAATGTGGAGACTCCTATTGGTGTTGCCTTTTTGTGTATTGCATGTAGCAATATGCCCCCAGACCTTTAGGTGTGCACTTACTCCAATTATTCCAATATTAGTCTATGAACCTGGTATTTTTCCTTTCTGAAGGTGGCTGAGCAAAAAACAGTTTGAGCTATTGCATGATGTATGATGGCTCTCAGCCTACCAGGCCTACAACAGTCACTCACCAACCTTCTTAATTTTAACTAAATTTCATCTACCTCAGAAATTAAACTGAATTATGACCTACTTCATATTTTTAACTGAATTGATATACGTGAAGACTCTGTCTCATGCATCCATCCATGCTATGTGCATTCCTCTGTTTACTGATACTAAGAGGACAAGTGGAAGACAGTTTGTATAGTTTATTCCAATAGCTCCAGCTCCATGCCTGCCCTCCAATAAACCTCTCAGGCTGATGAGAGAAATATTCAATCTCAGTCAGCTAAAAACTTTATATTCTGCTTTAATCTGCTCTCCTGCTTGTCCCATCAACTTTGGTAAACAAAGTAATGTGTGTTTACAATACCTGACTGGTCACTGCACTCACCCAACACCTGTCTCAGGCAGATGTCTTTGCGCAGCCCGTCCTAAGACGTGGGATGGCTGGGAAACTGCTGGGAGCTGACATACTGATATTACATATCCTGTTAGTGAACTAATTTAAGATTACAAAGTTCAGTGAGCAATATGCAGCCAGGCACCACACAAGCTACTCATACCACTGCTCACACTTTACAGTGACAAACCGCTCCTGCGGTCACAAGGGTAACGCCTTCTCCCGGGTTGCATGCTTCAAATGCGGTAAACATAAAGCATTCCAATGAATAAGAAGAAAAAGCAGCACTCACCATAGGTTGGTAAGAGTCTTCTTTAATGCGGGTGCAAGAACGTGTAGACTTGAAAGTCCTTTGAGAAAGGTTCGAGGCAATACACTTCAGAAGCCTGTCTCTCCTTCCCCCTGCATTGCCGACACTGGATGTCTCCAGACTTTTTTACCGGCATGTTGCTCCAATAAAGTAGTTGAGCTAACTCGGTCTGTACCTCTCTAATCTCTAATTGCATTATCTTGCACCCGTAGACTTGCCACACGGGTAAAAAATGGTTTACCGTTGTCCGATGCGTCAAGCCCCCCACCCTGAGCTGTATGTAATCTGCACCTTGCATTACAGAAGACTCTAATCAACCTCCGGTGAGTGCCGCTTTTTCTTCTTATTCGTTGGATATATTTTTGCCACACTTTTGGTAAATAAAGGTTTTCAGCAACATTTTAAATATTTTAATTGGACTTTATTCTAGTTATTTATTTTTATTACATTTCTTGGAGGACCACTTTAAACAAAGAATTATTTAATGTATTTCAATAAAAGATGCTTCCTGGGATATATGATGCACGTTGCATTTTTACTGAAGATTAAGCAATTCTATAGAAGTAGCGTGCACTAGATACAATTTATAGAAATTATGCAAAATATAAACATTCACTTGATTCTCAGCCTGACGCCTTGCTATAAATGTTAAGTATTTTCTTAAAGCCTTACATATGGTTTGGTATTACACTTTTAGTTACAATACCTAGATCACCTCTTTGTGAGCTGCAATGAATACGACGGCCGTATAGTCAGTGAGGTCACTCACAGCCGTCCTCTTCTTCACTATACAGTTATCAATGACAAATCCTGCATCTACCAGAGCTTTCCTGGCAAAATTCTCATCATAACTGAAGCAATGTATCTTGTCATTTCCAATTGTTACATACGTAACCTCTAAATTCCCAATTAATATAAAGTGTCCTCCAGGTTTCAGTAACTTTGAGAACTTCTTGAGATATCTGATGAAATCATCTTGATTTCGGCATATAAAATCTAGAAGCAAAGCACTGATGATACAATCTGCTGGTGGTAAGACGATCGGATCCGTAATATCTTCTTTTTGAAGGTCACATTTCAATACATGTTGAAGGGCCGATCTCACTTTTCCTTCTTTATCTTGCAAAGGATCACATTCACTGTAAAAGATGGGAAAAATGAACAAAGTGATTGTCCTACATATCGTATTGAGTAGAACATTTACCACTCGACAAAGGACTATAGTTAAACCAAGACTGAAGTATTCCTTTCCATACAGTAGATATATATATATTACGCAAACACACCCAAACCCACACGAAGTCCTCTCACTCCTTTGCATTAGATGAGTAGATCGATCTGTGAAAAGTTGAGTTTGAGTGGAATTTCTTGAAAATCATGGATCCATGCAGATGCTAAAATTCTGTGATTTGATTCTCAAGAATTGGCAAAAAAACAAGAATCAAGAGTTATCGAAGGCTCAGTGGATGCTCTAATGGTGTCTATTTCAACAGCCTTGAAGTAGGAGCCCCCAACCTGTAACTTGGAAGTCAAATGCGGCTTGTGGACATGTGATGTGTTGCTTGCGGCTGTCTGCCAGTTTAGTGGTTAAGCACCAGGTTTACGAATTTGCTATGGAGTGATTGGCCAGGGTTACCCATACCATCTGTTTTTGGCTTAAATCTGTTTTTGGTATCATTTTGGTCATTTTTTTTCAAAGTCCAAAAACGCATACAGTTGAAGATAATAATACCAAAGAATGTGTGATTGCAATCATTTTCAGGAAGAAACTGAGTATTATCTGACAGAATTGCAGGGGTGTCAATACTTTTGGCCACAACTGTAAGTTAAATGCTTTTGACTATTGAGGATCCAGCAAAGCCTTACCCTTGTGTGGTTCCCTAAGCCTTTGTTGTCTGAGTAGTTTTCCGCCCAAGGGTAAAGAATTATGGCGTTCAGTTGGAATGAGCCCTGGTCCATGCAGTCTTTCTCAAGGCGGCCGGACTAGCAGATGAGAGCTGACCACTGACCCCGGTGTCTCCACACCTACCTCCTCTGATGTCATAACACTATTTTACAATTGCGGATTTTCTAATCCATCTATGACACTTGTTTCTGTTTGGCCTCAAAGCATACTGGGGGCTAAGTAACATATTACACCAGAACAACTCAACCTTTGCCAGTTGATTTGCTTTGGAAGAAGTGAACACTCTTTATTTTTGGAAGACCTGGTACTTCAGCTAATGGAGAACACCTTTCTAACAGCAAGCTGTGTTGCAATCTCTAAGAGCCATAGTGGTAGGAATACTGACAGTGGTAGTAGCAGTGTTAGCCAGTTCAAATATCAAGGTGGGAATCAGGCAGGAAGGGCAAGGCGTACTGGTCATTTTTCACAAGGAGGCAACAGTCAGTTGAATTGTGGATAAGGATGAAGTTGATGAAGACAATTCTTTTGTGGATAAAACCTGGTAACTAGACAGGGATAACAAGGAGGTGAGGTCATCAGTGGAGGAAGTTGTTGATATCTGTGATACACAGAACTGGCAACATACATCAAAAACATCAACTGAAATTTTCCCACGGTATCTGATAGATGCTGGCGCTGCGGGGAAGCAACTGGTACCTACCTACACATCTGGTGGGAATGTTATCTCATTCAACCATTCTGGAAACAGGTGGGGGAGCTGATTCGGATGATATCTTCCTCTGAGATAGTTATGATGGCGCCTGTGGCTCTTCTAAATTTCTTGGAGATGTCTATCTCTAAATACAAGGCTGGACTGACAAGATATGTTCTATCAGCTGCCAGAACAGTTATAACCAGAAAATGGAAGGATACACGCAGTCGATTGGATCTGAGTTGGTAGCAGAACTATATCAAATTTATAGACTTGAGGAATTGGCGAGTCACAGCTCACCTGACGTGGGTAGTTTGAACAGGAACTATCGCTTATGGAGCCCTTGGGTTTACTATAGAGAATCGGAGGCTTCGAAGAACTGGTTAAACAACAACTCTACTGAGTGTGCCTGATAGGTACCCTCGAGAGAAGAGATGGGGTCCACCTTCCGCTGCCAGCCGACCTTGCCGTCTCTGTCTCTATCTATATATACATCTAGGGCTTTGTCTTCCTCTACATATATCCTTATTCCTAAGCAGACATGATGTGTTAAGATTAGTTGTGATGCTTCAGTCCACCCCTTCCCTCTTTCCTTAATCACAACCCTTCTCTTTGGTAGAGAGGAAACTCCCCAAATTCCTCATACCACATCTAACTTTCCTTTTCTTGCCTTACTACCTCTTTCTTATCTTTCCTCTAATCTATATCCTTTCTTATTTCCCTTACTTTCTTCAATACCCTTGAGGTCAGTAATTTTGTGACATACAAAAGACTATATATTGAAAAAGACCATAAAGTTTCTTAGTACTTTTATTCTTCACTAGTTTAGTTTTAATTTTTCTTTCTCTTTATACCTACATATAGACATGACTAGACTTATTATAATCAATAATGGTATTTAGAGATCTCCTATAAGTTGACCAGCAGACCTTTCTACATATTATATACATTATTATAATTCTTGATGATACTGTAAAAATTGATATTGTAATACTTTGATATTTAAATTGAATTGAATAAAATTGATTTAACCAAAAACATCAACTGAGTGTGATGTTCGGACGGCGTGTGTCTGATTCTACCATGGACCTATGGGTGTGTGGCGCAGAACACAATAAATGTGAGTACACAGGGGACACTAAAGCAATGGCGGACCCTGGCACTAGGGAAAGGGAGAAGGGACACAAACTGCGCTCACCTGCAGCTGAACCCTGAGCTCCCTAGCGTTCCTGCATGGGTTCTTTCACCTAGTCTCCGAACCGGGTATCTAGGCCTTGGCTCTCCCTAAGTCACCCTCACTAGTGAGTAGGTCGGCAAGAGTGCTAGTCTCACCACTGCATTAATAAACACCAAGGGAAGGATAGACAGACAGGGGTAAAAAGGATACCAGCAACCGTATGGATGGTTGTACTAAGTAGCATGAACAGCAGAGTGGTGCCCAGAACACATAATTCAATATAAATACATCTCAGTTCACTACTCTGGTACAATAGAAACTATGACAATGACTGGATTTTCCTTAACTCAAGATAATGAACTCACGTGCTTCCTTTTAGATCTATGTGAAGTCTTGCGGCATGCTCCCAACAAAACGCTCCGGTACGGGAGTCCACCCATCTCTTCAGCTCCAGGATGCATCGGTCTCTGATCTTCAGCACTATGATGTGGTCGAAAAACTCACAGGCTGCAAACAAATGATGAACAATAGCTCCAACACTGAGGTCAATCAAGACCTCTCCTTTAATATGACCTGTATGAAAAATTATAAATATTTAAAAAAAATACATAAAAAATATTTCCTAAAAAATAGATTTTTTTAAATACACTTCTTTCATTATAAAATAGGTTTCTTAACACTGGAGGGAAAATTAAAATGTAATTACACCAATGACAACTATTGAAGCAAGATGTTAAGTATCAGAGGGGAGTGGAGAAATCAAAAGAGTTGAGACAATTTGGAACAAAAAGCCAAGAAAACCTAAAGGAACTGCTGTATCCTAGCAGTGCCGGCACTATGATAGTGTGCTCAGCTAACCGGAAGGCAAGCCAATCCAACAAGTGCAGGCGTGCATGCAGCCACGTGCTGTGACCTTCCAACCCATAGAATAGGGGATACCTCTCTCTATCGTGATACCCCTGTGACAATAATAATAAGCAATTGTCCAAACTTCGAAGGTTCTGAAACCGCTCAGTATGTGTTATGTTCTTCTGCGTCATAGAAATAGAAAAATAGAATTGTTAGATACATTTTATCCTCAACATGTTCTGTGGGATTCTGGAAACAATAAATCTGCAAACCCAGAGACACCAATATTCTTCAACATATTCAATGGCCAATGCCGAATTGGTATGTTGTTATCTAAAGTTGTTACCAGTAGAGATAGAGCGCGATTAAGATACATACCTTCTTTGAAAGTTTTTATAAGGTTTTCAGTGGGAAATATTAGGGAATCCTCTGCAAAGACCATATCTTCTTTATCTGAAAAATAGTCCTCCAGACCTCCTCTGGAGTCCAGGCCATGTTCATGGTAGAGTTTACAGGGACTGGAATCCATCGTATAATCTTGAATCACCGACTGAGTAACGTCTTCTACATCGGTGCTCAAGATCTTTATATATTCACTAGGAAACCATATACAAATATAAGCATACCGTATATTTATTGGATCATGAGGTTTCCTCATCATGAGTCAATCATGGGATCAAATATTTGCATCATTAATTATCTTCATATGAGAAAAACAAAATCCCCGGTAACTTGTGTATTTGTCAGTCTGCTGACTACTTAAAAAGGGAGTATGATCAGCCATTAAGTAGCAGGTGTTGAAGAAATTATTCTAAGTTGCTCTGTTTTTGTTACTATCAATGGAATATGTATTTGTTTCTATCATATACTTACCTTTTGACGTCTGTCATCAACTTCCGCCGTCATACACTTGTAACTCCTTCACCACTTACTCAATGTTGAGCCTTGAAACACTGAGGTCAGGCCTTGTCTCCTGTACCCATTGGGGTCCATTCCAAAATCTAGAAAACTGATGCCACTTTTCCCTGTCACTCCTCCACCTTTTACTTAATTTTGAACCTTGAAATGCTGGGCCCAACCTTGTCCCTTTGCACCATAGTGGATCATTCCAACATCTATAAAATGGAAGCCACTTTAGTGGTGTCTGTCACTATTTAAAAAAAAAAATAAATAAATAAATAGAGACTCTTCTTGGGGTCTCCTTGTTGTGTGTTGCATGAATTGAGCAGGGCTCTCTGAGCACCATGCCTACACCTGTCGCTCATCCTCCTTCTACTCAATGTAGAAACATGAAATTCCATACCCAGGACTTGTCTCTTGCACCCAAGGTGGGCCATTAACAAATCCTAAAAAAATGTATGCCACTTCAGTGGTGCCTAGCCATAATTTTTTGAAATGTGAAGACTCCAATTTGGGTCACTTTGTTGTACTTTGCCTGTAGCAGTAGGGCTCCATGACCTTTAGGCCTGCACTTACTTTCAGGAATCACCTGTGTTACTATCCTTTAAGTTTTCTACCAATAATAGTCTATGAAGCTGATATTTTTGCTACCTGAGTGTGGCTGAACAGAAAACCAGTTTGAGCTGCAACATGAGTGTGAGGGCTCCCAACCTACCAGGCCTACACCAGTCAATCACTCACCTATTTAATTTTTACTGAGTTTCACCCACCTCTGAAATGTAACTGATTTTGAAATCTGTGAAGGCTGGCATAGTCCCAGACCCTGTCTCAGGTGTCTATGCTATGTCCCAATAGTATTTTGCTTTGGATCAATTGTTGCCACTTTTTCTGGTGTGAGCCATTAATATAAGCTGTTTTGGTTTCTTTTTGGCCCATTTGAAGGTGTTTTCTATGTCTTTGATTTCCCCCCCCCATTGCTTTCAATGAGTGTTCGGAGGTTCGGCCAACTATTCGAACATCGTGGATTCAGCGAACCTGAACCAAAGTGAAGCTTGAGGAGTTCACTCATCTCTAATTATGAGATTATGACTTATCTTCATGAATCAGTCACAGGGTCTTAAATGTAATGTTTTTTTTTCACAGATGGAGTTGATGCTTTAAATTTATGTCACCTGCCCCTGGCCTTATATTTGCCCTCCATCATCTTCACCTTTTTTTGGCACCACTCCAGTCCTCTGACGTCATCTTGTAATAATAACTTCTATAGGACGGCAGTCAGAAATTATTTTAAGAGCTCTCATTAAAAGTCTATTGGGGCCAGAAAGAACCACAACGAGGCCCTTATAGACTTGAATTTAGTTGTGACCTCAGATTCACCACATGATACACTGGAGCAGACGGAAGGTTATAAATTGGACAAAACAGACCTGAGCGATGGCGAAGAAGATCTAGACGCCAGATGGTGAGTATATGACTGGGGACAACGGACTTATACACTCTCTGTCCTTTCCTGACAGCTGCTGTACAGCGTCAGGACTATACTGCACACTGTGCCACTACCAGTGCAAAGTTTGTAAGTGCACTGTCACCTGACCACTGACGTAGCCCTGATGTAGCACAAAAGGTCCTGTCAGAATACACAGTAGCTGAGATACCACCACCCAGCCTCAGGAGAAGAGTTCCCATAGCCGCACTGGCCATTGGTAATGTTTTTTAATAGAGCATCAAAACACTAGTCACACACTGCACAAATACAAAAATCGCCATTCTCCAAAGAATAAATGTAAAAAAAAAAGAAATATAAACAATGAACCTCCACAATCATAAAGTAATATAAAAAATGCTCCTGTGCTGTGACTCCTCAGGATCCTGCACAGTCCAATGTGACACCAGGAGTGATGACGTCACTGTGTGGTGTGCACTGGGTGCTGGCACCAGGAGTGATGATGTCACTGTGTGGTGTGCACTGGGTGCTGGCACCAGGAGTGATGATGTCACTGTGTGCTGTGCACTGGGCGCTGGCACCAAGAGTTATGATGTCACTGTGTGGTGTGCGCTGGGTGCTGGCACCAAGAGTGATGACGTCACTGTGTGGTGTGCGCTGGGTGCTGGCACCAAGAGTGATGACGTCACTGTGTGGTGTGCGCTGTGGGCTGGCACCAGGAGTGATGACGTCACTGTGTGATGTGCGCTGGCATTAAGAGTGATGACGTCACTGTGTGGTGTGCGCTGGGTGCTGGCACCAGGAGTGATGATGTCACTGTGTGGTGTGTGCTGGGCGCTGGCACCAAGAGTGATGACGTCACTGTGTGGTGTGCGCTGGCCCAAAGAGCGATGACGTCACCGCGTGGTGTGCACTGGGCACTGGCACCAAGAGTTATGATGTCACTGTGTGGTGTGTGCTGGGCGCTGGCACCAAGAGTTATGATGTCACTGTGTGGTGTGCGCTGGGCGCTGGCACCAAGAGTTATGATGTCACTGTGTGGTGTGCGCTGGGCGCTGGCACCAAGAGTTATGATGTCACTGTGTGGTGTGCGCTGGGTGCTGGCACCAAGAGTGATGACGTCACTGTGTGGTGTGCGCTGGGTGCTGGCACCAAGAGTGATGACGTCACTGTGTGGTGTGCGCTGTGCACTGGCACCAAGAGTGATGACGTCACTGTGTGGTGTGCGCTGGCACCAAGAGTGATGACGTCACTGTGTGGTGTGCGCTGGGCGCTGGCACCAGGAGTGATGACATCACTGTGTGGTGTGCGCTGTGCACTGGCACCAAGAGTGATGACGTCACTGTGTGATGTGCGCTGGGCGCTGGCACCAGGAGTGATGATGTCACTGTGTGGTGTGCGCTGGGCGCTGGCCCCAAGAGTGATGACGTCACTGTGTGGAGTGTGCTGGGCGCTGGCACCAGGAGTGATTAAACTCGTTGTAGTTAAGTAAGAATACAACTGTGTAGTGTGTGATATGTTTTACTCCTTGAACAATCATTTTGTCTTTATGCTTTGAGTGGCTTCTTGGCGCTTAAATATGTTGTTACTAGCTCAAGACTTAATTCTATGCACTGAATTGACTGCAGCGCTGTTTTACAGCAGTATTTCAGAATCTAGGGCCCCACTTTAATTTTTGCCCAATTTTTGTCTAAAACCGGCCCTGGCCGTCACATGTCATGCACATGGCCTGATTGTGGTACATGCTATCAATGTAACATATTCTTAATTTTTTCAATCGACACCAAGACACCTTACGCTCCATTATTTTGGTGAATTTTTGTCACACCTCTGTTTGTCCATACACTTGTGGTAAGAATGGCCATTTATGTTTTCCTTGTTTCCTTCAAGTCTAATGAGTCAGGCCGGCAGGGAAGGGCTCGGGTACCGGGACAGCTGGTTCTTCAGTGGGGATCACGGCTGGTCGGGTCCCGGTTCCGTGCCCTGGACCCTCAAATGGCTGAAGGGGAAACTATTTGGGATGGGAAATTATACGTGACGCCACCTGTGGTACCTGGTAATGTGGTTACCAGCGCTGCAGCCGGCCGCTGAGGTGATGATGATGCAGCTATGGTAGTACAGCTCCTCACAGGCGGAGCTTTACCTCAGGGCAGCGGGGTGGATGGGGGGAGTAGTAGTCCTTGACTCTGTGGTGCTGCAGGGATCCCTTCAGGTGACAAATAATTAATGCCATAGACCAAATCAGCTCAAACAGTTCCTTTACTGGTACCAGATGGATAAAGAGGCACACGATACAGTCTGGTCTGCCGGGGAAGGTTGTAGCCACAGATTTTAGGATTCACCACAGAGTCTGTCAGAGGTGCCTTTAAAATTAACTTTCTGGTCTAGTTCCTTATGGCTCTTATGGCTCTCTACACTCCCACACTAAAGTCTGGCATCTTGTTCCCGGGTCTGTTGCCTTAAGTCTCTCTTACTTTTTAGCGTCGTGAACCCAGCTGCGGGACAGAGGTTAGGCTTCTTGGTGGGTGTCGTGGCTCCCTTATCAAGGCCCACAATGCGCTGGTCTGCGGTTTGGGATAAACCTGTCAAAACCGCCTCGGTTCCAATTTACCGGTGTGACCTGAACACTCCAGACGGCTCTGTCCAGAACTGGAGTGTTCCCTTCTTGTCAGGGTCGCTTATGTTCTTAAAGGTGCCCTCCTGTCACGGCTGCAGGTTCCCCTGCGTCCGTCCTCCTTCTCTTCCTGTTACCATCTCACTGACTGCTGTCAACTAACTGTCACTCACGTCTCCCGCTCAGCTATGCTCCACCCCCTGGGACCTACTAAGTATACAGTCCCCTGTACTAAGGTGTCTGTGGCTGGGCTTTGTTTACAGACTCTGTAGTTCCCTGCTCCACCTGTGAATATAAAGGCACTACACCTTCTGTTTGGGGTGCAATACCTCCTTGTGGCGTCCCGCCATAGGGTCGCCACACTAACATTTATATGTTATGGGTTCCTCAAGCTCATATTTGTTTGAGGCCATGCATGAGACATTCACCAAACTCCACCCATTAAGTGTAATATTTGATTTGTTGGCCTTCCCACAACATGTTTTCAAAATGCAAGCATGCCCATGTTAAGGATGGAATTTATAGGGTTAAAAATATCACAACTCTTCTCTTTTTCCATATATTTTAATTTGGAAATGTCATGTTGTCTGTTATACACTAGATGGCGCCCACGCTCCATGAATATATATATCTGAGATATGAGCCAGCCCATTAAAGGGAACCTGTCACCCAAAATCACCCTTGTTAGCTGTAAATACATGTCCCTGAAGCATAACACCACAGTCCTACACATCCCTTTGTGGTGTTTTAGTTCAATATGAAAGTGCACTTTAGTCGTTTCAAAACTTACAAAATCCGTGGCAGTGGGGCGTTCCCAAGCCTTCTTGTCTATGAGGCGGTTCCCCTGTGCCGCTGTATTACGCCCTAATGGGCGTTGTTTCAAACTTTGTAGCGCGGGCACGATTCATAATATCGCGGCCGCGACGTCACGGTCATGTGATGCCGTGACGCGTAATTTCCGGGCGGACGGGGCGCTGTTGTCTGACGCGCACCGGCCGACTTCATAAAGCGATCTGCGCATGCACTGGCCAACTTCAGCGCATGCGCAGATCGCTTTATGAAGTCGGCCGGTGCGCGTCAGACAACAGCGCCCCGTCCGCCCGGAAATTACGCGTCACGGCATCACATGACCGTGACGTCGCGGCCGCGATATTATGAATCGTGCCCGCGCTACAAAGTTTGAAACAACGCCCATTAGGGCGTAATACAGCGGCACAGGGGAACCGCCTCATAGACAAGAAGGCTTGGGAACGCCCCACTGCCACGGATTTTGTAAGTTTTGAAACGACTAAAGTGCACTTTCATATTGAACTAAAACACCACAAAGGGATGTGTAGGACTGTGGTGTTATGCTTCAGGGACATGTATTTACAGCTAACAAGGGTGATTTTGGGTGACAGGTTCCCTTTAAGGGAGGAATTTAGATATTAGAATAGTTTGATAAGGATTGACCAATTAGGAGATGATCACTTTGTAGAAAGTTCCAGAATTCTAACGCCTCTTGCTTTCTGTATAAAAATGTGTGTTTCAATAAACGCCTGCGCAGTGTGTTTAATCTCATCTGGCGTAGGCATGAGTAAGGCTTGAGATGGCTCTGGTGTCCGTATCATTTACTTGCGATAATGAAGACGTGCATAATTGCCTAAATATATAATTAGGAGTGGCTGATGGACTTGTGATTGATCTGAGACCCTCAACTTCCACACATACCGGATTATCATGTTGCCCCTAAAAGGAGTTTGGCCACAGATGTCATAGGTGGCCTTGTGGTACGTGCAATGACATGGCCTGTGCAGTTGAAGATTGCAAACACTGTTGGAAATGTTTTGATGGGCCTAATCCAGTCTCAGTTTGGAAACTAAATAGGAGTTTCCATGTGGCCCTGTTGGTGTATGTGTTTGTGTTTTCATAAATCCAATTGTAAAGGAGTATTTACACATTCCACCATGATTATATAATTTTGTTTTCACTTCCATATGTCTACAGACCCAAAAAACCCACATGAAGAGACTAAAAGGGAAGAAAGTGAAGAAGGCAAAAACACCTGTGTCTTCACACATATGCAGAAAGGTAATGTCCGGGACAAACTTTGTGTGCATTCTATCAAAAAACAGTGTGTTCAGCCTGACACTTCATATATGTTACTTTTCCAAACATGTACAGGTGAAGGACGCGTCACAAGTCGTTGATCGCATTATGGCAACAAGAACATCTGTCGTTGTCAAGAAACTTCCAGATGTAAGTATTTGGGCTGAATACACAGTATATGTGGCCATACTGGGATTGTTGGGCTGGCAAACTTGACCTCAAAGCCAAAGCCTACTGGGTTAGCATCTTACACGTACAACTTAAAGGCGATTACATGACACATCTCAGGGCCTAACGTCCTAAGCCTTGCTGCTAATGTGTCCACGAACCTCATGTTGTGTTGTTCTTGTAGGCCACTATGAAAAAAAGCAAGCTCAATATAGTAGTTGTTGACAAAAAGCAAAAAATAGACAACAAAACACTTATAAAAGCTTTTGGAGGTGCACACATCCATCTGGGATCAAGGAGATGTTTTGCCATTATACAGTTTTTGTTCTGGGTCAATTAATGAACTTTTCATTTTGTTGGGCCCACATTTTTTATGGAGACTATTCTTGGGGTCTCCTTGCTGTGTGTTTCCTCAATTTATCAGGGCTCTCTGAGCACCATGCCTTTACCTGTCACTCATGTCCCTGTTCCTGATCAATGATGAAGCTGGAAATTCTGGGCCAGGCTTTATCCCATGCATCCATAGTGCACCATTACAAAATCCAGAAATCCGGGAAATTTATGTCACTTTTCCTGATGTCTGGCCCTATTTTTGGGAAATGTGAAAACTCTTTTTGGGGTCACCTTGTTGTTTGTTGCATCAATTGAGCAGGGTTCTCTGAGCACCATGCCTACACCTGTCACACATAAAAAGATAATTCCTGGGATGTATGATGCAGATTGCCTTTTATAGAAGACTAAGCCATTACATAATTATATTATAGTAGCATGCAGTAGATACAAGTTACAGAAATGACAAATATTCCAGAAATAAACTTGATTCTCACCATGAAGCCTTGCTATGAATTTTATATTGTCTTTTAAAGCCTTACATATATCTTGGCATATGTATTGATACACTTTCTTTAATTTATTTTTTATAGTACCTAGACCTCCTTTTTCCGAGCTGCAATGAATATGACGGCCTTATAGTCAGTGAGGTCACTCACAGCCGTTCTTTCCTTCACTGTACAATTATCAATGACAAATCCTGCATCTTCCAGAGCTTTCCTGGCAAAAGCCTCATCATAATTGAAACAATGAAGCTTGTCATTTCTGATTGTTGCAAATGTTAACTCTAAGCATCCTAATAATATAAAGTGTCCTCCAGGTTTCAGCAACTTTGAGAACTTCTTGAGATATCTCATGAAATCATCTTGATCTCTGCAAATAAAATCTAGAAGCAAAGCACTGATGATACAATCTGCTGGTGGTAAGACGATCGGATCCGTAATATCTTCTTTTTGAAGGTCACATTTCATAACATGTTGAAGGGCTGATCGCATTTTTTCTTCTTTATCTTGTAGAGAATCACAGTCACTGTAAAAGATGGGAAAAATGAACAAAGTGATTGTCCTACATGTCGTATTGAGTGGAACATTTCTTGGGTTAAGGTTTACCACTGGACAAGGGACTAAAGTGCATCCAAGACTAAATTAATTCTTTCCATAGACAGTAGATATAAATATATATAATAGATGTGGGCCAAATGCTATCACATAGGGTGGGCAGTGACATTAGGATGAGGGCAGGTTCAGGGGCACTGGGGGCGGGGGATGCCTATACCTCCTGTGTGACCTCTCCCCTTTCTGTTGTTTTTCCCCCTCGTTCTCTGCCCTCCCCGTGCACGATCTATGCCCCCCCGTGGTTGCACTCTGCCTCTGTGGTCACTCCCTTTCTTATGTGGTCATGGGACATGGGGTGACTGGGGTGAGCAGGCTGAGGGGTGAGTTGGATGTGGGGTGAGTGGGCTGAGTGAGCTGTGGGGTGAGCATGCTGTAGGGTGTGCGGGGTCAGCAAGCTGTGGGTGAAGCATTGCGAGAGTGGTCTGTTGGGTAAGAGTGAGGTGAGAGCAGGTTGAAAGCAAACTAAGCAGGGTTAGAACAGTCTAAGCAGGGTGAGAGCAGTCAGTGATGGCTGAGAGCGGGCTCAGCGGGTTGAAAGCAGGCTGAGCGGGGTGAGAAGGGGCTGAGCGGAGTGAGAACAGGTTGAGAGCAGACTAATCAGAGTGAGAGCGGGATGAGCGGGGTGAAAGTGGGCTGAGTGGGGTGTGCAGGCTGAAAGTGGGCTGAGCGGGGTGAGAGCAGTTGAAGTGGGGTGAGCGGACTGAGTGGAGTGAGGGCTGGCTGAGCAGGGTGAGAACGGGCTGAGGGGGTGAGAGCAGTTTGAGTGGGGTGAGTGGACTGAGCAGGGTGAGAGCAGGCTGAGCGGGGTGAGAGCAGTTTGAGCGGGGTGAACATGCAGAGGAGGCTGAGAGCAGGCTGAACGGGGTGAGAGCAGTTTGAGCGGGGTGAACATGCAGAGGAGGCTGAGAGCAGGCTGAGCGGGGTGAGAGCAGTTTGAGCGGGGTGAACATGCAGAGGAGGCTGAGAGCGGTTTGAATAAAAGAAGGAATCTCATTTAATATTGATAGTGATAGAAAAAAGACTTGTTTATAATTGCAAACATATCACAGCTACGTTTTGACCTGTCATAGGTCTTCATCAAAGATCTTTGACAGGTCAAAACATAACTGTAATGTATTTCGCATAAAAAAGTTATATTTTATTACTACATGTTTGGACACAGTCTACCTCTATTTGACTGTAGGCAGAAGGATACCAATGGTGAGCACTTTAATAGCTTGATAAAGGCCCTGAGTTGGTCGAAACGTTGTATTTGTCCAGTTTTTTTTCAAGTATATGCGACACTCACCGGGGCCATGGGGTACTCGGTAACCGAGCTGGTGGTTGCTTGGGAGGTCACGATGGCAGTGACCTGGCTCCATGGCCCTGGGCGTGCAGAAAAAGGGGGATATGTATAAGTGACCAGTGCTGCTGTGGGATCACTGGGGCCGGTGGAACAGAAGCCTGGATGTATCACTCCCCACAGGTAGAGCGTGGCCCCAGGATTGGTAGTAAAGCCTACGAGATGGTGATAGGGTCTGTGTAGTGCAGAAGGAGCGCGTGGATAATAATGAGTACACCAGGATTGCAGTTATTTTTACCTTTACTTGACAATCACTCACGGCTAACCAGACAGGTGCTTTACTCTTGCAATGCGCAGCCAGACTAGTCCCCAGATGATAAGGGTCGCTCCTCCAAGACACCACTCTAAAGCCTGTCTGAGCCGTCTCACCACGCTGGCTATCCTCCTCTCCTGCCTGCGTCTATGTGGGCAGACATCTCCTTCAGTCTGAACCCCTTCTTCCTGTTTCTCATTCCCTTTCTAACTCTTGCTAACCCCACCTCTAGCCAAGAGATGGGGCCCTCCCTAAAAAGCGTCCACCCGAATCCCCTCAGCCTGGATTTGGGATGGTATTGTGTTCTCTGTGTCTTGGGATCACAATCCCTCTCACTTGAGAACAGTGACACCACACCTGTGGAATAGGTGCAGCATCACTATGGCCACCAGTCCACACGTGCGCCAAATATATACTGGGATCAATAAAGTTGTTATATTTTTATAGAGAACACATTTTCTGTGCCTTGGACTTTGCTTTATGTTCTACTAGTTTACAACCGTATGGAAGGTTGTGCCATGTAGAATAGGGTTCTCAAACTCCAGGCCTCGGGGGCCGCACACAGTGCAGATTTTCAGGATTTACTTAGTAAAATATTGGAATCTGAGAGTCCTCAGTGGTTGATACCTTTTAATGGCGAACTGAAAAGATGGTAAGAAAAGCAGATTTTTACTTTCCAAATGCAAGAAGGAGAATGTGATTCCCAAAGGACTTTGAATTACAAATCCATTTTTGCATCTAATTGTGTCATCAACCTTTCGGATTACGAACCCAACAAAGTGGAACTTCCTGTGCTTTCTAGAGGACTCTCATATTGTCCTACTAAAGCTCTGGATAAAATTGAACTGTGCAGCGACATGGAGGATTACTTCAGGAGACTACGCCTAAGGGAATTTAACAGTGACAAAGAGGATTCCGACCCCAACTGAGCCAAAGGAAGAGGGATCCTGACAACCAAGAAAGGTTGAACCTGAACGCAACTCCCATTTGGATAAATATATAGACACTTTCCGACATTTGGTAAAATCCACTATCTTAGATACACAGAGTCAACCATCCAACGTAAATGCCCAGGAGAGAAGGACCATACAGTCTTTGAAAACCCACAAAGAAATCATCATTAAACCTGAAGTCAAGGGTGGTGCAATAGTCATGATGAACAAATCTGACTACCTGAAGGAAGCAAACAGACAACTGACCGACACGCGCTACTGCAAGAAATTGGAGTCTGACCTCACACAGGACTATCACAAGGAATTAAACAGGCTGGTTTCTTGTCCACCTGACATCTCCTTTAAGGTACCGTCACACAGGGAGATATCGTCGGCGGTGAGATGTCAGACTGAGCAACTTACCGGCGATGTCGCCGGCTAGTTGCCGCGGCTATCGCTCGCTGGGTTGCCCGGCAACCCATGTGAGCGATTACTCGCAATGTTGTAGATAGGCGGAATCGCCCGTAACATTGCAGGTTGCCGCGTTACACAGGGCGATCAGGCATGATCACCTGACCAACATCGCCAGGTTTCCCAACATTGTTGGGAAACCTGGCGATGTTACTCAGGCGATTTTTCCCCTGATTATCGCCCTGTCACACGAGGCAACTCTCCGGCGATGTTGCCGCAACCTGGCCACGCCCCTCAGTTGCCGGCAACATCGCCGGCGATATGTCCCTGTGTGACGGGCCCTTAAAAGCTGATGACCTGATACCAGAAAGTCCAAGAACAGGCACATTCTACACGCTTCCCAAAATTCACAAATCAGGAAATCCAGGAAGACCAATCATTTCATGTGTGGGCACCTTCACCGAACTAATTTCTGGGTGGGTAGAGGGTGATCCCAAACCCCTGGTAAAAGAGACACCCAGCTACATTCAGAACACAACTGACCTATTGAATAAACTGTCAGCAATAGGATCTCTACCAGAAGGAACCATCCTCACCACCATGGATGTGGAATCTCTGTACAGCAACATTCCACATGAGGATGGATTAAATGCCTGCAAAACCTTCCTGGAAAACACAGGGATTGATGCTGACTCTGTGGTGAAGCTTACAAAATTCCTCCTCACGCACAACTACTTTATATTTGACGACAACATATATTTACAGGAGACTGGCACAGCAATGGGAAGAAAAATGGCAACACAATATGTAAATCTTTTCATGGCCAAGCTTGAGGGTGATTTTTTATCCTCTTGTCCTATCAGGCCTCTGGCCTACTACCGGTATATCGATGACATTTTAATCATCTGGACAGAGTCGGACCAACAGCTGAAGACGTTCCATGAACACTTTAATCAGTTTCATCCCACTATCAACTTAACACTCAACTACTCCCGCACTGAAATCAGCTTTCTGGACACCATCATTAAGCTACAAAACAATGAAATAGAGACATCCCTGTACCGGAAACCAATTGACCGTCCAACATGTCTCTGATGGGACAGTTTTCATCCAATACATATAAAAAAACTCTATTGTGTACAGCCTGGAATTCAGATACAATCGGATATGTTCAAACCCTACAGATAGAGACAATCACCTTCAGGACCTCAGAAAGACTTTTTTGAATCAGAGCTACCATCCAAAAGCATTCGAGAACCAGATTACAAGAGCCACCAGAATATCAAGGAATCATCTCCTACATTACAAAACTAGAGAAGAATATAACCAGGTTCCTCTTGTTGTCACCTACAATCCAAGTCTGGAGGTGCTAAGAGGAGCAGCACGGAAACTGCAACCACTCCTACAAAAAGTTGCCCAACTGAAATCAATATTTCCAGATCCCCCACTCGTGTTTTAGACAACCGCCGAATCTAAAAAACATCATTGTCAGAAGCGCCGTGTCCTCTCCAGCAGCAACAGGAACCTTTCCCTGCAACCAGAACAGGTGCAAAACCTCCATCTATAATGACAACGGACAAGATTCCTGGGACAGATCAGGACTACAAGATCCCAGGTAACTCCAGCTCCACCACAAGAAATGTGGTGTATTTAATCATATGTACAAAATGTGCGAGTGGTAACCTGTATGTAGGGGAGACCGGGCAACAACTCAGAACTAGGATGAACTCTCATCGCCACACAATAAAAGAAAGGCGTATGGATCTACCTACAGCAAAACATTTTTGCAGCTCTGACTACAGGGTAACAGACATGAATTTGCTCATTTTAAAAAGTAACTTCAAATCACAGAAAGAGAGAAGAATT
The DNA here is from genome assembly GCA_033576535.1 of Allobates femoralis. Taxonomy (NCBI): domain Eukaryota; kingdom Metazoa; phylum Chordata; class Amphibia; order Anura; family Aromobatidae; genus Allobates; species Allobates femoralis. The sequence goes on along the minus strand of JARQOC010000009.1, from coordinate 31,446,521 downwards.
TGGAAATACAAATTGATAACGGCCCTTGACACATTCAAAACAGGATTGAATGTCTCACATGGATTCATGCGTTTTTATATCAAATGAAAGGGCATTTGAGGATATCACATCTTCGAACAGACCCCAGTTAGAGGACAATGAACTGTCTCGCATGGATTTATAGCCTTCTACACTCACTGAGTAATTTTCAGGTCTCCACAGACCACTAATCATAGAACAATAATACAATCTGTTCCTCTTATCTTGGAATTGTGATTTTACCTCCCCAGTTCCACTCCCCTCCCAAGACTGACTCTACTTTACATCACCTGTCATGGCTAACATGGTATAAAAAATTTTTTTTTACCTTATCCGGATTTCCTTAGAATATGACAGTTGGTCATTTGATCACCAACTGCCAAATGCTATGGAAATCCTGAAAACCTGCACTGTGTACGGCCCTCGAGGCCTGGAGTTTGAGACCCCTGGTGTAGAACAAACAGCAGAGTGGTGCCCAAAACATATAAATAAATATAAAAACAACTCTGTTCACATCCTGGTTCAAAAGAAACCATGACAATGACTGGATTTTCCTTAATTTTAGATAATGAACTCACGTGCTTCCTTCTATGTCAGCATGAACTTTTGTGACGTGGCTCCAACAAAACGCTCCTGTACGGCAGTCCGCCCATCTCTTCAGCTCCATGATGCATCGGTCTCTGACCTTCAGCACTATGATGTGGTTGAAAAAGTCACAGGCTGCGTACAGATGAGGAACCAAGGCACCAATACTCAGGTCAATCAAGACATCTCCTTTAACATGACCTGTATAAAAAAGTTGTAAATATTAAAAAATATATATTTTAGTAAAAAAATAAATTTTTTTTCATTGTTTAAATATAGTGATGGGCGAACCCTAACTGTGAAGTCTGGGGTCTGTACCGAATATTTAGTGTTCAGGCACAGACCCAGAATGCAGACTTCTCTGGGAAGTCTTGTTACAGTTCGGGTTCGGTTCAGGGGAGCTGAAAAAAGGCAAAATAGTCATTAAATGGCAAAGTTATACTTACCGTGTCACGCTGATTGTATTTCCAGGCCGCTCATTAACTTCCTGAGTATTCACTGCAGAGGAATGGAACAGCCAATCACAGACGCTGTCTCAGAGAATGGGCGTCTGTGATTGGCTGTTGGAGTAACCTAGAAAATGCCCTATTATGTATGGCAGTTTTTAAGTTACTCCAACAGCCAATCACAGATGCCCATTCTCTGGGACAGCATCTGTGATCTGCTGTTGGTCCCCTCACCATTGACTGACATCATAGTACTGTCTAATCTAAAATATAAAGCTGAGTGTATGTATGTATGTGTGTATGTATGTTCACTAGAGTAATCCGCATTGTTGCATCTACAATCACCAAATTTTGCACATACACAAACACACCATTTGACTCAGGTAACATCTCTCGCTATGTTTTAGGGGAAATTTTAACCCCGTGCCTTACAGTCAGTCACCAAAACAGGCCTATTGACTGTTTGGGCACACATAGGTCCTCCCCCTTCATAGCTCTGCCACTTTATGGCTACACCCCCTTCATAGTCACACCGCTTTATAGCCATGACCCTAATTACTTTGTATCTTTTATCTGCAAAGTAATAATTCTATTTTGTTACAACGAAGAACAGTTAAATACTATGCCTGGCCAATACTGGCGATGAGGCAGTGTGTACACACCTTGGAACAGGGGCGGACCGTAACCCCCGGGGCCCTGGTGCAGCCATGTTGGGGAGCGGGGGGGGGTTTGTGCTGGCGGCTGGCGACGCAGTCTGTTGAGGAGCCTTTGGGTGCGGTGCTTCTGCTTGTGGCGGTTCTCCTACCTGCTGAGCCGCGAAGTTCCTGGGAGCCGGAGGGGCAGAGGAGAGGAGGGGCGGGATCAGGCAAGGGAAGCAGGAAGCTTTCTGCTTCCTTTGCCTGATCCTCCTTGAAGGGCCCCCTAGCCGGTCGGGGCCCTGGTGTAGCTGAACCAGCTGCACCACGGTAGTTCTGCCACTGCCTTGGAGGACATACACACTCTGGCAGGTCAATAGTTAACATTTCAGCTGAATTTCAGAAAAATCCTGTGGGACCTGTGTGATGTCACAATCATGTGAATATAATAGGCGGAGCTAAGCCTCCATAGACCATAATGATTTTGCTTGCTTTTCTCTACCCACTATGGTCCCATGATCGTGACATCACACAGGTCCTTTTACACACACAACTTTTAGCTCAGACAGAGATACTTAGAGCCGTACTATGTAGTACTATGATGCTACAGACATTGATAGCTGGGGGGCATAAATGACTTGACACGTTCCCTTTAATGTAATTACTCCTAAGCATAATTACATGCTCCTGCTGTATACGGAGGGCTGTGTGTGGCAGGTTGTTAAAGGAATAAAAAAGAGGTGTCTTAGTCGATTTAGGGTTTGTGTGGCTGCTGCTTCACTGAGAGTCATGTCCCAGTGTGTGCCATTTTCTATTATCATTACTTGTGTAATCATTTAGTTCATTTGTGTTGCAAATCTATAGTGTTGAACATATGATGTGAAATGGTTTTATGTGCAAAATAATCATTCTATTTTGTTATAACTAATCACAATTAGTTACTACGCCCAGGCAATGTCAGGCTCTTCAACTAGTAAATAAATAATTAAGAAAAAATATGACTTAGCGCTTCACTGTATTTTTGATTGTCATAGCAGATACAGAGGACAGTTACAGGATGCCACCCCAGTTGCCTGTCCTTACCTTGGCTGCCACTCAAAATACAGGGAAGCCCATTATTTTTTTTAATTATCTGAATGAATAATTTAAAAAAAAAAAATGCATGGGCTTTGCCCTATTTTTGTTTGCCAGCCATGGTAAAACCCAGGCAGCTGGGGGCTGGGATTCTTAGCGTGGTAACACTCAAGCATTCTGGGGCCCCATGCTGAAAATCTCAGCCAGCAGCTGCCCCTTAAAATGGCGAATTCTTTTGTAGCGCCATTTTCAGGTGCACAGGAGGGTCAAAATGCAAAAATAACAGATTTGTTATGGAAAACACTCTAAAAACGGATTGGCATGCGTGACCCTAGCCTAACCCCTTTCACTTACTTTGTGCTCCCTGACTTTTCTAAATGGGTTCTCTTACCCTTGTGGCGATCGCATGCCTATCCCTGTCTTACCCTAATCATGATCATGTCTAGTGAGCAAGGGCAGCAGCAATACTAGTCCTGCTCTATGACAATGACACAATGGGAAACGACAGACAAAAGGAAAGAAAAATTGCATTCACTTCAATTAACATGCATCCCAAACAACAGGTAGGTATACAAAGGGATGGAAAGGGAGAATAAATCAAGCAGGACATAAGGAATAGGAAAAGCCAAACAAACTTATGAGAAGCTTTCTCCATGATCAGGTCCGAAATGATCCTTTAGTTTCCAAGGGTGACACCTCCACGCCAGGACCATGGAATAGCAAGCTATCACTGGCAACTTTTAAGGCAAAGTGTCGAGTGGAGAAATCAGAAAAGCTGAGACAACTCTGGATGGAAAGTCAAGAAAGACAAAAGGAACTGCCTAACCCTAGCAGTGCCAGCTAATGGGAAGACATAGCAGATCCAAAAAGTGCAGGCATGCGTGAAGCCATGTGCTGTGACCCCTCTCTATCGTGATACCCCTGCCACTATAATTGTGCACTAAGCTATTTCCTTGACTTTGAAGTTCCCGAAACCGCTCAGTATGTGTTATGCTCTTGTGCATCCTAAATTGTCGTTAAACAGCACATTCAAGAACAAACTCACCCAATATAGAATTGTTAGATAAATACTTTATCATCCTCAACATGTTTTCTGGGGTTCTGGAACTTACTAAAGGAAAACACAGAATCTGCTAACCCAGAGACACAATATCCTTCAACATATTTATTGGCCAATGCCGATTTTGTATTTTGTTATCTAAAGTTGTTACCAATTGTGAAATAGAATAACTAAGATACATACCCTCTCTGAAAGTTTTGATAAGATTTTCACTGGGAAATATTATGGTATCTTCTCCAAAGGCCATATCATCTTTATCTGAAAAATAAACCTCCAGACCTCCTCTGGTGTCAATGCCGTGAACATCGTAGAGCTTGTGGGGACTGGAATCCATCGTGTATTCGTGTATCACCGATTGAGTGACTTCTTCTACATCGTGCTCGAGATCTTTATATAGTTGCACAAATCCAGTAATTACTTATTGGATCAGGAGGTTTCTTCTTCATGAGTCAGTCATGGGATCAATCATTTGCATCATGATTTAATTATCTTCATATGAAAAAAAAAAAAAAAAAAAAAACTGATGCCACTTTTCTATTGTCACTCCTCCACCTCTTACACAATGTTGCTCAACCAATGTTCAAATGCTGGGCCCAGGCCTTGTCTTGTTCCTTTGTACCCATAGTGGGCCATTCCAAAATCAATAAAATTGAAGCCACTTTTAGTGGTGTCTGTAACTATTTTTTTGTGAAAAATGGAGAATCTTCTTGAGGTCTCTTTGTTATGTGTGGCATGTATTGAGCAGGGCTCTCACCATGCCTACACCTGTCACACATTCTAATTTTACTCAACTTTGAAATTTTAGAACCAGGTCTTGTCACTTGCACCCATGATGTGCCATTACAAAACTTAAAAAATTGATGCTCCTTCAGTGGTGCCTGGCCATATTTTTTTGAATATTATTTGACTCTTATTTGGGTCGCCTTGTTGTGCATTGCCTGTAGCAGTAGGGCTCCCTGACCTTTAGACCTGCACTTACTTTCATGAATCTGTTACTATATTTTAGGTTTTCTGCCAATAATAGTCTATGAAGCTGATATTTTTGCTACCTAAGGGGGGCTGAACATAAAAGTAGTTTATCAATAAAGAAGGAGGCACTTATTGGATTCTAAGTGGTCTGACATCTGCTTTTCTCTGGATATTACACTGTGATTGGCCCAGGGTGGGAGACATATATGCCTGAGGATCTAAAGTGTTTTTTGTATGATAAATATATGGATTTAAAAGAAAAAACACAATTATTGATGCACAGTGCATGATCTAAATAACATTGGGGGCAGTTTAAAAACAAAAAAGGCCATGACAGGTTCCCTTTGAGATGCAACTCATTAAATGGAAGAAAGTCAGACCGCAGAAGCAAAATGCATAATCACTGACCTGAGCCATATATACCAGAATGAGGGCAATTAATAACAAGACAGGGTCATATATACCGTGATTGACCCATGGTGGAGGACATACAGTATATACCTGAATAAGGATCATGTATACCAGGATGGGAAATATACACAAGATGGGTCGCAAATATATCAGGGTGGAAACATATATACCAGCATGGGCGAAATATATACCAGGAATATGCATACCAGAATGAAAAGACATATGTACCCAGATGGAAACATATATACCAGAATGGGGGACATATATACCTTGAAGGGACCCGATATCAGGGACTTTAGTACAGAATGGAGAACATTACACCCATAACAGTGTCAGCTGCAGATTAGCCCCTTTAACTGTGTATCAAATTTATTTGACTATTTTCCACTTCTAAAACCAGGGTGCATCTTATGTTCTGGTGCATCTTATAGTCCAAAAATACAATATGCCATGCTGTTGGCATTACATTAATGAAAATTATTTCATAATAAACGTAGGAAAATAATAAGCAAATAAACATAGGTAAATTCTTACCCTCAGAGAAAGTGTTTTTTAATTTTTTTAATGGTAAATAATAAGAAATCCTCTCCAAAGACCATTTCAGGATTATCTGACAAATAGTGCTCCAGATGTTGCCTGGAATCAAAGTGATGTTCATGGTAAATCTTAAGGTACCTTCACACACAGCAATTTTGCTTGGCAATGTCACTGGCAATTTGCTGGTTGCAGTGAAATCATGGACACATTGTTCTATTTTGTGGCTGTGTACAAATGTAACAATGTGTCCACGATTTCACTGCAACCAGCAAATTGCCAGTGACATTGCCTAGCAATATTGCCGCGTGTGATGGTGCCTTGACAGTTGCCGGGATCCATCGTCTAGTCTTGTATCACAGACCGGGTGACTGTCTCTACACCAGGGCTCGAGGGCTTTATATAATCAGCAGGAATTTATCATATTTTAACAACTAACTACATGTTACTGTCATGGAAATATGGAATAGCATAAAGTTACCTAAAACATTATTTCTACTATTGTTTCTTTAATAATGAAATAATCTGCAGATTCTTGTCTATTTGTCCCCAATGGATTCTAAAAAAACATATGATCTGTCATAATATATAATGTGATAGTACCAGTATTCCATAATTCATTATTTTCAATTTTATAGCTGGTTTTATTACTATTTTACTTTGGGCTGTTGAGTCGGAGAGTCGGAGTCTCTGTCCATTTGGTGGAGTCAGTGTTGGTATAAAATGGAAGGACTCCAACTCCTAAAATAAATAATAAATTGGGTCCAGTAGTTCAATGCAAAATGTGCTGAAAATTATTATTATGAATTATTATTATGTTCTATCTAAATAGCTTAATAATTGTATCACAATAATGAATTAAAAGCCTTGTTCACATTGTACTACAATACATTTATCAGTGAAAATGAGGAGAAATGTAGAGGCATTGACCGTCAGTATGATCTTTGGGGTTTTAATTAATTTAGTCAGAGATATCATAAGGCATCGGCAGTAGGGAGGGGGATTTGGAGACACAGGATGACGGCAGCCGTTTCGCACCTGGCTGGTGCTTCATTGAGTCCTAACCAAGAAAACTTCCTCTTTCCCTCTTTTTCCCTGAAGAAGGCTGTACCCCAATACAATACGTATCACAATGTTATGTATGTAGTCACTTCATAATTCATAATTATGTATGTAAGGATTCACTTTGTCATATGTTTAGTGACTAATATACCTGAACATACCCTTTCCCTCAGTCTGTATGTGATGCAATGATTGGGTGGGCTAAATCCCCCTTGAGCTCAATGCACACCTGTATGCTTTGATCACTTGATTTTTTTATATTATTGAATAAACTCCTGTTTTACATGCAAAATACTCTTTCTTGTTCTCTTGCTTTAATTAAGATCAAATTAACGTTGAATTTTTAGGAATCTGTGGAACCTGGTGAATTTCAGCAAGATGTGATTATGTTTGCATGAATCATCTAAAATGTTACACCTTGCCGAAGTTGCATCATCCAGAGAAGGCACACCAGACCTCAGGTGCAGCAACATAGGGTTTCCCATAAAGCCTTGCAGCTATCACATCACATGGTGTAGCACAGCCTATTGGAAGGTACAACTATCGGCTCTCTAAAAGCAAAGGCAGTGTGACGTGAGTCACTGTAGTTATAACTAGTCCAAGGAGTGAAGAAAAAGACTACAATTACAGATAGTAATTATAATGATAATACTACTTACTGGATAAGTAAAGGGAGGTCAAACGATGGAGGTCAGGTCCAGGAAATGGAGCAGTACAACAAGGGGTAGTCACAGACAAAATCCAAATCACAAGCCAGGGTCAGGAAAACCAGAAAGACAAGACAGTTTACAAGGAGCAGACAAAAGAGTAGTCAGGTCACAGGCAAAGGGTCAAAGTCCAGGTAAGAGAATTAAGTCAGGCTGGGTCAGGCACAGAGCATAGAGAGATCAGTCTTACAAAGGCAGCAACAAGTGTACAATTGACACTGAATAGAGGAGCTAGCATGCTTAAGTAGAGGACTAATCAAGGGAAGTGAAAATGATTGCAGCACAGACCCAACACAACCAAAACAGTCTGACAGCCTCCACACAATAGTAACATAGTAGACAAGGACAGGAAAAGAATGCATCAGTCATTTGGTGGAGAATCTGGAAAGTGGGAGGATGTCACAGTTCACGGCTTAGCCATTGAGATGGGGGGGAAGCCACAAAATACTAAAGAAACTGTTACAAATAGCATGGCGGTTCAGAAGATTAATGTGTGAGCAAAACAAAATAGTGTATATAATTTTCTTGGCAATTGGAGGCTTTGGACTGGAGCACATTAGATTGGCTGCAAATTTAATTTCCGGGGGAAATTTGTCCGAACTGGTGACTTGAGTTTCGAAGGATTCGCACTCTCCTATAGAATAGTCCATTGTTGTCCCAGACAATCTAATTAATTCTAAAATGTATACCAAAATCATTTTTTGCAAGACTCATAGACTACTTTAAAGATGTAATATATATGCAAAATGGATGGAGACATCATGTAATCATCTTATTCCATATGACTTCTTTGTCTATAGAGCAAACAATGTTTCTTCTTTAATTAAGTTCTTGTCCTCGAATAATAAACAGCGCATGATGATCAGGAGAAGCGATCATCCTCTAACCGCCAAGTGTACGTATAGTCTGCAAAGTCACAAGGCAAATTCATGTTATTGAATCATTTTAACACCATATACCACCAACGGGGATTGCCTGCCCTATCTTTACAGTGCTGGGGGCTTGTTCTGAGAAGATTACATGTCCATAGCATATTATTGACGACAGCCGCCACCACATGTCAATGGCTGGAATCGGAGAAGACTAAAATGTAAAAATGGCAACATAACTAGCAATTACAGGATCTCAAGGGAGATCCTGACCATCAGTCACTGCAACAATCAGGAGACTGAGATGACCACCCCAGAACCTCACTTTGTTCTGCTGTAGCCAATTATAGATCAAATTGGTCTTGTTTTTTTGATCATTGTCATGTTGGAACGTCCAAGTACGTCCCATGTTCAGCTTCTGGGCTGATGAGTGTACATTTGCTTCCAGTATTTGCTGATAACGTGCTGCATTCATCTTTCCTTCAACTTTGACCAAGTTTCCTGTGCCTTTGTAGCTCCCACATCACCAGCGATCCACCTCCATGCTTCACAGTAGGAATGGTGTTCCCTTCATCATCGGCCTTGTTGACATCTCTCCAAATGTAACGTTTATGGTTGTGGCCGAAAAGTTTGATTTTGGTCTCATCACTCCAAATTACCTTGTTCCAGAGGTTTGGAGGCTTGTCTCTGTGCTGTTTTGTATGTGAGCTACTTTGTGGCATTTGCACAGTAATGGTTTCTTCTGGTGACTCGACCATGCAGCCCATTTTTCTTCAACTGCCTCCTTATTGTGCATCTTGAATCAGCTACTTTTCATTGAGACCTGTATTTCAGCTGACATTATTTGTGGCTTTTTCTTTACATCTCAAACAATTTTCATGGCAGTTGTGGCTGAAATTTTTGTTGGTACCTGATCATAGTAAGAAAAACTCCAGTGCCCCGAACACGTGTCACTAACCCCTGACATATGGGTGAGTGTGGAGACAGGTTGTTAGTCTATTAGGTTCTAAGGTACCATGGGCATTTTAATGATATTTATGTGAAACTATGCTGCTGTGTCTGCCTTATGCCTTGTATATGCTGTGACTTAGTACAACTTCTCAGGAGTGTTGCACACTCACCATAATTTATGTAAAGGGGTTGTGACCCTGTTCACCTCCCTCCAAACTTGCACCTGGTTTTTATTGATTTCCCTAGCATTTTTATACTTCACTGCATAAAAATAAAAGAATCTGCACTTGCGTTATCAGTGAATTTTGTTATTTTTCGCTGGGGTACCTTACTACAACCTATAACTCTGTTCTCAGTTTTATATATTTCACAGCCGAATAGTCCAGCTCTATAAATATTATTTAAATATCCACACCCTCCCAAGATTGTGTTCTGTCCCTCCTCTCTGTGCTGGGGAGGGTTATGTGTTTTTTCCTGCACTGTGCTATCTGTAAAAGATTTCTATTACCGTATATACTCGAGTATAAGCCGAGCTTTTCAGCACAAAAATTGTGCTGAAAACTGCCCCCCTCGGCTTATTCTCTGCTCATACAGTTTGCTGTGAGGTGGGGGGAGGTGATCGGGAGCTGGAGGAGGCAGGGGGATGCTGCAGTAGGAGCGGGAGGTCACGTGACCCTGCTCAGTAGTGTAATGAATATGCACTGCATCCCCCTGTCCATCAGCGGCGGGGGGAGCAGAGCATATTACATTACTGTCCCCCCTATCACAGTCTTTTCCCCCCATGCTGCCATTCACTATAAAATAATAAACTGATCTCACCCTCTGGCGATTCTCTCCCAGCTCCGTGCGTCCTCCCTCTGACTTCCTGCTTCTAAAGTCATGTGACCGGTGCGCGCGGTGACGTCATCACGGTGAGCCCCGGTCACATGATTACAAGCAGGAAGACCAGAGACAAAATGCATGGAGCCAGGAGAGAATCGCCGGAGGGTGAGATCAGTTTATTATTTTATAGTGAGCAAAGACTGTGATAGGGGGCTGTACAATGATAGGGCACTGTATACCAGGGAGGGGGGGGGGGGTGCTATATACAAGTGATGGGGGGTAATATGTGCAATTATGGGGGCACAGCATGCCAGGGATGGGGGGCTATATACAAATGATGGGGTAGGGGGGTGCAATGATGGGGGCACTGCATACCAGGGATGGGGGCTATATGCAAGTGATGGGGTGGGGGTTGTGCAATGATGGGGTGTGCGCAGTGATGGGGGGTGTGCAATGATAGGGGTGCTGTATACCAAGGCTGGGGGGCTATATACAAGTGATGGGGGTGTGCAATTATTGGGGGTACATACAATGATGGGGGGTTATGCACCAGAGACGGGGGTGTGTGCAATGATGGGGCTCTATATCCATGGTTGGAGGTCTATATACCAGTGATGGGGGTGCTATATAGAGTAATAGGGCTATTTACCAGTGATGGGGGCCTATATACCAGTAATGGGGCTATATACCAGTAATGGGGCGCTGTATACAGTAATGAAGCTATAAACCAGTGATGGGGGTGATATATACAGTGATGGGGCTATATACCAGTGATGGGGATCATAAACCTGTGATGGAGGCGCTGTATATAGTAATGGGGCTATATACCAGTGATGGGAGCTATATACCAGTGAGGGGGCTATGTACCAGTGATGGAGACATATACCAGTGATGGGGGAGCTATATACCAGGATGGCGGTCTGCTGCATTTTTCACCCAAGGCTCATACTCGAATCAATAGGTTTCCCCAGTTTTTGGGGTAAAATCAGGGGCCTCGGATTATACTCGGGTCGGCTTATACTCGTGTCGGGTTATACTCGAGTATATACGGTATATAAATGTTGGTTTTCCTGCAGACATTTAGTGTGTGTATATGCTGAGCAAATGATCAAATGTTCTTATAATCCCATAGAAATATCTCAGGCTGCACACACTACACACATGCCTCAGATACACACAAATTCATGAAGAGCTGCAGCTAAGAGCACACACCTCCTCCCCTTACTTTGTCCCCTGGAATGAGTCACACAACATAACAGATCTTAGGAGGGCAGGACAGTGTAGTGATGCATGAATATTCATTCTTTGGGGAGTCAGCAGCAGACAACTCACTGCGATTGACAGATGGAATTAATCTTTTATTTTGAAGTTTACACAGGATAGGAGAGAAGTATAAATAATAAAAATACATGAATAGAGAGAGCTTAGAGATAGGAATTAGAAAATGATATCAGTTACTTATGGATTTTTGACTTGATAGATTCCCTTTAAATAATTTGCATCATTATGTTAGTATGATTTCCAAAATTTGAGGATTTTAAAGGCTGAAAATTAAAAATACAGCAAAACACTTTCTGTACAATAGCATCTACTTATGCAAATACATGAGATTTGCTATTGGATCAGATATTTAATGATTGTTACATATTTTTTCAAAAGCTTCACAAGCAGATTTAACTTGATTCTAGTTATTGCTACTTGGGCTTGCGAGCTGCAATGAACACAATACTTTTAAAGTCCATAAGATCACTCTCAACCGTTCTCTTCTTAACCTTCCAATAGTCGATGATAAATCCTTCTTCATCCAGAGCTTTCCTGACAAAATCCTCATCGTATCGGAAAAGATGGAACTTTTCCTTCGAGATCATGTAATATGTTGCATCAAATACACCAATCAGTATGAAGTGTCCTCCCGGTTTCAGCAATCTTGAGAACTTTCTGAGATTTCTCCTGTAATCATCTTGATCTTTACTGATAGAATCTAGAAGCCAAGCGCTGATGATACAATCGGCCGGCGGTAAGACGATCGGATCCATCATGTTGTCTTTCTTGAGGTCACACTTCACAACATGTTGCATCGCTATTCTCATTTTTTCTTCTTTGTCTTGTGACTGGTCACTGAAACAAAAGAGAAAAGGGAAACAATAGATGTCCCAGTCAACATCAATAGGTTTCGGATATTTGGCAAACAAACCATGAATGTTTGGGTTCGGAGGAGCTGTCTGGAACCCTCACTGATTGGCTGTTCGGCTCTCTGCCCACATATAGCCAGCCATAAACACAACACTTCCAGGGGTGGGTGGGTATTTTTCTATTTTTTTTTGCTGACAACAAATTATAGCAGACAACTCAGATTTTAACCTTAATGCGAGACAATAATACACTGCAAATGGCTTACACTGGGTCATGCAAACTCCTGTACTTTTGTGAAAATTACCTAAACTCCAGTCATGAACAGGTTCACTCGTCTTTAGTCTTGACATGATAATAGATGCCTGATATTACCAATCTGGGCTTAATGACAGCTGTCAATACTCAGCTGTCATTAACCCCTATTATCATCCCAATGCCACTGCACCAGGGCACCGAGAAGAGCAAGGCAAAGCACTAGTATTTGACGATTCTAATAAATGAACCAAATTCTTGGGTGGCTGCAAGCTGCTATTCTTACACTGGGCGGTAATGACTATGTGCATCCCCAAGGTGAGGATAACAACCCCCAGCCATGCATCTTATCTTGGCTGAGAATCAAATTGGGGGAGACCCCATGTCATCTTTTTTTAAATTATTTATTTAATTAAAAAAAACAGTGTGGGGTCCACATAGTTGATACTCAGCCAATATAAAGTGCATAGCTGGGGGCTGAAGCCCACAGCTGTACACTTTACCTGTGCTGAGAACCAAAAATATGGGTGGGCTCCTATGCATTTTTTCCCCATTACGTATTTACTTTGTACATATAATGGCAGGTTGGTTACCATACACTAATGTATATGGCAGCCAAGAACAGACTCCAGCACAGATTGACAGATTGTGGGGGCGCAGTCTGAGTGCAACAGCCAATCACAGATGCTGTTACATAGAGTGAGTGTCTGTGATTGGCCTTCACAGTTCCTTAATGAGGAGTCCTGAAAGCAAGCAGCGGGAGATTAGTAAAATCTATCTATCTATCTAATATGAAAAAGATCCTTGCAGCACACAGCTACTACCAATGATGTACATAAGCTACTAGCTATATATATTTGAGGAAAAAGTTTAAAAACTTACGTTTTTTTCAAAAAACTCAAAAATCTCCAGATTTATCATATGGAGTTGCAGGATCCATGCTGCAATGTGCACCCTCATTACCTACAGGGGATGGAGGGTCTAGATGGTGTCTGCCCACTTAGTAGTGGGGGGGTGGACAAGGAGGATAGGGATATCAGCGTAGGACTCATCAGACCCTGAAGTCACTTTGTCGCAGTTGATGAGCAAACAGACATTGGCCAATGTATGTACCAAGAACTTCAGAATTAAATAAAAAAATTGGAGATTTTTGAGTTTTTTGAAAAAAACGTAAGTTTTTAAACTTTTTCCTCAAATATATATAGCTAGTAGCTTATGTACATCATTGGTAGTAGCTGTGTGCTGCAAGGATCTTTTTCATATTATATAACCCTGCAGCTTTGCTAGCACCAGTTCACATTTGTCTTTGAGTGCTGTGCAGTTTTTTTCTTGTTATTTATCTATCTATCTATCTATCTATCTATCTATCTATCTATCTATCTATCTATCTGTCTGTCTGTCTGTCTGTCTGTCTGTCTGTCTGTCTGTCCGTCCGTCCGTCCGTCCGTCCGTCCGTCCGTCCGTCTATCTATCTATCTATCTATCTATCTATCTATCTATCTATCTATCTATCTATCTATCTATCTACTGTATCTATCTCTCTTTAGACATCATTATGTGAGGCAGATTTGAAAAATAGCTTTCAATTGACATAAGTATGTAAAATACAACTTTAAACACGCATGCCATACGGATGACATATGGAAGCAAAAATACATGAAACTCGGCTGATGCTTGGCAGATGTCAGCTCACCCATAGTTCAGTATTACATTGATTTGGGCGTGGAATGGCCATTATCTTGTAGTATTTGGATAAATACCTCACCTTTTCCCTTCTATATCTGCATGAAGTTTTGCAGCATGGCCCCAATGAAAGGCTCCTGTACGTGAGTCCACCCATCTTTTCAGCTCCAAGATGCATCGGTCACTGATCTTCAGCACTAGGATGTCCTTAAAAAAGTCACAGGCTGCATATAGGTGATGAACCATGGAACCAACACTGAGGTCAATCAAGACATCACCGCTGATATGACCTGCAGAATAAAACTCTTAATATTGATATTCTGTTATGTTACACCCTCATAGATTTTGTGAAGATTTAAAGGCTTTTATTAGAAAACAGGCACAGGTGTTTCAGTCAAACAGGCCTTCCTCAGTGTGCAATATGTATGTAATGGAGAAATTTGGCATGGATGAGTGCTGTATTTGCTATAAAAAAATCACTTTGGATGCTTAGGTGTTTGCATTAGGTACCTGCACAAACAATCATGGTGGTGCAATCAGTCACATCAATCAGTCATGCCGTTTTTAAGCTGACTTGGTGTGATGTCATGACCATGTGATTGTATTGGGTCTAGCTAAGCAGGCCTAAAGTGTTGGAGATGAAGGATTAGCTCTGACCATTATGGTCAAATGGTTGTGTTTATTGCCAATATAAATATGTATATCCTACAGCCTACACATTGTAAGATATCATTGATATGCTTTGTCATGGTGTGTATAAATACAAAAAGGGGGGAGACAAAGAGGCGCAATAGTGCCCTATCACTAGTGACACTGTTTGTGTGAGTATATCAATAGGTGTACACTCACCTGGTCCAGTTGTGTGACCCACAACTGTTTTATAAGCATTTGGTTTATAGCTGCTGCAGGACCTCCACCAACCACTCGTACGTGGAAAAATGCTCCTATATAGGGAAGATGGTGTGTCACGGTCCGCGCTGCTGTCTCAATGGAATCACAAGGAATGGATGTCTGCAAGAAGTCACAAGGAATGCAAGGTTCCAAAGTAACGATCTCCTTTATTCACCAACGCGTTTCGGCACCTATCCTGGCACCTTCATCAGGTGACCATGATACCCTGATGAAGGCGCCAGGAGAGGTGCCGAAACGCGTTGGTGCATAAAGGAGATCGTTACTTTGGAACCTTGCCTTCCTTGTGACTTCTTGGAGACATCCATTCCTTGTGATTCCATTGAGGCAGCAGCACGGACCGTGACACACCATCTTCCCTATATATGAGCGTTGTCATGGTGTGGTCATTTAGCCAAGAGTAGAATGTATTGCAGGTGTAGAGATTTGGTTGTTTGGATCCATGCACTATATTAAAGTTTAACATATCATTCATATGATTTCACGTGGACAAACTGGTATAGTCATTCTCACAAACCTTTGTCTGCTGTTCACAAGTGAGTGTTCTGTGTATACAAGTAGACAATATGTTCATTGTAACTTTGTAACTGGCTCTTTGACTTATTTGGCTTTCATATCTGATCCTGATTTTTACATTATTGACTACTACGATATTTGTTTTGAATATACAAACAGACAATGCTTTTATTGTAACTTTACCTGTTTGCAAATATCTGCTGTTGATTCATAAGTACATCATCTTTGCAAAATATGACTTATCTTTGTTTACAATTAGTTCATCTAAGTCTCAGAACCTGGCCATTTCTGGATTATTGATGAGTCACATTGGTAAACATTAACTTGTATGCTTCTAATGTAGAAGCCCTTTATAAGTTTGTAGGAACATGATGACAGAAGCTATTTTGTGGAAACTACTCAGGAGCTCTCTTTCAGTTACTAGACAGATAGGGAATGATAACTCCTTGATGCAGTCGTTTTTGAACCTGTATCCAGGACATCCAGATCCAGTGCTGAGATTTCCGAGGAAGTTCTCAATCTTCGTTGTGGCTTTTTAGATTGATGTTCCAGAGAGATGATGTGTTAAATAATGCCTTGTTGATGTGATGTCAGTAAATGCATAACCTTTGTACACAATATCTTACAGTTTCTTTAAATTTGTATTCTATATTGTTCTTTTTAATAAAATTACTTGATTACATCCTTTAAAGTCGTATCTGAGCCTGTTTGTCAAAAATATTGGCAAAACAGGTAGTGACAACACCACAGGTCCTTGTATACCGTATGATCTTTAAAAACTGCACGACTGATGGATGGGACTGATTGCCGGACAAAGCATCCAGCCTGATGACTGTTTGTGCAGGTACCAAATGCAAACACCCAAGCATCTAAAGTGCTTTTTTATGATAAATATATGGATTAAAAAAACATGATTATTGATGCACAGTGCATGATCTAAATAACATTGGGGGCAGTTAAAAAACAAAAAAGGCCATGACAGGTTCCCTTTGAGATGCAACTCATTTAATTGATGAAAGTCAGACCGCAGACGCAAAATGCGTAATCACTGATTTCCATATATACCAGAATGAGGGCAATTTATACCAAGACAAGGCCATATATATTCCGTGATTGGCCCAGGGTGGGGGACATATGTACCTGAATAAGGATCATATATACCAGGAAGGGAAATATATGCAACAAGATGGGGGGGCAGATATATCAGGATGGAGACATGTATACCAGGATGGGTGAAATATATACCAGGAAAGACATGTATACTAGTATAAAGGGACATATATACCAGGATGGGGGGCATATGTACCTGGAAGGGGCCCAATATGGATGCAATGGGAGACATTAGTATAGAATGGGCGACACAAATATGGTATGAGATGTCGTTGGAATTAAATTGGTGAACATTCTTTCATAATAAAAGTACTAAAAAGTAAAAATAACTAAACATAGATAAATGCTTACTAGTGATGGGCGAATCCTAAATTACTCGGAATCGCTTGACTCTAGCGAGTCCGAGCACAGGACTTGCTACTCGTTGCGAGTCTAGCGAGTCCAATGTTAATGAATGGGGAAGCGAGTAATAGCGAGTAGTGTGAGATTTACAAATCGCAGATGTGTCTCGGAAGCTTCAGCCTGAAGCAATCCTAGTTTTGTCATTTATTTGCATTGGACTCGTTTACTTTGTAACTGTAATCGCTGGGAAACTCGCACAGATAAAGTCCTCAGTGTGCTGGCTGCCACAGCTCCAGGGTCCTAGAGCCTGCCTGCTGCCTGATGTAGCAGTGCTGAGATTGTTCTCAGTCTGCTCATTCCCTGTGTACAGACATGAATGTCTGTGCACAGAGATGATGTAGCAGAGCTGAGATTGTTCTCAGTCTGCTCATTCCCTGTGTACAGACATGAATGTCTGTGCACAGAGATGATGTAGCAGAGCTGAGATTGTTCTCAGTCTGCTCATTCCCTGTGCATATACATCTATATCTATGCACAGGGATGAGCAGAGAGGACATCGCGTTTTGGACTGCGTCGGACGGAAGAGGATTTTTTTAATTAAAGATGGAGTCTCTAATGGCTTTTTTTTTTTTATTTCTAATAAAAAAATTTCTCTGTGTTGTGTTTTTTTTAAAACAATTTAATAGAAATTCATGGCGGTCATGTCTAATATTGGCGTGACCGCCATAAATTTCGGGCTTAGGGCCAGCTGATAATACAAAGCTGACCCTAACCTCTATTACCCAGCGTGCCACCGCCACCAGGGCCGCTGGAAGAGCGGGGTTCAGCGCCAGAGGATGGCGCTTCAATGAACGCGCCATCTTCTGGGGCGGCTGCAGGCTGCAATTTGCAGCGGGGGGTGCCCAGAAAGCTTGGGCATCCCTGCACTGCGGATTCCAGCCCCCAGCTGCTTAGCTGTACCTGGCTAGACATAGAAATTGCGCGGAGCCCCACGCATTTTTTTGACTCCGACTCCGAGACGACTCCGACTCCGACTCGACTCCGAGACGACTCCGACTCCGAGACGACTCCGACTCCGAGACGACTCCGACTCGACTCCGAGACGACTCCGACTCCGACACGACTCCGACTCCGACTCGACTCCGAGACGACTCCGACTCCGAGACGACTCCGACTCCGAGACGACTCCGACTCCGAGGCGACTACGACTCCGAGGCGACTCCGACTCTGAGGCGACTCCGACTCTGAGACTCCGACTCTGAGGAGACTCCGACTCCGAGACGACTCCGACTCCGAGGCGACTCCGACTTTGAGGCGACTCCGACTCTGAGGCGACTCCGACTCTGAGACTCCGACTCTGAGACTCTGACTCTGACTCTGAGACTCTGACTCTGAGACTCTGACTCTGAAATTCATTAAATAATAAAAAAAATGCGTGGGGCTCCGCGCAATTTCTATGTCTAGCCAGGTACAGCTAAGCAGCTGGGGGCTGGAATCCGCAGCGCAGGGATGCCCAAGCTTTCTGGGCACCCCCCGCTGCAAACTGCAGCCCGCAGCCACCCCAGAAGATGGCGCGTTCATTGAAGCGCCATCCTCTGGCGCTGAACCCCGCTCTTCCAGCAGCCCTGGTGGCAGTGGCACGCTGGGTAATAAAGGGGTTAATACCAGCTTTGTTATACAAGCTGGTATTAAGCCTGAGATTCTTAATGTCAGGCCACGTTTGACCCAGCCACTAAGAATCTCCAATAAAGGGTTAAAAAAACACAACACAGAGAAAATTTTTTATTTGAAATAAAAAAAAAAGCCATTAGGGACTCCATCTTTAATTAAAAAAATCCTCTTCTGTCCGACGTAGTCCAAAACGCGATGTCCTCTCTGCTACATCCCCTGTGCATAAATATAGATGTCTATGCACAGGGAATGAGCAGACTGAGAACAATCTCAGCACTGCTACATCATCTCTGTGAGCAGGCGGGCTCTAGGACCCTGGAGCTGCACAGAGAAGACAGCTGGACTCGGCTCGCAAAGAAACAGCAGTTATCTGCGAGTTTCCCTGCTATCACTGGCACAGTAGCCGAGTCTAATGCAAACAATGGCAATCCTAGTTTTGTCAGCGTTTCTGACAAAACTAGGATTGATATTGATTTGCATTGGACTCGTGCGAGTAATCACTGGGAAACTCGCAGAGTACCGAGTCCTGCGAGTCCCTTACTACTCGCCGAGTAACGAGTCCTAGCGAGTAGATTCGCCCATCCCTAATGCTTACCTCCCGAGAAAGTTTTTTTGAGATTTTCAATGGGAAATAATAAGAAATCGTTTCCAAAGACCATTTCAGGATTATCTGACAAATAGTGCTCCAGATGTTGCCTGGAATCAAAGTGATGTTCATGGTAAATCTTATAGTTGGCGGAATCCATCGTCTAGTCTTGTATCACAGACCGGGTGACTGCCTCTACACCGGGGCTCCAGGTCTTTATATAATCAGCAGGAATTTACAAAAAGGATTAGTATGAATTTATTGTCACATCTTAAGAACTAACTACACGTTACTGTCATGAAGATGTGGATTAGCATAAACTTACCTAAAACATTACTTCTATTGTTTCTTTAATAATGAAATAATCTGCAGATTCTTGTCTATTTGTCCCCAATGGATTCTCAAAAAAAAAATATGATATAAATCTGGTAGTACCGGTATTCCATAAGTCGTTATTTTCCATTTTATAGCTAGTTTTACTACTATTTTGCTTTGGGCTGTTGAGTCGGAGTCGGAGAGTCGGAGTCTGTGTCCATTTTGGTGGAGCCAGTGTTGGTATAAAATAGACCGCATGGCAGGAGCATTTAGGAATTTTGGTAGTACTCTATTGTAACCCAAGGGCAAAGGTATATACCCCAGGGTTTTTGTCAGATGCCTTTGCATTGCGAAAGGGCACACGACAGGGCTGCCTTATGTCACTGTACCTGTTCAACTTGGCGATTGAACCATTAGCCAGATTTCTTAACTCCCAGGAAGACCAAGAAGGAATTGAAATAGGGAAACTAGAAGTTAGATCAGCGCTGTTTGCTGATGATATAATACTATTCCTGAATACTCCGAGGAGGGATTTACCAAATTTGTTGCCTAAAATAGACCTGTTCGGCTCCTTCACAGGCTTTAATTTGAACAGAGCAAAATGTGAGATATTGCCGCTAAAAGAGGGCAGGGGATTTAGAGGGGAAGATGATGTTTTCGGGATTACACAAACCAAATCCACTTTAAAATATTTAGATCTGCCTGTTGGTAGATCCCCAGGTGAGGTGTATGCATTAAATTATAGGCCCCTTATAGATAAGATTGAGAAAGAGCTGAAAAAATGGGCAAATCTGCCGCTAACTTTCATGGGAAGATGTCACCTGTTGAAGATGGTTAGCTTTGACAGACTGCTGTACCCCATGTAAACTATTCCCTTGTTGATTAAACATACTGACTGCAACAGGATAAACCGGGCCTTCGCGACATTTATATGGCTAGCAACCGAGATTGAGAGCCAAAACATTAATGGTTACACCCTGGCGTGCATATTGCGTCATCTAATTGACTGGGTCAAAGGCACCTCTACATTTTCAGACAATGCCCTAGAACAGAGGTCCCCAACTCCAGGCCTCAAGGGCCGCCAACAGTGCAGGTTTTCAGGATTTCCTTAGTATTGCACAGGTCTTAATGTGATCATCTGCACAGGTGATGATTCCAACTCCTGTGCAATACATCACCGCTGCAACGCGGTCATGTGACGCCGGGATCGCACACAGGCAGAACTTCAGCATGCAATGTGCGCATGCGCAAAGTCTGCCTGTGAGCTCTGCGACCGGAAGTGACGCATCCCGGCGTCACATGACCGCGTCGCAGCGGTGACGTTGCGGGCGCGATATTGAAATCGTGCCCGAGCTCTGCATTTGTATAATGATGCCCATTAGGGCGTATTACAGCGGCGAGGCAGGGGTAGAGCGGCACAAGGGGACCCGCCTACCGGTCAAAATGCCTTGGAGGAACGTCCCTGTGACAAGAATTTTGTAACTTTCCTAACTACATTATTGTACTTGTAGATTAGTAAAAAAGGTGAGTCAGGGATGTGTTGGAATGTATTGTAAGGCTGCAGGGACAGGTATTAATAGGTTAGAAAGGTTATTTGGGGTGACAGGTTCCCTTTAAAGACACAATTATGACCTGGAAAGCTTTTCGGCGAAAATTTAGGCTTTCTTGGCGAGTGATGAAAGTTCTAAACCCGTGGGCTCACCCCAGACTTCACCTTAGGACACGATAACAGACTGTTCTCAGATTGGAAGACAAGAGGGGTGAAGAAAATGGGCGACTTGATGCGCCAGACAGAATGTAGATGGATGACAGGGACAGAAGTACTAGAACGGTATAATCTTGAAACTTCTACGTCATGAATAACCTCATTGATGTGACTAAAGAAATGTTACCTCACGAATTAGACACCTTATTTAACTGGGATAAATGTGAGGTTAATATTTCTACCATTTATAATCACACAAGGGAAGTGTTATTACCGTCAGGTCCGGGTAAACTGTTTGTACCCTGGGTAAGATACTGTGAAAAGGAGTACACGATAGATAACATCCTCCAAAGATGGGTTAGCGTAAGAAAACACATACTGTCGGAAAAATGGAGAGACAGTCAATTTGGGATAATGCACAGCGTCATGTGTGGCTTTAATATCCCACCCTCTTCTAATTGCCCCGATAGATCTACGAACTGTCCTAAATGCGGTGAGGAGCGCACTCATATATAATCCATGGTGTCTGGACATGTTTGTTAACATGAAGCGTTTGGGAAATGGTTCAGAGATTTACCAAAGAAACCTGTGGTATCATGGTAGACCTCAATCCTACGGCCTGGATCTTCCATCACAATGAACTGGCGGGAGAGGGGAAGGGGCTGCCTGGTTTATTGAATGTTATAGCCCTATCTGCTAAACGTCTCTTTCTTAGACACTGGTTGACAAACTCATTACCAGGGGAAATTGACCTGTTGACCGGTTTAAAACAGACTTTGGACTCAGAAAAAGAGAATCAGAACGGAACAAAGATACAGAGACGGACACATTTATTAGGGGTGGAGACCCTTTATTGAGAAATCCCACAGGTGATCACACCGTTTGCGTCATCAAATTGGTACCTCTTGGAGGACCTTGTGGGTAGCCTGGGCAAGTTAAAATTATAGCCAATACTATGGGTGACGAACTTAGATGTATTAAAGGGATTCTATCATGGGATGTAATGCTCGCGATGATCATGCACGGGATGTACCGACTACATGCTGGTCTTATCGCAATATTTGTATACGCTGTTCGCGGTACAGTTTATAGTTTATAGTTTATATTTCTCTATGTTTGTTTGTATTTTCCTATGACGACTGACTATTATTCTTATTCTTTAAAATGCAATAAAGAAGATTGTTTAAAAAAAAAAATAGATCAACTCCGACTCCTATCAATTGGGTACAGTAGTTTAATGCAGAATGTGCTGAATATTATTATTATGAATTATGTTCTATCTAAATATCTTGACCGCTGTATCATAATAATGATTAAAAGCCTCATTCACATTGTACTACAAAAAATGTATCAGTGAAGATGAGAAGAAATAAAGATGCATTCACCATGAGTATGATCTTTGGGGTTTTAATTCATTTCGTCACATACATATCATAAGACAGCGGCAGTAGGGAGGGGGATTTAGAGACACAGGATGACGGCAGCTGTTTCGCACCTTGCCGTTGCTTCAATGAATCCTAACCAAGAAAACTTTCTCTCTCCCTCATTCCCCAAAAAGAAGCAATGGGAAATTAAAAGACCGAAACGTACGTTGGGGATCCATGTAAGAGCCAGTCTTTTTATTCTGTTGAACTCTCCGGCTGCCAAGACCACTTCAATGGGTATGCTTCTCTAATCAACTTGTGATTGGTAGGTGGGGTCTGCTGACTGATAGGATATGGACAGCACAGTGGCTCAGTGGTTAGCACTCCAGCCTTGCACTGCTGAGGATGACATCTGCAAGGAGTTTGTATGTTCTCCACGTGTTTGTGCGGGTTTCCTCTAGGCACTCTGGTTTCCTCCCACACTTGAAAAACATAGTGATAGGATGTTTACATTGTGAGTCCCAAAAGGGACAGTATTGGAAATGTATGTATGAGTAAATATTATTATTATCTATGCCAGGGGTGGGGAACTCCAGGCCTCGAGACCTGCACGCTGTGCAGGTTTGCAAGATTTCCTTAGCATTGCAGATAGGTTGGAATCATTCCCAGTGCAGGTGATTATGTTATCACCTGTGCAATACTAAGGAAATCCTGAAAACCTGCACTGTGTGCGGCTCTCTAGACCTGGAGTTCCCCACCCCTGATCTATGCCTTGTCTAGATAAGTATTTGTTTGCACATGCACATTATCTGTCTCTGATCCAGACTGTACCTCAATGCCATATGTATCACAATGTTGTGTATATAGCCACTTCATATTTGTGACATAAATATGTATGTAAGGATTGACTTTGTCATATGTTTAGTGACTGTATATTGATGTTTTTGAACATACGCTTTACCTGTCATGGGTGTATCAGGAGGCACGGATGAGACTGTAGAGGCCACTTGCAGAAGGTCCCAGCATTTGGCCAAACAGTCCAAATCCTAATAAAATGTTTCTGTCGCTTTAAGAGGCATTTCCCTTTTAGTGAAAGATGGAGGTCACTAGGACCCATCTGATCCTTTACCTTGAGCTGGGTGTATAATCCCCTTGATTCCCAGGATGCATTGCTGGTGATAGTGTGCCACCCCAGGGTATATGGGGTACTCGGGTATCTGGGCCATCGCTGAGGTGGCCCGTGCCCTGGGGGCTATGCCTTCAAGAAGGGGTTTAACATAGGAATAAAGTCTCGTTACGCGACTTGCAGGTTCTGGTGACTGGACACCAGCACCGCCTCAGTACCCAGTTGGCGATGGTATAGCGGCTAGGTTCGAACAGCTCCCTGCAGGTAGAGCTGGGCCTTCAGGGCAGAGATACACCGATGTTGGGGGTGCTGGTTGTAGAAGTGTGGATAGTGCAGCGATTAGACAAATACACGGAGACCTTGATCATTATACCCAGGTACTTTACTCTGTAAACCAGTTCAGATGGCAATACAGTTCACAGCTGCCAAGACAGTCTCATATAGGTAGCTGGCAGAAGTCATAGAAGAATGCAATGTCTTTAAGAGGCTCTCATGGTATGCCTTCCTTGATCTATCCCGTGTCCTGCTGATTATCCTGTTCTGGAGCAGCCCTCTTTCTACCAGGCCCGATGGGGTGCTATGAATTGCTTTCTCTTTTCTTTCTGTCAAAGGGGCTCGACCTCGGTGGGTTATCCTGGTGGAACTGCTCACACTGAACAGGGTGTCAGGGCCAGTGAACGGACCCACAACGACCGGTGTAGACGACTCAGGGGATGGAAGCCCTGCACCGTATCCTCGGAGCTGGTTCTCCATAGTTGGACTAGGGTCCCCCCGAAGTATGGACTCTCCGCTCTGGGGTCCCCTCTCTCAGTCTAGGCTGCCTCTTCTTCAGGCCCCATCCCGTGGAGTCCCCTTTTCTCGTCTCAGGGCTCCCGTTCTCCTTCTTTCCTCAGAGCAAACTAGAACTCCTCTGTTTTTCTACCTTCCTCATCCCCTAATTCTACCCCTAGGGGCTAGCACCCCATAAGTCGAATGTGGGAGTGTTGAGTTTAAGAGACTCCTACCAACTTTGCATTTTCCTAGGACAGGGATATCTGCACTCTCTTTTACGGGTGCAGTACCCCATCTGTGATGCCTAACCAGAGGGGCGCCACAATAGCTATTCAGGTGATCCTGATTGCATCATAGCTCTAAGCAGTCTTTCCTGGAGTCTGTTGGTTTGCTGCTTGGATCTGCTCAAGCTTAGTGTATCTTTTCCCTCTTTGTTGTTTCCCTTGTGTGTTCCTTTAGTTGCTAGCCAGGCAGACTAGTGATCACCCGCTCTGATCCCTGTGTAGTGGTAGTCCGGGGACAGTCAGGGAATAGGTTCCTGGTGGCGAAAGTTGCGGGAACTGTATAGGGACGTTAGGGGAGCCAGTTGTCAGCGCTAGTAGTTCTAGGGGTCACCATCTCTCATTTTTTACTTTAGTATCAGGGACTCCTCCCTCCCTTGTCGTCATCCAGCGCTGGGTGTCTCCCTACACTCAGCGTGACATTACCTCAGTATGTATGCAATGTAATGAAGAGTGGGCTAAAACACCCTTGGGCTCAATGCACACCTGTATGCCTTCATCAGTCGCTTTTTTAAAATATATTGAATAAACTCTTGTTTTATATGCAAAATTCTCTTTCTTGTTCTCCTGCTTTAAATAGGATCAAATTAATGTTGAATTTTTAGGAATCCGCGGAACCTGGTGAATTTGAACAATATGTGATTATCTTTGCTTGAATCATCTAAAGTGTTACGGTACAGTCACACGCCGCAATCTCGCCTAGCGATCTATAAGGCGATATGTCGCCCCGGCGATATCGCCTTGAAATTGCCTCACAGTGGCAGCATGTGATTGGGCGATTTCGCAGCGATAAATCGCCCGTCGCCCGATTGCTGAACACTGCTCAGTAATCAGGTGATATCGCTAAGGTGATTTTTTCATGTCTTGGCGTGTGATAGGGTGATATTGATGGAAAAAGTGATTTGTGTGATTTCCAGTAGGCGTGCCTCAGCGTGCTGTAGTCCGTGCCCCATATGAGATGGTTGGTGTGGGCTACTGTGTTCCCATTGGCTGTCCAATGAGCGTGTATGGGGTGCGATGTAAGCCACTGTGGCATGCCTATCTCCTCGCAGCGCTGAACATGTACGCCCACATTGCCTTTGAAATTGCGGCGTGTGATGCGGCGATGGAATGAGGCGGGATTGCTTTTGCTGTAGGTGAGGCGATTTCCGGAGCGACAAATCGCCTTAGCTTCAGGGCGATATTGCGGCGTGCAGAAGCCGCCATCGGCGATCAGAGATGGCGACAAAAAACGTGAGCGCGCACGCCATATCGCCACATATCGCCAGGCGAGATTGCGGTGTGTGATGGTACCTTTACACTTTGCAGAAGTTGCATCATCCAGAGATGGCACACAAGACCTCAGATGCAGCAATATAGGGTTTCCCATAAAAGCTTGCAGCTATCACATCACATGGTGTTGCACAGCCTATTAAAAGGTACCACTATAGGCTCTCTAAAAGCAGAGGCAGGGAATGCAGCAGTCATTTGTTGGTGTATCTGGAAAGTGGGAGGATGTCACAGTTCACGGCTTAGCCATTGAGATGGGGGAGAAAGCCATAAAATACTGAAGAAACTGTACAAATAACATGGCGGTTCAGAAGATTAGTGTGTGAGCAAAAGTGAATCACTTACATATTTTTCTTGGCAATTGGAGGCTTTGGACTGGAGCACATTAGATTGGCTGCAAATTTAATTTCCGGGGGAAATTTGTCTGAACTAGTGATGTGCGTTTCAAAGGATTCGCCCTTTCCTATAGAATGGTCCATCGTGGTCCCAAAGAATCCAATTAAATCTAAGCTGTATACCAAGATCATTTTTTGCAAGACTCATAGACTACTTTAAAAATGTAATATTTATATATGCAAAATGGATGGAGACGTCATGTAATCATCTTACTCCATATGACTTCTTTATCTATAGAACAAACAATGTTTCTTCTTTAATTAAGTTCTTGCCCTCGAATAATAAACAGCGCCTGATGATCAGGAGAAGCGATCATCCTCTAACCGCCAAGTGTACGTATAGTCTGCAAAGTCACAAGGCAAATTCATGTTATTGAATCATTTTAACACCATATACCACCAACGGGGACTGCCTGCCCTATCTTTACAGTGCTGGGGGCTTGTTCTGAGCAGATGACATGTTCATAATAATGATTGACAGCTGCCACCACATGTCAATATCACAAAGTATTCACTGATCTCAGGGAGACCAGTCCAAGAAAACACTGCGGGCACCTGGCTAAAGCGCTCGACACAGTGAATTCCTAGGCGCATTGCCTCCTGGGAATTATGAATATGCAAATAAGCCTCGGTTAGGAGTCTCAAACACAGGACTGTGTTTGAAATAGTCACAGGCTGTAAACAAATGATGAATTGTGGAACCTTTGCTGATGTCAATCAGGATGTCTCCCTTAACACGACCTGCAGAAAAAAAATCTAAATATATATTGTAGATTAACACGGACATATGATAAATTAGACTAACATTTGCATTAATCCAAACCTCCCACTCCCGGCTCCAAGACTTCTCCCGAGCTGCACCAATTCTCTGGAATGCTCTAACCCAAGAAATTAGAACTATCCACAACTTACATAGTTTCAGGTGCTCCCTAAAAACACATCTTTTCTGGGCACCTATCATGCTCCCTAGATGAAGTCATTTAGACATAGCCTATATAATCCACCAGACTCAAAAGCATTACAAATAATGGCTGGTGGCCACTCATGCATCTCTTATCTATTATGTACTTCCTCAGGTTGGCTGCACCATTATTGTAAATAAGCCCTGTATTTTGTGTCACCCCCATCTCATTGTAGAGTGTAAGCTCTTATGAGCAGGGCCATCATTATTTTGCTTAATTATTGTATTTTTTTTAATAACTGTTATTTAAGACTGCTTATATATGAACCTCTGCAGAATATGTTAGCGCTAAATAAATTAAAATTATTATTATACCCAAGAATATTAAAAAATCCTGAATAGTGGACCTCTTCTATCAATTCATTATTGAGGCAGTCCCCTCTAGAGATGAGCAAACCCTGAGAGGTTCGGGTATGGGCATTGCAGATTCAGGGTCTGAACATGACCCCGTATGTCATCTCTAGTTTGTGATCGGCTGGGTAGCCTTTCACCCACATACAGCCAGCCATAAGTGTAACACTTTCGGGGTCGGGAGGGTCGGGGTTTAGTTGTTCATATTCACACAAAACATTATGGAGGATTACTCGGCTTTTGAGGCCAGTGTGGGCTGATCACACATAGCAAGCAGCTTGTACTGGCCCAACCACACAGCCAGGGGCGTAGCTACAATAGGTGCAGGGGTTGAGATCGCACCTGGGCCCTGCAGCCTAGGGGGGCCCCAAAAGTCCCTTTGGCCTATAGAAAAAGACTAATACTATTAAAGATTTCCAATAATTGGGGGCCGCGTTGGAGTATTTGCATCAGGACCCCTGGGCCTGAGGTTACGCCACTGC
Organism: Allobates femoralis; assembly: GCA_033576535.1. Taxonomy (NCBI): domain Eukaryota; kingdom Metazoa; phylum Chordata; class Amphibia; order Anura; family Aromobatidae; genus Allobates; species Allobates femoralis. The sequence goes on along the minus strand of JARQOC010000009.1, from coordinate 31,418,156 downwards.
ACACAGCGTGCCAGACCACAGCGATCCAGACTCCAGGGCTTTGATGATGGGAATCCCCCAAATGCCAGCCCCAAACAGGTTCTTTCCTCTCCAGTTCCCCTCTAATCTCTAGCATGACAGAAAAAATAATTTGCCCAACTTGGCTTTCGTTCTTTGACATTGTCTAAAACCAATATTTTAGGTGCTAAAAATATAAAAGTTGAGGCTAGAGTTTCAAAGAATACTCAGGACTGTGTTTCACCGGACCCGCGCTGCCGACAGAGGAGACGTCCAAAACGTTGTTGGTAGCAAGTGGCTTTTTATTTTATCCGCCGTGTTTCGGAGCCAGACCCGACTCCTTCCTCAGGGAGGCTAGAGGTTAACTTGGACCTCTCCATATGGACAGTAGGTTGGCTGAGGTTTTGGGCTAGACTCGTTGACAATTGGATACTCTTAGTGATGGAAGGAGTAAAACGGTTCGGAAAAAAGAAAGTTACAGATACATACCCTCGGTGAAAGTATTTTTTAAACTTTCAATGGGAAATTTCATGAAATCTTCTGCAAAGACATCAGATTTATCTGAGATGTAATGATCCAGATGTTGTCTTGAATCACAACCATCTTCATGGTAGAGCGTATAAGGACAAGGATCCATCGGGTAATCCGGTATCACAGATGCGGTGGCGTCTACTTCGTCATTGCTCCAGGTCTTTATATATTTAGCAGGAATAAAAGAGTATTTGTAACAATTGCTTATAATCTGCATAAATTAATAACGGGAACATAACGATACATTCACATGGTGAGCAAATTATCTTAGTGTAACCAAATATGTTTCATTGCAATCTGAAAAATATTACAAGAAGTGTGTCAATCTTCAACGGCTTCTTATTGTTATTGCACCGCCTCTTGTTTCTTTTTTGGAAACGCATTGTGGTAGTAATAAAGGTAATTGAATTTGTGACCCTGTGCTATAGCGCTTCATTTTTAATCAAAATCTGCTATTATCATATACCCATTCAAGGGTTAAGGAGCTGCAATAGCCGGGCTCACCGCTCCACAGCTACAGGACCTGCGGTGACATAGTGCAGCATCAGCGGTCACATGATTGGGACCCAGAGAGTCACCTGAACGGAGGAGGAAGAGCCATAAGAATGCCTACACCCGGAGGTCAGATGGATCGTTCACACAGAGGTTGCGCAGGGGTGGCACAACCTCATCAGGTAAGAGCCAACCCACGCATAATCATAAAGAACCCCACTAGACCACCAGGTACCGCTCATTGCGCCTCTCCAAAACTTTTATATTTTGCATAATTGCAACAGCCAATCACAGACACTCTCCCAGAGCATAAGTGTCTGTGATTGGCTGTTGCCGGTCAGTGAAGTGAATATGCATAAGGCTTTATGGGTGGGACCAGAAGTAAGTGAGTGGGAGAGTAGACCTGGGAGCAAGCAAGCATCGGGAGACTGGTAAGATTACCTGTGTTTGTCTGTGTGTGTTTGGCAGCATTTGGACACTTTTGAAGGTGTTTTCTATGTGTTTCATGTTGCCTTCCATTGATTTCAATGGGGTTCGAACGGTTTGGTGAACTGTTCGGCGCACAATTCAGCAAACATCCTGCATTCAGCAAACCAATCCCAATTCAAACACTCAGGTGTTCACTCATCTCTAGTGATGTACATTGCATCATTTAACACATTGGGGATGGTTTATTATCACAAAATGACATTAGAGGTTCTCTTAAAAATTCCACCCTAATAAAGGTCACAAAGACGAATAGATTGTGATTCCATTTTATTAGATCAAGGAAATAAAGCAAATAATGATTAGAACAAAAGGAAAAAGCAGCCGATCTCCAATATATCATTCTCCACAATTCTAAGTCTACGACAAGATCACAAGCACGAAGGGATGATTATATGATTAAATCACGTAACCTAGAACACTGATCATGAAATAAGTTTGGAAATTAAGCAAATTATCATGATTCCCTATACACCTTCTAAGGCTGGTTTCACACTACGATTTTGTGCCTGTCCGTGGGATCCGACTTTGAAGGGGGATCCCACGGACAGGCACTGATCCATACGGATCCCTGCAATCGGATGGCAAATAGCTATCCGATCTGCAGGATCCGTGTTGATCCTGCGGTCCCCTGTCTCTCCCTACTCCTGCCTCCTCCATCTTCTTCCCTCTCCTATTCTTTATGCTGTGCCCCCGCTATTCTTTGCTGTGCCCCCTCTTCTCTATCCCTATCCTGTCCCCTGTCCTCTCCCTGTGTGTAAAAAAATAAAAAAACTCCTCCGGGAGTATACATCACCTGTCACCGGCTCCAACGCTGCAGCACGATCAGGGCAGAAGAGCCTGTGATGATGTAAGAGACCCGGTCAGCTGACGAGTCATGTGACCGGGCTCTTACATCATCACAGGTCCTTCAGTCCTGATCGTGTGCAGCGTTGGAGCCGGTGACAGGTGATGTATACTCCCGGAGGAGTTTTTTTATTTTTTTACACACAGGGAGAGGACAGGGGACAGGATAGGGATAGAGGAGGATAGAATAGCGGGGGCACAGCAAAGAATAGCGGGGGCACAGCATATAGAATAGGAGAGGGCAGAAGATGGAGGAGCTGAAGCAGGGAAAGACAGGGGATACGGAGCCGACATCGGATCCGAGGTGAACTCAGATCCGATGTCCATAGGCTCCTATGCTGTGGGCACTAGGATCAGCCTCGGATCAGCAGTGATCCGAGGCTGTCCGATGTGAGTCACGGACACAAAATCGTAGTAGGCTACGATTTTGTGCCCGTGATTACATCGGATGCGATCAGATGGTGCCAAAATCGGATGCCAATAGTGGCACATCCGATCCCATCCGATTCCCATAGGGGAACATGGGGTCCGATTTCGGATCCGATTGTATCCGTTTTGAAACGGATACAATCGGATGACCGAAAATCGTTATGTGAAAGCAGCCTAAGTAAAGACGATCAGAAACTCTTGTCAACGAGACTTTCCTTGTAGATCTCTACTCAGATCTACTTTTCTTTGTGAGCAACAATAAATATGACACCCTTATAATCACTGAGGTCACTCTCAATTGAGGCATCCTTAACCTCACAGCAGTCAACGACGAATCCTTCTTTCACGAGGACATTTCGAGGTAAATTCTCGTCGTAGCTGAGAACATGAATCTTGTTTTCTCCAATTTTGAAATAGGTTGTGTCTGAAAGCCCAATTAAAATAACGTGGCCTCCAGAGTTCACCAACTTTAAAAACTTCCCAAGATTTTCTATGTAATCATCTTGGGTTTTGCTGATAACATCTAACAAAAAAGCACTGATCAGACAATCGGCCGGTGGTAAGACCATTGGTTCCATGATATTTTCCTTCTTGAGGTCACATTTTACAACATGGTGAAGAGCCGATCTCATGTTTTCCTCTACTTCTTGAACCTTTTCACTGGAAAAAAATAGGATTAAGGAAAAAAATTATCTCATATTCAATATCAGTTGGGTGACATGAAAACTCATTCGTTAGATTTGCATTATTGGGTGCGAGTCCTCATAGAAAAATGTGAAATCAAACAAGACTTGTAGACCAAGGGCCACGTTACACACACCAACTTATCTGTCCAACTTCTGAACAACTTACTGGTTGCAGTGAAATCATGGACACATTGCTCCATTTTGTGGCTGTGTACAAATGGAACAATGTGTCCATGATTTCACTGCAACCAGTAAGTTGTTCAGAAGTTGGACAGATACGTTGGTGTGTGTAAAGTGGCCATAAGTGTAAAGACTATAGTTGTAAAGTCTGTTCATTCTTTTACAGGGTTCTAACAATGACAATAGTGATCTGACTAGATAAATTAAGATTTTCCTACCGATTTTGCACATGGATAAACTGGATAGAAGGTAAACATCCTAAAAATTTCAAATATCTCTGGTACAATTGTAAAAATACTTCACCTGTCTCCTTCTATGTCTACATGAATTTGTGTGGCATGGCACCATTCAAATGCTCCTGTATGTTCGTTCACCCATCTCTTCAGCTCAATGATGCATCTGTCAGTGATCTTCAGAACTACCACGTGCTTAAAAAACTCACAGGCTGCATATAAATAATGAATCATGGAGCCTTTGCTGAGGTCAATCAAGGTATCTCCTGTAATATGACCTGCAGTGAAAGAAAAAGAAGAATATTGAAATTTACAACATGGCAAACCCTCTTTGTTGGAGATAAACTGTGAATTATATCTATATTAGTCAAGCAAAATACATAAATGTGGAGTTCCAATACCAAAACAAACCAATAATGCTTCACCGGATAGCTCCACACTCAAGTCAAGAGATGAGCATCCTGAACAGTGAACCTCCTATATAAACTATAAACTATGTAAACTTAGTTGTTGTCTCCGAGATCATAAAAATTATTGTTCTCAATTTGGATTTAGATTTTTAGAATTGTTCAAAGGAATATTTAGAAGCAATTGTCAGCTCGCCCTTTGGGAAAGATTCCATGGCAGCTTGAAGTATCAACTTAGACCAAAACCACTAGTAAGCCAACATCCAGAGAATGACAAAATCACTTGATAATTTACTGTTCTTTTTAAATAAACATGGGTCACTACACACAAAGATAAAACAAATGCACAAAGTTTACATGTTTCCGACCAGTCAAGCCCTTCATCAAGACTCAGGTTGGCCAGTCGAACCCTTAGTCATGACCAGTCCAGTCAACCCTATCAAAGTCCATGAACTAGTCATGTGTTGGCCAGTCGAACCCTTGTCATGACTCAGGTTGGCATCGACCTTAGTCATGCTCAGGTTGCAGCGAACACTTAGTCAGACATTGGCAGTCGACCCTTTAAAGTGACAGTCAATGTCATGACTCAAGTTGGCCAGTCGAACCCTTAGTCATGACTCAGGTTGGCCGAGTCAGAAATCACAACCTTAGTCATGACTCAGGTTGGCCAGTCGAACCCTTAGTCATGACTCAGGTTGGCCAGTCGAACCCTTAGTCACATCATTAGAGACTCAAGTTGGCCAGTCGAACCCTTAGTCATGACTCAGGTTGGCCAGTCGAACCCTTAGTCATGACTCAGGTTGGCCAGTCGAACCTTAGTCATGACTCAGTTGGCAGTCGAACCCTTAGTCAGACTCAAGTTGGCCAGCGATTCGAACCCTTAGTCATGACTCAAGGGTTGGCAGTCGAACCTTAGTCATGACTCAGGTTGCCAGTCGAACCCTTAGTCATGACTCAGGTTGGCCAGTCGAACCCTCTTAGTCATGCATGACTCAGGTGCCAGTTGAACCCTTAGTCATGACTCAGGTTGGCCAGTCGAACCTAGTCATGACTCAGGTTGCCCAGTCGAACCCTTAGTCATGACTCAATTTGGCCAGTCGAACCTAGTCATGACTCAGGTTGGCCAGTCGAACCTAGTCATGACTCAGGTTGGCCAGTCGAACCTTAGTCATGACTCAGGTTGACAGTTGAGCTTTTCATCATGGTTAAGTGTCTGACTCGACTAAAAAGCTAATTTTCTTGTATAATTCTGTCCATTTTGTGTAAATGCCCATGGGTCTTTTTTAAAGAAAAAATGTGTAGAACCAAATAAAACATTTTAAGAGCTAAGAAAAAGCTCAGACATTTCCTTATGAACAGCATGCAAATGAGTAGGAAGATAGTTTAGGCACTATGTGATTTTAATACTTTTGGGGTTGTAAGATTGATAGTGTTACTTAAAAATTAAACCATAGTGAATCATATTAAAATATTAAAATACATACCATCTCTGAAAGTCTTTTGAAGAGTCTCAATGGGAAATTTCAAAATATTGTCTCGAAAGCCTGTTTCTTCTTTATTTGACAAGTAGGTGTCCAGATGATTTCTGGAATCAAAGCTATCTTCAGCATAGAACTTAAAGCAGCCGGAATCCACCATGGTCCAATCTTGTATCACAGATGGCGTTGACTACCTCTACACCGGAGCTCAAGGTCTTTATATATGCGCCAAGAATTAATTACCAAGGCTGTATGAATTATTTATCATATCATAAGCTCTTATCCTCATGAGTCAGTCATGAGAGCATGATTTATACTAAATTCACAAAGAAAACAAATGATCTTCAGATGATCAAATTTGATTGAAAACAGGACAATGGGAAAAATGTTCCCAGTAACTTGTCCATTTTAGGCTACGTTCACACATTGCGTATTTTGTTGCGCCTTTTTGCGCGCGCCTTTTGCCGCAATTTTTGGCCGCGCAAAAAGGCGCAACAAATATGTGGGTGCAGGGGGAGCGAAGAATCCTGCTTACTCCTCCCCTCTGTCACATATGTGCCCGCCCCTACAGATTTCACAGTGTGCTATTATACACTGTGAAATCTAAATTCAATAAAGCCAGAGGCTTTTAAAATAATAAACATGGATACTTTCCCTCCGGTGGGTGGATGGCGGGTGTCCGGGAGCCAGGACTGATGAGCAGCCGCAGATTCCAAGTGGAAAAAGACCTGTGGTGATGTCAGAGGGAGTTCCGGGCGCTGATTGGCGGCTCGCCGTCATGTGATACATGTCACATGACCGTAACGCCCTCTGACATCACCACAGGTTCTAGCAGGGCCATTCCAGCGGTGGCTCCTGGCTCCCGGACACCGGAACACCCGTCGGAGAGATAAGTATTTAATTCTTTAATATTTTTAATGCATTTGTCTTTATTTAACTTTGATTTCGCAGTGTATATTAATACACTGCGAAATCAAACAGGCGGTCACAGGTGTCACACAGGGGAGGAGGAAGCAGGATTCTTTCTCCCCTCTGTGACGTCAGATGTAGAAGCGCCCGCCCTTATAGGAAAAAGTGCCGGCGCTGCTGCGTACAGAATTGACAAGGTCATTCTTTTTACGCAGGCGCTTTTTCCTATAAAAGCGCGGGCGTATTTTTACGCACTGTCTGGAAGGCAAAGTGAATTTCCATTCACTTTGCCGCAGATAAAAAGCACATTGCGTATTTTGAAAAGCGCGTGCAAAAAAGCGCGCAAAAATACGCAATGTGTGAACGCAGCCTTACAGCCTGCACTGGCTTCTCAAAAAGAGACCCTGATCAGACATGATAATTTCAGATAAGCAAATCACTACCCAGATGGCATTTTGCTGGATCCACATGGGACGTGAAACATTTGCCATTGGCAAGCAATCACAGGTGCCGGCACAATGGAAGGGGGCGCCATAGCCAATCACAGACGCAGTCACAGAGAATGGGCATCTGTGATTGGCTGTCAGAGGCAGAGTCCTGTGAATAAACTGGTGCTTAATGACCGGATCCAGGAGTGGTGTTACAAGACACACCCTCAGACACCCTAGCCACCATTTTATAACTGTAAAGTCTGGGTTCAGTGTTCGGGTCAAGTTTGGGTCAAGTCTGGTCCCGAATCCGGACTTTAAAAAAAAAGTCTGGCTGGATCCGCCAAACCTGAATATGGTTGGGGTCACACTTGATACGTTATTGGCCTTGGATCAGTTATTGGCATCAGTTTTTTTCACTTTTTTGCTCTAAGTCCAAGACCTGATGCTAAAACCTGATGGTGCACTCAAGTGTGACTGAAACGGTGTCAGTTTTTTTTACTGGACCCAAAAAAACGCTGCAAGAAAAAAACGGATCCATTTTTTTTTTTTTTTTTTAAATCAGATATTTTTATTAAACATTTTCAAAACATACAAAAATGAACATACATAGTCATATCTTCATGTACATCGGTATATTACAAGGTAACAACTCCCTTCCCGCCCTCACCCACCCCTAACTGTGACAATCTAGCCGGCTCACGTAGAGACAAGTTAGGAACGTATTCCAGGATAGTATTCCAAACATCATCGGACATGGGACCAACCTCCTCCTCCCATCTCCCTCGTGTTGTAATAGGAAAAGCCAGTAGAAATGTATGCAGCACGTCCCTATAAATACTTGACATCACCCCTCTTGTGATTCCTCCACTACGAATGTAGTCAAGAACTATATCTTTATATATGGTCAGGTCTATCCCCCCCTTCTGCCTTAACCGCAGGTTTGATCTGCATACATAAATACCAACCCGATTCAGGTAAATTAAATTCCGTCCTTAGCTGATGACATGATTTCAGTCTCTGCCTGTCAATTATTTGATACACATATCTGATTCCCCTTAGAACCCAGTCAGTTAGGCTGGCTTCACATTTGCATATGTGAACGCAGCTTATGCTGCGTTCCCATACGCACTCAAACGCATGTGCACTGCGTTCCTATGTTTAACATAGGAACGCATAGTGCTTGCGTTTGCTGCGTTTGGGTGCGGATGCGGACGATATCTGCTCCTTCCGGTGTCCAGCGTCTGCACCCGGGACGCAGCATGTTGCATTTTTTGTGCGCTCGAGGACCTTGGAAAATCAGCAAGCGTCCCCAAGCGCACAAAACATACATAGTCTTCAATGGGTCCGCAGTGTTCTGCGCTTGACAGCACAGGAGAACGCTGCGGACCCATTGAAATCTCTCCCGGTGGCCGCCGGTGATGTCACAGGACCTCACCGACGGCCACCGGGAGATCAGCTCAGCCTCTGCTGATCTCTTCTTCCCCGCCGCCGGTAATCTGCTAGTGATGTCGGCGGGGAGAAAAAGCTGATTTGACAGCTGTTTGAATCTTCCCGCGCCGACATCTCCTCTTGGTGTCGGCGCGGGAGATTCAAACAGCTGTCAAATCAGCTGTTCTCCCCGCCGACATGTCCCGGAGCTTACCGGCGCCGGGGGTCAGAGCGTCTCCGCTGATCTCCCCGCCGACAATCACTTGCGGCCTGGGCCGCCGAATCACCGGTGTCCGCCCGCGGACACATCACTTCAGTCAGACACCTCCGCTGATTTAGACTGCGTTTGTGTCTGCATGCCATCAGCATGCAGACACAAACGCTAATGTGAAGGCAGCCTTAGCCTTCCCATTTTAAGAATTTCCAGTAATTTCTCGTTATCCCATATAGGCGAGTACTGTGTTAACCCCATAACCCCTCTCAGTAGTTTAATTCTATCCCATATCTTATACACAAGGTCAAGCGTCGGGTACTTCCTTCCCATATTCCTCAGTGACCCATCTTCCAGTCCATCCGTCTTAGGGGATCTGTGAACCAGCACTTCCAGCACTTCCTGAATGGAACCATTTTCCGCCCCACTGGCCCATCCCTTCAAGTGCTGACTCTGGGCAGCTAGAAAATAAATCCCCGGATGAGGCAGTGCCAGTCCACCTTCATCCCTCGGCCTCTGCAGTGTCTCCAGTCCCATCCTGGCTTGCCTCTTACCCCATATCAAAGCCCCGAACAGATCATCAATCAGCCTAAACGTCTCTTGAGGAACCCACACTGGAGAACCGTGCAACACATACAATATCCTAGGCATCAGACCCACTCCAACTAGGTTGACCAAACCCACCACGGACAGCCGCAGCCTGTTCCATGCATTAACCTTATGCCTCAAGACCTCCAACAACGGAATAAAATTCAGCTGCAGATAATCCAAAATGGGCAAGGCCACCTGTATCCCCAAATATTTAAATTGGCACACCTTTTATAACTTTCCAGTCCCCATCCTCTTCTCCACTTCCTTTTCTCTCTCATCCACCTCAAATAACATGGATTTATTCCAATTTATTGTGAGCCCTGAAAATCCACCAAACTTCTCAATGGTCTGCATGGCATGGTCCACTGCGACACCCTGATCCTCCAGAAATAACAAAATGTCATCTGCGTACAACGCAAGTTTTTCCTCAATCCTCCCATACCTAAAGCCAGCAATTCCCTTTGCCTTTCCAATGGTAGCATCCAATGGCTCCACCGCCATGGCAAACAGCAGAGGCGACAATGGGCACCTCTGCCTGGTACCCCTCCTCAGCTCCATCCCTTGGGAAACAGCACCATCGACAGGAACCCTTGCGACAGGCCGAGTATATAGAAGTTGTATCCAGGAGATAAACTGCGGCCCAAAGCCCATACAATTCAACACACTCCAGAGATACCTCCACTTGACACTATCAAAAGCCCAATGGGCGTCCAACGATGCTACAACCCTTCTACCAACATTGTCTGACGGCAGCTGCAAGTTCAAAAACAATCTCCGCAAATTGACAGCAGTGGATCTATTCGGCACAAAGCCGGATTGGTCTGAATGTATCAAGTTAGAAACCACCGCTGCCAATCGTCCTGCTAACACCTTTGCCAGTACTTTCACATACGGATCCATTTTTTTTAACATGGTGCCCTATGGGTAATGCTGCCGTTAACACAGGGTACATATAGGCGCCATCCGTTAACGCATATGCGCTTTTGGTGAAAAAATGACTAACTCAAAAAAAACGTCCAGATGCACAGGAGGCCCTATTGGCACCCTAAAAATACCGGATCAGGTACTGAGAACAAGGGAAAAAATTGATGACCAAGTGTGAACCCAGGCTATCTGTGGGTTTGCCCATCTTTACTCCCTAGCAATCATGTTGTCCTTTCTGCTCCTTCCTTGTTCGTTCTAGTCCAGTCTTCAATCGCACACCATCGGTTTTCTTCCTATCACAAATCCTGACAAACTGGGTCATGCACTTTGTCATGACATAGAACTGATAAGATCTGTATGTGGAAGAAGACCATATTGAACTGGAGCCTTAGGCAAGGAGCTGTGCAGACAAGGTGAGGTGCGAGGATCAAGGAGAGGTGAGTATTATTTTTTTTCACCCTAGGTTTATTATTCTCTGTAGTCTTAAGAAATACAAAGCAAATCATATTTTCTGGTAAAATACAAACCTTTGGCAGCTTTGCTCATCGCTTATTCTATAGAGATTACAGTATTGATTTTAGAGCTGCTCATTGGTATAAAAAAAATTTAGCTTATCGATTAGCTAGATAGGTCAACATGGAATAAATTAGTAAAATAGTATTACATTTTTTATATACCTTAAAATCATAATAGGCATACAAGTGATTTAACACATAACCAAGTTCCTTTCTAAAGCTGGGGTCACATTTGGAAGGCACAATCCGGTAACCACATCCATTACCAGCAGGGCCGCACCGTCCATTGGACAGTGTGAGCCCTGTCATTCAGGCGGCAACAGGCAGGGGGAGCGGCTGTGCAGAAGGAGGCGGCTCCTTCTGCACACAGCGTCCCCCTGCCATGGCGCCGGCGGCTCAGTGAAGGTAAGAGCCGCCGAGCGGCGACCCGCTGGAGCCCAGCTGAGGGGGCGGCTGGGCTCTGCCAGAGCACCCCCCCCCGTCCTCGCTGCAGAGGAAGCGGCAGTGCTGGGCTCTGCCAGCACCCCCCCCCCCTCGGTCCTCACGGTCCTCAGCCACTGCTGAAGGGGCGGCAGTGCTGGGTTCTGCCAGCACCCCCCCCCCCCGGGTAATTCAGCTGAGGCTCAGGCGGCGGTGGGGCTTGGTGCACCCCTGATTACCAGATGCGGTATTAAGGTACCGTCACACGCGGCAATTTTGCTAACAATTTCACAGGCAATTTGCTGGTTGCAGTGAAATCATGGACACATTGTTCCACTTGTAGACGGCAACAAAATGTAACAATGTGTCCATGATTTCACTGCAACCAGCAAATTGCCAGTGAAATTGTTAGCAAAATTGCCGCGTGTGACGGTACCTTAATGTGTGCCTTCACATTTGCCATCAAGAAGAAGGAGAAGAAATTGTGGCACCAAAAACCGGATCCGGTACCGCAAGGTATATTCATGTACCTTGTGGTACCGGATCCGGTTGCCATAGGCGCCCATATATAAAAAAACCGGATCCGATTTTTCAACCGCTCTGAGAAATGCAGCCTGCATGATTTTTACCGCAGGCTGCAAAATCGGATCCGGTAACCAGATTGCATTAAGTGCAATCCGGTTTTTCCATTGCAGCCTATGGCTGCGGAACCAGATCCGGTTTTGACCATTTTTAATGGTCAAAACCGGATCCGGTTTTGAAAACAAAAATGCAAATGTGACCCTAGCCTAAGCCAACAGTGGGTTAAAACGTTCTTAAAATAATCATCTTCAGCTTGTCTCCTCACCTGTCCTGGCAGTGCAGCTTCTTGCCTAACCTCAAGTAGGTGGTGAAATCGGTGAAGGAGGACGTTAGTCTTTACTCGGTATTATGACATGTATGATTTTTATTGAATAAATTTGATTCAAATGAAATTCCTCAGACAGGTATGCACAAATCTCCAGAATCAGAATTTTGACAGATTCAGTCACCGCAGTAAGGGCATGTTCCCACCATCCGGACCCTCAATCCGGAGACTCTGCGTTCTGGATGGAGTGTCCCCTCTCCTGCGGGGACACTGGGGAACTCCGTGGTTAAATGCAGCCACACATGCCCATGGTCATCGTTCCGGGCTCAGGCAGGTTTTCCCTGTATTTACCTGACAAAATTGCCTCCGACTCCTCAGTGCCAAATTAACATGCTGCAGACAAGCGGCGTCATGGAAGGCTGCCCCACATGTAAGTTAACGCTGCAGAGAAAAGAAGTACAGTGGGCATGAGATTTCTATAAATCCCAACCATTGTGCTTGTACTGTACAATGCAGCGTTATAGACCCAGAGCAAACAGGCTGTGCACATAACGCAGCAAACACTGGTCGTGGGAGCACAGCCTAGTTTTCTTCAATTGTTATTCATTTATGTGGTCCCATGCTGTTTTCATAGTGACCCCAACCCCATCAATTTTGTTGTTATTGCTGATTATCATTAATTGATTGCAGCACCAAAACTACTGGGACCCAGTTTTGCTACTACTCTGGCTGTGGTTGCATGGACACATTGGCAGTGTCTATGCGTTGCATTCACACCTTAACCAACTCAATTACATGATCCTTTGAATAGAATGCTGCAGGAAAAGGTTGTAAACAAGTAATGGCTGTGCTGGAGTAGAATACAAATGCAAACTAGTTCTGTGGTTATTTAGACCCTAGAGCAGTAGTCCCCAACCTTTCTGACCTTGAGAGCCACAGTCAGCTCTGAACGAGGGTCGAGAGAACATCCAACTCATGCTCCCTCACAGTAGTGATGTCTATCACCCCCATTTCTGGTGTATTGATAGACAAAGCTTTTCCACAGAAATCAAACTGAAGCAATATACCTGTCACGCGCTTAGTTTGCACTGACATCGCTGGACGCTGCTGTATGTGTTGTTTTCCTTTAAGGGCTGCATGAGGTATTGGTGTGAAGGTCTTGCCTCCTGTGTTGTGCTCCAGAGCTGCATTCACTATTATGTTTAGCTGCTGGTTGAGTGCTTGAAGTGTGACTCACCTGGAATCCCTCCCCCTGGATTTAAATAGCTTTCCCTCTCCTCTGTCAGACGCCGTTTATAGTGTTAGTTGGCTCTTGGTCATTAAGCTGAGAAGACGTCTTGCTGCTGTGCTGAAGCTTCTCCTGGAGTTCTATTGCTATGTGAGAAGCTGTGATTCCTGACCCGTGGGTGGAGGTAGGGGCCCTCAGCCTAGGGCTAATCAGGAGTTTAGGGTACAGGGTGGCGGCTCGGAACTCCTCACCATCAGAGGTACCTCCGAGATCATGGAAAGCCAGGGACCCCAGCATCAGGGTCAGATTAGGCTCTCTTGACCCCCTTTGCCCATCACACCATCAAATTACCTGATTCTCTCACCTCCCAAGCGTAACAATACCAAGATCCAGTGGTTCCTACCTTACCTCCATTTTAGATCTGCTCTTCTGCGCTGGGCTACTCACAAAAGTCACAATCTGTAGACCTGTTTTCATAGCTGTTTACTAGCCCTTGGTGCTTATGCACCAAGCTGGAAAATGGTTGTGAGCCACTCATCAAGGGCTTGCAAGCCACAGGTTGCTTCCGAGCCACAAGTTGGGAGCCCCATTCAAGATGAACAAATGAAATATATTACTTATAGTCACCTCACTGATTACCTTTCAAGCCACTCACCATGCTCATTGCCTACTGTCCAGTCCAGCCAGCCTCCATTGCATCATTTCTTTGGCCTATTGACCCAGGGCCTGTGGACAAACATCCCAAAAACTCTGAAGTGAATACCAGAGTCTGCTCATGGCCTGGAGCAGGTGATGAAGTGTGATGGAACCACCTTGGACTGGACAGTAGATGGAAAGAAGTAGGGTTGGCCAGAGAGTATAGGGGCTGAAAAATGGCTAAAGGCAAAAATAAGCATACTCGCGACAACACTCAGCTTTTCTTCTGTCCCTACTGCTGCCTGACTACATCTGGTCCTATATACCTATGGGTACCGTTACACGGCACAACTTTGTTGCGATATCGGCAATGATCTCGTGAGCGCGCAGCTTTTTTTGGCAGCTGTTCAAGATCGCTGGTGAGGTGTCACACGTCTAGATATCGTGGACAGCTCACCAACGATGTTATGAGCAGTTATCGTTCGTAAACCCCACAAACGTTCCCTGCTCATTGCTGTGAATGGGCGAAGTCGTCCATGACATCGTTATCGCGGTGTCACACAGGACGATGCAGCAGGTTGGTTGAGTTGAAATCGTCAGGTTTTTGAATATGTTGAAAAACCCGTCAACTCCGACTTTTACGACCAATTATCGTTGTTGAATCGTTCTGTTACGCGCAACGACGCTCTAACGATGTCGTTTCAACATCGTTACAGATGTGACTTTTGAGCGATGTCGTTAACGATGTTGAACCATGTAACGGGGCCTTTTGTCTAATCCTTGGTCCAGAGTTCTCTCTGGGCCAGGGCTTCTAGTCACGAGCAGGCCACGGAGATCACTACATGTGCACAGTGACCTAAGGGATCTGCAGATGGAAATTGCAATCCGGTGTTCACTTTAACTCCAACTAGGTGATGGAACATGTATAGTGAACACCTTGGCCTGCTCTCAGCCTGGAGTGAAGACGAGACGAGATGTGACACTGCGGATGTATAGGGAGCCAGAGAGTGAAAAAGGAGCAGCATGGCCGGCCGGAGAAGTGTTCAGTGGGTGGAGTATGTTGTGTGGTTCTTTATTTTTTTAATCTTTTTCGGCCCTCTACTTTTTAGGTTTTTAGGAAGATTGCAGTCTCAGCTGATCACCATTTTACTGACTTCACAAGTAGCAAAATACCAAAAAGCTGTATTCTCCAGAAGGCATTTTTTTTAATGGAATTCAATCCCAACTAATCTGTTTGCCCATCTCTAGAAGACAGCACCGAAATGGTACAAACCAAAACCAACAATGGCATAAACCAAATTCATTAAATGTACTAAAAATGATATTTCAAAGCCAGACTTTCCAGTAACATCTGGCTGCAGAGTTTAGTAAAAGATAAAAGAAAGAAACTTCATTAATACAACGAAACTCTGTGATAACCCTTGAAATGCAAAATTTCTGCCGGCGAGATTAAGTTTTTTTAAAGTTTATAAAACAACAAAATAGAAAAAATTATAATTGGATGATGAGACCTCATGTGATCATCTGATGCCTTATGATTTACTTGTTAATAGAAGGAACAATGCTTTCTGTTTAAACAAGTTTTCTTCAACAAATATTGACAGCGTGTGAAGATCAGGAGGACGGATCATCCAGTAAGGTTTATTCAAATTCAAATAGCAAAGTTCATCTCATTTTAACCTCGCCATTAGCACTACACAGCTGCATGTACCTTGCTTTGAACATGTTCTTATCTCCCATTGTGTAATCACATGAGAACAGCAGTTATGATTTGAGGCATGATTGAAGTCCGCCATTTCATGACAATAGCTTGCAATGGAGAAAACTACAATTCTAAATGTTTAATTCTTACACAAAGAATTTGGGGCTCCTGTGCCCAATGATAAGTCATAGAATTATAGAATGGTAGAGTGTGAAGAGACCTCCTGGGTCATCGTGTGAAGGGACCTCCTGGGTCATCGTGTGAAGGGACCTCCTGGGTCATTGTGTGAAGGGACCTCCTGGGTCATCGTGTGAAGGGACCTTCTGGGTCATTGTGTGAAGGGACCTCCTGGGTCAGCGTGTGAAGGACCTCCTCGGTCATCATGTGAAGGGACCTTCTGGGTCATCATGTGAGGCGACCTCCTGGGTCATCTTGAGAAGGGACCTCCTGAGTCATCATGTGAAGGAACCTCCTGGGTCATCGTGTGAAGGGATTTTTCCTGGGTCATCGAGTGAATGGACCTCCTGGGTCATCATCTGAAGGGGCCTCCTGGGTGGTCATGTCCAATCCCGTGCTCAATGCAGGACTCACTAAATCATCCCAGATAGATGTCTGTCCAGCCAGTGTGAAGACATCCACTGAAGGAGAACTCCCCACCTTCTCGTGGTCACCTATTCCACTCATTGATCACCCTCACTGTCAAAACGTTTCTTCCAATATCCAATTTGTGTCTCCTCCCACTCATTTTCATTCCAATGCTTCTCATTTTTCTATGTGCAAATGAGAATAAAGCTGATCCCTTTAGAACAGGGGTGGGCAACTCCAGGCCTCGAGGGCCGCACACAGTCCAGGTTTTCAAGATTTCCTTAGAATTTGACAGTTGGTAATTTAAATAATTGTAAGTTACCAACTGTCAAATTCTAAGCAAATCTTGAAAACCTGGACTGTGTGCGGCCCTCGAGGCCTGGAGTTGCCCACCCATACTCTAAAGTGTGACAGCCCTTCAGATATTTGTAGACAGTTAAATCTTCTCTAAGTTCTCTCATTTTGGTGCACACTGGTTGCCTCACTTGGGGATGTATACAGCTTTTTCTTCACCTCTACCCACAAGAGTTGGATTGGGTTAAGGTCTAGGGGCTGTGGAGACAAACCAGCACCTCTACTTCATTGTCATTGAACCATTGTCCTGATGGAACACTATGTCATCCTTTTCATACCCATAGTATTCAAGTGTACAAAGTAATTCATCTTGTAGGATACTCACATATAGCTCAGTACTACTGATCCTGGTCATGTATTCAATGATGTTGGCTGTGAACAACCCCATATCAATAGGCTTCCACCACCGATTGTGACAGTTCCTTCAAATTTGGTGTCTTTCTTGAAGAAGGGGAGTCATCACTTCAAATAGTGTAGAATACAGCACCTTTCACCTACTACTCAGCATACTATATTTATTATCTAAAACAATTTCATCCACGCTTCTCCTGGTTCCAAGGTAATAGAAGCACACACACTCAGCCAGGACCCCCATTTTCCTGTTGTGTGGTGGGGCGCAGATGCTCATTTCAAAAGCGACTACCACCCCTGACCCTATTTCACTAGTTATTTCCTTTTTTTTTACGGTCTGGTTATTCTTCCTGTTTTCAAGTCAACTGGCCATAAAAGAAAGGGTGGTCTGCAGTAGACGGAAGGCTGACATGCCCAAGTGGAGTCTCTCAGCTGACATATCACATGATTTTGGGACACATTATCCTCATGTGCATTGGAAAGTAATGGTTGATACATCTGGGACCGAATTTCCATCCAAAACATTAGTGTATCGGTGTCACATTTGTTAAATTGTCAACGATACCACATCGTAATTTCGAACCTCCCAGTCTATTTGGTGTTTGCCATTTGATTCATCGTGTCCTTCTGATATGTTCTACTAATGCGGCCCACATTTCCCGCTAACCCATTAACTTTGTAGAGTGAATTGACTCTCATTAAAATGAACTGTGAACTATCTGTGCCTCCGATAAAAGGGAAATCTGGGGTAAAAAAATCAAGAGTCTTGAAGGCAAGTAGCACCACTCCCTTCACAGTTCAACCTCAATATGACATTATTATCTTTCTTACAATGTTGATATCAAGCAAAAAGTCCGAAGTTTCATAATACCAGAAGATCTCTCCGATGATCACATTAAATCTTCGCGCTATTTTAATTTCACACCATTGTCTCGTCAAATAAAGAAGTAATAACACGTAATTAAAAAACATTTCACCTCTTTGTCTCTGCAGAGGATTGGAAACTTCATAAGGAAAAGAGGGATCCAACTGTTATTAAAAAGATATTATAAACAAATCCAATAGAAAAATGTTGGACGTAAATTAATTGATTTTTAAAGACGAACGTTTATTTTAATGTAATTTCATAATTCGAGGATTTTTAAGACATGACATTCAAAAATACAAGCTTTTTGAATTACTGTTAATAGTTACTTTTGAACAATAAAGTCAGCAAATTAGCCAGAGCCTCTAAAATGTTCTACTTAAATCATAGAAGAAGCATTGTTAGAATTACTGCTCAATTGTGATAGAAAACGATCGATGCCAGTTCATAAGAATCAATATTGCAATGGGGGTCTGATCCCAGAGATCACCAACTTTCCACCTATCTGGGATTAGACAATAATTTACTTGCTCCCATTTTGTGATGAGCGAATATACTTGTTATTATTCGCTGATTGCATTGAAAGTACAGCATTCGTGATACTCGTTACTCGATGTAATAATGTGCTCGTGAGTGATGTGTCGATCTTGAGCAATTTGACACATATTGCCAGTTCCCTTCAGTACACAAAGTTGGCCCCCCCAGTGAGAGCAGATTGAATGGTAGGCTCTCACTGCGGGGTACTACAAGGTGTATGCAGTGAAAATGCAAAAATAAGACCACCCTCCCACCCTTTCCCGGAAAGACTCATTTTATGGCCGGATGTGTGTGGGGCGAAGCCTATCACTAATTGGCTAACATTGGACTCGCTATTCGAACAAATATGGGAGTATTACAAAGTATTCGTGTAAGGCCCACTTACATGGCATGACATCGTTAATGATATCGCTTAAACACTTGGAGTCGTTCAGCGACATCATTACGAAGTGAAGCAAAGGGGGAGCCAGCACAGTCAGAAAAAATTGGAAAAATAAGTTGTGTAAATACACATATTGTTTTCCATACTGCACAGTGATAAGACATTTCGCAAAAGATTAAATAATCTTTTGAGCCACTCTTCCACGTCAAGGAATGTCTCAGATAGAGTGGTCCTATTCTATACATTTTTAATTTTTGTTGTGTCCTAAAACAGCAAAATACATATAAACTGGACCATATAAAGCAATCACTCACCTTATGCATATCAGACCATGCTTACAAGGTGTCAGGTTAGGTCAGTGAATAGAAGCCAATTGAGGCCCAAACACCTGCAGCCTACACCACAAATGTTTGGGCTATTTCACAGTTAACCCTCACTGTATTTTGCTGTTTTAGGACACAACAAAAATTAATAATTTATAGAATAGGACCACTCTATCTGAGACATTCCTTGACGTGGAAGAGTGGCTCAAAGGATTATTTAATCTTTTGCGAAATGTCTCATCACTGTGCAGTATGAAAACAATATGTGTATTTACACAATTTTTTTTTCCAAATTTTCTTTCTGACTGTGCTGGCTCCCCCTTTGCTTGACATCGTTACGACCTTGTTGCGTGTGGCTCTGCAATGTTGTAACGATAAATCGTTGAATCGGGGATCTCATGTTGTCAAATCAGACGATCCACGATCAGCCAACCTGCTATATCGTTGTGTGTGACACCGCGATAACGATGTCGTTCACAACGAACAGGTATCGTTCGCTGGGTTGTGCGAACGATACCTGTTCACTACATTGTTGGTGCGTCGTCCACGATATCTATACGTGTGACATCTCACCAGCGATGTCAAAATGATGTCGGAAGCGACCGTGCGCCCACGAGATCGTTAGCGACATCGTTTCAACATTGTGCCATGTAACGGTCCCTTAATGAGCATCACAATCATGAATATCTCGCTACTCGCTCATCACTAGTCCTATTCCTTTAATAGTTACATTTTTCATCAGACCTACTTCTCTTTGTGAGCTGCAATGAATATGAGGGCCTTATAGTCAATAAGGTCACTCACAGCCGTTCTCTTCTTAACCTCACACCGGTCAATGATAAAACCTTCCCCATCCAGAGCTTTCCTGGCAAAATCCTCGTCATAATTAAAAATAGAGAGCTTGTCTTTCCCAACTGTGTAATATGTTGACTCCAAACACCCAAATAATATAATGTGTCCTCCAGGTTTTAGTAACTTTGAGAACTTCCTGAGATATCTGATGTAATCATCTTGGTCTGTACAGATGGCCTCCAGAATGCAAAAACTAATGACGCAATCGGCTGGGGTAAGACGATTGGATCCAACATATTTTCTTTCTCAAGGTCACATTTCACAACATGTTGAAGGGCCAATTTAATTTTTTCTTCTTTTTTATGTAACTTGTCACTGAAAGAAAAAAATAAGAATATTATTGCCCCATTGTCCCAATCATAAGGAATCTGTAGTTAACTCTGGACTATTGGCTTCTTATACCGAACAGTTGCAGAAAGACATGGATGCAACCAAGACTGGTGGACCAAGTTAATTTCCAATAGTAGCCACTATTTTACAGGATCTAAAGGGGATGTCACACGCGTCAATATCGCCTGCACGATCACTGCTGCGCGTGACGTTGCAGCGATATTGACGCGTGTGACATGCTCAATCAACCAGCGATAAATCGCTGGTTGATGATCGCCAGGTTTTAGAACCTGTTCTAAAACCTGGCGATGGTCGCCCGGTGTACACGCAGCACCGCTGCGTGTGACACCGGGAGATGCATATTCCAGCTCCCAGCGCCTCTCAGCAAGAGCTGGGAGCTGGTATCCAGGGTAAACTGCGGGTATCTAGGCAGTGCGCGCTGCCTAGATACCCGATGTGTACCTTAGTTACCAGCCTCCTCCGCTCACCGGCTGGTATCTAAGGTACACAGCGGGTAACTAGGGTCCCTAGTTACCCGCTGTGTACCTTAGATACCAGCCGGTGAGCGGAGGAGGCTGGTAACTAAGGTACACATCGGGTATCTAGGCAGCGCACGCTGCCTAGATACCCGCAGTTTACCTTGGAGACCAGCCTGCTCCCGCTTACAGCAGGCTGGCAGCGGGAGCAAGACATCGTGGAAACGATATTTAAATCGTTTCCACGATGTCTCTGGTCCATTGATCGCTGGTGAGTCTGCCTGTGTGACAGCTCACCAGCGATCATCCGTCAATGTCGTCAGCGATCATCTCACTGACGACATTGACGCGTGTGACATCCCCTTTATGGTTTTGTACAAAGATCTTTTTTGCACAAATGCTACTTGATTTTGAGAAGACTACAGTTGCAAAACTAGAATAATGTGCATGGCCCAAGGTCAATGTTACTATCATGGGAGTTTACATCTAAGTAAAGTATGAGCAAAGCAGCCCAACAATATCCAGTTATGGGCTGAATCACATTCGTGGAATAACAATGTCATGCATGTGCCAGGATTGGCGTTGGGGCCGGAGGGAGTATAATTTTTTGTTTCATTTTACACTATAGATTGGAGCATTGTCCTAATGGTAAAAACCCCCTTAAAGTTTGTGACTCTTGCAACAGAAATTACAATATTTACAGCCTTTACAGTAGATCTACATGCTTTTTCATCTCACCTTTCTCCTTCTATGTCTACATGACGTTTTGTGACATGGCCCCAGTCAAACGCTCCTGTTCGTGAGTCCACCCATCTCTTCACCTCCATGATGCATCTGTCTTTGGCTTTCAGCACTATGACATGTTTGAAGAAGTCGCAGGCTGCAAACAACTGATGAATCATTGCTCCAGGAGTAATGTCAATCAAGATGTCTCCTTTAATGTGACCTGCAGAAAAAATAGAAATATTCAAAACTTAATATGGTAAATACAGATGAGCGAACTTTGCTCGAACACGTTTGCCAATTTCAAATTTCACCGAACTTGACCGATTCAGCTCGAGGATCAGAACACTTTCCCCAAAAGTTGACGAATCCGGCTTTGTTAGGGAAAAAGTTCGAAATTCAAAATGGCCCTAAAACTTTACCTGTTTATGTGAAGCCAAAACGCTCGCCAGAAGACCCGCTGGCTGGGAACAACACCTAACTGAATGGTTAGGTGTGTCCCCACCGTAACAGATTCAGGTCAGACGACCATTACACTCAGTGCTGGTGCAGCTTTGCCCAGGTTATAAATGAAGGCACTATGAATGCAAGACACCAGCCCCAATCACTAACAACCTCCTTTCTCACAGAGGGAGTGACCACTGGTTGTCCTACAAACACAATGGGTTTCATATAGAGCGCAGTTCACACAGGTTTGCACAGTGTATGCCCAGCCTCTTACATTAGCCCCCATCTCAGTAGGCGGGCTGCTACGGCATTCAACACCTCTACCTGCGGTTGCTTTTTGTTGCTGTGTGTAGCTGGGCCATGTGGGTGTGTTTGTTCCGGCGCAGGTATCGGTGTTGAATGCCGTAGCAGCCCGCCTACTGAGATCGGGGCTAATGTAAGAGGCCTGGCATACACTGTGCAAACCTGTGTGAACTGCGCTCTATATGAAACCCATTGTGTTTGCAGGACAACCAGTGGTCACTCCCTCTGTGAGAAAGGAGGTTGTTAGTGATTGGGGCTGGTGTCTTGCATTCATAGTGCCTTCATTGATAACCTGGGCAAAGCTGCACCCAGCACTGAGTGTAATGGTCGTCTGACCTGAATCTGTTATGGTAAGGAAATTTATTTTCTATTTGTGTCCTTTGCTCACTTTAGATGAGAATTTAGTGGATAGGACTTGTGACTTGTGGGGAGCCGTGTAGGGGCTCACAAGCTTACGTGTTTTGGACCAAAAGACAAACCAATACCCCACAATTTGCTATAGTTTAAAATTACCGTGTTTCCCCGAATATAAGACAGTGTCTTACATTAATTTTACCCCCAAAAGTCCCACCCTGTCTTATATTCGGGGTATGACTTATATTAAAAAAAAAATGACAATTAACGCACCTTGCCGCAAGTGTCCCATACAGTACCGTACATTGTATGGGGACCTGCCACAAGTGTGCCACAAGTGTGCCGCAAGTCGGCCGCAAGTCGGCTGTGCGGCGGAATTGCGGTTTTAATGGGCAAGTCGGCAAGGAAACATCCTTACTTTTTAGGGTAATGGCGGCCTCGGGCTATGGATTCCTCCGCGGTGCAGGGCGTTTTTCAGATGCTTCTCCATGCAGGAGATTCTGGCCAATCAGCACTCGAGCCGCTGAGCCAATCAGCGCTCGAGATGCTGTGGAGCCGCTGGCCAATCAGAAGCTCCTGCCGGCAGCGGTGCGTCAGGCCGGGGCGACAGGCGCACAAGATTAACCCTATACCCTCGGGGTTACCTGCGGCAGCTGAGGGCAAGGGGAGCCCACGGACGACAGCGGGGCAGCGGACAGCGGGACACAGGTAAAACATGCAATGGGCAAAAATGCCCTTTAGCGGTACCCTGTCTTATATTCCCCGAAAATAAGTCACCTGTCATAATCGGGTAGACTTATATTGGAAAATTCTGCGCCAGCCTGCCTGACTTATATTCGGGGGTGACTTATTTTCGGAAACAGGTAGTGTGTCACCAGCCATCGGTCTACAAGCTTGTTTCAAGGTGTAGAATTTTTGAAGCTTTAAATTAATTTTGAAGTTTCCAGGAGGTTTCAGGTGTTTTTTTTGACACCTGCAGGGTCTGAATTTTGAAAACTTTGCCAGATGTGGAAGCAGCTGTGAAGTCCAGGAAGCTTTGAATGTCCTTAAAACATCCATTTAAAAGAGCTTAATATTTTTTAGGGAATTCTTTTTAGTTTTTATTTTATTTTATTTAAGTTATGTATTTATTTTTTTTGGAGAGCAAACCTTTATTATTGCAGAGGGTCAGCAGCATGCAAGGCCATCTGTTCTACACTTACACTGTTTCCCCGAAGACAGTGTATTATATAAATTTTTGCTCCCAAAGTTGCGCTAGGTCTTATTTTCAGGAGGTGTCTTATTTTTCCATGAAGAAGAATTCACATTTATTGTTGAACAAAATAAAAAATAACATTTATTATATACTGTACAGTAGTTGTCATCACAAACCAACATAACCAGACAAACTGGGTCATCTATCCATCATCCATCTGCAGTCCCTGTCATCTCCTACTATCCCCGTCATCCATCTGCAGCCTCCAATCATCACCCTGCAGCTCCCATCATCTCCCAATATCCCCATCATCCATCTGCAGCCACTATCATCCATCTGCAGCCCCTATCTCTCTCTCTCTCACACACACACACATATACACATAAACATGGTACTGCCATTGCCAGAGCCTGTTGTCACCACTTTATTCATTCCTCCATGTCCTCCTGTATGTGCGGTATCCGGGTGTAGCTCAGCATCGATGTATGGTAATGCGCCGGCCAATCAGCCGCCAGATGCTGCTGTGTGATTGGCTACCTCACATCTATGCTGAGCGGTACCGAGATTGCCATACATACAGGAGGATGTGGAGGAATTAATAAAGTAGCGGCAGTGGGCTTTGGCAATAGCGGTACCATACGGTATCCATCATAGCTGCATACCCCGCTCCTCTGTACAACACGAATGTTTTTTTTTGATAGGTCTTATTTTCAGGGAAACAAAACACGATATGTGAAAGTAATTTGTATGAAAATACCATATGCCATTATATGCTTCACATCCATGATCTTACAGGTCTGTTAGATCGGTATCTAGACTGACTAGGCGGTCTCCAGGTCTCCGTCTCCCATCCTCGCTGCTGGTAGCACACCCCGCTGGGCGTAAGAGTTCCTTCACCGGAACGCTCTGATTTGAACTTCCCGCCTCCATCTTCTGGGTATGATGCACCGGTCGGACGTCATTTCCGGTCAGGTGCATTGTGGGTGATTATCGGGTGAGTGGACCCGACGTTATTGCCGGTCCTGGATTGTGCGGTCTAGGTAGGTGCCCTTCGGCAGATTCATCATGGAAACGGCGCATGCTATGAAGGCGGCAATGGAGCCACCGAGTGCAGAGTGATACAATATTCATTTTAGGACATGGTAATTTCTCCAAGTCAGACATCAGAAATACTGTGTGATACCTGAGAAATGACTATGAGAATGGTCATATCTTAGTCTGAGAACTGACAACTGAGAACTGATAAATGATATCTGATAAATAATAACTGAGAACTGATAAATTATTATTGCTAATTGATAATTGATCATTGCTAATTGATAAATGATAATTGATAATCGATAAATGATAAATGATAATTGATAAATGATAATTGATAATCGATAAATGATAAATGATAATTTATAATTGATAAATGATATTGAAATTGATAAATGATATTGATAATCGATAAATGATAAATGATAATTGATAATCGCTGCACACTTGTCAGAGGTCAGAATCAAAGTGTTTTTCATACACAGAGAAGTCTGTGTGCATGTTTTGTATTTTAGTGAAAGAAAATCACCTCATCCAAAGAACATCACTCTTCATATCAGCTTATTGAATAGAGCAGTGGTATAAGCTTGGAACTAAAAATCTCAAAGTGGCAGGTTTGAGAACAGTTCATCATATTTTTTTAATTTTTTTAAATAAATTATCTGGTTAATACACACAACTTTCAGTCATATTTTACTTTTAATATTAAAGTGAAATATGTCAGAATGTTGTCTATTCCTTAGGCTACGTACCATGTGAATACAAAAGCATGCCTGATATTTTTTAACACGTCAGGATAATCAGAATATAAAATATTAAAGGTGAAATATGGCTGAAACTTGTGTATTAACCAGCATAATTGATTCAATAAAAAAATAAAATATATGTAAAGTACGATTTCAAAAAAAAAAAATTATAGGCAAGTTATGTTGGTTTGAACCTGGAGTTCCAAGTCGAAAGGCAGTGAAATTACCATACACTGTCACTATTGGCTGATAGATGTGTAATTTTGCATGCAGCACTTCTCAGTGTGTCTAAAACTTTTTTTATTCAGATGGTTAAGACCTGACACTGACACATTTGTCAGAAATCATGGATCAGGGATGAGAAGTCAAGAGTCAGCTATTGAAAATGAAATATCAACCACCAGAAAGCAGTTCACTTTGGTAAGTCTGCTTTTTTGTCTTTAAGTGAAAGAGAATCACATCTCTCTATCATCTGGAAGTATTTCCTTGTGACAAGTTAATTTAACTCTGTCGTCAACTTCTTGGGTTCAAGACCAGAACTACACATTTTCATTTTATTTTTAAATCAATTATGTTCCTTAATAAACAAGTTTCAGCCATATTTCACCTTTAATATATGACATTCTGATTATCAACCTGACATTATAAAAAAATAGCAGGCATGGAGTCCCTAAATGTGTTGTTCGTTTTATTTTTAATAAAATAACTTTTTTCTCTGGGTTATGTTTGTTTTCAGTTTACTTGAAATTCATGGTGTTCATGTCTAATTTGGCTTGACACCATGATTTTCATGGTTAGCACCAGCTGAAAATACAAAGTTGGTATGAACCCTATTATTACCCAGCATGCCACCCCCAACAGAGCCGCTGGAAGAGGCGGGTAAAGCCATTTCCAGGAGTGACTGCGCGCTGCAGTTTACAGCATGGGGGGGCCCAGAACACTTGGGCCTAACCATGATGAGAATCCCAGCCCCCAGCTGCCTGGTTTTACCTGGCTGGAGATCAAAATAAGTTGGGAGCTCACGCATTTTTTTTAAATTTTTTATATTTATCTAAATAATTAAAAAACAAGATTGGGCTTCCCTGTATTTTTATTGCCAGCCAAGGTAAAGTCAAGTAGCCGGGGGGTCCATAGCTATCTGCCTTATCTGCACTAAAAAATAAAAATTCTCATAGAGCTATGTCATGTTTTTTTAATTATTATTTATTTCCACACTTCTATATGTGTGACAGGCCCAACAGCCAATCACAGACATTCGCACAGAGAATGAGTGTTGTGACTGGCTTCTTGAATAACCTGAAACCAGCCCATACATTGTACCATACTAGCATGTATGGACTGATTGTAGATTACTTGAACAGCCAATCACAGATACCCATTCTCTGTGTCAGCGCCAGACCAGAAATGACATCCGGCCGGTGCATCATACCCAGAAAAAGGGGGCAGGAAGTTCAAATCAGGAGCACACCGGAAAAGGAATTCTCACACTTAGCGGGGAGTGCTAACAGAAGCGAGGAGGGGAGATGGAGCCCTGGAGACTGCTTAGTCTGTCTATTCTATTCAATCCATCTATCCTAACTGTCTGACTCTTTTCCAACTTTGTACAGCATGAGAAAGACCATGTTAAAAACGCATTGCACACAGACATCACATGGATATCACATGGATATCACACGGGTGGCACACTGACATCACATGGATATCACATGGATATCACATGGATGGCACACTGACATCACATGGATATCACATGGATATCACACGGATGGCACACTGACATCACATGGATATCACATGGATATCACACGGATGGCACACTGACATCACATGGATATCACATGGATATCACACGGATGGCACACTAACATCACATGGATATCACATGGATATCACACGGATGGCACACTAACATCACATGGATATCACATGGATATCACACGGATGGCACACTGACATCACATGGATATCACATGGTATCACACGGATGGCACACTAACATCACATGGATATCACATGGATATCACACGGATGGCACACTAACATCACATGGATATCACATGGATATCACACGGATGGCACACTAACATCACATGGATATCACATGGATATCACACGGATGGCACACTGACATCACATGGATATCACATGGATATCACACGGATGGCACACTGACATCACATGGATATCACATGGATATCACACGGATGGCACACTGACATCACATGGATATCACATGGATATCACACGGATGGCACACTGACATCACATGGATATCACATGGATATCACACGGATGGCACACTGACGTTAGCTGAGAAAAAACTCAGAAGCGCATTGCACTCGCATGCCACCCAGATCAAAAAACGGATGTCACTGGTCCTAATCTCGTGGATGAGAAACGGTCAGATATTTCATATGTTCGTGTGTTTCCAGCCTTCCTCTTCAATTATCTGGAGAACATTTGTTGAAGCCAATGATCCGCTTTCCTTATTAGTCATGGTTTGCGAACCATGAATTCTTCTGTGAAATTTGTCATAATAAATTGACATGTTGATGATTTTAAAATATGTATTGCTGGTCAATTTCAATGTTTTCTATAGGATATGGATGAGATATGATAAAATCTTACCAACATTTTGGTGTAACTTGCTGCAGATTTTTTCCACCTACAAAACTTGGATGGCATATAGTCATGTCATCTGCCCCATGGGAATATACCCTTAAAAGATTTCTGCATTGAACAATCCCTGCTTGTTATTAGGGTGTTGTCACGGGGTGGTATAGCGGATAGGAAATCAGGAGGCAAGATGGTAAGATAGGCAAAGGCGTTCAGGGGAGCTAGTCTGACCCTTAGGCTGGGTTCCCTAAATCACCCTGTTCCAAGAGGTACCCCAGATGGAGGAGAGGTTTGGGTCACCATCCTAGCCCTTTGTTCCAGATCATCCCTAGGCTAGGAGCCCAATACCTCCACTTACGAACTGGAAAAATTGAGCAGCTTCAATGGATGGTAATGGCAGCAATAACACAGTTCAGCACAGCAGGACTTCACAGCCCGGAGTCCAAGTAGAAATGAACTCTTTCTGCCATACCTAATGGAGGGAAGTGGAGCTATTTCAAGGCAAGGGAAGTGGAGATCTGAATACTAAGACATAGCCCTCCACCTTTCAACCTCCACCTATGTCTCACCCCTCTACCTGCAGCGCTGCATACTGCAGAATTAAGGAAAAAAAATCAGTTTAATTACAGCAGCACCACTCATGGACTGCCAAGCAGTCAACACGTGACAGGTGCCTTGACCATAAGTCCCAATACAGTACGTTCATAAAGTCTTCACAGAGGATGAACTTCAGACTATAGGAAACCCTGGTAGTTAAGTGTTCAACTTCCCTGCAAAGACACCAGAGGGGAAACTTTGCTTTACCCATTCGAATTTGGAAATTTGCTTTAATTTGGAGAGAAATTTTAATTGCATCAAAATTGTTCAAATTGAATCTAAGTATTCTTATTCTCTTGGGTCCCTTTAAGAAACACAGTATTAAAGAAAAATTCATAATCCTATTGCCATTCTTCCCACCAAACAATTTAAGAAAAATACTTTTTTTGTAAAAGTCTTTAAAAAATGATGACATGTCAAAAGATACATACCCTCAGTGAAGGTTTTTCTTAGATTTCCAATGGGAAATATCAAGAAATCCTCTTCAAAGACCATATCTGGGCTATCAGACAAGTAATGCTCTAGATGTTGCCTGGAATCCATGCCACATTCATGGTAGAGTTTATAGTTTCTGGACTCCATCGTCTATAATCTTGTATCACAGGTAGAATGACTCTCCCTAAACTCAACGTCGTTATATAATTACTGAAAATCAATTTGCAATTTTAATGAGTTGGTAAGAATGACTTTTCACATCACGAGTTATTTTTATGAGTCAGTCATGGGAATGTGTTATCAACAAATTTACTATGCATGGATCACTGTCAATATTTCAATAATGAAAAAAATTGTTGTCCAAGGAAAATAAAGCGAATGTGTCTATTTGTCAGTTGGCAATGACTCCTCATAAAGGACCTAAGCATGCTTATCCATGAAGCACAGACCGAAAAGTTGATTTTAGAGCTGCATTGTCGTAGCATTGCAAACGACCGGTGCAACGCCAGGGCGAGTGTCCAGGAGGGGACCCTCTGGGCCGAAGCGATGACCCCAACCGGGGGGAGCACACCTAAGTGGCTACCGAATCTTCTCTAGAGCCCCAGGTAGGGATGTTAGGCTTATGCTGGTAGGTAGCCACCTGGCTCAACTCCACAGGGTCTCCGTACCATAACAGCTGACTCCAGGAGTCAATCTCCTATTGGCAGGCAAATTCTCAAAATAGGTGCAACTGGGACAGATGGATGCAGGCAGGTGTAGGCTCTGAGTCTGGGTATGGCAGCAGGACTGGTGCGGCAGCAGGACTAATGCAAATTGTCCAGCAAAAAGACAGATGGCGGTACTCAGTATTCCAGTTTGCAGCTGATTAATTTAATTCAAAAATTACAGCAGCAGGTGTATGATACAGGGAGGGAGGTGCTAGGACCGACGGTGACCGCTTCACGGGATGTCCCGCTTCTACGGAATTGTGCAGCAGTAGACTGGTTCTTGCAGGTAGGCAGACCAGGCTGATCAGGCAAGGCATGGACACTAGATAGATATACCAAGGGGACCTGACAACTACCAGTATGTCTCTGAGGCTGGAGTCACACTTGCATGTGACTCGCACGAGCCTCGGGTTACGTCACCCGACACAGCCGCCTGCTCTCCGGAAAGAAACATGGAGCTGCTTAAAGATGCATGCAGCTGACACACTCCTGTCATTAGAGCGGGCAGCCGGACCAGGTGATGTGACCCAAGGCTCGTGTGAGTCACACACAAGTGTGACTCCAGTCTAAAGTATAGACCATATTGCTCAAGCACCTTCCATTAGGGGAACATGCCTTAAATCCTCAGTGCTTCTCAGCAATGGGCTGAGAAGCAATTCCGAGTAGGGAATACTGACATGCAACATGCACATACCCTAGGAGCAGGAATCAGCAGACGAAGCCCGGCTAGATGCCACTTTACTGACGAAGGAGTGAGTATGCCATGGCCGCCCACCTCCCTGTAGAGGGTACGTCAGCGCTGTAGTGGATGTTACAAGCAAAGAATTGATTTTGAGTACAATTTCCTGACATTTGTGATTTCACATAAATTCAAACACTTTTTAGATTACTGTAGTCATGATTCTCAAAATGTATGAGTATCAGTATATACTATGTATTTTCGTAAACAACGTATTTATTGTACAAAAGTAATGAAACTTTACAAATTTCGGTATCACCGTAATCGTACTAACGTAAAGTTAGCACTTTATCGGTTTAATCAAAAAAATGTCTTCACAAAATGACACCAGACGAGGGGAGCTAAGGTTATGGTAATTATGATGGAGGAACATAAGTCTTGCATCTTTTCAGCCCTATGATGCTTTGGTCTCTGATCTTTAAAAGGAATCGGTCAGCTGGTTTTGCTACCTCATCTGTGAGATGGAGCCTCAGAAAAAGGTCTTGTGTGGATTGACCGGAGACACAATCAAAACATTTAGTTTTAGCAACACAGAAGAGCTGGGAGAGCTGCCTCCAACCACACCAGGCTCTCAGTAAGGACTGTGTATTGACAGTGAGGTGTCAATCAAACTGGGGGCGTGTCAGACTGCCATGCATGTAACAAAGTAGTCCTGTAATGGTAATCATACATTAAAATAAAGTGTAGGTAAAAAATATCACAGACCCTGATAAGAGAGGCAAAGTTGATTTCTGTTTTTTTAACCCTGACAGATTCCCATTAATTAGGTGATGAGATGAAATTTACATAGTCTCTAGAGGGAGTATGCCCTCTGATAAATGGTTTATTCCTCCTATCGTACTGCTGTCATCAGGATCCTCACGGCAGCAGTGCTAGTTTTTCTCTTATTACAATATCCTAATTCTTCATATTTTGAAGTCAAACCAGATGGGTGGTGCTGCAGTGGTTGGAAGATTGACTTACCCAAGGGATTTCGGGTGACACATCACTTGTGATTTTGGGAAATATGTGCCTTGTAAATAATGGTTAGATTATTGCAAAATCTGTGACTAAAATGCCATCTAAAAGTATTAGGCTGGCTTCACACCATGTTTTTGATGTTTCAGGTTTTGTCCGGTGCTTTGCAGAAAGCACAGGACAGAACTTGACTTCCCGGACAAACAGAACCGGTCCTGTTTTCTGCCGGAGTCGGCAGATCGCAGGGTTCAGGAGCTGTCCCTGCTGAAATGTCTGGAGCTCCCCGCTAGTCGTGATCCTGAAATCTCTGCAGGGAACAGCTCCAGGTGCTGAAGTTCAGCACGGCCATCGCTGAGCTTCAGTACCCGGCGTCCGGCAGCCGGATGCAATTTTTTGTGGGATCGGCGCAATCCAGCGCCATAGTCTCCCATGTTAGGGAGCGCGGGAGGGTCCAGTTTGTGCAGATTTTTGCACCGGACACAAAGACACTGCAAGCAACGTTTTTGTGTCCGGGACAAAAACCGAATGCAGCCTGATGTTGTCGGACAGGGACAAAACCGGATGGCAAATAGCTGCCATCCGGCCCTGTTCAGCACCATAGCCATGCATTAGTGCAAAATCGGATCCAGGGCTGTCAAACCGGACAGCCCTGCACCTGATCCAACCATGGTGTGAAACCGGCCTTAGTGTGTTTTAATTGTTAAATCATCAAGGTGCCATATCTTCATTAACTAGTCGGACCTCCCAACAGACTATTTCTTGATAGCCACTTTATACCTCATGGTTTTCTCATATGGTTATGCTGATGCTGCGTGTTTCCCATGATGCCACTGGATTTGCAGAAAGAGTATGTCTCATTATAATGCTCTTTTAAGGCGTTGCCTAGGACTTTAGCACCCTAAGCACCCCATGGCCCATCCTTAGGATAAGTCATCATCGTCTGATCAATGATGGTGCAACATGCAGCTACTTCATCAATTAGCTGTTCCTGGTGTTGGTGACAGCTGGAACTAGTCAGTTGTGTTAGGTTAGGGGTTGCACTCATCACCTTAGTTAATAAAATTGGAGTCATAGCCAAATATTGTACATCTGTTGATTTGAATAGGGTATGAAGATGCAGTACCCAACCGTGGCCACTATACAGCTGTTGGAGCTGTGCAGCTTTGCAACTGATTAGTTCAAGCCCACGACAGCAGCACTGGGAGGAGCTGATTGTGTTCAGCTGGGTCAGCATTTGTGTCTGACTAGTCCACCTGCAGGGCCTTAATCTCAAATCTCAGTGTCGTGCTAAAAACCATTTTCTTGGACGCCTTCATTTAGCTGTATACAGTCAGCACAACATTGAAAATGCGCAAGGCCGGTGGCAAGGGACAAGGAACTGGACGTGATGGTGGTGCAGGCAGAGGCCGAGCCCGTGTGCAAGCTCGACAATGCCCACATCATCTCGCTCGATCTTCCTGTCCCAATTTCTAGGTGATCGCAGCAGTACTCCACTATTAAACCAAGACCAGTGTCAGCAGGTTGTTAGTTGGATAGCGGCTAATGCTTCCAGTCAGTGTGGCACCACCACAAATACCCTGTCTTCCACACGGTCAAGTGTCAGTAGCCATGAGACTGGACCGCACATTCCACACCTTAATACTCCTTCCTCCCATCATGCCGAGTGCCCGGCCCCGGACATAACTGATCCCACACTTGGACACTCTTGGACAACTCTGAAGAGCTGTTCACTTATCCATTCGTAGATTCTGGCCTCTCGCCAGCTCCACTTAAAGTGGGTCATGAGGAGATCGTATGTACCGATGCCCAAATATTTGAGCAGCCACGGTCTCACGAAGGCAATGGTGGGAATGTGTCTCAACAAGAGGTGGCCGATGATGAGACACAATTGCCAGAAAGTCAGGAGGAGGACCAGGGTGCGGAAGTGGAAGACGACGTGGTGGATGATCCAGTAACTACCGAACCTGGCAGGAGGAGATGCAGAGCGAGGAGAGCAGTGCAGAGGGGGAGTTAGGCGTAGCATCACAACAGGCCGGAAGAAGCAGGGTGGTGTCCGCAGGCAGAAGGCAGGCAACCGTTCCCCAGAACAACAACACGAGTAAAGTTGCCAGTACAACTGCTAGGTCTTCCCGAGTCTGGCTGTTTTTTAAGGTGTCTGCAGATAATTCGAAAATTGCAACACCTGCCATGCCAGCATCAGCAGGGGTAGCAAAACTAGCAGCCTGACCACCATCAGCATGATCAGGCACATGGCAGCAAAGCACCCAAGTTTGTGGGATGTACAGCAGAGTCCAGGAGCATTGTCTGCGGGTGACACCGCTGCGTCTTCCACTGTTGTGCGTGCAAGCCAATCCCATGTCCATACTGCAGGCGAAGATGCCTCCTGTCCTTCCCCTGTACTTGCACAAGCAGAAATAGCACCATCATCAGCCACGTCCTTGTCCCAGCGCAGCGTTCAGTTATCCATACACCAATCTTTGGAACGCAGGCGCAAATAGGCTGCCAATGCCCCACATGCCACAGTTCTAAATGCACACATTTCACGACTGCTTGTGTTGGAAATGTTGCCTTTTAGGCTGGTGGAGACTGAAGCATTCCACAACCTGATGGCCGCGGCTGTCCCACGTTACTCGGTCCCTAGCCGCCACTATTTTTCCCGGTGTGCCCTCCCCGCATTACATAAGCATGTGTCACAAAACATCATATGTGCCCTTAACAACGCAGTTTCAGGCAAAGTCCACCTAACCACGGACACGTGGACAAGTGCTTGTGGGCAGGGGCGGTACATCTCGCTGATGGCACACTGGGTTAATATTCTGAAAGCCGGGACCCAGTCTGAGCTTGGGACGGAACACGTCCTTCCGACACCAAGGATTGCAGGTCCTAACTCTGCCAGGGTTTCACCCACAGTGTACAGCTCTGGCACGTCATGCTCCTCAGCCTCCTCCTCCTCCTCTTCCTCCACTTCAACCCTCCACACCAGTCCCAAGCTGGAAGCACTGCAGCACTGCCTCGGCTAAGCGGCAACAGGCTGTGCTGAAGCCAATATGCATAGGTGACAAACCCCACAACGCTGAAGAGATGTGGACAGCTCTGAAACAGCAGGCAGATCACTGGCTCACACCGCTGAACCTACAGCTAGGCATGGTCATGTGTGACAATGGCCGGAACCTTGTGGCGGCTCTGAAGCGAGCTGACACATGTTCCATGTGTGGCCCATGTGCTCAACCTCGTTGTTCAGCGGTTTATTAAATCCTACCCGGAGCTGTCTGATCTGCTCGTCAAAGTACGCCGCCTGTGTGCCCATTTTAGAAAGTCACCTACTTCTTCTGCCGGCCTTGCCGGCTTTCAGAGGCGTTTGCAGCTTCCCGCTCACAGACTGGTGTGTGATGTCCCCACGCGTTGGAATTCCACACTGCACATGTTGGTCAGGATTTGTGAGCAGAAGAGGGAAGTTGTTGAGTACCAGCATCAAGTAGGCCGTCGGTATACGGTTCAAACTCCAAACATAAGACCTCAGGAGTGGAGATGGATGTCGGACCTATGCACCGTCCTCCAAAACTTTGAGGACTCAACCAAGATGGTGAGGGGCGATGACGCCATCATTAGCGTCACCATCCCGCTTCTCTGTCTTCTAAAACGCTTTCTGCTCAAAATCAAAGACGATGCATTGCAGGCTGAGCACAATGACTTGCAGCAAGAAACCGTACTGGGTGATTACACACAGCCCAGCCTCATCTCATCCCAACGTGCAATGGAGGACTATGACAAGGAGGATGAAGAAATAGAGCTACTTTCATGCGGAATTGACGGTAATACATGCACAACCGTCAGACCGTCGGTTCAGTGTGGATGGCCAGAGGACAGGGGAGAGGAGGAGGAGGAGGATGAGGTCAGCATGGACAGTCATGCTGTTGGTGAGGACCCTGAAGTCTTGCCTGTTAACAGTCTGGCGCACATGGCTGACTTTATGTTACGCTGCCTGTCTTGTGACGCTCGCGTAATCAAGATCTTGGCGGACACTCATTACTGGTTGGTGACACTTTTAGACCCACGCTACAAAGAGAACTTTATTTCTCTTATTCCTGAGGCGGAGAGGTCTACAAAAATGCTGCAGTACCAGAAGGCCATAGTCGCGGAATTAGTAAAAAAATTCCCTTCTGAAAACGCTAGCGGCAGAGGTCACGATTCAGTGGACAACCAAGCGTCCGGCCGAGAGAGGCACAAGTCCAATCCAGCAGTGGTAGGGGAACACTCTCAAAGATCTGGGACACTTTTCTCAGCACCTCCCGTAGCACAGGCCCTGAGGTGCGGGGTAGTGTCACAAGGACTGCAAAGTTTGCCAATATGCTGAGGGAGTACCTTGCCGATCGTACTAAAGTGCTCCTAGACTCCTCTGTGCCTTATAATTATTGGGTATCCAAGCTGGAGACGTGGCAGGAATTGGCTCTCTACGCCTTGGAAGTCCTGGCCTGCCCTGCCGCTAGCGTTTTGTCAGAGCGTGTTTTTAGTGCCGCAGGTGGAATCATTACAGATAAACGCACCCGCCTGTCAACTGAAAATGCTGACAGGCTGACTTTGATCAAGATGAACAAGGGTTGAATTGGGCCTGACTTCACCACACCACCACCAAATGATAGCGGAATTTAAATTTTGTGTCGGTAGATTGCCATGCACCTCCGCACACCCACACATCGGTACAGACTTCATGTCTTTGGCTACTTGCTGTACTGCTCCTCCTTCTCCTCATCCGCCACCATCATATGATCAGTGTGACCGTGGTTCATGATGTCACAAAAACATAATTTTTTTACATCATATTTATGATGATGATGATGACCCTCAGCGTTCAAAAATTAGGTATTAGTTTCATGTATACCCCCCAGGGGTAAATGTTTTAGTCCATGCTTACAGAATGGGCATTACAAGTACAGGAGAGCTCCTTTGTAATGGGAACAATTTTTAGAGGCTCTCCTCCATGTTTCTTCCCAGGGGCATCGCAATGCCTCCCAATTTTTGGCAGCCCTTCCTAGGGCAATCCTACAAAAGACCCACTTGCTTAAAATGGGCACATTATTTAAAGAGGCCCTCATGCACGCCTCTATCCAGGGGCATCAGAGTGGCACACAATTTTTGGCTTCCCTGCCAAGGGCAATACTACAAAAGACCCACTTCCTTATAATCGGCACATTATTTAAAGAGGCCCTCATGCACGTCTCTATCCAGGGGAATTGAAGTGCCTCCCAACTTTTGGCTTCCCTGCCTAGCGCAATACTACAAATTACCCACTTGCTTAAAATAGGCACATTATTTACAGAGGCCTTCATGTACGTCTCTTCCCAGGGGTATGGGAGTGCCACACAATTTTTAAAAAAAAAATCTTTGATATAATCCAAAAAACTAACATACACCAACTCTGTCTCACAAGTGGGTCTGAGCCCTTAATATTTTTTCCATGAAAATCCGTTTTGGTTTCATTCTGTAACATTTTCTTGACAGTCCGTAAAAGTGGCGTAATAGTCTGACAACATTGTTGACATCAGTGACCTTGGGGTCTGAAATGCTTCCAGGAGTCTTCCCCATGCTGTTCCCATGTCAGCACTGTTCTGATACTTTTGTGACATTTTTAGGGTTTTTCCATGCTGCCGGGGGTCATGTCAGAAAAATACTCGGGTCTCCCTTAGGATAACATTGGGCTCGGGGCTCGGGCCGAGTACACGAGTATCTTGGGTTGTTCGGCCCGAACTTCAAGCACCCGAGCATTTTAGTACTCGCTCATCTCTAAATATGATACAAAAAATTGAATTTTGTGGGAAAATTCGGCAAAGCTGGCAAATTCGAGAATTCAGAAGATACGATTAACTCTACTGATAACTCTTTGGCAAAGAAGCAGCCCAACAGACACTTCAAGTTTAATATTATATTATTCTTTATTAAAATGTTGATTTAATAAAAATAGACAGAATTCTCATTATACCGTTTGATCTCCCAAATAAAGGTTCCAAAACCAGAGCAGTAATAACAACCAATGTAACAGAATTTCACTCTTATGTCTCTGCAGAGGATATAAAATTGTGTATAAGAAAGAGAAGGACCCAATGTCACGATGGTCTCTCTTACTTTGGAGACTTGTGACAGTTTTGGATGTGTATCTCATTCCTTTATTGAGACTTTATATTAAATGTGTTTCTATCCATTGGCAGTTTAGGAGTTAATGTCAGGTTCTGTTGCTAGCAAGCTAACTAGTTCTTTGTCCAGGTGTGGCTACTCTGTGATCACCCCCATCCCCTTTATATGGTCACATGGTTCCAGCATCCTTTGCTGCTGATTGAACCTCATTCCTGGCCTGGTTTCCTGAGGTGAAAGAAGTTCTCTGGAGAGCTGACTACTGCAAAGCCGTCTGCTGCCAAGGAGCTAGGCGGGAGGTGTGAAGTTGTTTGTTGTTCCCCTGTCTGTCTTTCCTTTCCCTCTTGTTGACTTTAGTGAAGTGGTTAGGACTAGTGCTCCTGCCAGCCATTTCCCTATTGAGTGCTAAACATCAGGGCCAGCGAGGAATTAGGTATCCTGCTCAGTGACGGGGTGAAAGAACTCATATAGGGACGATAGGGATATCAGGGCACAGCCACAGATGAGTGCAGGAGCTCACCTCTTCCCCATTCCCTATGAGCAGGGCTCTCAGCTGTACTTGTCATCCCCCCAGTGTCTCCCCATCAGTTGTTTGGTGTAGTGTGCTGGTCACCATTGGTCCGTGCATCCCTGTCAAGCAATGTTTCTGGACGATCCCTACACCCAAAGTGACAGCAAGAGAGAGAAGGATCCAATTGCCATGAAGAAATATTATGAGACTTGTACAAGAATTTTAGAATTAGGCCTAGTTCACATCTATGTGCCCCTGCGTTTGCCTGCCCTGCACTAGTGCAAGTGCAAGCGCAGGTGCATTCACAGCCTAGTGCAGGCAAGCACATCGGCGCATAGATGCAGAGCCTGGTCGAGCGCATGCGCTAATCCATCTGCACCTGGAAACGCATAATGTGATGCTTCCGGGTGTGTCTGGACAAGTGCATGCGCTGTGACACCGGCCCTGTCACACTTTCCCTTCCGGGATTCCGGTTCCTGCAATCGCCTATAGCAGGTAATGGCAGGGCAAGTGCAAGGCTCTGCATCTATGCGCCGATGCGCTTCCCTGCACTGGGCTGTGAATGCACCTGCAGTTGCACTTGCGCTACCGCAGGGCAGGCAAACACAGTGGTGCATAGATGTGAACTGGGCCATAGTCTTACTTGGAAAATCCTGACATACAAAAGGGGTTGAGTCATTAAAGCTGGTGGATAGGCAACAACATGGTGAACAATTGCATGAGTGGTGGTCCCACATCACTTCATTATCATTGTGTGTAGTAGGGTCATCGGGGGTTATAGTGATTGGTATGACCAAGTATCACCAAGAGGTTCAGTGATATATTACTTTTTGGCCCAACTCCTTTACTGTTTATATTTGTACTAAGAACTACGTCTCCTTGTGAGCAGCAATGAATATGACGCCCTTATAGTCAGTAAGGTCACTCACAGCCGTTCTCTTCTTAACATCACAGCGGTCAAGAACAAAACCCGCCTTAACTACAGCTTTCCTGGCAAAATCCTCATCAAAACTGAATAGGGAGAGCTTGTCTTTCCCAACTGTGTAATATGTAATCCCTAAACACCCAAGTAAAATCAAGTGTCCTCCAGGCTTTAGTAACCTTGAGAACTTCCTGAGATATCTGATGAACCCATCTTCATTTCCGCTGATATTATCTAAGAGCCAAGCACAGATGATACAATCGGCTGGAGGTAAGACGATCGGATCCGTCATATTGTCTTTCCTGAGGTCACATTTCACAACATGTTGAAGGGCCGATCTCATTTTTTCTTCTTTTTCTTGTAACGTCTCACTGAAAAAAAATAAAAAATAATTCAAAATGATTATTTAAAGGGATCCTGTCCCCCCTTTGGGCGTTCTAAACTGTGCCCACCAGCTGTAACATGGTGTAATTGGGGTTCCTGTAACCCCTCTATACGTTCAGACATCCCCATGCATACCTCATAAATACACATTTATTCTGTCCTGCGCTGTATGGTAATAATCCTGAAAAGCTCCGGGAGGGTCTGCTCTATGTGGTCTTCCCCGCCCCAAGCCTGGAATACCTGCCCTGCTCTTTTGAAATTGTCACCCCTCCTGTGTTTGTATATTGATTGACAGGCACTAATCTCACACTTGCGCCTGCGCAGACCCGAAGTCTTGTGAGATTTGTGAAGTCTCGCGCCTGCACAGTTGAGTGGGTCACCGTGCTCCATTGAAGACGCACAGAACCCGAAGTCTTGTGAGATTTGTGAAGTCTCGCGCCTGCGCAGTTGAGTGGGTCACCATGCTCCATTGAAGACGCACAGTACCCGAAGTCTTGTGAGATTTGTGAAGTCTCGCGCCTGCGCAGTTGAGTGGGTCACCGTGCTCCATTGAAGACGCACAGTACCTGAAGTCTTGTGAGATTCGTGAAGTCTTGCGCCTGCGCAGTTGAGTGGGTCACCGTGCTCCATTGAAGACGCACAGTACCCGAAGTCTTGCGAGATTTGTGAAGTCTCGCGCCTGCGCAGTTGAGTGGGTCACCATGCTCTATTGAAGACGCACAGTACCCGAAGTCTTGCGAGATTTGTGAAGTCTCGCACCTATGCAGTAGAATCTCACGAGACTTCGGGCAATGTGTACCTTCAATGGAGCATGGTGACACGCTTCATTGCACAGGTGCAAGATAGGTGCCTATCAATCAACAGTCACAGGAGGGGATGGCAAATTCAAAAGAGCAGGGCAGGTATTCCAGGCTGGGGGGTGGCGAGGACCACATAGCGCAGATTCTCCCCCCCTCCCCCGTCCTTTTCAGCCGTCATTACCATACAGCGCGGGACAAAATAAAAGTGCATTTATGAGGTGTGTAGGGGACGTCTGGGCATATAGAGGGGTTACAGGAAGCCCAAATTACCTCATGCTACAGCTGGTGGGCACAGTTTAGAACACCCAAAGGAGGTGATCGGTTCCATTTAAGAATCACAATCAAAAGGACAAGATACAGGAGCATCTCAATAAATTAAAATATCATCAAAATTATCATTTATTTCAATAATTAAATACATAAAGTGAAACGCATATACTATATAGAGTCATTACACACAGAGGGATCTATTTCATGTGTTGATTTCTGTTAATGTTGATGATTATAGCTTACAGCCTATGAAACCCCAAAGGGATTATCTCAGAAAATTAAAATGTGTGTCACTTTATGTATTGAATGAATTAAATAAATGATCTTTTTCATGATATTCTAATTTAATGAAACGCACTTGTATGTAGTTAACTCTGAACCAGTGGCTTACTGAAAGGTTGCAGATGTCCTTGAATGCAACTAAAGGCCCCGTTACACACTACGATATCGCTAACGATATTGTTGGAACGTCACTGGTTTTGTGACGTTGCAGCGACTTCGAAACGACATTGTTGCATGTGGCACGTAGCGACGCCCAACGATAAGTCCGTTGATCATTGACCGTTCATGAATGGCCAGGACCATTTTTTTATCGTCGATCGTCTGTTGGCCCTGCAGCATCGGCGTGTTTGACACCTTGCCAACAATCTCCTTAACGACTTCGCCTATTCAAAACACAAGCACATAGGCGTCCAAACGACCGAAAATATTGTTCGGTTGTCGCTGTACCGTTTCTGCGTCGTTCAATATATCTGCACGTTTGACACCTCCCCAGCGATCAGTTAGCGATGTTCCAGTGATCCTGGCCACGACGGATCGTTGGTCGGATCGCTGGGACATTGCAGCGTGTAACTAGGCCTTTAAGCTGATGGACCAATAACATGTTAGTCAATTAGTGATAGGCTCCGCCCACAGACTTCCAGCAATAAACCGAGTTTTTCAGGGACACGGCGGGAGGGGGGCTTTTCAATTATTTCAATGTCTAAAACACCTTGCTGTGCCCCCCAGAGAGCCTAACATTCAATCTGCTCTCCCTGAGGTGTCAGCTCACTTTGTGTACTGAAGGGACCCGGCAATATGTGTGAGATCGATAACGATGGACACATCACTAACGAGCACCAGCGATACTCACCGAGTAATGAGTATGGCGAATACCGCACTATCCGCGCAAGTAATGAATAGTAACGATTACACTCGCTCATCACTAGTAGACTTTATGTTATCATCTATCCACAGGATAGGTCATATGGAGCTGCTCAGTGGATGTTTGACTGTTGGGACATGGATGATTTGGCCGAAGAGGGAATGTTTATACATTAATTCTCTATGGAGCTGCAGATAAAGCTAAGGCCGGCTTCACACCACGATTTCGGATATCTGTGTCAAAGCGGATACACTCGGATGCGATTTTGCCTCCCATGTATTGCTATGGGGCACGGATTGTGCTCGGATGTGCCCGATTTATGCACAATCCGAGCCCCATAGCAATACATGGGAGGCAAAGTCACATCCGAGTGTATCCTCTTTGACACAGATACACTCGGAAACTCTGAAATCGTGGTGTGAAGCCGGCCTTAGTGCAGAACTCAGCAGCCAAAATGGAATGAATTGAGCATGTGCAGTGCCGTCCCATTCTAATGAGGATACAAGTGAATGATTCTCATGATCGGTTCAGGTTCCAGTGTTTGGACCTGCACTGATCAATAGGTCACCACCTATTCTTTGGTTAGATGATCACTTGTTTTCACCATAAAATCCTTTAATATTTATGTCTCTAATAGCAAAAAAATCTACATTCAGCCCTGTCCAGACTGTATAGCTGCCTAATTCTTCCTTCTCATCTCACCTTTCTTCTCCAACGTCAGCATGATGTTTTGCGGCATGCCCCCAACTAAACGCTCCGGTACGGGAGTCCACCCATCTCTTCAGCTCCATGATGCATCGGTCTCTGACCTTCAGCACTATGGCATTGGCATTGTTCACACACATGCGTTTTTTTGCCCATCCATGCGTTTTTGGGCTGTTAAAAAAAACGCAGGTGCGTTAACGCAGGGTACATTTGAGTGTACATGCGTTTTTCAGCTCAATTTGCGTTTTTGTCCCCCAGTGCAAAAAACGCTGCATGCAGCGTTTTTGGGTGCTGTAAAAAAACGCATGCGTTTTTTTAACATGGGGCCCTATGGGAAACGCATGCGCAAACGCATGCGTATGCGTTTGCGCATGCGTTTGCGCATGCGTTTGCGCATGCGTTTTTAATGAAAAACGTGGCAAATCCTTTCAGACACACAAGGGACATTTTTTAGCACTCTTAAAAAAACGCAAGTGCTTTTAAGAGTGCTAAAAAAAACGCAAATTGAGTGTGAACAATGCCTAT
This sequence comes from Allobates femoralis, assembly GCA_033576535.1. Classification (NCBI taxonomy): domain Eukaryota; kingdom Metazoa; phylum Chordata; class Amphibia; order Anura; family Aromobatidae; genus Allobates; species Allobates femoralis. Next base: position 31,375,250 of record JARQOC010000009.1, on the reverse strand, counting down.
GATGTGGTTGAAAAACTCACAGGCTGCAAATAATTGATGAACCATGGGACCAAGGCTGAGGTCAATCAAGACATCTCCTTTAATATGTCCTGTAGAAATAAAATCGAAATATTCAAAATCATACTTGTAGTATACAGTTTACTTATTGCATTATGCACAGGAGCATCTCAATGTATTAGAAGATCATCAAAAAGTGAATTTATTTCAGTAATTCAATACATAAAGTGACACACAGGGGCGGAACTACACTGGTGCAGCCGGTGCAGCTGCACCAGGGCCCCGACCGGTTAGGGGGCCCCTTCAAGCCTGGAGGGGGCCCCCAGCCGACCCCCACAAGCCGCCGTCACCAGGCGGGAGAGCGCGGCTCTCAGCGCGGCTCTCCCAGCCGACCCCCACAAGCCGACGTTACCAGGCGGGAGAGCGCGGCTCTCAGCGCGGCTCTCCCAGCCGACCCCCACAAGCCGCCGTCACCAGGCGTGAGAGCGCGGCTCTCCCAGAAGCAGCGATAAGAGAGCTCTCTCCCAGCACCAGCACACCCCCCCCCCGGTCCACACCTGCACCAGGGCCCCCGGGGGTGACGGTCCGCCCCTGGTGACACACATCTATTATATAGAGTCATTACACACAGAGGGATCTATTTGGCATACTGCCCCCACCAGCCTAGCTCTTCTCTATTCTATATTATTATATATTCTTTCATTTATATATTTAATGACGATCTGACACAGCTTTTGCTATGCAATTTCTTTCTTTTCTCCACTTTACTGCTTTGATGCAGAAATTATGGGTCTATGATCCTAGTCTAGCCCTACCTATATATCAGAATACATATGCTAAACTTTTTCTACTTGCCCAGATATTACTATATACCCCTATTACCACTAACTTTAATTGTTAAGCATAACCTTGCTACTTGAGTAATACCACCCTGTGCTCCTTTTCCCTTTTATTGGCACAGTTTTCAATCCATATGTGATAACCATCCTGTACTAGGATGGGAGACAAAAAAACATTGTCAGGTTCTATTTACCGGTGCAGTGCTTACCGCGCATGCGCCATGGTCGCCCTCTTGCTACACTACCTTGAAGCCAACTACTCCCCCCCACGCACGCGCAATTTCGCATAGCATTCTGACCCGGAAGGTGACTCCCGGTGACGCACTTCCGGTTATCGACCGCCAGAATGTAGGCGGCAGTCAGCGGACACAAACACACGCCCCTGGCACACCTGGTCAAGGTATTACATTGAATTATGCACTATTTAAGACAGTGCTTTGTCACACTGCTTGTACTCCTGACGAAGTTGCCTCTAGAAGGCAATGAAACGCGTTGGGCTGGATAGGGGTCTCCTGACGCAGCTGGCAATCTCCCACAAATCAATAACCTGCTTGGAGCTTATGGGGCTTTGCTTTACCTTACCAGGTTGTATATGGTCATGCCACAAGACATCAAAGGGTGAAAATAATGTCGATTTATTAGTCAACGTATTTCAGGGCTCCCTGACACATGGCAAAATGGAGAGGCCAGGGAGCCCTGAAAGACGTTGACTAATAATGCAACATATTCAACGACCAAGGCTTTGCTCTGCTTCGGTTAGTTCATTTGACCGGAAGTATGGTTTCCCCTTACTGGAGAGCAGCTTTATCTGCAATCCTCCACATAAGGGTCACAGGGCGGTGATGTTCTATGACTTTGCACAAGGTGATTATCAAAGATTTTGTTACAACAATTTCTCTTTAGTAAGGATAAGATAAAAAATGATTAAACATCGAAAAATACTTACCGTCAGTGAACGTTTTTCTAAGACTTTCAATGGGAAATTTCAAGATATCCTCTGCAAAGGCCATATCTGGGCCATCTGATACATAATGCTCCAGAAACTGCCTGGAATCAAAGCCAGACTCATGGTAGACCTTAGAGTTTTCACAATCCATCGTCTAATCTTGTATCACCGACAGAACGACTCTCCGTAAACTCAACGTCTTTATATAGAATCTAGAAATTAAATTTGCTAATTAAAACAGTTAGTAAGATTAACTGAACACAAGGCTTTGTCATGAGTCAGTCATGGGGATACGTTGAATTAATATTAATGTTCTATGTATTCCAAAATTAATTTTATTGTCAATGGAACAATAGGAAAACAATCTCCATAGATGTGTCTACGTGTCATTCCGGAATGGTTCCTCTGATGACCCTAAACTTGCTTTAACCCTGAAACTGGGATTAAAACGTTGATTTTCGAGTAGCAGTGACTTGGCAGCCTCAGAATATAGATAGATACGGTGGAGCACAATCAATTACTCAGTAATATAAAAAAACGATAAAATGGCTGTTAAGGATAAAACGTTTATGTAAAATACAGCAAAAGTCTGAAAACAGACCTTCAGGAACATTTTACAAGAGTAACGAGAGGTTGAGATGTCTAGGTCAGTGTTCAACTATCAAAGCAATGTCTATGTAATTAGTGATGAGCGAGTATACTCGTTACTATTCGCTGTTCGCAGAATAGTACGGTATCGGGATACTCATTACTAGGCGAGTTTTTGGGATTTTACTAGTGATATTCAACTGAGCTGAACAGCATGTTTCCTGACTGATTTTCAGCCAATAACCATGCTGGGATTGCTTGCCAGTCATAGTAATGCCATATTCACCTTTGATAATGGCATTACTGTGATTGGCAGGCGCAGTATAGTCAAGGAAAAAAAAGATGCTGTAACCGAAAAGCCATGGTGTCTGGGGAGGGCTGTAAAAAGGCAGAGAAGGATGAGATCGTGCTCAATCTGCATGGGAACAGTATGCAGACATGATGTACACTGTCTGTATACTGTTCTGCCATACAGCTCTGACAGAATCTAGTGAAAACAAATAGATACAACAAATAAAAGATTCTCTACCAGAGATTTAGCTGAGCTAAACAAGAAGACTCGGTTGGACTACGTCGGAGGGGGAGGTTTGTTTTTAATAAAGATGGAGTCTCTAAGGGCCGCTTTACACACACCAACTTCTGTGTCCAACTTCTGAACAGATCTCTGGTTGCAGTGAAATCATGGACACATTGTTACATTTGTACACAGCCACAAAATGGAACAATGTGTCCATAGTTTCACTGCAACCAGAGATCTGTTCAGAAGTTGGACACAGAAGTTGGTGTGTGTAAAGCGGCCCTAAGTGTTTTTTTGTTTTTTTTTCTAATAAAATTTTTTTCTCTGTGTTGTGTTTTTTTTAACTGATAATGCAAAGCTGGCCCTAAACCCAATATTACCAGTGAGCCACCGCATCAGAGCCCTGGAGGAGTTGGGTTCAGCGCCAGAAAATGGCGCTTCTATGAACGTGCCATTTTCTGGGGTGGCTGCGGACTGCAATTCGCAGCGGGGGTTGCCCAGAAAGCTTGGGCCCCCTTGCGCTGCGGATTCTAGCCCCAGCTGCCTAGTTGTACCGGGCTGGACACAAAAATAGGACAAAAAAAAGTTTGTGAAAGCAAGGGAATTTGAATTTCAAAAGATCCGCTCATCTCTAGTAGAGACCTGTCAAAGGTTTAAGAAAGGTAGTGAAATCTAAGCAATAGATGAAGCCACAACAGCAGTCCAAGCATAATGACCAGGTAACCGGAGCTTCACCACACAAAGTCACAACCAAACAGGCATCATGGACCCGAGGAAATGCTGGTAGGCAACAGCATGTGTTGTCCAGCCCCCGCTATTATCTCCCTCCCCTCACTGTGGGGCCATATGGCCCATACCTGTGTGTTTGTGACTTTGTGCGGTGAAGCTCAGGTCGCCTGGTCGCGATGCATGGAATGCTGCCATGGCGTCTTCTATCGGCTTATTGTGGATCTTACCTGCAGGGATAAGCAAACTGTTGACACTGTTAAAAAAGATGAAATATTAATAATAATTGTGGCCATCATGTCTCTAGGGGGTGCCCACCCCCCCTAGAGACATGCTACCCACTCAGGTGGGCATGTAATGTGTTAATAACTCATGTACAGTAAGTCGGCTCTGTACAATTTTCTGAATGAAGCCGCGGCTCCCCTGTGAGCAGCGCGCATACTATACGTAATATACGTATAGTATGTGCGCTGTCCGAGGTCCTGTAGGCATTTACAGTAGATCTATGGCGGTGCGCTGCCCATAGATCTACTGTAAATGTCTACGGAACCTTGGACAGCGCACATACATTACGTATAGTATGCGCGCTGCTCACAGGGGAGCCGCGGCTTCATTCAGAAAATTGTACAGAGCCGACTTACTGTACATGAGTTATTAACACATTACATGCCCACCTGAGTGGGTAGCATGTCTCTAGGGGGGGTGGGCACCCCCTAGAGACATGATGGCCACAATTATTATTAATATTTTAGCTTTTTTAACAGTGTTAACACTTTGCTTATCCTGACGGTGGTCGGGAAAAACAAAGTATATGGTAACCACATTGCTCAGGATTACACATCCTGAGCAATGTGGTTACCGCATTGCGGGGCACAGAACCACTCCGAAAACTGCAGCCTGCAAAAACTGATTGCTATGTGTGACTCCAGCCTTATAGATTATTATTATTGTTTAATGGCTTTCATCTCTATCTCGAGCCATGGCGACTTAATGGTATTATTGGAATAGTAGTCTTGGTATAGTGGATTTTGTTCAGTAACAAGATTGTTATAATCAGATACTATATGATGATAATATGATACCAAAAATTGAATTTTGTGGGGAAATTCGTCAAAGCTGGAAAATTCGAGAATTCAGAAGATACGATTAACTCTACTGATAACTCTTTGGCAAAGAAGCAGGCCAACAGACACTTCAAGTTTAATATTATATTATTCTTTATTAAAATGTTGATTTAATAAAAATAGACAGAATTCTCATTATACCGTTTGATCTCCCAAATAAAGGTTCCAATAATAGAGCAGTAATAACAACCATTATAACAGAATATCACTCTTATGTCTATGCAGAGGATATTAAATTGTGAATACGTGAGAGGCCCAATTGCCATGAAGAAATATTTTAAGACTTTTACAACAAGAATTTTGGAATTATGGAAATATCTAATTTGAGGATTTTGAAGGCATGACGCTAATAAAACACACCCTCTCGTCTATATAGCGAAAAACACCTATTTTACATTAGACTCCACATCAGCAAATTAGCTAAATTCTCCCACATAGATAAATAAAATCAAGAATCAAGAACCCCCTAGAATCATTTCATATCATAGTCTTAAGTTGAAACTCCTGACATACAGGAGAAAATGGGATGAGTCAGTAGCATAGCTGGCGGGGGGGAAGGGGGGCGAGTGCCCCGGGCCCCCCGGCACGAGGGGCCCATTGCCCGCCTCCTGGGGGGCCCCGCACCCCCTGGGGGGCCCCGTGCTGGCCGGAGGAGGGAGGACGGGACTTCCTGTCCTGCAGCTCTGCCCGCCCCTCCTCTCCTCCTCCTTACAGCAGACGCACGGCGGCCGCGGTGAGTGTGCACCCGCCCCCGGTCCTCAGATGATGGGGTTGCATGAAAAGTCTCTGCTAGCACCCCCCCCCGGTCCTCACATGGGGGGGCCTGGGTGCATCATGCACCCGGTCCCAGAGCAGGCTAGCTACGCCACTGGGTTGAGTCATAGAAGCAGGTGGATAGGCAACAACTTGGTGAAAATTCACATGGAGCAATAGTCCAACATCACTTAATTTATTGTCTGGGGAAATCGCTTTCTATATGTGTAATAAACTATTCATGGAGCCATGGAACATTTGTAGGATCACTGCTCATTTCCAATAGAGCTCTGCAGAGCCCAGGTCATGGGATCATTGAGGGCTATAGTGATCGGTCACCCGGAATCTCCAAGTTTCTACCTATCCTGTGGATAAGTGATATTTTGCTTTTTTTTTGGCCCAACTCCTTTACTTTTTACATTTCTACCCAGACCTAATTCTTTTTGTGAGCTGCACCGAATATGACGGTTGTATAGTCAACGAGGTCACTAACAGACGTTCTCTTCTTAACCTCAAACCGGTCAATAAAAAAACCTGCTTCGACTAGAGCTTTCTTGACAAAATCCTCATCGTAACTGAAATGAAAAAACTTTTCTTTCCCAACTATAAAGTATGTTGACTCTGTACATCCAAGTAAAAGGAAGTATCCTCCCGGTTTTTAGCAACCTTGAGAACTTCCTGAGATATCTGATTAAATCATCTTGGTCTTTGCTAATATTATCTAGAAGCCAACCACAAATGATGCAATCTGCTGGTGGTAAGACGATCGGATCCATCATATTTTCTTTCTCAAGGTCACATTTCACAACATGTTGAAGGGCTAATCTCATTTTTTCTTCTCTTTCTTGTAACTTTGTACTGAAATAAATAGAAATAAATTAGGAAAGATTAATAGGACAAAATGTAATATTGGCCGCAAGGTTGAAGGAAGACTTGGATGCAACTGAGGCTTCTGGGTTAAGGTCCTAATTCACCAAGGCGATTACACCAAAATTCTGGATTAAGATGTTTTCAAAAGTTGCAAAGATTTTGTGCAGTCTAGAGGTAGGCTAGGGTCACATTAACATTTTCAGCGCTGTCCGGGGGGTCGCGCTGAAAACTTAGTTTCTGGCAGCATGAATGCGTTGCTACCGCCAAGGTAGCGTCGCGTTAACGCTGCCCATACTAACTTATGGAAGCCCCACTGTCAGTATTTCCTAACGTGAGAAAAGACGTTGCAGAAAGCGTCTTTTCTAGCGTTAGGTAATACCATGAGATTTCAAACAGATGCCGGCGTGGGAGCCTCCATAGGTTAGTAAGGGCAGCGTTAACGCGGTGCTACCATGGCGGTAGTACCACGTTTATGCTTCCAAAAACTAAGTTTTCAGTGTGACCCCCCCGGGCAGCACTGAACACGTTCATGTGACCCTAGCCTTAGGCAAACATTGTGCTATTTTTCGCGTAACGTTTTTGCCAGTTTCACCCAACTCCATAATAATCGCAGAGCTGGGGAGGGTTAAGGGCAGGACTCCATAGTTCATCTAATTCATGGTACTCTTACACCAGAAATCATACTCAAGTAATATATATGGTGATGTACACGTTTCAGATTATCCTGATATTTTAAGATGGGTCTAGGTTCCTTCCAATAGTAGCCTCTATTTTACAGGCTCTTAAGGTACCTTTACACGCCGCTACAACAAGGTGGAAACAACCGGGTGCTTCACGTGCACAACCACGCACCAACGGTTACAAACGGTACCCGATACCACCTTTACACGCCGCTACAAGGTGCTTTACAGAAGGTTGAATCTATCTCTGGATGCACCGCCGGGTGCCTAAAGTTACCTTCTGTAGAGCACCTTACCTCATTTACACGCCGCTACAACAAGGTAATATGGGTGGACCTGGTGCAGCAGGGACAAAACATAGGCGTGCCAGAATTGTGGATTACGAGACGTTCGTATGCTGATAGGACAAAGCAATAACATCATGATTGGGCAGCCAGCGCAGGAGGCTGATTAAGACATGACGCCCGAGCAATTGTGTAGTGTGACTGGTCAGCTCCTTAAATATGCCGCCCTATGCAGCGATTACCAATCGTAACGCAGGAGCTTCCACCAATGATCGCTGAAGGGGGGTGGTTTCACGGAGGCTGTGTCACGCCCCGGGGAGTTATCTAGGTGACGAATAAACCTTACCCTACCGTATTTACACGCCGTTACCATCGGGTTGAAATCAACCTGTTTTAGAGCACTGCTCTGAAACAGGTGCCGCAAGTGACGGGTGGCAACAACCGCCTTTACACACCGCTACCTCGGGTTGATTTGACGGTGCAAGATACATTTGTCTCATAAACCCGGTTGCTTCCACCCGGCTGTAGCGGCGTGTAAAGGTACCTTGAAGAATTGGTAGAAGGATTTTTGTGGACAAAAATGCTATTTGATGTCAAATAGGCTAGAATTGCAAAAATAGAATATGTTTGTGGCGTAGGGCTACAGCTTTCATGATGTGAGTACAGAATCTCAGCTTTGGCATATATGTGTACTCCATGGTTTGGGACACACTCTTCATTCACTCCTCTCTAAGTTATACCCTGAAGGATTGTGAAGGGAGATTCCAATAGTGATTGACACAACAGACAGAAGAAGAAGGGGGTTTTCTATGTCTCAGTTCACAGATGAGCCATATCAGCTGTGAACTTGGGTGACCCTGAGAAACTGCATCACAGCACCCAGTATACAGCCATAATTGAGCAAGAGAAGTGCTCACTTTATGGTTGGGATCCATGTTCTATGATGCAGTTCATTGGGGTCACCCGAGTTTGCCGCTGACGTGGCTCCTCTGTGAGCTGGGATGACCTTTCTCACAGCACCCTGGTGTCAGTGTGAGCCTGCTACTCGCTGTGAAATGTTATCAGCCCTGTCTAGAAAGTAGATCTGCCTCATTTCTCTTTTCCATCTCACCTTTCTTCTCCAATGTCAGCATGAAGTTTTGTGGCATGACCCCAACTAAACGCTCCGGTACGTGAGTCCACCCATCTTTTAAGCTCCAAGATGCATCTGTCTTTGAACTTCAGCACTATGATGTGTTTAAAAAAATCACAGGCTGCATATAATTGATGAACCAGGGAACCCGAACTGAGGTCAATCAGGACGTCTCCTTTAATGTGACCTGCGGAAAAAAATTCTGAATATACATATCATGATATATCAAAGGAAATCTGTCAGAAAGTTTTTGCTATGTAAGGCTAGGGTCACACTTGGCATGAGTTTTTTTAGTGCCTTAAAAAAAAGCATGCATTTCTGCATGCTTTTTTCCATTTCTGCATGCTTTTTTCCATTTCTGCATGCGTTTTTTAAGGTGTCTGATGGCACCCTGCGTTTTTGCATGCGTTTTTTTAACATGGGTCCCTATGGAAAACGCATGCGTTTTTGGATGGTACTAAATGGTTCTAATGTACCATGCGTTTTTGCATGCGTTTTTGATGTCAGCTACTATATAAGTGCAAAAACTCATGCCAAAAATGCATGGCACTTTAGACATGCGTTTTTTTGCTTTTAACACATGCGTTTTTGCTATTAGGGCATGCGTTTTTTAACATAGGGGCCTACGGGTGCGTTTTTACATGCTTTTTTAAAAATGCAGGTCTCCAAAAAAGCATGAAAAAAACGCAAGTGTGACCCTAGCCTAAGCTGAGGACAGCATGCTGTAGGGGTTAAAAAACAAGAGTCAACTGTGCCTTTCTTATTGGTGTCTGTGTTATTGTTTACATAAACTAAAGGCTTTATTACCCTGTGATTCCCTTTACTGGACTATAATGTCACAGGCAAGGCAGTCTGACACTCCCCCTGCTGTGATTGACACCTCAGTGTCAATGCACAATCTCTATAGCTCTCTCAGCTCTGTTGATTTGCCAAAACTAAATTCTAGTTTTATAAAAAAAAAATCATTAGAAATCTGAAACGACGGAAGGAAAATTGGCGATCCAACATTTTCCGGGCAAAAGCAGATTATAAGTACGGTAATCACCTCCACCATTTGGAATGTAACAGTTAACTTTCATCATCCTTACAAGGTTGTCAAAGTTTTTGGATATTATAGAGGGAAACAATGATATTATTGAGGGTAACTACTAAACCTAAGAATATAAACACATTACAATCAATGGCCAAGGCTTTGCTCTGCTCCCATTAGTTGATCCAACCAGGGCAGTATGGTTCCCCCATTGGTCTTCATACTGGAGAGCAGCTTTGTCTACTTTTCCCACATTTGGGCAATAGCACCATGGTGCTCATTGGTTTGGCACAAGATGACACCATTGATGATGTAATGAAAATGTGTTCTTTCGTAAAAGCATGAGAAAAAATGATTAAACATCAGAAGTTCCTTACCTTCTGTGAAGGTTTTCCTGAGATTTTCAATGGGAAATTTCAAGAAATCCTCTGCAAAGACCATATCTGGGCCATCTCCCACATAATGCTCGAGATATTGCCTGGAATCAAAGCCACTTTTATGGTAGACCTTGTGGTTTCTGCAATCCATCGTGTAATCTTGCATCGCGGACAGGTTGACTCTCCGTAAACTCAAGCTCTTTAATGATCAGATCACGAGGTGTTTTCATGAGTCAGTCATGGGGATGTGTTATAATAAATTTACATGGAACATTATTAACATTTCAATTCCGAAACATTTTATTGTCAAATGTACAAAAGTAAAACAATAAACAAAGAAGAAAAAAGATCCAGCGTGGTTGTTGGGATTCCAGATATATAAAACTTACCTTTTATTTGAGTTAAAAACATATATACCGAGGCAGCAATGGCACTGGTAACGGTGATCTGCCTGCTGTTTTAGAGCTTTCCACAACTCTTCAGCATGGTGGGGTTTGTCACCTACGCATATTAGCTTCAGCACAGCCTGTTGCCGCTTAGCCGAGGCAGTGCTGCAGTGCTTCCAGCTTGGGACTGGTGTAGAGGGTGAAGTGGAGGAGGAGGAGGAGGCTGAGGAGCATGACGTTCCAGAGCTGTACACTGTGGGTGAAACCCTGACTGAGTTAGGGCCTGCAATCCTTGGTGTCGGAAGGACGTGTTCCTTCCCAAGCTCAGACTGGGTCCCGGCTTCCACAATATTAACCCAGTGTGTCGACAGCGAGATGTACCGCCCCTGCCCACAAGCACTTGTCCACGTGTCCGTGGTTAGGTGGACTTTTCCAGAAACCACGTTGTTAAGGGCATGTGTAATGTTTTGTGACACGTGCTTATGTAATGCGGGGACAACACACCTGGAGAAATAGTGGCAGCTGGGGACCGAGCAACGTGGGACGGCCGCCGCCATCAGGTCGTGGAATGCTTCCGTCTCCACTAGCCTAAAAGTACCTGGGTGGCAGGTCCGGCCATCCAGCCCCGATTGATGACCGGGGTTGAGTGCTGCCAGAAATTTCTGATGAATGGGGAGGGGGGGGGGGGTGCTAGCAGAGTTTTCGTAGCGCACGCTCACCATATCAGCTGCTGTCTGCATCGCTATGCCGGCCGGAAATTGCGGCCACCGGTCGGCCCATTCCTGTGGGGGGGGCGGCCCTATATGTGGGCTATACCACCAGCCCCCCTGCCACCTGGGCCAGTCCGCCCCTGATCATAGACCGGCAGCACAATGCAACCACTAATCGTCCTACTCCCCTACTTATTTATCGACTCTTTGAGCCTGTGGATCTGTAGCAGTGGTCATTTATATGCCTCATTATAACCACCGAGGTGAGCCCGTGTGATCATCGATTTACCTTTTTTTCTGGTATAAAATCCATTGCGCCATTTCTCCCTCCTATTAACTCTTTGGTAAAGAAGCTATAAGTAGCGACAAGTCACTTCAAGGATATCACACAGTTCAATTGTAATATTATTTATCTTTATTACAATGTTGATATCATGTAAATAGACAGAAGTCTCATAAAGCCACATGGTCTCTCCAATGATCACTTTAGGACCTGGTGACATTTTCCTTTCACACAATTTTCGATCTAAATAAAGACTCCAAAAATAAAGAAGCAAAAATACCCAACCAAGCAGAGGAATTTACACCCTGTTATAAGAGTAAAAATGGATCCAATTGCATGAAACGTTTCCAAGAAATTTGGAATTTTTCTCCTTAATAAAACTTCATATTTGAGGATTTTGAAGGCCTATTATTAACAAAATACTTGTAGGCCTAAAGAGGTTGAGTAATAAAAGCAGGTGGACAGGCGACAACTTGCTGAACATTTGAATGGAGCGGTGTCCCACATCACTTCATTTATTGTCAATTGGACTCCGCTATCTACTGGATCAACATGTTAGTCTATGGGTTGAACTAGATGGACTAAGGGTACCATTACACGTCGCAATATCGTTCCGATATCGCAAACAATTTCACGGGAGCGTGCACGCTTTAGGCACTTGTCCAGGATCGCATAGTAGATGTCACACAGGGAGATATCGGCAGGCAACGCAACTAGGATGTTGTACGCAACTTTTGTGCGCTGGGTATGAGCAATCCAGCGAACGAGCATTATCATTGTAGTGAATAGGGAAAGTTGCGTTCAAAATCGTAGCGCCGTCACACAGCAGATCACATATGCAACATTGTACGGTTGAGGTGATTGCACAATCTTCTTGCAATATCGTACCTACGATTTTTTCAAGTCGCATTGTCCACTTACACCACACAACGCACCAACAATATCAACTGTGACGACCACACCACGCGACTTTTTGTCGATGTTGCATTGCGATATCGCGACGTGTAACAGTACTCTTAAAGTGTTCCTTCAACCTCAAAAACTATGTTACTCCAGTTAACAGATGGTAAATGGAGCATTGGTGCGTACGATGTGACGGATCACCGCTCAACTGAAATAGGGCTCTACAAAGCTTAGTTTATGGAATCATTCAGAGTTTTAGTGTCCTGACCCAGGGATCGGCACGTTTCCAGCTACCCTGTGGATAAGTCATAATTTGCTTGTATGGCTCAACCTCTTTAGTTTTTTTGTGTTTCTACTCAGACCTACTTCTCTTTGTGAGCTGCAATGAACATGATGGCCTTATGGTCAACAAGATCGCTCACACCCGTTCTTTTCTTAATCTCACATCGGTCAATAACAAAACCTTCTCCAACCAGAGCTTTCCTGACAAAATCCTCATCATTATTGAGGACATGGAGCTTGTCTTTCCCGACTATGAAACATGTTGCATCTAAACACCCAATTAATATAAAGTGTCCTCCAGGTTTCAACAATCCCGAGAACTTCCTGAGATATCTGATGTAATCATCTTGATGTTTGCTGATAACATCCAGGAGTCCAAAACAGATGACACAATCGGCTGGTGGTAAGACAATCGGATCCAACATGTTTTCTTTCTTGAGGTCACATTTCATAACATGGTGAAGGGCTAATCTCATTTTTTCTTCTTTTTCATGTAACTGATCACTGAGAGAAATGGATTAAAAATGGAAAATGTGATTATTCCAGAGATACGATCAAATTGGTAAAATATTAGATCAAATGTGGAGGGGTGTCTGCTTTTCTGGTCTCTGAATTAAAAACTCACCGATTGCAGCCAAATGAAATCTAGCAATGCTCTTAACAGGACGTGGTCAGACCCCATTAAATAATGCAGACGCAGTTGCACAGAACCAGTCTCAACCTGCCATACATGGGAGAGGTGATTTTACTATGCACGAGGTAATCTTCACACTGATTTCAATGATGCAAAATGTCTGTATGCCACCCACTGATCCCTGCCATAAAATTGACAAATCCCCGGGCCCGGATGGGATACACCCCAGAGTGCTGCAGGAATTACGTACTGTCATAGATAGACCATTATTTTTAATATTTAAAGATTCCATAATAACAGGGTCTGTACCACAGGACTGGCGTATAGCAAATGTGGTGCCAATGTTCAAAAAGGGGACAAAAACTGAACTTGGAAATTATAGGCCAGTAAGCTTAACCTCTACTGTGGGTAAAATCCTAGAGGGTTTTCTAAGAGATGCTATACTGGAGTATCTGAAGAAAAATAACCTCTTGACCCAATGTCAACATGGGTTTACAAGGGACCATTCCTGTCAAATTAATCTGATAAGCTTCTAGGAAGAGGTAAGTTATGGACTAGACCAAAAAAATGCAGTCGACTATGGACTTTTCAAAAGCTTTTTGTTAAAATGAGAGCAATGGGGATAGGGGAAAATATGTGTAAGTGGGTTAAGAACTGGCTCAGTGATAGGAAACAAAGGGTGGTTATTAATGGAACACACTCAGAATGGGTCACAGTTATCAGTGGGGTACCACAGGGGTCAGTGTTGGGCCTGCTTCTATTTTTATATTTATTAATGACCTTGTAGGCGGCACACAGAGAAGAATCTGTATTTTTGTAGACAACACTAAACTCTGGTGGGTAATCAATACAGAGGAGGACAATTTTATATTACAGGAGGATTTATGTAAACTAGAAGCTTGGGCTGATAACTGGCAAATGAGCTTTAATGGGGATAAATGTAAAGTCATGCACTTGGGCAGAGGAAACAAAAGGTATAATCATGTGCTTAATTGTAAAACACTGGGCAAAACTATCACTGAAAAAGACCTGGGTGTATGGGTAGATGACAAACTCACATTTAGTGGCCAGTGTCAGGCAGCTGCTGCAAAGGCAAATAAAATAATGGGATGCATTAAAAGAGGCATAGATGCTCATGAGGAGAACATAATTTTACCTCTATACAAGTCACTAGTGCGACCACACTTAGAATACTGTGTACAATTCTGGTCCCCGGTGTATAAGAAAGACATAGCTGAACTAGAGCGGGTGCAGAGAAGAGCGACCAAAGTCATTAGAGGATTGAGGGGTCTGCAATACCAAGACAGGTTATTAAACTTGGGGTTATGTAGTTTGGAAAAACGAAAGCTTAGGGGTGATCTTATAATAATGTATAAATATATGACGGGACAGTACAGAGAACTTTCTAATGATCTCTTTACTCTTAGGCCTGAGACTGGGACAAGGGGGCATCCTCTACAGAGACTGGGACAAGGGGGCATCCTCTACGTCTGGAGGAAAGAAGGTTTAATCATAATCACAGACGCGGATTCTTTACTGTAAGAGCAGTGAGACTATGGAACTCTCTGCCAGATGATGCTGTAATGAGGGAGTCACTATTAACATTTAAGAAGGGCCTGGATGCCTTTCTTGAAAACTATAATATTACCAGTTATATATACTCTTCCTTTGATAGGGCGTTGATCCGGGGAACTAGTCTGATTGCCGTATGTGGAGTCAGGAATGTATCATAGCCCTGCCCTCTCCCAGTATCCCCGCCTCTTCATAGTTCCATCCCTACACATAGCCCCACCCATCCCAGTAGCCCCATCCCTTTCATAGCACCACCCCCACATGTAGCACCACCCTTTCATTGCTCCACCCCTCCACATAGTCCCGGGGGTGGGGCTATGTGAAGGAAGTTGGGATATGTGGAGATGCACACTGTGAAGTGAGAATGGCTATGTCGAATTGGCGTGGTTATATTGAGTAGGTATGGCTATGTGGAGTGGGCGGGGCATGCCATATGCACACACATACACACATACACTCAGCTTTATATATTAGATTTGGAATTCTAACTTGTGGACGGTGCGCAATTGGTAGAGCAGGGAAAATGTATTCCTGTTAAAAGTTGAGCAGCAGGTTGGTTGCCCATATGCCACTCCATTCATTTTCGATGGGGCTATTGGAAAAAGCCTAGTGCAGTACTTAGCAATTCAAAAGAAATGAATGGAGCATGTGCCCTGCAGCTCAACTGTAATGAGGATAAAGTGCCCTCTTCTGCTGATCGGTGCAGGTCACAGTGGTCTGACCTGTTCTGACCAATAGGTCACCACTTATCCTATGATTAGCTGATAACTTGTTTTCACCAGAAAACCCTTTAGATTTGCCCCCTGGCGGCAAAACAATGTACAATCGGTACTGTGTAGACAATAGACCTGCTACATCTTTCCTTCTCCTTTTACCTTTCTTCCTTGGTGTCTACATGAAGTTTTGTGGCATGGCCCCAACTAAATGCTCCGGTACGGGAGTCCACCCATCTCTTCAGCTCCAGGATGCATTGGTCTCTGACCTTCAGGACTAAGATGTGTTTAAAAAACTCACAGGCAGCATATAAGTAATGAACCGCGGAACCAAAACTGAGGTCAATCAAGACGTCTCCATTAATATGACCTGCAGAAAATAATGTCAATATTCAAAATCTAAAATATTAAAGCCTCATGAGTGTAGATAAACATTAACAACCAATAAAATATTTAAAATAAGTCTTACAGTAGCCCCTATAAAAACTTACTTGTAGACTAGATTTTTCTTATTGCTTTTATATACGGTATATAAAAAAATGTTTTTATTAGATATGTAAATAAGGGGTCTTCCGCAAAGTAAAAGCTAGTGCGATTGTTCCACCTAGTCAATTGCAGTCCTCTTCATTTCCACTTACCGTATATACTCGTGTATAAGCCGACCCGTGTATAAGCCGACCCCCCTACTTTTGCCCCAAAAATCTGGAAAAACCTATTGACTCGTGTATAAGCCGAGGGTGGACCCCAGCACAGGTATACAGCCCCCAGCAGTGTGGTATACAGGCCCCCCCCAGTGGTATACAGGCCTCCCAGTGGTAGTATACAGCAGCCCCAGTGGTAGTATACAGCAGCCCCAGTGGTAGTATATAGCAGCCCCAGTGGTAGTATACAGCAGCCCCAGTGGTAGTATATAGCAGCCCCAGTGGTAGTATATAGCAGCCCCAGTGGTAGTATATAGCAGCCCCAGTGGTAGTATACAGCAGCCCCAGTGGTAGTATATAGCAGCCCCAGTGGTAGTATATAGCAGCCCCAGTGGTAGTATATAGCAGCCCCAGCAGCCCCAGTGGTAGTATACAGCAGCCCTAGTGGTATACAGCAGGCCCCCAGGGGTACATATAGCAGCCCCAGTGGTAGTATATAGCAGCCCCAGTGGTAGTATACAGCAGCCCCAGTGGTAGTATATAGCAGCCCCAGTGGTAGTATACAGCAGCCCCAGTGGTAGTATATAGCAGCCCCAGTGGTAGTATATAGCAGCCCCAGTGGTAGTATATAGCAGCCCCAGTAGTAGTATACAGCAGCCCCAGTGGTAGTATATAGCAGCCCCAGTGGTAGTATACAGCAGCCCCAGTGGTAGTATACAGCAGCCCCAGTGGTAGTATATAGCAGCCCCAGTGGTAGTATATAGCAGCCCCAGTGGTAGTATATAGCAGCCCCAGTGGTAGTATACAGCAGCCCCAGTGGTAGTATATAGCAGCCCCAGCAGCCCCAGTGGTAGTATACAGCAGTCCTAGTGGTATACAGCAGGCCCCCAGGGGTACATATAGCAGCCCCCTGGGGGTCCCCAGCAGCCCCCAGGGGGTCCCCAGCAGCCCCCTGGGGGTACCCAGCAGCCCCCAAATGCTGGCACTCGCCCCCCCTTGCAAGGGCCCCCCCCGCTTCTCTTACCATCCCGGTCTTCTGATCAGCGCTGCTCCTCGGCGCTCCGTCCTCGCGGCTCCCGTCCTGCTACATCCGGGATCCCCGGCCGTCGCGCGATGACGTCATATGCCTGCGACTGCCGGAGATCCCGGATGTAGCAGGACGGACGGACGGAGCAGCGAGGAGCACCGAGGAGCGGCGCTGATCAGAAGTCCAGAATGGTAATATAACCATCGGGGGGGGGGGGCCCTTACAAGGGGGGGCGAGTGCCAGCATTTGGGGGCTATATGCACTGCTTCCCCCTGCCGCTGATTGACAGGGGAAGCAGTGCATATTTAATGAGCGGCCCCACGTGACGGGGCCGCTCATACAGCAGCCTCCCCCGCCTCCTCCAGCCTCCACAGCCCCGGGACACAGCCCCCACCTTATATACCGTATATGACCCGTGTATAAGCCGAGGGGAGACTTTTCAGCCCAAATTTTAGGCTGAAAAACTCGGCTTATACACGAGTATATACGGTACATTGATTTATAATGCTCGCTTTGGAACACTGTCTAAATTGAATCCTCTGGAAGGCAGATCGTCACTCTGCAGGATGGACCAGTTGACATACAGTACAGACCAAAGGTTTGGACACACCTTCTCGTTCAAAGAGTTTTCTGTATTTTCATGACTATGAAAATTGTAGATTCACACTGAAGGCATCAAAACTATGAATTAACACGTGGAATTATATACTGAACAAAAGAGTGTGAAACAACTGAAAATATGTCTTATATTCTAGATTCTTCAAAGTAGCCACCTTTTGCTTTGATGACTGCTTTGCACACTCTTGGCATTCTCTTGATGAGCTTCAAGAGGTAGTCACCGGAAATGGTCTTCCAACAGTCTTGAAGGAGTTCCCAGAGATGCTTAGCACTTGTTGGCCCTTTTGCCTTCACTCTGCGGTCCAGCTCACCCCAAACCATTTGGATTGGGTTCAGGTCTGGTGACTGTGGAGGCAAGGTCATCTGGCGTAGCACCCCATCACCATCACACCTCCTCCATGCTTCACGGTGGGAACCAGGCATCTAGAGTCCATCCGTTCACCTTTTCTGTGTCACACAAAGACACGGTGGTTGGAACCAAAGATCTCAGATTTGGACTCATCAGACCAAAGCACAGATTTCCACTGGTCTAATGTCCATTCCTTGTGTTCTTTAGCCCAAACAAGTCTATTCTGCTTGTTGCCTGCCCTTAGCAGTGGTTTCCTAGCAGCTATTTTACCATTAAGACCTGCTGCACAATTTCAATTGCTTCAAAGATGTCAAAGATACTAGATATTATAGGGGGGGAGTCAATAGTTAGACACAAGGCGATAACATCGATATTTTAAGGAAAACTGAAAACATTTAAAAATATGAAAAAAAATGATTTAACACAAAAAAAATACATACCTTCAGTGAAAGTTTTTCTAAGAATTTCAATAGGAAATAACAAGAAACCATCTTCAAAAACCATGTCTGACAAGTAATGCTCTAGAAATTGTCTGGAATTAAAAGCCACTTTCATGGTGGAGCTTATAGTTTGTGTAATCTTGTATCACCGGCTGAATGACTCTTCGTAAACTCAAGGTCTTTGCATAATATATATAAATCAAATTGGCAAATTTAGAAAATAAATAAGTTTTATTTATCACATCACGAGGTATTATCGGGAGTCAGTCATGGGAATGTAGCACTATCACGTGATCCACCAGTCACATGTTTTTGAATTAAATCATGAAACAAATGGAAGAGGAAAGAAAACGTGTATAGTTGACCGGGATCGGGAAATTAGGCTTATACACCATGATATTGCATCGCCCTCAGGGCTATGGGTTACTCGGGACCAGTCCTTATTCTCTGTTTACAGGGGGGTGTCACGGTGGTGGCCGTGGACTAGTTCCGTGGGCCTGGAGGGACCGCAAATAAAAATGGGAATAATTGCATAAAGGGAAAAATAAAAGTTTGGCACCTGTGGGATGAGGCCAGATATGACCACCGCTGCTTGTCTCAGCTCCAGGGGATGATGTTGGGATGTTGGGATGCAGCCGGATGATAAGCCCTCCACAGATAGGGTTGGGATGATCCCTGGGCCGGTGATAATAGTTGTTATTGGTGAAGTTGTGGTGAGGTGATGATGGGGATGCAGGACAGCTGAAAGAATGATGTGGAGACACAAGAGTAATAGTCTTTTCTTTACCTTTTATAGTGGAATTCAGGTAATACCGGGTACTGTTTTCTAAAGTTCATGGGGTCCGGAGCTTGGAGGCTTCCCACGCCAGGCAAGTCCTTTTATGTTGTGTCCCATGGGCCCTGGCTGCATAAAGCGGTGCTGTGACCCTCTCTGTTCTATGCTAGCCATGTGACAGGCAGCGTGAACCCTTCTCTTGGCTATATCTCTACTTAGCTCCCCTGGGCTCTGTTGTGTGGCTGTGTGTCTTCGGCTTTTTAGTGAACGGGGTGGTATATAACTATCCGTTCTCCGAATTTGGCCGCCGAGTGTATAATCCCTTACGATCTCGGTCTCCGGTGACCATACTATACTTAATTCTGGGCTTTCTGGCACTGCTATCACTCCCAGATCTTCTTTCTCTCCTCCTCAGGTCCTCGCTATGGGCTCCACACACCGTTAGTTCCCTTGGAACGGCCTAACACCGCTCCTGTTCCCAAGGTCTCTTAGCCACCACAGGAGAAGAGGATGGAGATATTAGGGGATAGTCACTCCCTCCTGCACACATCAGAGGAACTTGAGCAACCCCAACAGGCCCTTCAGGCCCTTCTGGCTCCTGTGGTTTTCAGGGACAGCTCAAAGATTAAGCCTATAATAACACACCTGTGCACGTGCCAAAAATCTGTATTCTAAAGGTACCGTCACACGCGGCAATATTGCTAGGCAATTTCACTGGCAATTTTCTGGTTGCAGTGAAATCATGGACACATTGTTCCATTTGTACACAGCAACAAAATAGAACAATGTGTCCAAGATTTCACTGCAACCAGCAAATTGCCAGTGAAATTGCCTAGCAATATTGCCGTGTGTGACGGTACCTTAAAGGTATGAAAGGAAATAAAGTTATTGCACAGTTATCCATATTATAGTGTTTTATGAGTGTGAACAGACCTATAAGACCATGTATGTTAATCATATAATAGACATATGCTATTTTTATTTGAATTGCTAGCAGACAGTATAGAAGAGGTGGCCTCGCATGCTGCTGACCCTCTGCAATAATAAAGGTTTACTCTCTAAAAAAATTAAGAAAATATAAATAAAAATAATTGATAAAAAGTAAAAAAAAATGTAAAAGCTCTCTTAGACTAGGGTCACACTTGGCTTGTGTTTTGTTTTCATGTTTTAGGCAGCATGCGTTTTTGGGCTGGGATTATGCTGTTAGGTGTGGAGCAGCCTTAAAAAAACGCATGCAAAAACGCATGTACATTTAGTGCCTTGCAAAAACGCATGCGTTTCCCATAGGACCCCATGTTAAAAAAACGCATGCGTTTTTGAAAAAAGCACCAAAAAATGCTGCTTGCAGTATTTTTTGGTGCTGAGCCAAAAACGCATCCCAAAAACGCATGGTACATTTAGACATGCGTTTTTGCTATTGGGGCATGCGTTTTTTGCATGGGGCCTATGGATGCGTTTTTGCATGCATTTTCACAAAACGCAAGTCTCAAAAACACATGTAAAATCTGCAAGTGTGACCCTAGCCTTAAAGAGATGTTTCAAGGAGATTTTACGGTTCCTGGATTTCATCAAGAAGAAGGCTGTTAAGTTACAGACTTCAAATTAGTTGGTTGAGTCCTGACATACAGCTGACACACCACTGACTGCATGCAAATCCAGCCCCAATCGACAAACCCTCCCTCCGCCTAACCTAGCCCACACCAATCATCTCAGACGGGGTGCGGATTTCAGCACGCTGAGGATCGCCTACGGGAAATCATAGGCAACACTCTTTCCATGATTATCGCCCTGTCACATGCCACAACATGGAAATATCACCTTAATGATTGCGGCTGATTACTGAGCACTGTTCAGGAATCAGGCAACAGCCGAGGGGCGATTTATCGCCGCGAAATTCACAAATCATACGCCGCAACCGTGAGGCAATTTAACGGTGATTGCACTGGGGCGACACATCGCCTTTATGATTTCCAGGCGAGATTGCGGTGTGTGACGGTACCTTAAAAAGTTCTCAAAGATTCTAGAAATTATAGGGGTGGTCATAGGTTCAACACAAGGTGATACCATTGATATTTTAAGGAAAACTGTAAATATTTAAAAATATGGAAAAAATATGATTTTGTGACACAAGTCACTACAGGAATAACTAGTCTCAGATGTGACAAAACAGACTGCAATAATGGAAAGTAATTAATATACATAATACTTCTTACTAGAAGTAAAGGAAGGTCAAAGATCCGAGGTCAGGTCCAGAAAATGTAACAGCAAAGGGATAATCTGAGGCGAAGTCCAATTCAAGCTGAAGTCAGGAAACCAGAGGGACAAAACAGAATACAGAAAAGCAGGCAAAAGTAGATGTCTGGTCACAGGCAGAGGGTCAAAGTCCAGGTAAGGTAACAAGGTCAGAGCACCGAGGGATCAGTCCGACACAGCCAAAAGTAAGTGTACAATTGACACTGAATAGAGCAGCAAGCCTGCTTAAGTAGAGCTCTAATCAAGTGAAGGTGGCTGCAGCACAGACCCAGCACAGACTAACAGCTTCCAAAACAATAATAACAGACAAGGCAGTGTGGCGATCATGACAGATTTAACAAACTAAAGATACACACCTTCGGTGAAAGTTTTTCTAAGATTTTCAATAGGAAATATCAAGAAATCATCTTCAAAAACCATATCTGGGTTATCTGATAAGTAATGTTCTAGAAATTGTCTGGAATCAAATCCACATTCATGGTAGAGTTTATGGTTTCTGGACTCCATTGTCTAATCTTGTAACACAGACAGAATGACTCTCCCTAAACAAACTCAGGGTCCTTATATAGCTATACATCAAATTTGCAAATTTAAACACTTAATAATATTTATGTATCACATCACAAGGTTATTTCAGGAGTCAGTCATGGGACTGTGTTTTAATATATACCTGGAATTATTTAAGTATTTAAATTAAGAAAAAAGCAGTCAAAGGAAAAATAGAGTCAAAGAAACAATAGGGAAAAAATAAATATGTCTATTTGTCAGTCTCCAGTGACCTTATAAAAGAACATAAGTGACCCGCCCTAGGGCCATGAGGTCCTCGCTTCACCTGTATGGCAGGCAGCGGGAGCTCTTCTGCAGGGCACCACTGCACTTCCTGCGGTCCCTGAGCTCTGTGTTGCGCCTTTGCCTTCAGGTGCTGCAGTGGCCAGGAGATCTGGATTCTCCCTGGCCTCCGGTCTTTACTGCTGTGCGGATCGATCCCTTGCAGTCTCGGACTCCGGTGTCCGGAGTTTTGCACTGTTTCTCTTGGGGCGAAACGGTATGGCTCCACTCCCCATGGCAACTACTCTTTGCCTCCGACCCTCGCTCTTGGGTCCCTCACACAGGCTAACTGCTCTCACTGGTACGGGCTTAGCGCAGTTCCGTCACCAGGATGTCTTCACAGTCCTCCCTGGAACTGAACTGCTGACTCCACCTCCAGGCCTGAATTTATAGGGGACCTCGCCTGAACTCGGCTTGTAGAGCACCCCCTTCAGCTCTGGAGTGGAAGGTGATGTGTTCGGGCTTACCTGATGTGGAGATCTTTCTCTGCCCCAGGTGTATCTGTGGCAACCGAACCCTGGGGTGCCACATTAGCTTACATGTTCATACAGTAGAGATTGAAAAGTTGACTTTGGTGCCACATTGACTTGCCATCCTCAGAATGTAATAGAATAAATGTCAACGAAAGGAGAACAAGTTAAAATCTACTCTGCCGTAGATCCACTGATGAAGCGGGAATGAAGACACCATGAGACGCGGTTTTATTTGTCAATGCGTTTTAAAGAACAATCTATTTCATTGGGACAAAGCACCTACAGTGAAGGAGATAAGTATTTGCTGATGTTGTAAGTTTGCCCACTGACAAATATATGAACAATCTATAATTTTAAGGGTCGATTCATTTTAACATTGAGAGATAGAATATCAAAAATAAAATCCAGAAAATCACATTGTCTACGTCAGGGGTCCCCAACCACCGGTCCGGGGACCGGGCCGTCGGGGTCTTTGTGCCGGTCTGCAGCGAGCTGCCAACTTCCCTGCCCCCTGTGATGTCCCCGCCCACCACAACCCTCACCTCCTGAACTACGCAGCTCTGAGCTGAGGCCTCTGCCTCAGCTGCGTGCATAGATGTATGAGGGGAGCTGTCGGCCAATCAGTGCAGCGGCCACGCCCTGCCGCGCTGTTATTGGCTGACTGCTTCGCTCGTACAGCTAGCAGCTGAGGCAGAGACTTGCCCGGAGTTTCATATCTCGCGCTATTTCCAAGCGCATCAGTAACGTGGGCTTCCGCGTCACATGATGCGCTTGGAAATAGCGCGAGATATGAAAAAACTTCGGCCATGTCTCTTCCTCAGCTTCTTAGCTGCCGGCAGGAGCAGTGAGCATCTGTGTGTGATTGTGTGTTTCAGGGGCAATGTCTGTGTGTGGGGGGTGGATTGTACTGGGGTCAGTATGTCTGTGTGTGTAGGGACAATATGTGTGGGGGGCATTCAGGGGTCAGTCTGTGTGTTGGGTGGATTGTACTAGGGTCAGTATGTCTGTGTGTGTGTAGGGGCAATATGTGTGGGGGGTATTCAGGGATCAGTGTGTATGAGGGGTTATACAAGTGGCAATGTCTGTGTGTGTGGGGGTTATACAAGGGGCAATGTGTGTGTGCGGGGGTTATACAGGGATGCGATGCTGCATTATATTATATGAAGGGATATGAGGCTGCATTATATTATATGGAGGGATATGAGGCTGCATTATATTATATGGAAGGATATGAGGTTGCATTATACTTTATGGAGGGCTGTGACGCTGCATTGTACTATATGGAGAGCTGTGAGGCTGCATTATACAATGTGGAGGGCTGTGACGCTGCACTATACTATATGAAAATAAGATGTAGCGCATCTTTTGAGGAAACAGGGTAGTAAACTCCACCCCTTCTCCATAGTCCATAGCCCTGCCCCATAAGTTCAAAGCCCCGCCAGGCCCCGGAAAAATGGTCTTGCATGAAGCCAGTACTCTCTATCTCTCTCCTGTGGAGTGTAAGCTCTTACGATCAGCGGAATACTCTCTATCTCACTCCTGTGGAGTGTAAGCTCTTATGATCAGCGGAATACTCTCTATCTCTCTCCTGTGGAATGTAAGCTCTTACGATCAGCGGAATACTCTCTATCTCACTCCTGTGAAGTGTAAGCTCTTACGATCAGCGGAATACTCTCTATCTCCCTCCTGTGGAGTGTAAGCTCTTATAGTCAGTGGAATACTCTCTATCTCTCTCCTGTGGAGTGTAAGCTCTTATGGTCAGCTGGGATCTCTCTCACTCCCTGCATGATTATTTTTCTAGTAATTACCGTACAAGTTTTCCAGTATTGAGATGAAAATTGAATTTCTTGGGAAAAAAATTCTTCGAAGCTGGAAGATTCGAGAATCAGAAGATCCGCTCATGTCTAATGATAACTGAAAGGAGCAGGAGAATGACAATGAGCCCTCAAGGAAATCACACGGTTACATTTCAATGTATATTATTCTTTAAGAATATGTTGATTTATTGCAAATAGCCAAAAGTCTCATTACACCGTATGACATTCTAATGATAGAGCAGTAATAGCAATCAACATAACAGGATGTCACTCTTCTGTCTCTGCAGAGGATAGTACATTGTGAATAAGTGAAATAGAAACCCGTTGGCCATGAAGAAATATGTTTAGACTTTTACTAGAAGAATTTTGGAATGATAGAAATGTCTAATTTGAGGATTTTGAAAACACGGCACTAATAAAACCCACCGTCTGGTCTCTATAGTGAACAACACCTATTGTACGTTAGGTTCTACGTCAGTAAATTAATAAAATTCTCTAAATGTTTTTAGTTAAATAAAATCAAGAATCAATCATTGTTAGAATTATTGTTATAGTCTAATGGCCACTTTACACGTCCCGATATCGGCGTCCAACTCCGATAAAAGGTCACGTGGTTCGTGCGTTGGCGCCGATATCGTTCGTGCGTTGTATGGTGTAAATGTGCAATGCGACGCAAGAATGATGCCAAACCGATATCGGGGAAAAAATGAGCGTGCTCTCCAACCCAACTGCCCGATATTGGATGGCCAATCTGGGCGGATCGTGCTGTGTAAAAGCCCAACCCCGACTTGGACACCAACTTCCCCTGTCTCTCTCCCATGTTAAATGGTCGCTCCTGGGTCGGCCGCACAAGGGGGCGTTCACATCGCAGTTGGGTTGCCTGCCGATATCGCCCTATGCGATGTGGGATTTCTGCCAAAACAATGCGCGCTCCCTGCCGTTGTATCCAACATGGGAACGATGTTGGGACGTGTAAAGTGGCCATTACTGGGAGACTCCTAACGTACAGGAGAGAAGGGGTTGAGTCATAAATGCCGGTGGATAGGCAACATCTTGGTGAACAACCCTGAGTGGTGGTTCCACATCACTTCATTATCATTGTCTGTAGGGTCATTGAGGATTATAGTGATCGGTATGACCAGGTATCACCAAGCGAATAAGTGATATTTAACTTTTTGGCCCAACTCTTTTATTTTTTAGATTTCTTCTGAGACCTAATTCTCTTTGTGAGCTGCAATGAATATCATAACCTTATAGTCAGTAAGGTCGCTAACAGCCGTTCTCTTCTTAACCTCACATCGGTCAATGACAAAACCTTCTCCAACCAGAGCTTTCCTGGCAAAATCCTCATCATAATTGAATAGAGAGAGCTTGTCTTTCCCAACTCTGTAGTAGGTTCCCTCCAAACACCCAAATAATATGAAGTGTCCTCCAGGTTTCAGCAGCCCTGAAAACTTCCTGAGATATCTGATGAAGCCATCTTGATCTTTGCTGATATTATCTAGGAGACAACCACTGATGACACAATCGGCCGGCGGTAAGACGATCGGATCCATCATATTCTCTTTCTCGAGGTCACATTTCATAACATGTTGAAGAGCCGATCTCATTTTTTCTTCTGTTTCCTGTAAGTTGTCACTGGAAAAAAAATGAATAAAGTAATAATTCAAGAGCGGCAAATGTAAGATCAGTTTTTGACTCTGGACTAGTGACTTCCAATACAAAAAAGGTTGCAGATATGCTTTGAATGCAGCAACCAAGGCTGGTGGACTAAGGCCCCGATTCTTCAACGTGATCAGAATTCAGGCTTAAGAATGACGAAAACATTTTATGCAATTTGTGTGTATTAATGCCAAGTTTGCCTAGCTCTGCCTAAATTGGCAGGGCTGGGTCACGGGAGGGCATGGCCATTTTATAGGGTTGTTTGGTGATAATAAGGTATCACCTATCCATAGAATAAGTGGTATGGAATTGATCAGTGGGGGCCGAATGTTGTGTCATGGATCAATCGGCAGAAGAGGAAATGTTTAGTCCTGTTGCAAAGTTGGGCAGCAGGTTGGATGCTCATCCACCGCTTCATTTACTCTGTATGGGGGTGTGGATAAAGCACAGTGCAGAACTCAGCAGCCCACATAGAATTAATGGAGCAGGTGCAGGGGTTAGCCTAGGGGGCCCCAAAAGTCCCTTTGACCTATAGAAAAAGACTATTGCTGTTAAAGATTTGTATTAATTGGGGGCCCCGTTGGAGCTTTTACATTGAGGCCCTTGAGCTTCAAGTTACACCATTGGGAGCAGACACACCGCCGGCCCATTCTAATGAGGATAAAAGGGCCCCTTTCTCACAACTGGTGCAGGTCACCACCTGTCCTTTGGTTAGCTGATAACTAGTGATGAACAACTGTGCTCAAACATTTTGCCAATCTCATATCCGGACCGAATTTGGCAATGTTCGTTCAGCACCTCGAATTCGAACGATTTGCTGAAAAGTCGGTAAATTCGGCAAACGTTCAGTAATGCTCTGGATGTGTGTGTAGCTTAATGTAGGACAGAAGCATATGTATAAATGCACTAATGCTTCTGTTGTAAGTTAACCTACACACACAGACAGACGGACACACACAGATCACCTTACCGTGTCTCCGCTGCTTGATTGTTCCGGTAAATGTTC
Source organism: Allobates femoralis (assembly GCA_033576535.1). NCBI lineage: Eukaryota > Metazoa > Chordata > Amphibia > Anura > Aromobatidae > Allobates > Allobates femoralis. The sequence continues at coordinate 31,348,015 of JARQOC010000009.1, read as the reverse complement.
CCACACTCCCTCTCACATTCACATCTGCGCTGGCGGTGAATGACGTGCGTGGTCAGCTGATCTGATCACCATAGCAATTGCATTATATGACCAGATCGTGTCAGATGATCTGGTCACTTGATCACTATGGTGACCAGATGAGCTGCCGTGCACATCACTCACCACCAGCTCTGCTTCAATTGTGAAAGACTCACTGAGGTCACTGTTCAGGTAATCATGGTGGCTTCTAATCATAGCGGTTTCTATGGCTGTCCTCAGGTGACCTCAATGACTCACCACTTATGGACGGAGTTCGCAGCTCAATCATTCAGTGACTGGAGACAGTAGTGACAGGATGCTGTATTCTTCACCACAGCCTCCAATGAAGAAGATGGTGCAAAGGATCGAAGAGGGTTTAATAAAGATGGAGCCCCTAAATGTCTTTGTGTTTTTATTTCTAATAAAATGTTTTCTCTCTGTGTTTTGTTTTGTTTACTATTTACTTGAAATTCTCAATGGCCAGGTCTAATATTGGCCCAACATTAAGAATTTTGGGCTTAATGCCAGCTGGCAATACAAAGCTGACATTAACTCCTTAATAGCCAGATTGCCACCGCTACACGGCAGTAGGAAGAGACGGGTAAAGTACCAGGAATTGGCGCTTCTTATGAATGCACCAATTTCTTGGGCAGCTGCAGGCTGCTATTCTATAGTGTGGGGGGACTCCATAACGAAGGCCCCTGCCATGCTGAGAATACCAGCAATCAGCTGCTTAGTTTTACCATAACTGGCAATTAAAAATAGGGTGAAGCACACAAATTTTTTTTGTCAGCCAAGGTAAAATTAGGCAGCCAAGGGTGGCAGCTCGCAGCTGTCCGCTTTATCTGTGCTAGACTAAAAAATACAGTGAAGCCCCACACATTTTTTTTAAATTATTTATTTATTTATTTAAGACACTATGACTAGTGATGAGCGCATGTATTCGAACGGAAGGTACGATATTCGCGATACTCGTTACTCGGTGAGTATACCTGGGACTCATGAGTGATGTGGCGATTGTGAACAATCTGAAACAAATTGGCAGCTCCCTTCAGTATATAAAGAGAGTTGGCACCCCAGTGAGAGCAGCCTGAATAGAAGAATCTCTTTGAGGGGTACAACAAGGTGTTTTATGCATTGAAATGGCAAAAAGGCCCACCCCCTGTCCTGGAAAAACTCGTTTTATGGCCAGATGTGGGTTGATTAACATTGGATTTGCTATTCGGACAAATAAACTAGTATTAATAACTACTCGTTACGAGTATAGAGATTCCGAATATTTCATTACTTGCTTATCACTATGATGGCAGGTTGGTTGCCATACATTACATGAGCATCTATGATTGGCTGTTGCAATTAGACTGCATTTCCTCAATCTGGATGGTGATTGTGCTTGGTTGCCATACACTTTAGTCTTCATTGGAGGCTATGGTGAAGAATACAGCATTCTGTCACCACAGCCTCCAGTCACTGAATGAATGAGCTGTGAGCTGCGTCTGTAAGCGGTAACCTCAGGTCACCTCAACGAGTTACCACATACCTGGAGCACACCTGGCAGTGAGTGACGAGCGTGGTCAGCTGATCTGGTCACCATAGTAATGAAGTCAGGTGACCTGATCATCTGACACGATCTGGTCACGTGACAGGATAGCTATGGTGATCAGATCAGCTGATCACACTAGTCACTCACCGCCTGGATGGATGTGGAAGTGAGAGGGAGTGCGGGAATATAGATGGGAGCAATCAAGCAGTGGAGACACGGTAAGATGATCTGTGTGTGCCTTTCTGTGTTTTGCAGCTTTCAGACACCTTTGAAGGTGTTGTCAATGCGTTTAAAGTTGTTTGCCATTGACTTTAATGGCGTTCGGAAAATTTGGTGAACGTTTGTCGAACAATTCGTCAAACACTCCACATTCGGCGAACGAATAGTAATTCGAACACTCTTATGATAACTTGTTTTAACACTACAACCTCTGTAAGTTTATGTCCCTGGAAGCACAATTGCTACAATCAGCCCAGTCTAGAGAGTAGATCTACCGCATTTCTCCTATTCATCTCACCTTTCTTCTCCAATGTCAGCATGAAGTTTTGCAGCATGGCACCAACTAAACGCTCCTGTACGGGAGTCCACCCATCTCTTCAGCTCCATGATGCATCTGTCATTGGTCTTCAACACAAGGATGTGCTGGAAAAACTCACAAGCTGCGAACAGGTGATGAATCAGGGGACCAATACTTAGGTCAATTAAGACATCTCCCCTAATATGACCTGCAGTAAAAAAAAAAAAAGAAAAAACATTTCCAAAATCACACTTGTAATATACATTTTACTTATTGCATAAATATTGGATCCCTTGTTGATTTTGGAAGTTTGCCCACTGACAAAGACATGAACAGTCTATATTTTACTTAAAAACCACCTCACAAAAAAAGAAATAGGAGAAAATAAGCATCAAATACCCAGTATAAGAATGACTGTGGATTAGGGTAGGGTATACAGAAGCATCAGGCCGATTCCTGAGCATAGAAAATCAGTGGAGCGATCAACACTCCTTCCCTCTATTCCCTGGTGCTCATAGAACTATACACAATCAGAAGAAATATCCCGGCACTCACATATTGTTGCAATAACTTAAAGGCTTTGTTCTGCTCTGAACGTTTCCACCTCCATCCGGGCTTTCATCAGAAATGCTGACTGTTGTTAATAACCTGGGATGGAGACTTAAACATTCAGCACAGAATATAGCCTTTAAAGGGAACCTGTCACCTCAATCAACCCCCTCTGCTACCACTATCTGTCTCCACCTTCCTAGCTGATCCCTAACCATCCCTGTCTCACCTAAACCTGCACTATAAAGTTTAAGAAAAAGATCTCTATACTTACATGTAGACTGCATCCATAGACTGCAATGGGCGGGCTCCGGGGCTCCATTCGTCCCTCCTGGCCTGCTTGCAGCACGCCCGGCTGGGTGTCCTCATTTGTTCTCACCTCGTACATGGCCCCCCATTCAAGTATACATGTCCCTCACCTTGTACATGGCCACCCTAACCTGGTATACATGTTTCTACATTGTGCATAGCCCCACATCCTGGTATACATGTCCCTCACCTTATACATGGCCCCCACTTCTTAATATACATGTCCCTCTCCTTGTACATGGCCTCCCCATCTTGGTATACATGTCCCTCACCCTGTACATGGCCTCCCCATCTTGGTATACATGTCCCTCACCTTGTACATGGCCCCCCATCCTGGTATACTTGTCCCTCACGTTGTACATGGGCCCCACTTCCTAATATACATGTGTTTCACCTCGTACATGGCCCCATATCATGGTATACATGTCCATCACCTTGTACAGGGCCCCCACATCCTGGTATACATGTCCCTCACCTTGTACATGGCCCCCACTTCTTAATATACATGCCCCTCTCCTTGTATATGGCCTCCCCATCCTGGTTTACATGTCCATCAACTTGTACAAGGTCCCCCATCCTGGTATACATGTCCATCACCTTTAATCAAGGAGGGCATATAGAGTCTGTACACAGTAGTTTTCCTGAATAAATACCCTGTTTTAATCATTATTTTAGCAATAATTTTTAGCGGACAATTAAGTGAATCCAAGGCTTATGGCGTTCATGGCCACTACACTGATCCTTTAAGGCTGATTTCACTCTCTGACTCACTGGATTTAAACACATATTCAACCATAGCAATGTCAATAATTGCTGATAACAAGGAACGTATTGTGCATTGCAATATATCGCTGTATCAGAAATATTACAAAAGTGCGGGATATACAGTATACACCACAATTATGATCACACTTATTTCTTCCAAATATACAAACCACAGTCTGCATATAACATAAAGGGGTAACACTGCTATAATTGACAAGGTGCGCAGTGCAAACAACCACTCCAGCTACAGAGTGATTACAGGTACAAGTGCTTAGGCATAGGCTATAAAGGTATCAGTCTGCCAGGTATTAGTTACAATTACGGTAGTTACCCATGTAGAGCAGTAGTACAAGGACCAGGCTGCCAGCCCTGTCCATTACCTTGTACATAGCCCCCCCCACATTCTGGTATATATGTCTCTCACCTTGTATATGGCCCCCCACATTCTCGTATATATGTCCCTCACCTTGCATATGGCCAACCATCTTGGCATACATGTCCCTCACCTTTGTACATGGCCCCCACCAAGGCTTACCAAGCAGGGGTTGTGGTGATGTGGTGGAGGTCCTGGATACAGGGTCCACGGAGGATGTGGGCAGTCGGGCAAGACTGTAGGACTGGAATTGTGGCTGTGTTTTGGCGATGTCTGATGGCCAGCAGAAATGTTGCCATGTTCCTGCAGGCATTGGCAAAACTGCTCCTCACTCTCTAGTGTCCAGAAAAACATCCACACAGAAAGTGGGGGACAAAATGAAGTCCCAATGCTCCTCTGATCTCTCTCCACCCCTTCCCTCATCAAATTTATCCCCATCCACTGTCCTAAACTGTCAGTAGGTGGGAGAAAAGCATCGCTTAAATGCAGGAATGCTTTATTGAAACTGATCAGTTAATGAACAAAGCTGCGTTCAACGAAATTTGGGAAATTTTTCAGATTTCTGATCCCGACCTGAGTCTGCCATGTTCGGACCAAATTTGTAATTGGCGAACATGTTCGGGGAAGGTTCGCTCATTTCTAGTTTGGTACTATGATACACATAGTAATGAAGAGAAACATGTTTGCTGAAGAATTTTGCATACAAGAATATATTATAAACATAAAGCTGTGCGATACATGTTCACCATAGATAGTGTTCACCATGGTGGTCACTATGTTCAACGTAGATAGTATTAAATGTTACCTTAGCGAACCCGACGCACGTTTCACAAGAGCTTCTTCCAAGAACAAAATGAAAAGCCAAAATCAAAATATGAAATATAAGAGTTACCTTACGTCATCCTTAAATAGTTGTCAAAGGGTTTGACTATTGTGGTGGGAAACGACAAAGATGAGAATGTAGATACAATGTAATCAATAACCAAGACTTTGCTCTGCTTCCGTTAGATACTTGTCCTCTTCCTTTCTGGAGAGCAGATCTTTCCACTTTTCTCTCTTCCACATAAGGGTAATGTTCATTGGTTTGGCACAAGGTAATACCGATGATGTTAGGAAAATTGTTCTTTAGTAAGAGTATGAAAAAAATGATTAAACATTGACAAATACATACCTTCCATGAAAGTTTTTCTAAGACTCTCAATGGGGAATTTCAAGAGATCTTCTGTAAAGACCATATCTGGGCCATCTGATACATAATGCTCCAGAAACTGCCTGGAATCAAAGCCACATTCATGATAGACCTTGGAGTTTTCGGAATCCATCGTCTCCACCGTGATTGACTCTCTCTGATCTCAACGTCTTTATATCATATTTGGAAATCAAATTTGCATCTTAAACAAGTTACTAGGAATAACTGATCATCACACCTCGAGGTATTGTCAGGAGCCAGTCATGGGGATGTGTTATAATATATTTACATGGAACATTAATAATATTCCAATTTCACAAACAACTTTGTTGTCAAAGGAACAATAAGAAAACAGTTCCCAGAAATGTGTCTACGTGTCATCCTCCAACGGTTCCTCTAATCAATGTAGACTTGCTTAGTCGTGAAGCCGGGATTGAAACATTGATTTTAGAGAGGCAGAGACTTGGCAACCACAGAATATAATGAAAAAAAATAGAGCAAATTGAATTAGTAATATATTATAAATTGACCATAGAAGATAAAACTGTAACATACATAAAAGTCAATTGAGTGAAAGATAATCAGGGCACTAAGCGGTTATTGACAGTCAAGTCCTGGATAACTTTCCGTTAAGGCAAATTCCCCTTCGGTGGTGCACAGCCAAAGCACCAGGTCAATCAGCAAAAATTGAAGAAGAGGCGGCACTCACCGAAATATTCCAGATGGTCTTTTTTATTCCGTGATTTCAGGGACGGACAAGGTGCAGGGAGGTGGCCACGGGGGCCAACGGACAACGACGCCGTTTTGCGACAGTTGTCGCGAAACGGCATCGTTGTCCGTTGGTCCCCCGTGGCCACCTCCCTGCACCTTGTCCGTCCCTAAAATCACGGAATAAAAAAGACCATCTGGAATATTTCGATGAGTGCCGCCTCTTCTTCAATTTTTGGAACATACATAACATTTATTCATATAGCACTTTACAAACACATTTGCAACACTGTCCCCCTCTTGGGGCTCACAATCTAGACATCCTATCAGTATGTCTTTGCAATGTGGGAGGAAACCGGAGAAAACTCATGCAAACACGGGGAGAACATCCAAACTCCTTGCAGATGTTGTCCTTGGTGGGAATTGAACCCAGGACCTCAGTGCTTCAAAGGGTAACAAGAGGTAGAGATGTATAGGACAGTGTTCACCTATCAAAATGATGCCTTTATGATCCTGAACTGTTGATCTATTGCAGAGAAATCCTTATTTTATCCATATGTAAATTAGACTGCAAGTGCACACGGTGTGTGCAAGGACAACAGCCTCTGTCAAGCCATCAGGCTAGTTTGTCATGTAGCAAATGAAGATCCATGGAGCACAAGTGCACAGGGCGTATACTGGAACAACAGCCTCTGTCTGTTGTGTCAATCAAGCAGTCGGGTTATAGTTTGCCATGTAACAAATAAAGATCCATAGAGCACAAGTGCACTTGCAGTCTAATTTACAAATTGATAAAAATAAGGGTTTTTCTACAACGGGAAAACAGGTACTTCTACGTCATTACCCCCTATTAACGCTTTTTAATTTTGGAGGCATACAGTTGTGGCCAAAAGTATTGACACCCCTGCAATTCTGTCAGATAATATTCAGTTTCTTCCTGAAAATGATTGCAATCATAAATTCTTTGGTATTATTATCTTCATTTAATTTGTCTTCAATGAAAAAACACAAAAACAATTGTCCTAAAGCCAAATTGGATATAATTCCACACCAAACATAAAAAAGGGGGTGGACAAAAGTATTGGCACCCCTGCAATTCTGTCAGATAATACTCAGTTTCTTCCTGAAAATGATTGCAATCACAAATTCTTTGGTATTATTATCTTCATTTAATTTGTCTTCAATGAAAAAACACAAAAACAATTGTCCTAAAGCCAAATTGGATATAATTCCACACCAAACATAAAAAAGGGGGTGGACAGCTACACGACACCTTGTAAGAGGTAATGGCAGGACGCTGAATTATTGAAGCTGAACTTACGCAAAGTTATGTCCTGATTAATGTGCTTTTGTATACATGTACTTATTGATTCAGATTCAATTTAATGTTAGTCCAATGTCTTGGATTGTATGTTTATCTCATCATCAATAAAAAGACAATTGAAAGAAGAAAGATAAAAAAGGGGGTGGACAAAAGTATTGGCACTGTTAGAAAAATCATGTGATGCTTCTCTAATTTGTGTAATTAACAGCACCTGTAACTTACCTGTGGCACCTAACAGGTGTTGGCAATAACTAAATCACACTTGCAGCCAGTTGACATGGATTAAAGTTGACTCAACCTCTGTCCTGTGTCCTTGTGTGTACCACATTGAGCATGGAGAAAAAGAAAGAAGACCAAAGAACTGTCTGAGGACTTGAGAAACCAGATTGTGAGGAAGCATGAGCAATCTCAAGGCTACAAGTCCATCTCCAAAGACCTGAATGTTCCTGTGTCTACCGTGCGCAGTGTCATCAAGAAGTGTAAAGCCCATGGCACTGTGGCTAACCTCCCTAGATGTGGACGGAAAAGAAAAATTGACAAAAGATTTCAACACAAGATTGTGCGGATGGTGGATAAAGAACCTCGACTAACTTCCAAACAAGTTCAAGCCGCCCTGCAGTCCGAGGGTACAGCAGTGTCAACCCGTACTATCTGTCGGCATCTGAATGAAAAGGGACTGTATGGTAGGAGACCCAGGAAGACCCCACTTCGTACCCCGAGATATAAAAAAGCCAGGCTGGAGTTTGCCAAAACTTACCTGAGAAAGCCTAAAACGTTGTGGAAGAATGTTCTCTGGTCAGATGAGACAGAAGTAGAGCTTTATGGGCAAAGGCATCAACATAGAGTTTACAGGAGAAAAAAGAGGCATTCAAAGAAAAGAACACGCTCCCTACAGTCAGACATGGCGGAGGTTCCCTGATGTTTTGGGGTTGCTTTGTTGCCTCTGGCACTGGACTGCTTGACCGTGTGCATGGCATTATGAAGTCTGAAGACTACCAACACATTGTGCAGCATAATGTAGGGTCCAGTGTGAGAAAGCTGGGTCTCCCTCAGAGGTCATGGGTCTTCCAGCAGGACAATGACCCAAAACACACTTCAAAAAGCACTAGAAAATGGTGTGAGAGAAAGCACTGGAGACTTCTAAGGTGGCCAGCAATGAGTCCAGACCTGAATCCCATAGAACACCTGTGGAGAGATCTAACAATTGGCAGTTTGGAGAAGGCGCCCTTCACATATCAGGGACCTGGAGCAGTTTGCCAAAGAAGAATGGTGTAAAATTCCAGCAGAGCATTGTAAGAAACTCATTGATGGTTACCGGAAGCGGTTGATCACAGTTATTTTGGCTAAATGTTGTGCAACCAAGTATTAGGCTGAGGGAGCCAATACTTTTGTCTGGCCCATTTTTGGAGTTTTGTGTGAAATGATCAATGTTTTGCTTCATTCTCTTTTGTGTTTTTTCATTGAAGACAAATTAAATGAAGATAATAATACCAAAGAATTTGTGATTGCAATCATTTTCAGGAAGAAACTGAGTATTATCTGACAGAATTGCAGGGGTGTCAATACTTTTGGCCAACACTGTACACACTATGACAGCAGGTAAGTTGCCATACACTATTGTGTATGGCAACAAAGCGCAGACACCGCTACAGTTTTTAGGATAGCAGCTTGAGTGCAACAGCCCACCACAGAAGTTCTCACAGTGAGTGAGCATCTGTGATTGACCATTGCCGGTCAGTGCAGTGAATATCGATGAAGCCTAATGAGTGGCCCAGAAAGCAAGCAGTGGGTGACTGGTGAGCTGACTCACTCTGTCTATTTATCATTAGGACAGTAGGTGAGGCCCTTGACCAGCACGGATGTATCCATTGGTGAAAGTATGTGAGAACTTAAATATATTACTTTCATGCTGTTACATTTGCCTTTGGGATATTGTTCATAATTGGGTGTGTTACGGAAAAGACGTAGATCACCTTTACGTTTGTTGTCCTGAGTTGGGTAGACGGAGCAGTTGAAGAAGTGTTAGAGTGGTCACTGATGGACTTCATTGATGATATAGAGGGTACTTGACTTATGCTGGGGTCGTGAATTGGCTGTTTTCCTCTATCGGTAAGGCCTGCTTCACACCACGGTTTTTGGCTGTCAGGTTGTGTCCAGTGTTTTGCAGGATGCACCGGACACAACTTGACAAGCATAACCGGATGGCAAATATGCCCTCCAATCCTGTTTTGTGTAGGAATCATCTGTCCTGCTTTCCCGTGCTAAAATTTCATCATCGCGGGTGCATGGGTGCTGAAATTTGAGCCGTGGTGCTGGCCATGGTGCTGAGCTTCAGCGGCAGCTCTGAAATGCTGTGCTATCCAGGTGCTGAATGAGTGCGGCTGAATTTCAGAGCCGCCGCTCTTTCAGCACCAGGCGTCCGGGAACCGGTACAATTTTCTGCCAGATACAGAGTGATCCGGCGCCCGTAGACTCCCATGTTATTGGCGCCACATCGCCTCGGATCCGGGAGGATTCGATTCTGTTCATTTTTGGTACTGGACACAAAAAATGATGCAGACTCCGATTTTGTGTCCGGTGCCAAAAACGAAAAGAACTGGATCCTTCCGGAGAAGCAAAGAACCTGATGGCAAATAACCATAGGGATACATGGGGTGCAAAATCGGATCCAGGACCCGAAAAAACGTGGTGTGAAGCCGGCCTAAGTATTTTTAAGCTGAAAGTCACTTTTGTCTCTGGCAAATGTAGTTGGTTGAGTACCATGGATATTTTATACCCAAATATCCAGTTGTTCCTCCATTTGTAGATTGATCAGTTGGAGATTATCAGAACATAACTAATGGCCACTTTACACGTCCCGATATCGGCGTCCAACTTCGATAAAAAGTCACGTGGTTCGTGCGTTGGCGCCGATATCATTCGTGAGTTGTGTGGTGTAAATGTGCAATGTGACGCAAGAACGATGCCAAAATGATATCGGGGAAGAAATGAGCGTGCTCTCCAACTGCCCGATATTGGATGGACGATCTGGCAGGATCGTGCTGTGTGACAACCCAACACCGGCTTGGAGACCAACTTCCCCTATTCACTCCCATGTTAAATGGTCGTTCCCTGGGTCACTCGTACAAGGGGGCGTAGATATCGTAGTTGTGTTGCTTGCCGATATCTCCCTATGTAACATCTCCTATGCGATCTTGGATTTCAGCCAAAAAAGTGCGCGCCCCCGCGGCATTGTATCCAATATCGGAACGATGTTGGGACGTGTAAAGTGGCCATTAGATTTATCAGAGGTGTAAACTTCATCCAAAGCTTCATAGCTATAATAAGACCGCCCATGACTCCTAAATCAACACTGACAACTCTTCGGCAATGTAGCGGTCAAGTAGCAATGACCCATCAAGGAAATCACACGGTTCAAGTCTAATATCACATTATCTTTATTACGATGTTGATTTCATTTATATAGCCAGAAGTCATGTGACAACATATTATCTCACAAATGATCACAGTAGGTTATCTTTTCACACAATTATCATTCCAAATAAAGATTCCTAAAATAAAGGAGTAATCATAACCAATTAAGGAGGAGAGATTAGTCTCTATCATAACAAAAGAAAGATACAATAGCCATAAAGAGTTAGTATGAAACTTTTAAAAGAAGAATTTTAATTTTTTTTTTACTTTTATGTAATTGTATAATTTGAGGATTTTGAATGTCTATTACTAAAATGAAGGCTTAAAGAGGTTGAATCATAAAAGCAGGTGGATAGGCAACAAACTTTTAAACATTATCTAAGAGACTCAGCTATCGCTACCATTCTAGCAGGATGGCGGATCACCGCTCAAATCAAATAGGGCCCTCCAGAGCTCAGTTTATGGGCTCTTTGGGAGTTCTAATGACCCAACTTCTTTATATTTTTACTTTCTACTCAAACCTACTTCTTTTTGTGAGCTACAGTGTAAATGACGCCCTTATAGTCGATGAGATCACTTACAACCGTAGCCTTAATAACCTCACAGCGGTCAACAACAAGACCTGCTCCAACCAGAGCTTTCCTGGCAAAATCCTCATCATATTTCAAAACATGGAACTTGTCTTTCCCGACTGTGTAATATGTTGTCCCTAAACACCCAATTAATATGAAGTATCCTCCCGGTTTCAGTAATTTTGTGAACTTCTTGAGATATTTGATGAACTCATTTTGATCTTTGCTGATAACATCCAGGAGCCAAGCACTGATGATACAATCGGCTGGCGGTAAGACGATCGGATCCGTCATGTTTTCTTTCTTCAGGTCACATTTCAGAACATGTTGAAGGGCCGATCTCACTTTTTCTTCTTTTTTCTGTAACTGATCACTGCAAGAAACAAGAAAAAATTTAGGAAAGTGATCATCCCATTGTCCCAATAAAAAGTGATTGTTCCAGAGTCACGATAAGAAGAGCAAACTGTACGCTTTGCACAGTGACTTCCAATATAGAATGACTGAATACAACCAAGGCCGGTGCACCAAGGTCCGGATTTACTGAAGCTATTTCACTGAAATCACTTGTAGGTAGCCATGGATTGTGGCAGTGGCGGACCTTGTGCCAAGAGGGCCCTGGTGCAGCAGCTGACGGTGAGGAGCGGGGGGAAGGGTTGCTAGCGGATGTCGGCGAGGAACGGGGGGGGGTGCTAACAGATGACGGCGATATGGTTGTGCAAGAGGTGCTGCTGCTCCTACCTGCGCTGGGCCATGCAGTCCTGGGAGCCGGGGCGGCAGAGGAGAGGAAGGGCGGGATCAGCCAAGGGAAGCATGAAGCTTCCCTCAGTTAACCCCCTCTCCTCTGACACAGGGTCATGGGGGTCGGCTGGAGGCTTGAGGGGCCCCCTAGCAGGTCGGGGCCCTGGTGCAGCTGAACCAGCTGCACCACGGTAGGTCCGCCCTTGAATTGTGGACTACGTTTCTTCCAATAGTAGCCACTATGTTATAGGATCTTATGAATCAGTAGAAAGATCTTTGTGGACAGAAATGCTTCTTAATTTTGAATAGTCTAGCCTTGCAAAAATAGAATATGTGCATGGCCCAGAATCTCACCTCCGACATAAATCTGTACACCCGGGCATGGGGCCATCTGTTCTTTCATTCCCTGTAACCTGTGACCTGAAGGTTTGGGAATGAGGCTTTCAGACAGAATAGACAGAAGAGGAAAAGGGGCTGAGAGTAGGTCAGGAAAGTATCTTTTTACCTTTAATGGATAAAACATATCAAGGCTAGGGGTATGTACCAGTTGATCGATCTGGATTTTCCCACCAAGATATCTTTTGCATGTTACAGTAGCATCGTTGGGGATGAGATTTTACTCAAGCTGATATTATGCCAAAAGCTAGGAAATGCATCATTCAACAGGGTTGTTGAGTTATGATAAGGTATCACCTATTCATAGAATAGGGGATATCAAATTCATGAGTGGGGGGACTGATGACCAGGAAAAGGACCATTTGGTATTTTTTTTTTCCTATGCAGAGTTGAGCAGCATGTCAGATGATCATCCACCACTCTATATATTTTCTATGGGTCTGATGCACAAAGCCGAGTGCAACACTCAGCAGCCCAAAATGAATGAATGGAGCATGCGCAATGCTGGCCCACTCTAATGAGTGAAAATGTTTCAGTCAAGATCCCAGTGGTCGAACCTGCACTGAGCAATAGGTGATAACTAGTGAAGAGCGAGATAGACTTTTTTACCTATGAACTGTGTTCAGTTGTGTCTTTGCTCCACGCAAAAAGATTCCTGAGTTATCCATTACAATTATTACACTGTCCAAGCATCAGACCTGCTCACTTTCAGTACCGAGCTCTCAAGCATGGTAGTTCTTGCTCATCACTAGTTATCACCTATCCTTTGGTTAGCTCATCACTTGTTTTCACCAGAAAAATGTATGCCTCCGGCACGAAATGAAACTACATTCGGCCCTGTCCAGACAGTAGATCTGCCTCATTTCTCCTTTTTATCTCACCTTTTCTCTTCAAGGCCAGAATTAAGTTTTGTGACATGGACCCAACTAAACGCTCCGGTACGGCAGTCCACCCATCTCTTCAGCTCCAGGATGCATCTGTCTTTGATCTTCAGCACTATGATGTTCTTGAAACGCTCACAGGCTGCAAATAATTGATGAACAATAGATCCAGCACTGAGGTCCATCAAGACGTCTCCTTTAATACGTCCTACAGAAAAAACCCAAATACTTAAATTCTAACTTATCAAACCCTCATAGGTGTAGATAAACAATCACTTACAGCAAAGTAATTAAAAAAGAGTATTTCACCTCAAAATAAAACCAATTATATATTCACCAAATCGAGACTTAACTTCTATAAAATTCATACTTGTAATGTTGATTTGGAATTTGCGTTATCTTTTGATCATCCTTAAAAGTCGTCAAAGGTTCTGTATGTTGTACGGAGAAACATTGACTCTACAGAGCCCCGAGACTATGTATTCATTGTGGTCAAGTTTTTGCTCATCTCCCGGTAGTTGATCTGACCGGGGCAGTATGGCATCCCTCAGTGGCGTAACTTGAAGCTCATGGGCCCTGATGCGAAAGCTCCAACGGGGCCCCCAATTATTACAAATCTTTAACAACAATAGTCTTTTTCTATAGGCCAAAGTGATTTTTGGGGCCCCCCTAGGCTCCGGGGCCCGGGTGCGATCACAACCCCTGCACCTGTTGTAGTTACGCCCCTGGCATCCCTCTGATTACATTACCGGAGAGTTGCGCACCTCTTCATATGGGCAGCAGGAACCATGTTGCTCACTCGTTACACCAGGGGTCTCCAACTCCAGTCCTTGAGGGCCGCCAACAGCTCATGTTTTCAGGATTTCCCTAGTATTGCACAGGTAATTGCAGATAATTATATTATCACGTATGCAATACTAAGGAAATCCTGAAAACATGAGCTGTTGGCGGCTCTCGAGGCGGGGACCTCTGGGTTACACCTAAGGTGGTTTTGATGAGATACCGTTGATTTTGTAAATAAATTGTTTTTCAGTAAAAGTATGGACGGAAAAGTGAAGCATTGAACAATACATACCATCCGCGAAAGTTTTGCTGAGAGTATCAATGGGAGATTTCAAGAAATCCTCTTTAAACACCATATTTTGGCTATTGCCCACATAATGCTCTAGAAATTGCCTGGAATCCAAGTCATCTTCACAGTAGAGTTTATACTTTCTGGAAGCCATCGTCTAATCTTGTATCACAGACAGAATGACTCTTCCCAAACTCAACGTCTTTATATAGAACCTATCATTCAAATTTGCAATATTAAAACGATACTATTTATATTTATCACATCACGAGGTGTTTACCTGAGTTAGTCACAAGGATGTGTTCCAATATATATACATATGCAAATTGCCTCTTAATAGAAGACTTGAACTCTAGATATAGATATGGAACATTAATATTCTAATTCTAAAAGCTTTTGGGTCTGTGCACACACTGAGGATTGGAGGCAGACATTTCTGAACCATTTCTGCATCTCTTGGCTGGAAAAATCCAGTAGACAAAACAAGCGTTCTGGCATGTTTCTGAGGCATTTTTGCACTTTTTTCTCCTGCGTTATAGCATTAAATGCAATTTGAAGCTCATACATAGTGATGGGTGATCCTGCAGATGTTCGGGTTCAGCAGATCCAGCCAGATTGTTTTTAAAGTCCGGGTTCGACATCAAACTTGACCCAAACTTGAGTCTGAACCCCGAACTCTGACTTTTAACATTATGACAGCATACAAGGGAGAGAGACAGCACATGGGGGGGAGAACGCACAGGTGGAAGACCACTCAAAGGAAAGAGCAGGGAGAAGACAGCATAGGGAGAGAGACTATGGGGGAGAGACAGAGCACAGGGGGAGAGAGCTCAAAGGAGAGAATACAGTGGGGGGAAGACAGCACAGGGGGAGAGACATAGCACAGGGAGAGAGAGCTCAAAGGAGAGAATACAGAGAGGAGAAGACAGCACAGGGTGAGAGACCATGGGGGAGAGACAGAGCAAAGGGGGAGAGAGCTCAAAGGAGGGAATACAGTGGGGGAAGACTGCACAGAGGGAGAGACTATGGGGGGGAAACATAGCACAGGGGGAGATGGCTCAAAGGAGAGAATACAGTGGGGAGAAGACAGCACAGGGGGAGAGACCATGCGGGGAGAGACAGAGCATAGGGGGAGATAGCTCAAAGGAGAGAATACAGTGGGGAGAAGACGGCACGGGGGGAAGAGATGACCACCTTCCCCAGCACCACAGAGCCCACCACCATCGTGATGTTACCACCCTCCCGATGTGATAACATAGGGCCTCCATCTAGTTAGTTTATTTATGTCAATTGATAGATATTGATACTCTACAGAGCCAACCAGGGTGGCTAATATTAGAGGACACTATTACTTTACAATGAATGACAATAATAGTTTTCCCCACTTTGATCAATACATTATTAATTTTTAACTTATGGAGACACAATATGAGATGCTGTTTTGTTTACCTGAGATCACTCTTTACTACTTCTATTTGTATAGATTTCAGCTTCTAGAGTTTTAGCGTCTATCAAAGAAGAATTAGAGAAACAAGAGGTAAACCATAGATGCAGAGGTTTTAATGGATTCTTATTAATTAGTCAATGCACATTTGGTCAAGGAAGGATAGGAAATATAGTGAGACTTATGAGCATAAAAATATCAGTGTAACTATTGTTTCAACTTTGCATTTTGGCTCTTGATCCATACTTGAGTATCAAAGTGGTAAGTAGAGATGAGCAACTCTACCAATTTGAGTTTGACAGATTTGTTCCATCAAATTTGCACTTTTGATGACTTAGTGGGAGAGTTTTTTGCAAAAAATGTCTACAAAGCCATTCTACCGCCGTCAAGGTGACCCATACCAGAACGGTCCCTAACCTACCTTATTTAAAATCTGACCCTGTATATAAAAATCTCAATGGATTCAGGGTACATGGTATGTAACAGAAGTAGTCATATGCTACCTGCCCTTCATTTATGTCCTTAGAGGCCACCAAGTGGTCTTTTCTGGTGGCTCCATTAGGAATGAGTTGTATGGTGGACAGATGTGCGGCACGATGTGTCATTTTGTAACGAAGATAAAAGTTCCCCGTTCTTTTGATTGGTGCAGGAGCCAAGAAAGAGGCAAATATCAATGACCCCGTAAGAAAATCACTCAGTTCAAGTTTAATATCCCATTATCTTTATTACAATGTTGATTTCATGCCAATAGCCAGAAGTCTCATAGCGCCACATTATTTTTCAAATGATCGCATTAGGTTATAGCATTATTTTTATTTCCCACAATTCTCAATCCAAAAATAATATTTATTCATTTATATAGCGCTATTAACTCCATAGCACTTTACATACATGAGTAATACTGTCTCTCTTAGAGTTCACAATCTAAATATCTTATCAGTATGTCTTTGCAATGTGGGAGGAAACCGGAGTGCCTAGAGGAAACCCACACAAACACAAGGAGAGCATACGATCTCCTTGCAGATGTTGTCCTTAGTGTCCTTAAAGGGAAGTGAACACAGGACCTTAGTGCTGCTAAGGCTGCAGTGCTAACCACCTGAGCCACCGTGCCAAATGAAGAAATAAGAGGTTAAATCATAAAAGCAGGTGGATAGGCAACAAGCTGCTGAACATTATCTAAGAGACTCAGCTATCGCTGCCATTTAAGCAAATAGTAGATGGAGCGATGGTGCATATGGTATGACAGATCACCGCTCAACTCAAATAGGGCACTACAACGCTTAGTTCATGGGATTATTGGGAGTCCTAATGTTCCGACTCCAGATATCGCCAGGTTTCCACCTATCCTGTGATTAGGCCATACTTTGATTTATGGCCTTAGTTCTCCTCCGACCTACTTCTCTTTATGAGCTGCAATAAATAAGTTGCCCTTATGGTCAACAAGATCACTTTTATCCCATGTCTTCAAAACCTCACAACGATCAACAACAAAACCTTCTCCAACTAGAGCGTTCTTGGCAAAATCAACATCATAATTGAGAAGATGAAGCTTGTCTTTCCCGACTGTGAAATATGTTGCCTCTAAACACCCAATTAACATAATGTGTCCTCCCGGTTTCAGCAACCTTGAGAACTTCCTGAGATTTCTCCTGTAATCATCTTGGTTTTTGCTTGTAACATCCAGGAGCCAAGCACTGATGATACAATCTGCTGGTGGTAAGACCATCGGATCCGTCAAGTTTTCTTTCTTGAGGTCACATTTGATAACATGTTGAAGGGCTAATCTCATTTTTTCTTCTTTTTCCAGTAGTTTATCACTGCAAGAGAAAAAAATTAGAAAAGTGATTGTCCCATTGTTCTCGTTAAAATTGATTGTTCAAGAGTCAACTGTAAGCTTTGGACAGTGACTTCCAAACTTAGTACACCAGGGCTGGTGTACAATCAGGGGAACTAGGTTGACCCTTAAACTGGAGTCGCTAGCTGACCCTGTTCCCAGAAGGACCTCTAAAGATGAGGATGTTTGGGCTGCCACCCTCGCCCTGCTCCTTACCAGTCTTAGGATATAACCCCCTCACCTCAACCCAGGGACTAAGATAGTCAAAGCAACTCCTCCCATGAGTTGGGATACGATCAGCAACTCCAAGGAAAAGACATCTTCTCAAAACTCTGCAGAAACTGCACATAGAATAACACAGCTCGCAGGTCAAAGAGTGAATAAACTCTTTCAGCAACACTAACTGATGGGTAACGGGACTACTTAAAGGCTGGGGGTGTGGGCAACCATATCAGCTGATTGACTCAGCAACTACAGCTAACAATACAGAGCCATAGATATTATTATTATTATTATTATTATTATTATTTATTATATAGCGCCATTAGGTTCCATGGCGCTTTACATGAGTATAAGGGAGACAAGAACAAGTACACTAAATCTAGGCGATCGGGACGTACAGGTAAAGGAGGGGCAGGGACCCTGTCCACGAGGGCTCACAGTCTACGAGGGGCGGGTGGGATACAGTAGGATGGGGGAATGTCAGGTATGGGGCGGTCGTCTGGGTCTCATGGCAGGTTGTAGGCTTGACGGAATAGGTGAGTCTTCAGGTGACACTTGAAGCTTCTCAGGGTAGGAGAGTGTCTGACGTGTTCGGGCAGGGAGTTCCAGAGTAAGGCAAATGCCCGGGAGAAGTCCTGGACGCGGTTGTGCGAAGAGGTGATGAGGGGGAGCAGAGGAGGAGTTCTTGGAAGGAGCGGAGGTTGCGTGAGGGTAGGTATCGGGAGACCAGGGCGGAGATGTATGGTGGGGCCAGGTTGTGTATGGCTTTGTACGCCATGGTTAGTGTTTTGAATTGGGATCTCTTGGAGGCGGGGAGGCAGTGAAGGGCTTGGCAGAGGGGGGAGACAGGGGAGTAGCGGGAGGACAGGTAGATTAGTCGGGCAGCGGAGTTGAGGATAGACTGGAGAGGTGTGAGGAGTTAGCCAGGAGGGCCATTGATATTAACCCTAAAGAGTACAAAATAAATTAGCTCTATTTAACTACTGCAGAAAAATTCACAGAGACTTACAAAGCAGTGTACACGTGACAGTTATGATAAGTTATCATCTACTCACAGAATAGGTGATATCAAATTGATCAGTGGGAGATGATGTTGGGACATGGACTAATCGAAAGAACAGGGAATTTTTACTCCCATTGAAAGACGAGCAGCAGGTTGGATGCCCATCTGCCACTCTACTCATTCTCTAAGAATATGCTGGAAAAGCCCTGTGCACAGATCAGCAGCCAAAGGGGAATGATTGGAGCGTGTGAACAGCCGGCCCACTCTCATGAGGACAAAAGTGCCCCATTCTGACGATCAGTACTAATTCCAATGGTTGGACCTACACTGATCAATAGGTCACCATCTATCCTTTGGTTAGGGAATCACATGTTTTCACAAGAAAACTCTTCTAAATTTCTGCCTCTGGCTAGAGATGAACCAGTGGAAGTTCGGGTCTGTGGGTTCAGCCGGACTTTAGATAAATTTCTGTTCTGGACCAATAGTCCATTGGAAGTCACCAATTGGGAAGGTTTCTCTCCGCTCACATACAGCCAGCCATAAACAAAGCACATCAGGGGGAGGGAGTGCAAGGTTTTTAATTTTCATTTTTTGGACACTCTAAGTCTGATAGTTCTGTTTTTCCCTCCAGTGCAAGCCATTCAAACACTGCAAGAGGCTCACTCTGTGCTGAGCACCAAGAATATCCAAGAGCAGTGTTGCTCGCTCCAGTGGTTTTCATACGTAAAGCCCCCAAACTCTGATCCTGAACACTGATTTTCTTTAAAGTCTGTGTTCAGTACGAACTCCAAACTTGAAAGTTTGCATCTCCTAATCTCTACCTCTGCCAGAAAAGAAACACTCAGATGTGAGGTATTGACCGGTAAGTGGCTGGTATTTTTGCACAGGCAAAGGTCTTCTGCGATTTAAAATGCAGTGTGAGACTTGTTGTTCCCCCAATGTGCTATAGTATTAAGGCCTGGATTTTATATGTTAACCAGAAAGAGCTGGGCGGGTCTGGCTAACCACATACCTCCAATAGGTGTGTCTAGTGTAATATAGTGAGACTGCTATGGTGTCAAATGTGATAATGTCAGACAGGTCCTACAGATTGACCATTTGATTCAGGAAGGAATTGAATCTACTGGGGATCTGGACTCATGACAGGTGTGAATACGGAGCAAGTCCAAGGATCTTGTGGGTGATCCCAGTGGGTGACTTCTTGGAGAGCAAGACTGACTGGAGCTGGCCTGTGCATCCTGCCAAGTGGCTAAGCAGGTAATCCCAAAGATGGGGGTTATGTGTACTAACGGATCTCAGTGAGTGAAGTACTGCTAGATCCTCACTGGAACATACAGGTGGAGTATAGCCAGTGTGTGCGGATGTATCCACCACTGAAACCAAAGGTTTCTGGGGACTGTTTGGACGTGTCCTTGGAAGTAACAGATGTTACATGCTATGGTGTTTCTGTAACGATGAAGTACAATGCATATTGTGTGTGATATGTGGTTTATGGCAGTTAATAAACCCGATGACTACTTTTATAGAAAAAAACATTGCTCTGTGTGTCAATCTAGCTGCCAAACGAGTGTTCCCCAACACGCTCAGTAAGCGCAGCCTCACACAGCGCTGTCCAGACAGTGGATCTGCCTCATTTCCTCTTCTCATCTCACCATTCTTCTTTAACGTCAGCATGAAGTTTTAATGCATGATTCCAACTAAACGCTCCGGTACGGGAGTCCACCCATCTCTTCATCTCCATGATGCATCTGTCTTTGACCTTCAGCACTATGATGTGGTTGAAAAAGTCACAGGCTGCATATAATTGATGAACCAGGGATCCATTACTTAGGTCAATCAAGACGTCTCCATTAATATGACCTGCAGAAAAAATACAAATATTTAAAATCTGAGATATTAAAGCCTCATAGGTGTAGATAAACAATCACTTACACAAAAGGAGTCAGTCAAATCTCAGATAAAATCAGTTATACATTCACAAAGTCGAGACCTAGCCCCAGTGAAATTCATACATGTAATGCAGATTTCACTTATTGTATCTTATGTAAAAAACATATAATTAGATATGTAAATGAGGGGGTATCAATGTAGCCAAGGCCTCAGTGCACTGGTCCACCTAGTCAATGGCAATTCACCGCACCTCCCGTTATGTTGATTTACAGCGCTCACTTTGGAGTCCTCAGCTCTGTGAACACCGACACTGCAGGACCAAGAGCGCCCACAGTGTACAGAGGAGCGTTCTTATCCACCTCTACCATACCTCCCAACTCTGCAAACAGGAATCAAGTATGTGGCGCATCGGGGCAACTTTTAACCACACCCATAGCCCCACCCAATTCAGGCTAATTTGCAATTTCTCGACCCTGGCAGGAGGAAATGTCAGAGGGGAGGTGGCAGTGAGGGACATTCAGCAGATGCCCGAGGCTGCAGGGCGTACACTCAAATCCAGGACTGGCCACTGCATCCAGGATGATTGGCACTAGAGATGAGTGGATCAATTCAAGGAGCTCCAGTCTAGGTCAGTGGTCCCGGTGGCTGAAAGGGAAAGCACGAATCTCCTACCTTCCAATGTCTCCGATATTGATTAACCAGCTCTGGTATGAACACTGCTCATCTCTAGTTGGGATATGTGGATTTATTTTTTGTTCTTTCATTCATTATATAGCTGCCAGAACATTTTCATTTTTATGAGGCTTCACCATATGTGTTCTGGCTTTTTTGTACCTGTAAGGGTACCTTTACACGCTGCAACCGCGGCGAGAAATATTGGCAGCCATATTGCGACCTGGAAATATCGCTGCCACATTTCCTCCCAATTGCCTCCTTATTGCGGCGTGTAATTGGGGAATTTGGCGGCGATATGTCGCCTCGCCACGGTCGCCTGGTTTCAGAGCACTGAAATTTGGTATATTCCAAATTAAAATAATTACGTCCACCATTTGGAATGTGAGAGTTACCTTTCATCATCCTTTAAAGTCTTCAAAGGTTCTAGATACTTTAGGGAGAAATATGACTCTACGAAACCCTGACACTATGTATTCATTATGGTTCAATTCATTATAGTCAAGTCATTGCCCTGCTCCTGTTAGTTGATCTGACCGGGCCAGTATAGTACCCCCTCCCCGATCACCTTACTGTGGAGAGCAGACCTTTCCACTATTCTGTCCTCCGATATGGACAGCAGCACGTTGGTGCTCACCGGTGGGACCTAAGTTGACTTTGATGAAATACCATTGATTTTGTAAATAAATTGTTCTTTAGTAAAAGCATGGATAAGCATTGAACATCAATACATACCTTCTGTGAAAGTTTTTCTTAGATTATCAATGGGAAACTTCAAGAAATCCTCTTCATAAACCATATCTGGGCCATTTCCCACATAATGCTCCAGAAATTGCCTGCTGTCAAATCCATCTTCATGGTAGTGTTTATAGTTTGTACACGCCATCGTCTAATCTTGTATCACAGACAGAATGACTTTTCGTAAACTCAACGTCTTTATATAGAACCTAAGAATCAAATTTGCAAATTTACAAAGTTACAGTACTTACATTATCACATCACAAGGTGTTATCATGAGGCAGTCATGAGGATGCATTATAATATATCTACACGGAACATTAATATTCCAGTTCCATAATCAGCTTTAGGTTATGTGCATATATTGAGTATTTGGATGTAGAACTTTCTGTATCTCTTGGAAGGAAAAACGCAGTGGACGAAACACAATTTTTTTAGGCATTTTCTAGGCTTTTTTCACCTGCGTTCTTCTAGTGTTTTTAGAAAGTACTGAATGCAATACGAAACTTATACAGCCTCAAGAAAGATAGATATGGGAGGGTGGCCCAGGGCGGTAGTCACGGGAGAGGAGTTCAGTCATTCGGCAGATTGAGGCTGTCTACGCCCCGGTCACTTCCATGGAGCCTGGGTGAAGTCTCGTCTCTATATGTATCGTTCAGTCTAGTGATCCCTTTTGGTACCTTTACACGCCGCTACAGAAGGTTAGAAACAACCGGGTGTTTCACGTGCACGAGCACTTACCAACAGTTGAAAACGGTAACCGATACCACCTTTACACGCCGCTACAAGGTGCTCTACAGAAGGTTTAATCTATCTCTGGATGCACCGCCGGGTGCCTCAAGTTACCTTCTGCAGAGCACCGTTCCTCATTTACATGCCGCTACAACAAGGTAATATGGGCAGCAGGGACAACACATAGGCGTGCCAGAGTTGTGGATTACGAGACGCACGTACGGTGATTGGACAAAGCTATAACATCATGATTGGTCAGCCAGCGCAGGAAGGCTGGCTAATGCATAATGCTCTTGCAATTGTGTAGTGTGACTGGTCAGCACCTTAAATATGCCGCCCTATGCAGGGACAACCAATCGTAATGCAGGAGCGTGCGCCAATGATCGCTGATGGGGCGCGGTATCCCGGAGGCTGTGTCACGCCCCAGGTAGATAACTGGGTGACGAAAAAACCCTCCTGTTCCTTATTTACGCGCCACTACCATTGGGTTCAAATCAACCTGTTTTAGAGCACTGCTCTGAAACAGGTGCCGAGAGTGACAGGTGGCAACGACCGAGTTTACACGCCGCTACCTCGGGTTTATTTGACGGTGCAAGATACATTTGTATCAGAAACCTGGTTGTTTTCAACCTTCTGTAGCGGCGTGTAAAGGTACCATTTTACTTATATTATATATTATTAGTGGTGCCCTCCCTCTACTACTTTTATATGGGTGAAGGAATTGGTCACAGTGACTCTGGCTGGTGTGTGTGGTCTTGCTTTGTGCAAGCTGTACCTGTAGTTAGGTCCTCGTGTAGGCCAGGATTCTACCGCTGGGGATTGGCACACACAGATGAGTTCTTTTTGCACAGTTGTCTACTTAACATTCGGCACCGTACCACCAACATCTCAATATTTTGCACACAAGTTCTTTACAGCACTTTTAACTTTAAGTCAGCACAGCTTTACATTGGACTCATCCATTATTCCTAGCACTTTAGCTGGTACACATTCATCCTACTCGCATCTACCTGACACCACAGTCCTGCATGACAAAATCATAAAGACCTCTCTTCTCAAGGTCTCGGCTTGTCCCACCCACAGGGTCCTGTTTTCTATAACAGTGCAGACTGCCATCTTGGACTAGCCTCTGTTAACATTCACTTCCATGCTGACCTGTTCACCCAGGTCAATGCATGTCTCCCCTCTAGGACTCATACCACTAGAGTCAGTCCACTGACAGGGAAATTTCTTGGAGTTTTCGCCTTTAGCTTGTGACTGCAGGGCTGTAGTACTGGCACCTGTTTGAACTTATTATCTGTATAAAAGACACCTGTCCGCAACCTCAAACAGTCTCACTCCAAACTCCACTATGGTGAAGACCAAAGAGCTGTTGAATGACACCAGAAACAAAATTATAGCCGTGCACCAGGCTGGGAAGACTAAGTCTGCAATAGGCAACAGCTTGGTGTAAAGAAATCAACTGTGGGAACAATAATTAGAAAATAGAAGACATAAAAGACCACTGATAATCTCCCTCGATCTGGGGCTCCACGCAAGATCTCACCCCATGAGGTCAAAATGATCTCAAGAACAGTGAGCAAAAATACCAGAACCATACAGGGGGACCTAGTGAATGACTTGCAGAGAGCTGGGACCAATGTTACACAGGCTACCATCAGTAACGCACTACGCTGCCAGGGACTCAGATCCTAGCAGTGTCAGACGTGTCCCTGTGCTTAAGCCATTACATGTCTGGGCCCATCTGAAGTTTGCTAGTGAGTATTTGGATGATCCAGAAGAGTATTGGGAGAATATCATATGGTCAGATGAAACCAAAGTAGAACTGTTTGGTTGAAACTCAACACATTGTGTTATGAGGAGAAAGAATGCTGAGTTGCGTCCAAAGAGCACCATACCTACTGTGATGCATGGGGGAGGCTACATCATGCTTTGGGGCTGTTTTTCTGCCAAGGGACCAGGACGACTAATCAGTGTAAATGAAAGAATTAATGGGGTCATGTATCGTGAGATTTTGAGTGCAAACCTCCTTCCATCAGCAAGGGCATTGAAGATGAAACATGGCTGGGTCTTTCAGCATGACAATGATCCCAAGCACACCGCCAGGGCAACGATGGACTGGCTTCGTAAGAAGCATTTCAAAGTCCTGGAGTGGCCTAGCCAGTCTCCAGATCTCATCCCTATAGAAAACCTTTGTAAGGAGTTGAAAGTTCATGTTGCCCACGACAGCCCCAAAATATCGCTGCTCTAGGGAGATCTGCATGGAGGAATGGGCCAACATACCAGCAACAGTGTGTGCAACCTTGTGAAGACTTACAGAAAACATTTCACCTCTGTCATTGCCAACAAAGGATGTATAACAAAGGGATTTTACTTATTTTCCACCAAAATTTAAAAAAAATATTTCCAAATCAGACAATGTTGATTTTAAGGATTTGTTTTCTCATTTTGTCTCTCATAGTTGAGGTCTACTTATGAGATAATTACAGGCCGACCCCATCTTTTTTAAGTGGGAGAACTTGCACAATTGTGGTTGACTTAATATTTTTTCCCCCACTGTATATCGGGGAGGAGAGAGGACCCTGACTAGCAGAGCTCACAGTCTACAAGGGATGTTTGAGGATAAAGTAGGTGAAGAGATAGAACTCTGCCCCTGAGGGCTCACAGTCTACAAGGGATGGGTGAGGATACAGTAGGTTAGGGAAGAGTTGATCACACGGCGTTTAGTGACTGAGGGTCACTGAAGATTGTAGTCATTGGCAGAGTCGGGTCTTCAGGTTCCTTTTGAAAGTTTCCACGATATTCAAGAGTCTGATGGGTTGGGGCAGAGAATTCCAGAGACAGGGGGATGCACAAAAAAAGCTTATATGTAATTGTGGAAATGGATGAGATGAGATTGGAGTAGAGAAGGAGATCTTGTGAGAATCAAAGTTTATGTGTAGGTGAGTACTGAGAGACTAGGTCACAGGCGTATGGAGGAGGCAGGTTGTGAATGGCTTTGTATGTCATGGTTAGGGTAAGGTGTTAATATTTGGCTACTATGTGGTGGTAATATGTGGTCTGGTTATGGTGTGGTGGTATTAATTCCTTGTAAATTATATTTTTTTAGATTGGCCTTGGTTTAATGGAATTCGTTAAGTAACAAGATTGTGGTTAGATTTAGGCACTATTGGTGAAAGTATATGGTCATTGTGTGATGGTATTACTCCCCTTTATGTGGTTTATTATTGATAATTAGGGTTTGTACAGAGGACCTTTTCAATGGAAATATGAGGATGTCTGTTACTTGTTATCTACATGACTACTGTTTACAAGTGTTACTTAGAAACACAACAAGATCCTATTCTCCAGATTTATATAGTCCCGGCATAGACGATAACTTGTTGAACCATTAGGGTACAACCTCTTGGATCTTGAACCCATCAACAGATGGGGCACTTTCATCCCCATAGTATGTAACAGAAGTAGTCATATGCTACCTGCCCTCCATTTATTTTCTAAGAGGCCACCAAGTGGCCTTTTTTGGCAGCTCCATTAGAAATGAGTTGTATGGGGGTCGAATGTGTGGCATGATGTGTCATTTTGTAATGATGATAAAAGCTCCCCATTCTGTCGGCTGGTGGAGGAGCAAAGAAAGAGACAAATAGCAATGATCACACAGTACAAGTTTAATGTTGATTTCATGCAAATAGCCAGAAGTCTCATAAAGCCAAATGATTTCTCAAATGATCGCATTATATGGTGCTATTTTCATTTCTCACAATTATGAAACCAAGACAAGGTCCCAAAAATAGAGAAGTAATAACCAACTAACAGACGATTTTAAAATCTTACAAAAAAGAGGGATCCAATTTACATGAAGAAATATTATGAAACGTTTACAAGAAGAACTTTGGAATTTGTTACTATAATATCATTGCATAATTTGAGGATTTTTAAGGCCTATTACTAAAATTCATACAAGCTTAAAGAGTTGGATCATCAAGGCAGGCCGCTAAAACACTTATTCATGCTCTTATCATCTCCCGCCTTGACTATGCAACCTCCTTCTCACTGGCCTCCCGGCTAACTCCCTCACACCTCTCCAATCTATCCTCAATTCAGCTGCCCGACTAATCCATCTGTCCCCCCGCTACTCTCCTGTCTCCCCTCTCTGCCAAGCCCTTCATTGGCTCCCTGCCTCCAAGAGATCACAGTTCAAAACACTAACCATGACATACAAAGCCATACACAACCTGTCCCCACCATACATCTCTGACCTGGTCTCCCGATACCTACCCTAACGCAACCTCCGTTCCTCACAATAACTCCTCCTCTGCTCCCCCCTCATCACCTCTTCGCACAACCGCGTCCAGGACTTCTCCCGTGCATCTGCCTTACTCTGGAACTCCCTCCCAACACGTCAGACACTCTCCTACCCTGAGAAGCTTCAAGTGTCACCTGAAGACTCACCCTTGTTCCGTCAAGCCTACAACCTGCATGAGACCAAGGCGACCGCCCCATACTGACATTCCCCATCCTACTGTATCCCCATCTGTCCTTCGTAGACTGTGAGCCCTCGTGGACAGGGTCCCTGCCCCTCCTGTACCTGTACGTCCTGATCGCCTAGATTTAGTGTACTTGTTCTTGTCTCCCCTATCCTCATGTAAAGCGCCATGGAACCTAATGGCGCTATGTAAATAAATAATAATAATAGGCAACTACTTCCTGAATATTTGAATGGTGCGGTGGCCCACATCACTTCATTCATTGCCTATGAGCCTTAGCTATCTCTGCCATCGTAACACATAGTAAATGGACCAATGGTGCGTACGATGTGATGGATCACGTTCAACTGAAACAGGGCTCTTCAGAGCTCATTTAATTGGATCATTGAGCGTTCTAGTGTTTTAACTCAAGGGATCGGCAAGTTTCCACCTCTCCTGTTGATAAGTAATGATTTGCTTTTATAACCCAACTTCTTTAAATTTTAAATTTCTATTCAGACCTAATTCTCCTTGTGAGCTGCAATCAATATGACGGCCTTATGGTCAACAAGATCACTCACAGCCATTCTCTTCTTAACAACAAAACCTTCTCCAACCAGAGCTTTCCTTACAAAATCCTCATCATAATAGAAGTGGTGGAACTTGTGTTTCCCGACTGTGTAATATGTTGACTCCAAACACTCAAGTAATATAAGGTGTCCTCCAGGTTTCTGCAATCTTGAGAACTTCTTGAGATATCTGATGAAGTCATCTTGATCTTTGCTGATATTATCCAGGAGCCAAGCGCTGATCATACAATCGGCTGGAGGTAAGACCATCGGATCCATCATGTTGTCTTTCCTGAGGTCACATTTCACAACATGTTGAAGGGCCGATCTCATTTTCCTGCAACTTGTTACTAAAAGAAAGGGAAAAAATGAAGAAAGCCATTGTTTCAGAGTCACGTTAAAACGGACAAAATATAAGATTAGTCGTCAGCTGGACCAGTGGCTTCCAACATCAAGGCTTTTATACTAAGGCTTCGATTCATAAAAGCCTTTACACCAGAATTCTGGAGTAATCTCTTTGAAAAGTTGCATAAAAATGTGCAACCTTTGGTGTCCGTTTCATGCCAATTTCACCCAACTCCACAAAAATGGGCAAAGCTGGGGTGGGAGAGGGGCGTGACACCATAGCTCTTCAAATTCATGATGAGATCTGGATACCCTTATTCCAAAAATCTTACTCCAGTCTTTCCACCTCATTAAGACCAGCATGAACAACACGGGTCATGAATGAATTGAGGTCTAAGTTTCTTCCAATAGTACCCACTATTTTACAGGACCTTATGAATCAGTAGAAAGATTTTTGTGGACAAAAATGCTAATTGATGTTGAATAGTCTAGCCTTGCAAATATAGAATATGTGCATGGCCCATGAATCTTACATAAA
This sequence comes from Allobates femoralis, assembly GCA_033576535.1. Classification (NCBI taxonomy): domain Eukaryota; kingdom Metazoa; phylum Chordata; class Amphibia; order Anura; family Aromobatidae; genus Allobates; species Allobates femoralis. The sequence goes on along the minus strand of JARQOC010000009.1, from coordinate 31,319,194 downwards.
TTTGTACACCATGGCATGGGACTGACTATTTGTTCTCTTCTCTTTGACTTGTGCCCTGAAGGATTGTGAATGGAACTATAGAATGTCTGGCAGAACAGGCAGGAGAAAGAAGAAGGCTGTCTATAAATTGAGAAAAAAAATGAAGTTTTTTCAGATAACTTGGAACTTGTTAATGATGTCAAGGCAGCTGGCACCACTGTCAGCAAGAAAACCACTGGTAACACATTACACTGTAATAGATTAATACCCTGCAGTGCCCGCAAAGTCCCACTGCTCCAGAAGGCACATTGCCCCCGTCTGAAGTTTGCCAATGAACACCCTGGTGATTGTGAGAGTGATTGGGAGAAGGTGCTGTGGTCAGAGGAGCAAACATTGAGCTCTTTGGCATCAACTCAACTCGCCATGTTTGGATGAAGAGAAATGCTGCCAATGACCCAAAGAAGAACACCATCCCCACAGTCAAGCATGGCGGTTTAACATTATGTTTTGGGGGTGTTTTTCTGCTAAGTGCACAGGACTACGTCACTGCATCATTGGGGCAATGGATGGAGCCATGTACCGTAAAATCCTGAGTGACAGCCTCCATCCCTCTGCCAGGACATTAAAAATGGTTTGTGGCTGAGTCTTAACCTACCCTTAAAATTATAGACTATTCATGTCTTTGTCAGTGGGCAAACATACAAACTCAGCAAGGGATCAAATACTTATTTCCTTCACTGTACTACATAAATGTAAATGTGCAGTTTGTTCAACTTTGTTACATTGTTTTGCTAATCTGCTGCATCCAACAATTATAGCTGAAAACGTTAGCACATTTTGGCACTTAAAGGGAAACTGTCAAAAAATTATTGCTGTTGTAAGAAAAGTTGTTCTTTAGTAAAAGCATGAAAAAAAGATTAAACATCAAAAAATACATACCTTCTGTGAAAGTTCTTCTAAAACTTTAAATGGGAAAAATCAATAAATCCTCATTGAAGATCATATCTGGACTATCAGACATGTAATGCTCTAGATGTTGTCTGGAATCCATGCCACATTCATAATAGAGCTTATACTTTCTGGACTCCATCATCTAATCTTGTATCACAGACAGAATGACTCTCCGTAAACTCAACATCGTTATATAATTACTAGAAACTAATTTACAATTTTAATAAGTTATTGAGAATAACTTATCACATCACAAGGTGTTTTCACGAGTCAGTCATGGGGCTGTGTTATATTTGCAAGGAATAATAATACAATTTCAATAAAAAAACAAAACAGTTTATTAGTCAAAGGAACAATGGGTAAGTCATAGTCCTCCATACAGAATAATGGGCCTCACATAGTAGTCGATAAAGAATAATGGGCCTCAAATAGTCATCCATACAGAATAATGGGCCTCACATAGTCGTCAATACAGAATAATGGGCCTCACATAGTCGTTGATAAAGAATAATGGGCCTCACATAGTCGTCAATACAGAATAATGGGCCTCACATAGTCGTCAATACAGAATAATGGGACTCACATAGTCGTCAATACAGAATAATGGGCCTCACATAGTCGTTGATAAAGAATAATGGGCCTCACATAGTCGTCCATACAAAATAATGGGACCCACATGTTCCTCCATACAGAATAATGGGCTCCACATGTTCCTCTATAGAGAATAATGGGCTCCACATGTTCCTCTATAGAGAATAATGGGCCCCACATGTTCCTCCATACAGAATAATGGGCTCCACATGTTCCTCTATAGAGAATAATGGGCTCCACATGTTCCTCCATAGAGAATAATGGGCCCCACATGTTCCTCCATATAGAATAATGGGCTCCACATGTTCCTCTATAGAGAATAATGGGCCCACATGTTCCTCCATATAGAATAATGGGCTCCACATGTTCCTCTATAGAGAATAATGGGCCCACATGTTCCTCCATATAGAATAATGGGACCTACATGTTCCTTCATATAGAATAATGGGACCTACATGTTCCTTCATATAGAATAATGGGACCTACATGTTCCTTCATATAGAATAATGGGACTCACATGTTCCTCCATACAGAATAATGGGACCCACATGTTCCTCCATATAGAATAATGGGACCTACATGTTCCTTCATATAGAATAATGGGCCTCACATAGTCGTCCATACAAAATAATGGGCCCCACATGTTACTCCATATAGAATAATGGGCCCCACATGTTCCTCCATATAGAATAATGGGCCCCACATGTTCCTCCATATAGAATAATGGGACCTACATGTTCCTTCATATAGAATAATGGGACCTACATGTTCCTTCATATAGAATAATGGGCCCCACATGTTCCTCCATATAGAATAATGGGCCCCACATGTTCCTCCATATAGAATAATGGGCCCCACATGTTCCTCCATATAGAATAATGGGACCTACATGTTCCTTCATATAGAATAATGGGACTCACATGTTCCTCCATACAGAATAATGGGACCCACATGTTCCTCCATACAGAATAATGGGACCCACATGTTCCTCCCTACAGAATAATGGGACCCACATGTTCCTCCATATAGAATAATGGTACCCACATGTTCCTCCATACAGAATAATGGGACCCACATGTTCCTCCATACAGAATAATGGGACCCACATGTTCCTCCATACAGAATAATGGGACCCACATGTTCCTCCATACAGAAAAATGGGCTCCACATGTTCCTCCATATAGAATAATGGACCCACATGTTCCTCCATATAGAATAATGGGACCCACATGTTCCTCCATAGAGAATAATGGGACCCACATGTTCCTCCATAGAGAATAATGGGCTCCACATGTTCCTCCATATAGAATAATGGGACTCACATGTTCCTCCATATAGAATAATGGGACCCACATGTTCCTCCATAGAGAATAATGGGACCCACATGTTCCTCCATAGAGAATAATGGGCCCCACATGTTCCTCCATATAGAATAATGGGACCTACCGGTACATGTTCCTTCATATAGAATAATGGGACCTACATGTTCCTTCATATAGAATAATGGGCCCCACATTTTCCTCCATATAGAATAATGGGCCCCACATGTTCCTCCATATAGAATAATGGGCCCCACATGTTCCTCCATATAGAATAATGGGACCTACATGTTCCTTCATATAGAATAATGGGACTCACATGTTCCTCCATACAGAATAATGGGACCCACATGTTCCTCCATACAGAATAATGGGACCCACATGTTCCTCCCTACAGAATAATGGGACCCACATGTTCCTCCATATAGAATAATGGTACCCACATGTTCCTCCATACAGAATAATGGGACCCACATGTTCCTCCATACAGAATAATGGGACCCACATGTTCCTCCATACAGAATAATGGGACCCACATGTTCCTCCATACAGAAAAATGGGCTCCACATGTTCCTCCATATAGAATAATGGGACCCACATGTTCCTCCATATAGAATAATGGGACCCACATTTCCTCCATAGAGAATAATGGGACCCACATGTTCCTCCATAGAGAATAATGGGCTCCACATAGTCCTTCGCACAGAATAATGCACCCACATGTTCCTCCATACAGAATAATGGGACCCACATGTTCCTCCATACAGAATAATGGGACCCACATGTTCCTCCATACAGAATAATGGGACCCACATGTTCCTCCATACAGAATAATGGGCTCCACATGTTCCTCCATATAGAATAATGGGACCCACATGTTCCTCCATATAGAATAATGGGACCCACATGTTCCTCCATAGAGAATAATGGGACCCACATGTCCTCCATAGAGAATAATGGGACCCACATGTTCCTCCATAGAGAATAATGCACCCCACATAGTCCTCCACACAGAATAATGTACCCCACATACATACAGACTTGGCTTGGTCCCCCTTATTTTCATTCAATCTGAGCTGCTGCATTGGAGATCATGGTTACATGACATCATGATGTGCACCGTGACCTTCCTGACTGCATGCACAAAACTTTTCTGGTCCCATGAAAGAAATAAGTATTGGCAAAGCTTGAGATGCCAAAAGATTTCAGCCCAATCAACGTGGGATCATCAAAAGGATGAAACAAGGGCGATGAGCAACATAGGGGTCTGAAAGATAGGCAGTAAGTTGAGTATAAATGTTATGCAGGAGGTTATAATGGTAAGGGAATTAGGAAGCAGGATGGTAAAATGGGCTAAAGGTGATCAGCGGAGCTAGTCTGACCCTTAGACTGGGGGTCCCAGGCTCACCCTGTTCCCAGAATTACTTCTGAAGGTGAGGACATCCAGACCGCCCCCTTGCCCTATGCTGCATTTTGGACAATACCACTTTTTATAAATTTCTAGTAGAATTCAATTTCTATAGAATTTATTCTCTCATCTTTAATTTTTATGACCCAGAAGACTCACGATGAGACAATCCTTTGGACAAATATTTACCTCTTATGTTAATTCTATATTGGTTCACAGGATTATACAGGATTATACAGGTTATGTCACTTGTTTGCCGCATTTAAAATCATAAGACATATCACGTTATTTGATTGACAGTTTAAGCAGAATTTAACCTTCAAGGCAGATCCTATTGAGGCGGATACAGGATTCAACATGTGAATTGTTTTGGCAGCAAAGACGTCTTGTCTTTTTGTATCTTAAAGTTCTTGTTCTGACTTATTTCTCCTTATTTACCTTCTTGTGATTCTATATTTGTGAACTATTTTTTATAAAATTAAGAACAAATGTTTTGTTGGAAACGCGTCAGTGTTTTGGGTTTTAACGTCATTAAAGTAGGGAGGCCCTAAAACATAGCAATATTACATTGATTTTTGATGATATTCTAATTCATTGAGATGCACTAGTGGGTTAGTTTTTTACCAAAATGTACTCATAATGATGGTTTGTTCTTCATGTGTTACAATGATATCAAGACATTGAATAAATTCCCAATTCTTGAGTAAATTCAACCCCTTTGTGTTATTCAAGTCTTCAAAAAAATAGTTTAATATTTTATTCATTTACAATCCATATTATAAATAAATTGTCTATATAGCCACAATATAATATTATAGACATATTTGCTGTTATTCTACACATGAGACTCCTCAGAACAACCCATGAAGGAATTTGTGAAACTTGGGGTGATTCAGGTGCCCGTTGCGGTCCCAGAGGTCTGGTGATCTCATCATTGAAGAATAAATCATTTTTGGTAAAAATGAAATGCTGAATGGCGCCATTCCAACCGGAGGAGACATCCTTAGGTTAATTTTTACTTTATGCATGATTATCTATGTAGAGCTAATGTGCAATTTGCATTGATTGTTTGGACACAGAGATTGTCTATACTCCCTGTGCTCTATTTTTTGCCTGAAGTTTGGTATGGATGCCGGGATGAGAGCCTCAGATTGACATCACACTCCCCAATGACAGGAATACTACACACTCTTTTATGTGTGTAATACCAATACTGTGGTGCCCTGACCAATGGGGCGCCACAAATTCTATCACTGGCATCAGCTGATAGGACGAAATAGGAACCAATAGAATAGGCTTCAGTTTCTTTTCCTTCTCAGGTTTATTCATAAAAATTAAATCAATAGTTCACAAATATTTATAAAACAACGCGTTTGGCCACAATTGTTAAAATAAAAAGGCCTTCATCAGGTATCTCACAGACTGTTGGCTGAGAGATCTGTTTCCTGGACTGGAGCAGCATACCGAAGGACCCTTACACCCAGATTACAGCACATAGGTGAGTGCACTATCTCTACAATTAGGTCTGCGCCTGTTGCTTTATTATCCCCTCGAGACCTACAGCCCTAAGGTTATATATTTAGCTAATAGGACATGTGATTCTTTATAGAAGAGGGATTGGTCACCAAAAACCTGCACCTGAGATTAAGGTTACAAGGAGCAACCAAAGAGGAAAGAGTACTTAAACCCTGCAGACCAAAAATAAAAAATATACATTTAAATGCAGATTATTAGTGATGAGCGAGCACTAAAATGCTCGGGTGCTCGATGCTCTGGTCGAGCATATCGAGATACTCGTGTACTCAACCCGAGCACCGAGCCCAATGTTATCCTATGGGAGACCCGACATGACCCCCGGCAGCCTGGAAAAGCCCTGAAAATGTCACAAGAGTATCAGAACAGTGCTGAAATGACATGGGAACAGCATGGGGAAGACCCCTGGAAGCATTTCAGACCCCAAGATCACTGATGTCAACAATGTTGTCAGACATTGACACCACTTTTACAGGCTCACAATAAAACATCAAAAATGACAAAATGGATTTACCTGGAGAAAATATTAAGGCTCATACCCACTTGTGAGACAGAGTTGGTGTATGATAGTGTTTTGGATTACAGTAAACATTTTAAAAAAAAATGTGTGGCACTCCCATACCCCTGGGAAGAGACGTAATGAAGGCCTCTTTAAATAATGTGCCATTATAAGGAAGTGGGTCTTACATAGTATGGCCCTAGGCAGGGCTTGCAAAAATTGGGAGTCACTCTGATGCCCCTGGGAAGAGACGTGGAGGAGGCCTCTTTACATAATGTGCCCATGATTAGGAAGTGGGTCTTTTTTCTGGGGTATTGCCCTAGCCTCTTTAAATATTGTTCCCATTACCAAGGAGCAGGTCTTCTATACTTGTAAGGCCCATGCACTAAGTATGGACTAAAACATTTACCCCTGGGGGTATACCTGAACCTACTGTCTAAGGGAATGTGCAGAACTTTTCTGAATCTATGAAAGATAGAACTCTCAGCAAAGATTAAGGTGCCCAAAGATTCCGACCTAATCGACGTGGAACCAGGAGGATCAGACCAGTGGTGATGACTTGTAGAGGGTGGAAAGAGAAGCAATAAGGGGAGTATAAAGATATATATATATACTGTTTATATTTTTTTATTTTAATGGTCCATTATGGTTCAGACAAATGCCGTCCAGTGGCCACAATTTGTAAACAATAAAAAATCTGCATTTTGGACTCAGCATTTTTTTTGGGAAAATTCTAGAAAAATTCAAGTCCTCTTGAATTTATTCACTCATCTTTAATTTATATGTCCCAGAAGACTCATGATGATAATCTCAATGGTACGTACTGTAGATCCTAATGGGCTGGATACAGAGATTCAACGTGATGTGATTGTTTTGGCAGCAGGGGCCTCTTGTCTTTTTTGAAGTTCCCGCTGTGACTTCTTTCCCGTCACTGACCTACTTGTGGTTCTATATTTGTTAATTATTTTTTATACTAGTAAGAACAATCTTCTTGTTCGAAACGCGTCAGGTGTTTCAGGATTTATCGTCAAGATGGTGTGAACACTTTTAGAAGTTATGACATAAAGAATACGGTAATCATTTTCTAATAATGCTGGACCCAATTTCCATTTTTCTATATTTTTTTGTTATGGCCCCTACAGTCAGAGTATTATACACCTCTTTTCAGGATAAGAGCTAGTGGGGGAGAGACAAATGTAATAGATCCGGCGCAGATCTAAGTGTAATAGTCTTTTTCAATAAACAGTTACTGTCATTGAAATATTGCTCACCTTTTTAAAGATGTACCGTATATACTCGCGTATAAGCCGAGTTTTTCAGCCAAAAATTGGCGAAAAGTCCCCACCTCGGCTTGTATACAGTATACAGGCCGCCCGCCCCCATCAGTATACAGGGCCCCCCCCCTTTGCTGTCGCAATCCTGTAAAGGAATACATTATTATACTTATCCCTGCCGCTGTCCCGCCGCCGCTATCGCGCTCCTCCGGCTTCATCCGGCTTCTTCCGGCTTCATTCTCCGGTGGGCACAGGCAATGACGTCATTGTCTGTGTGCCAGAAGAGGAAGCCGGAAGAAGCCGGGGGGGGGCCCTGTATACTGATGGGGTGGGCGGCCTGTATATACCACTGGGGCTACTGCTGTATACTACCAATGGGGCTGCTGCTGTATACTACCACTGGGGCTGCTGTATATACCTCTGGGGCTGCTGTATACTACCACTGGGGCTGCTGCTGTATATAACACTGGGGAGGCTGCTGTATACCACACTGCTGGGGGCTGTATACCTGTGCTAGGGTCCACCCTCGGCTTATACACGAGTCAATAGGTTTTCCCAGGTTTTGGGGGCAAAGTAGGGGGGTCGGCTTATACACGGGTCGGCTTATACACGAGTATATACGGTATATACAGGCAGGCCCAGGAAGTATATACAGGCAGGCCCAGGAGGTATATACAGGCAGGCCCCAGGAGGTATATACAGGCAGGCCCAGAGGTATATACAGGCAGGCCCCAGGAGGTATATATACAGGCAGGCCCCAGGAGGTATATACAGGCAGGCAACAGAGGTATATACAGGCAGGCCCCAGGAGGTATATACAGGCAGGCCCCAGGAGGTATATACAGGCAGGCCCCAGAGGTATATACAGCAGGCCCCAGAGGTATATACAGGCAGGCCCCAGGAGGTATATACAGGCAGGCCCCAGAGGTATATACAGGCAGGCCCCAGGAGGTATATACAGGCAGGCCCCAGGAGGTATATACAGGCAGGCCCCAGGAGGTATATACAGGCAGGCCCCTGGAGGTATATGCAGGCAGGCCCCAGAGGTATATACAGGCAGGCCCCAGGAGGTATATACAGGCAGGCAACAGAGGTATATACAGGCAGGCCCCAGGAGGTATATACAGGCAGGCCCCAGGAGGTATATACAGGCAGGCCCCAGAGGTATATACAGGCAGGCCCCAGGAGGTATATACAGGCAGGCCCCAGGAGGTATATACAGGCAGGCCCCAGAGGTATATACAGGCAGGTGCCCAGTGGGGTATACAGCAGGCCCCCAGTGGCACTCGCCCCCCCCCACACTGTGCAGAGCCCCCCCTCCCGATGCATTATCTTACCATCCAGCCGCGTCTTCATCACCGCCGGTCCTCCCGTCCATCCTTGCGCGCTGCGTTCCCGGTCTCATGTGACCCGGCGGTCGCAGTCGGATGACGTCATCGTGCTGGGTCACGTGAGAGCTGAACACAGCGCCCGAGGATGGACGGGAGGACCGGCGTGATGCGGCTGGATGGTAAGATAATTCATCGGGATGGGGGGCTCTGCACAGTGTGGGGGTGCGAGTGCCACTGGGGGCCTGCTGTATAACCCACTGGGGGCCTGTATACATCTGGGGGCTGTATGCACGGCTCCCCCTGCCGCTGTGATGGGCGGGGGGAGCCATGCATATCTAATGAGCGGCCCCATGTGACGGGCCGCTCTGTCAGCAGCCTCCCCCCGCCTCCTCCAGCCTCCCCAGCACCCGGACACAGCCCCCACACTGTATAGACCCGTGTATAAGCCGAGGGGGGGACTTTTCAGCCCAATTTTTGGGCTGAAAAACTCGGCTTATACACGAGTATATACGGTAATAGGCTGGGGGTGATTTTTAGGGATCATGCTCCCTTTAAGGAGACAGCCTCTACCTACTGTATATTCTATTTCTCAAATCATCTCTCCTCTGTAGATTTACAACAGGGAACTATGTGTAAAATACCCAAAAGATAAAAAATAATAAAATTAAAGCGTAACCTCCATTTAAATTTTTATTTTATAATAATGTAGAGCAAGTGATTATAAATCTTCCACAAGGTATCCCCACTTGACTGTGTGTGAAGCAGACATATGTTCATTATCAGTCAGATCCGTTTTCACACTGAATACGGCCACATAACCATATAAGGGTAATGGGGGCGGGGCCTACACTGCTGACTGCAGCTGGGGAGGAAATAATGTATCAGATTAGCTCAGCCTACAGCACAGTTGCTAAGCAATGTCAGAATGTCAGGATCAGTGCAAATTCCTCTATCCGTGGCACAAGCTTCTGATCTGTCATTTGGCTCCACACAGCTCCTTCTTTGCTGTCACACGGATCTCTATCAGCCTGCTCTCAGAAGCTGTGGAAATACACACACAGTGCTGGCAGACGCTGGCCCACACAGCTATCAAATGCAGTTTTTAAAGGACCACAGAAAAATGTGAGAAAATAAGTCATATGGCATAAAAAAGCATTACCTTAGCTGCTATGTGACCCATCATTAACAACCAGTGCAGGATTACTGTATTTTAGTATTGTTTATGCATTATGTATTACTAATAAAGATTATTGATTTTTATTTTGGCATCTTATAGCTTCATTTATCTGCATGTACCCTATCCATGTTTGAGTTAACAAATTCATTATGTCAGATTTGCTAATCTCTAAAGCAAATAGGAATATTTGAAGATTAATTATTCTCTTTGTGGATCTATTATAATTCTTGATCCCATGACCGACGTACGGTGGCTCATGAGATAGGTAATTCTTATACCATTTGCAAAGTGATTGTAATTCTATAAAAACCTTGAGCGTCTCGTCTGTGATACAAGATGAGACGATGGAGTCCAGAAGGTATAAACTCTACCATGAATGTGGCTTTGATTCTAGACAACATCTGGAGCATTACGTGTCCGATAACCCGGATATGGTCTTTGAAGAGGATTTCTTGATATTTCCAATTAAAAATGTCAGAAAAGCTTTCGCAGAGGGTATGTATTTTTCTATATTTTAATTTTTAATATTTTTTATACTATTATTAAACAAAAAATGCTTTATTTCAACAACAATAGTATCCAAATAGACATTAGGAAAAACTTTGTGACAGTGAGGGCAGACAGAGAGTGAACCGGCAGCCACGGGAGGTTGTGAGGGCTTTATCAATGGAAACCTAAAAGCAGAAGTTGGATAAACATTTAGCTGGGATAATTTAGGAGACCTGCACTCGCTGGGAATTGGGCCCAATGGCCATTGAGGTCCCTTCCAACCAGGGGCGGAACTACACTGGTGCGGCTGGTGCAGCCGCACCAGGGCCCCGACCGGTTAGGGGGCCCCTTCAAGCCTGGAGGGGGGCCAAGCCGACCCCCGCAAGACGCCGCCAGAGGAGAGGAGGGTCAGGCAAGGGAAGCAGAGAGCTTCCTGCTTCCCTTGCCTGATCCAGCCCCTCCTCTCCTCTGCTCCTCCGGCCCCTAGCAGACATCCGGCGCCTCTCAGGTAGGAGAGCATCGCGCCTGCGGCTCCCAGCGCCACCCCCCCCCCTTTCCGGGCCAAGCCGACGGCCAGCAGCACCCCCCCCCCGGGCCGCGCGATGGCCAGTAGCCCCGCCCCCCCGGTCCTCTCCTGCACCAGGGCCCCCGGGGGTGACGGTCCGCCCTGCTTCCAACTCTACCATTCTATAAATGATCAAAGTCACATGACTTTACAAAGCATTCACAAAATTCCGGTGTTTGACTGGTAGTAAAAACTTTTCCCTATACTTTAAAATTGGATTGCTGTAACTAGGAATTAGGAGACTCATGGGTATTAGGTGATAGACTCTCATCTATACCCTCATGTTCTAGCTCTGGGACAGGGTTCTTGTTCCCTATGCATTAAATGGCGTATATACTGCTAGGGGTCACTCCTTGTTACCTTATAATCTAATAATTGGGATGTATTGTGATATGTGATAGAATTAACCTAAAAAGCTGTATATGACCATTGACTATGGGATTATCAAACTCCTATATTTATATGTAACGTCTTATATTCCTATCAATATGGCCAATAGGTTTATGAAATCATCTCTAAACACTGGTGGGTTGGGTACACTATTACACTGCCGATACCATCTGGTGAAATATCACCCATAATTGCTACATATATTGCGGTTTCTTATTAACTCTGGAGTACTCCATGAAAAATTAAAAATTGTTTGTTATACTCATTGGTTACCTATATACAATCTCTTTGCCCTTATGTACTGTATTATATAGATATACGACGGCTATTTGGTGTATTAAGGTTTCATAGGAAAAAGTTTACAAAACTTGAACTGGTTTTGAAGGTCTGTGATTAGCAGGTGGTTCTCTGGGATTATGTTTGTCCTCAGTAGAATGATATGGCTGATTTTTTTGGCCTTTTAATTGATTTTAAATGTTTTTGTGATTATGTTTTCCTCTTTGTTGTTATCTATATAAAATATTTTTGCTACTACACTTTAATACTTTGATGGTTGTATCGCTTCTTATAGGCTTCCCTGCTTATTTTTCTATTGAGTTCCCCTGTTAGCCTAGCGATCCCTCCTTTATTGATCATACTATTGGTGGTGCCCTCCTTATACTATTTTTTGAGTAATTCATAGTTTATCACTTTTTGCAGCTGTTATTTTCCACTTTTATGCTTAGGAAACCAGACCTTAGATCCGGAATCTTATGGCCACTTTACACGTCCCGATATCGTCGTCCAACTTCGATTAAAAAGTCACAGTGGTTCGTGCGTTGGCTCCGATATCGTTCGTGCGTTGTGTGGTGTAAATGTGCAATTCGACACATTCCAAACCGATATCGGAGGAGAAATGAGCAGGCTCTCCAACTGCCCGATATTGGACGATCTGGTAGGATCGTGCTGTGTGACAGCCCAACACCGACTTGGAGCACAACTTCTCCTATTCACTCCCCTGTTAAATGGTCGTTCCCTGGGTCGCTCGTACGAGGGGCGTATACATCGTAGTTGTGTTGCCTGCCGATATCTCCCTGTGTGCAGTGGCGTAACTTCAGGTCCAGGGGCCCCGATGTGAAAGCTCCAATGGGGCCCCCAATTATTGCAAATCTTTACTAGTAGTAGTCTTTTTATATAGGCCAAAGGGACTTTTGGGGCCCCCCAGGCTGCAGGGCCCGGGTGCGATTGCAACCCCTGCACCTATTGTAGTTACGCCCCTGCCTGTGTGACATCTCCTATGCGATCTGGGATTTCTGCCAAAAAAGTGCGCGCTCCCGTGCCGTTGTATACAGTATCGAAACGATGTTGGGACGTGTAAAGTGGCCATTAGAGACACAAAAACATATCTGATCTTATAAACCATGTACAGCGAAAAATATTGTGGTGTTGTGTTAATACAGAAAAATGACTATCATGGAAATTGTCATGACAGAGCGACGAGACACGAAGGGAACACCGGGGAAAGGGTAAAAGTGGGTCCTGATGATAGGGGGAAGGGTGACCCTTCAAGACTCATCTGAGTCTGAACCCTGCACTGCCCATGTCTCTAGATGGGTCCTTCCTCCTGCCGTGATCATGTGCTGATCGTGGGCTAGCCCTAACTAGTGAGTAGAGAAGCAAGACACTAGTCTTCCTACTGCAACAAGACAATACAGGGAGAAAGTCAAACAGAATCAAAGAACAAACGGAACTCCACAGCTTCCGCATGGACAACTTCCCTGAGAGGTCAACATAGAGGAACAATAACTGACACATGAAAGAGTAAGGAGTGAGTTTAAATAACGAAAGGGAGTGGTGCCAAGGGGCAGCTGATGACATTAGAACTATATGGAATCTCAGCAGGACCAAAAAGAAACTCTTAACCCTACAACACCAAATGAACATAATCTGCTAAACTCATGTTTTTTGCTGAGCGGAATCCAAAGAGGACCTACGATCTGCCAACCGCAGATACCGCAAAGTTCTCATCCAGACCCTGATAATAAATTATGTTTGTGTTGTGTTTTTTTTTTTACATTTTGGTAATCTCATGTTTTTATATTTTGATGAAAATGATACAGTATGGATCAATATGTCTTATTGTTTATCCTCAACGATCTATTTGATTTGTACCAAATAGAATCTGAGCAAATTTGACCAAAATTTATTCGGAGGATTTGGTCAACTCTATACCCCCTATTGATATGAACAAAGTTGAATGTTTTTCCATATTGAATATTTGGATTTATTTTTTTCAGGTCATATTGAAGGAGACATCTTGATTGACCTCACTATTGGATCCATGATTCATCATCTGTATCCAGCCTGTGACTTCTTCAAACACATCGTAGTGCTAAAATTCAAAGACCGATGCATCTTGGAGCTGAAGAGATGGGTGGACTCACGTACCGGAGCGTTTAGTTGGTGTCATGCTGCAAAAATTCATGGAGACATAGAAGGAAATAGGTGATGTATATGCTCAAATAGTAGGGGAAACCACTGTCATTGGTACAAAGCTTAAACATCTATGTAGGAAGACATTTTAGGAATTTAGGAAACCGATATAGTTTATTAGCCTTTCGTTGATGTCAACTCTCTTTGCTCCGTACCGGAAGCTAAAAATTGTTGAACTTTTATGCCCCTCTAATAGTTTTCATTGTTGGACAATAATTATCCAATTTTTTCCAATTCTTCAGTGACCAATTACAGGAGAAAGAAGAAAAAATGAGATCAGCGATAGAGCATGTTGTAAATGTGACCTCAGGAAAGAGAATATGATGGATCCGATCGTCTTACCACCAGCCAATTGTGTCATCAGCGCTTGGCTCCTTGATGTTATCAGCAAAGATCAAGATGATTACATCAGACATCTCAGGAAGTTCTCCAGGTTGTTGAAACCGGGAGGACACTGTATATTATTTGGTTCTGTAGATGCAACCTATTTCACAGTTGGAAAGGAAAAGCTCCACATCTTTAGCTATAATGAAGACTTTGCCAGGGACGCTCTAGTAGGAGCAGGTTTTGTGATTGATCACTGTGAAGTCATGAAGAGAACGGTTGCGAGTGACCTTTCTGACTATAAGGGCGTCATATTCATTTCAGCTCATAAAGAGAAGTCAGAGTCGTCACAAGTTTAAAGAGGATATCAGGGATTAAAAAAAAATTGTGCTTTAGGACTAACAGGCAGGTACCTACCACCTACCTACAGGCCTGCTGTGCCCCGCACCGGTCACACACTGCTCCTGTCGGTGATTCTGCCACTTCCAGTAATGTGACTACTACAGAGGGGTAGCTTCTTCCCTTTGTAGATGGACGCATAGTCGACGTCACGCTGCTTGACAGCTGGCATCCCCAATCAGATAGCGGATAGCCGGCTCTCAATCAGAGTGATGTCGGATATGCACCAGAAGCCGTCGCTTATCCTACCATTCAGTCCCCAGCAGGAGCTGTCAGTGACTGGTTCTGGGCACAACAGGCAGGTAGGTGGCAGCTACCTGTCTATTAGTGCTCGGGTATTTTTTTTTCTACAAATCCCAGACAACCCCTTCAACTTGTCCAGGATTTCTATGTAACATTTTAAAGCAGTAGATAATATCCATAACAAGGCTTCCTCTAGGATCTTCTTTATCAAGAGATTTTATAGAGCATTTTAGTAACTTACTTAATTTGTGTGCAGTGCATGATACAAACATATCAAATATAAAGCCATATTTAAGATATTATTTAAATATGAATTATTTATTTTATAATTATTAAATTATTTACTTATTTTTATTTCATAATTATTAATTCTTTATTTTTATTTAATTATAATTGTAGAGCAAGGATTATAATAAAGTTTCCAATATACTTCATAAGTGAAATCAGAAAGAAAACCTTTCAAAAACCTTCCAGAAGATGTCCCACTAGGCTGTTTCCAAACCTGACATATGCTGGTTGCCAGGGAAATCCGTCTTCAGCGTTACACATGAATACGGCCAATATAAGGAGGTGGAGCTACATAGTGTTCACACTACAGTTGATCAGACTCTCAGGTTACCTCAAGGTTCCAGAAAAAGACACCGAAATTTTTAAAATTGATTATTATTGATCAAACTGGGGACACAGTGCTTGACAGGCTAAGTTGTGTTACAAACAGGGAGAGTTATTGGATATATAAATTAGGGACGCTCACCCCTGAAGGGCTGAATCTGATGGAGGGTTTACACGTTGCAATATCGGGTCCAACTCTGACCAAAAGTCACGTGGTTTGGGCGTTGGAGCCGATATCGTTCCGGCGTTGTATGGTGTGAACATCCGATACGATGCAGGAACGATGGTATACCACTGTCACTGAAAAAGACCTGGGTGTATGGGTAGATGACAAACTCACATTTAGTGGCCAGTGTCAGGCAGCTGCTGCAAAGGCAAATAAAATAATGGGATGCATTAAAAGAGGCATAGATGCTCATGAGGAGAACATCATTTTACCTCTATACAAGTCACTAGTGCGACCACACTTAGAATACTGTGTACAATTCTGGTCTCCGGTGTATAAGAAAGACATAGCTGAACTAGAGCGGGTCCAGAGAAGAGCGACAAAAGTCATTAGAGGACTGAGGGGTCTGCAATACCAAGACAGGTTATTAAACTTGGGGTTATTTAGCTTGGAAAAACGAAGGCTTAGGGGTGATCTTATAATAATGTATAAATATATGAGGGGGCAGTACAGAGACCTTTCTAATGATCTCTTTACTCTTAGGCCTGAGACTGGGACAAGGGGGCATCCTCTACGTCTGGAGGAAAGAAGGTTTAATCATAATCACAGACGGGATTCTTTACTGTAAGAGCAGTGAGACTATGGAACTCTCTGCCACATGATGGTGTAACGAGTGAGTCACTACTAACATTTAAGAAGGGCCTGGATGCCTTTCTTGAAAACTATAATATTACCAGTTATATATACTAGATTCTTTGATAGGGCGTTGATCCAGGGAATTAGTCTGATTGCCGTATCTGGAGTCAGAAAGGAATTTTTTCCCCCAATGTGGAGCTTAGTGTTGCCACATGGGTTTTTTTTTGCCTTCCTCTGGATCAACATGTTAGGCTATGGGTTGAACTAGATGGACTTAAAGTCTTCCTTCAACCTTAAAAACTATGTTACTATGTTACTATGATATCGGGGGTCGAATGAGCGTGCTATTCAACCGCCCAATATCGGATGCGGTTGGAGCCGGATCGTCCCGTGTAAACATCCAACTCCGATGCACAGTACAACGTCCCCCATTCACTACCATGTTAAATGGTCGGTCCTGGGTCGGGGGGCGTAGACATCGTAGGGAAGTTGTACCACGATATTGGGACGTGTACACCGCCGATCCGACTCTTGCAAAACCGGTCACAAAATGCGCGCTCCCGCGCCGTTGTATACGATATCGTTCCGATATCGTGACGTGTAAACCCACCATGACACTTGATAATGTGGTCAATTAATTTCCAAGTTTTATTCTTCTTCCCTGTTTTATTTCATTTATAGGTTACATGTTTATCTGTGATTTTATATGGGTTTTATTCTATAGTGTTTTTATCATTTTATTTGTAATTGTATGTGTATTATGGTTCTGTTCTTAAAGACGCTGAGTTTTAGCTTTGTAATGGATTCCCATTCTGAGTCTCAGAGGGTTAAAATCTTTTTCCACCTGATTAGTGGATAACAGCTATAAATACAAGCTTACTTGTAATTGCACCTTACACCTGAAGAAGGCAGTAATCATCTGCCGAAACACTTAGTGAGGCTGAACTCCATAGTAAAGGTTTGTGTCCATCCTTAATGTCCTGTTAATTTCTCTGGTCCCTGGCCCTCTCTGGCAGAGAGAGTGCTGAGCTCAGCTGTCACACTCAGCTCCTGTGATCTCTTGCCATTCACATTGGTTCGGCTCTGTGTTATCAGCTGAAGGCCTTCCCACAGCTCCTCAGCTGATTGCACAGAGCACAGAGTGAATGCAAGAGATAGGATTCACAGGAGCTGTGTGCTGAAACCTGAGCTCACCATTGTCCTTGCCTGAGGTAACCGAGAGTCTGATCAGCTGTGAACGCTGCATAGGCACCCCCATTCGGAGAAGCATACTGAGCCAGAGAATCTCAGAGCATGAGACAAAAAAGAGAAAAAGAAGCTCATTGAATCAGATCAACCACAAATGTTTACGAAAAATATACATCAAATGTTTTTTACATATATGCAAAGAACAAGATATGCAGACACAAGGTAAAACATGAAAAAGTATCACACACATAAGCTTAAGAATGTGAATAATACACACACCCTATCACCTAAAATAATAAACCTTGGCTGAAAATACTACAAATCAGATATAAATACACTTCTCATGTAGAGAGTGCCTGAGCCTGGATGACAGACCCTGACAAATATGGTTCTAAGAGCAGGATCATTACACTGGGTGTCAGTGGCCTATCCTCTAAACTATGAGCAACATTCCTCTGCCGGCCGCGCCACATGATTGAGCCTGCGGAGTTTAGACTCCTCAAGGCAGAGACAATCAGGGTCATGGCAGATAAGGGCCAAAGCCCAAAAAATTGTCCACCAACCGCAAAAGTGGAGAATCGGTTGGCAGATCGAAGACCCAAGATTGGGGATCTCCCTGCAAGAGAGAGACTCCAAACTCACTCACTCTTACAGGTTACAGTGCATTTTGGATCGCCGATCTATCATTTGAATTTCAAAGTATATGCTTTATTTTAGTTCTGCAAGGTTTAAAGCTCTCTCCTTTCTGGTTGTTCTTTGTAATCCTAATCTCAGGTGCAGATTTTTGATGACCACTCCCCTCCTCTATAAATAATCACATCTCCTATCAACTGATGCAAGTGATAGAATTCATCTCTATGCTTACCTCATTGGAGTTGGAGTGCTTTTCTGTTTGTGTCTTTTCCCTATCTGTTCCCTTTCTCCTATGTTGTATTATTTGCATTGCCAAGTCAAGCAAAGTCGCCGGCCTTCTCATTAGCCAGGGTAAGTTCAGGGTGAATGAGAGCTCAGGCAGGACCCATATAGGGACATTAGGGAGTTCAGGGTACAGTCTCTAATAAGTTGCAGGAGGAGTCATCTTTCCCTACGCCTTGTCACCATGGCCTTCTTTCCATTTCATCTCCATTGTTGACTCTGTGTTGTGCCGCCCAACAGGCATCTGTACGCCCTGGTGTAACACTAAAATACCAAAAATCCAGCCAAAAAAATAGAGCAGAGGGAAGTGGACAATCTCTGTGTCCAAACAATCTCTGCAAATGTATACAATCTCTCAATACTCAGATTACCGAAGTACATAAGTCAAGAAACTAAATGCAAAGTATATTCACGCAAATATATTATCTTTATTAGTGATTACCGTAATTAAAAACACAGAAGGGTTTTAAACATCCAAATGTGTAGACAAGTGGGCAGCACATAACAACAGGAGGAGATGAAATAATATTTTAAGACTAGCTTCACACCATGGTTTTTTCGGGTCCAGGGCTGTCCGGTGTGAACTGGACAGCCCCGGATCCAGTTTTGCCCCTATTGTATCCCTATGGTGCCGCATGGGGCCGGATGGTAGTTATTTGCCATCCGGTTTGGTGTCTGCCCGGCAGGATCCAGCTGTTTTTGTTTTTTGCCCCAGACAGAAAATCGGAGCTTGCAGCATTTTTTGTGTATGGGGCAAAAATCGAACAAAACCAGATCCTCCCGGATCCTCCCTGATCCAGGGCGATCTGGCGCCCATAACATGGGAGTCTATGGGTGTCGGATCTCGACGAATCGGGCAGAAAAACAATCTAGGTTGCCGGACGCTGGGTGCTGAAAGAGCAACGGTTCTGAAATTTAAGCCGAGCTTGCTCAGCACCTGGACAGCGCAGCTGAAAGAGCTGAAATTTCAGCACTGGACAGCAGCACAGATGAATCTGGCACAAAACAGGATCAGAGGGCAGATTTGCCCTCCGGTTATGTTTGTCCGGGGCTGTCTGGAACACCCTGCAAAACACCAGGCAGAACCCGATAGGGAAAAATCGTGGTGTGAAGCCGACCTAACATATAATATATAGAAATAGGGCACAATGTGATCTACAGGAATCAGCAGATCCATGCACATCAACAGCAACAGCAGGGGTGCAATAATAGGTATTGGATAAAAGCTGTACATGAAATAATCATGCATAAAGTAAAAGACGAATCTGAGGACATCTCCTCTGGTTAGAATGGCGCCATTCAGCATTTCATTTTTTCCAAAAATGATTTAGTCTACAATGATGAGATCACCAGATGTCTGGGACCGCAATGGGCACGTGAATCACCCCAACTTTGCCATAATCATCAACATTAACATAAATAAACACATGAAATAGATCCTCTGTGTGTAATAACTCTATAAAATATATGGGTGTCACTTTATGTATTGAATTACTGAAATAAAGTAACTTTTTGATGATCTTCCAACTCATTGAGATGCACTAGCATTTCAAATTTATTAGTAGGTATAAAAAAATATAGAAAAATGGAAAAAAAAAGATTATTCATTATTTAAGAACGTCTAAACGTTTTTACACCATCAAGATGTTAAAACCCAAAACATCTGGTGCATTTTGAACAAAACAATTATTCTTAGTTGTATAAAAGATAGTTAATAAATATAGAACCACATGTAGTTCAGTGAGGAGAAAGAAGTCAGAACGGGAACTGTTAGATGCAAAAATACAAGAGGCCCCTGCTGCCAAAACAATTCACATGTTGAATCTCTGTATCCGCCTCAACAGGATCTGCCTTCGAGATTAAATTCTGCTTAATCTGTCAATCAAATAATGTCATATGTCTTATGAATCGTACATGTGACAAACAAGTGGCAGAGCCCTGTTGTCCTGTATAACCCTGTGAATCAATATAGAATGAACATTCTATACAAGAGGGAAATATTTGCTGAAAGGATTGTCTCATCATGAGTCTTCTGGGACATAAAAATTTAAAATGAGAGAATAAATTTGAGAAGAACTGAGTTCTACTAGAATTTTGTAAACAGTCACATTGTCCAAAATGCAAGTTGTTTTCAATTGCTTAAGTGCGGAACACAATAGTGGCCTTTGGATAATGGACCAGAGGCTGGTCTGCAGGTGTGAAGTCGTGGGTTTGTCAGGTGACCATGTCCCTGGCCTTTAAATAGTTTTCTCTTCCACCAGCAGATGTTGCTGATGAGTTTAGTCTCTGCAAGATCGCAAGCTGAGAAGACTTGTGTGCAATTTGTGCTGAAGACCTCTTGGTGTTTCCCTTCTTCTGGGAGTTGCTGTGTTTTCTCAGTCCATGGGTGAAGGTGAGGAGGTCCTAGCCTAGGGCTGATCAAGAGCATAGGGCAAGGGTGGTGGTCCAGACATTCTTACCTTCAGAGGTAATTCCAGTAACAGAATAATGTGGTACCCCAGGGGTTAATGTGTCACAGTAACACCACAAAGGCTTAACTCCCCACACAACCCACAACACTACACTAGCGCCTCCAGGCCAGAAGGGGGAGCTAAAGCTGCTTCCCTATATATTCTGGTGTGGAGAGGAAGTGGGGAAGAGAAGAGTGGTGGGAGGAGCTAATGCTGTTTACTTCAGAGTGGCAGTGACAGTTAGTCAGTTGGAAAGGACTTGGGTGTAAAAGGGCTGCGTCAAGCCCAACCCATGGTCCACTGTCCAATTCCAGGCCGGCCAAGGTCTGAAGAAAGGAGTAGGAGAAGCGGAGTAACACACCCAAGACACAGAGTTACCCTATAACTCACCCCGGTGAAGCGCAAAGACGGGATAACGGATCCAACATTGTGCCTGATACAAGCAGCACAGTAAACACCGGATGAGTGAGGATTTCATATCTTCACTGTACCACAGCGAAGCAACACGGCGGGGTCAGCATCACAAAATTAAGACTCAAGTTGCCTAGCAAGTGGGTACCCGTGACTGGAGACAGGGCCAGCAGCTAGCTAAAGGGCAGCAGGGCCACACACAAAGCGCAGAAGTAGGAAGCCAAGGACCCGGTCAGGGTAGGAGCAACCGCGGCCCCGGTATAGACTCCATGGACAATATCTACTGAACAACATCTGCAGTAAAGACTTGGAAAACTACAAAGCCGTGAGTCTGTGTGATCCTTGCAAACCCTGTTCTCCCTCACAAACTGTCATCTCTACTACTACCTCTACTCTGATCATCACTATTATCACCACTGCCCCGGGGAACCAAGCTCTGCCCGCGGAGAGCCGTTACATCACCGGTTGCCAAACATCATCCCCGGAGGTTCTACAGCAGTGGTGGTCAACCTGACCACAACCCGTGGGTGGTGTCACGACAAACTCCCCTGTACATACCCCCCATTACTTGTGGGCTCGGGACACGGTCTGGACCAAGGACCGCCGTGATTTCCCCTGTGATACCCCAGTCCGGTACCGAGTACCCTGTCCCAGTGAGCTCCACAACTTGGCGTCATGAACAGTAACCGGTAAACAGGGCAGTGTGTGCCATGATTGTGTTGATCTGTTTGAATGGCGCGGCAAACTGAATTTTGAACTGCGCCAATAGAACTGTAATTTTGAAATTCCGCCATTGCAAAGCGTGCGACGCGCGGGAAGAAAGGGGCGTGTTATTGTGGCGGTACCCTGCAGAGGCGCGAAGCCAGCCTCCTCCCTGGTGCTGATGACATCCAGCGGAGAAGAGAATCCCTGGTGCACCGCAGAACCTTCAAGAGACATCCGGACAGAAGCGGAAGACAGGAGGGTCAACCTTAACTAAGAGGGCACAGGATGTCACAACTGGAAAAACCAGCGGGCGGGAGCAGCGACGGAGCTGCAGCTTCGGATAATAAAGGAGCACCAGTGGTGCCACGGCGCAAGGAGCAGCACCCATCATGCCGCTTCTGATGCCATATACTCTGGCAGCAATGTGGCTGCCCCAATACTCCGGTGAGCCTAATACTCTCAATGACTTTATTACTAAGATACAAGCTTGCTATGAGATGTACCCCCTAACTGAAGCCCAGTGTGTCGGCATAATTATTGGAAAATTAACTGGCAATGCACGGCGGGAAGTAGCGTCCTGGCTGGACACAGACAAGGACACTGTAGAGCATCTTGTGCTGGACTAAAAGCAGCATTTAAATCTAGTGCTGACACCCGGGCTAAAATGAGATTCTTTGGATGTCAACAAAAGCCTAAGGAAAGTGCCAGAGACTATGCCTTAAACTTGCAAGAAGCACTCAAAGCGCTTAAAGTAGCAGAACCTGCCTTAGCCCCGGGAGTTTACAAAATGCTAATTGACCAGTTCATAGAAGTCTTCTTATCCCATTCTCACAGACTTTTATGACTTTTATGACTTTTTACTACTGTGAAGCCATTTGAAATAAATCTCCAAGAAGGAATAAAAAAAAAAGGATCAGAGTCCTTATCATAAGGTCAATCTCCTTGGGAGCGCTCAATCATCTGGATACCTTGATTATTTGCTTCATTCTCACAGAGGACAGCTGAGTGTGATGATTATCCAGAATCCTGAAATGACATTTGCTGAGTTAAAAGATAGAGCCATCCGTCTTCAGCAGGTAGAGACACCCAGGGATCTGATTCTCACCCAATGGCCCCACAGCAGCACCTCAGCAGCCAGGATTATCAGCGACATCAGCATGTCAGACACTGCTGCTGGACACAGAGAGCCTATCTCTAATGAGGCCCTCAACCAAAAGCTAGATGCCCTGACAGATACTGTTATTTCCTCTGCTAAAGTCATCAATGAGCTGCGAGGATCCAAGCCTGCCCCAAGATCGAGTTGGCGACCAGCAAGGAGGATGTCCCTGGATGCGTTTCACTTTTCAGGTTCCTCGGAGGGCTGTGTAGCACCACATTCTTGGTTCCTCGTTCTGCTCTCGCACAGTTGGGAGGTATGAGAGAGGGGATAAGAACGCTCCTCCATACACAGACCTGTTTGCTCTTGGTCCTGCAGTATCAGTGTACCTAGAGCTGAGGACTCCAAAGCGAGCGCTGTAAATCAACATAAGTGAAGGTGCGGTGGAATGCCATTGACTAGGTAGACCTGTGGTTACACCGATACCCCCTCATTTACATATCTAAAAAAATGTTTTCATATATAAAATGCAACAAGTGAAATCTGCATTCCAAGTATAAATTTTATAGGGGCTACATCTCGAGTTTGCGAATGTATAATTGATTACATTTGAGATTTGGAGGTGACAGACTCCTTTGCTGTGATTGCTTGTCTACATTATCTAAACATGAGGGTTTAATATATCAGATTTCACAAATTTGGATTTTTTTCTACAGGTCATATTAATGGAGACGTCCGGATTGACCTCAGTACTGGTTCCCTGGTTCATCAATTATATCCTGAAGGTCAGAGATAGATGCATCATGGAGCTGGAGAAATGGGTGGATGAACGTACAGGAGCGTTTAGTTGGGGGCATGCCGTAAAACTCATGCTGACACTAAAGAAGAAAGGTGAGATGGAAAGGAGAAATGAGGCAGATCTACTGTCTAGACAGTGCTGTTCCTGCTTCATAGCAATTGGGGGCAAGTCATAGCAGTCATGTGATATGCCACCGACGATGGGCCGATGTCAGCTGCTGTTCTTTGATAGGTCGTTGACTTGTATAGTATTGTGGTGCAGGAAGCCAGTGACTCTCCACTCATCAATACATTTTAACTAAATGTGCAAAGCACACAGATTAAGCCAATGACTCTATTGGCATACCCCTTCTTATGTGGGTCTGGCCGACCCCAGAGGGCATGCTGGAATTCAAGGACCCGCCGGTTGGTGAGTTGCAACCTTGAAAATGCTGGAACTCTGTTAAAACGGTATGACGAGCAAGAAGCCACTACTCCACACCATGGCCGAAGCTCCAATACAGGACGCCTAGAGGGGAATGGTACAGTGCCATCTTGGAGTGAGGTCCGAGAAATTGAAAAGCTGTGAACAAATAGTGAGTGCAGCTGTGCCAGATTTACCATCCCTGTAAATAAAAGTGAGTGTGGGGAACCTAAATCAGCTTGTTCTGTGGAGGAGATGAAGTCAGGCGGTCTGGCAGAGCAGGTTAAATGATCCTCTGAGGAAGCATTTGAGCCGAAGATCAAGTCTCGCACCCCTGCTTGGTTTGTGAACAGCAGAGAGGTCAAGCTTCTGGATAGTGATGGGCGAATCCAGTGATGCTCAGGATCCGTGCACTCGCTCGGGCCTTTCTGTAAAGGCCGAGTTCGGGGTATTGGAGGTAGCTCGAACTTGCATCTGAACCACGAACTTGGACTTTACAGTTAATGAATGGGGCGGGGGGGCTGTAAAAGAAAGCACATAGTTAATAAACATTACCATTATACTTATCGGGTCCCGCGGCACACATCCTGCCGTTCCACTGTTCCGGGGCCACTCATTAACATCCAGGGATATTCACTGCACTGTCGAGAACTTCTTCAGGTGTCTGCAGTGTATGCGGTGACGGCGGGGGTCACCCGAGTTGATGGCTCAGCTATGAACTCAATTGACCTCTGTCACTGTCAGTCTCAGCCTGCTTGTCCCTCTGAACAGCTTGACTGAGGGGGGCTGGAAGAAGGTCTGAGGACCGAAACGTCCCACATAGATGCCTGAAGGCCATTAAAGGCAACATACATCGACATTGGAGTGCTGCAGTCGTTATTGGTTTTATCTATCGTATCTATCTATCTATCTATCTATCTATCTCTATCTCTATTATCTATCTATCTATATCTATCTATTCTATCTATCTATCTATCTATCTAGTAGCTGAGTGCTGCAGATAATTTTTTCTAGTTGTTTAGTTCAGTGTCCCTGCTTGGCACCAGTTCACATTGTGTCTGTGAGTGCTGTGCAGTTTTTTTCTCTTTTGTATCGTGTGGCGTTACTGGCTCCATGTCTGCAATTTGCACCCTCATCACCTACAGGTGATCTAGGGTTGAGATGGTGTCCGCCCACTTAGTAGTGGGATAGGGAGGACAAGAAGGGCAGGGATGTCAGCGTTAGGACTCATCAGACCTGGGGTCACTTTGTTGCAGTTGATGAGCAAACAGACATTGGCCAATGTGTGTACTAAGAACCCCAGAAATAAAAAAATAAGAATTTTTGAGTTTTTTGGAAAAAATGTAAGTTGTTAAATTTTTTCCTCAAATATATACAGCTTGTTAGCATATGTGCATCACTGTTAGTAGCTGAGTGCTGCAGAGAATTTTTTCTAGTTGTTTAACTCAGTGTCCCTGCTGGCAGCAGTTCACATTATGTCTGTGAGTGCTGGTCAGTTTTTTCTGTTTTGTATCTATCTATCTATCTATCTATCTATCTTCTATCTATCTATCTATCTATCTATCTATCTATCATCATTGGTACCTTTACACGCCGCTACAGAAGGTTGGAAACAACCGGGTGCTTCACGTGCACGAGCACGTTCCAACGGTTGCAAACGGTACCGATACCGCCTTTACACGCCACTATAAGGTGCTCTACAGAAGGTTTAATCTATCCCTGGAGGCACTGCCGGGTGCCGCAGGTTACCTTCTGTAGAGCACCGTCCCTCATTTACACGCCGCTACAGAGGGTAATATGGGAGGACCTGGGGCAGCAGGTACAACACATAGGCGTGCCAGAGTTGTGGATTACGAGACGCTCGTACGGAGATTGGACAATGCAATAGCATCATGATTGGCCAGCCAGCGCAGGAAGGCTGCCTAATACATGACGCTATAGCAATGTGTATGTGACTGGTCAGCTCCTTAAATATGCCGCCCTATGCAGGGACAGCCAATCGTAACGCAGGAGCTTCCACCAATGATCGCTGAAGGGGGGCGGTTTCCTGGAGGCTGTGTCACGCCCCAGGGATGTAACTAGGTGGCGAAAAAACCTTACGTACCTTATTTAGACGCTGCTACCACCGGGTTGAAATCAACCTGTTTTAGAGCACTGCTGGAAACAGGTGCCGAAAGTGACCGGTGGCAACAACCGGATTTACACGCCGCTACCTCGGGTTGATTTGACGGTGCAAGATACATTTGTCTCCGAAACCCGGTTGTTTTCAACCTTCTGTAGCGCATGTAAAGGGACCATTATCTATCACTATCTATCTATCTATCTATCTATCTATCTATTCTATCTCTAGGCTCTATAAGTTTCAAATTGATTTCAGTGCTGTCTAAAAACGCTAGAGACGTAGGTGAACAAACTCATCGAAAATGCCTCAACAATGCCTGTTTTCTGCACTGCATTTCTCCTAAGAGATACAGAAACAATGTAGACATTTCTACCTCTAATACTCAATGTTTGCTCATAACCTGAAGATGATTCATGTAGATCTATGATAACACAACCTCATGACTGACTCATGATAATAGCTCGTGATAACTTCTATATTTGCACATTTGATGTCTCGGTATATGAAGACGTTGAGTTTACGGAGAGTCATTCTACCTGTGATACAAGATTAGACGATGGAGTCCGAAGGTACAAGCCTACCATGAATGTGGCTATGATTCCAGACAACATCTGGAGCATTACGTGTCCGATAACCCGGACATGGCCTTCAAAGAGGATTTCTTGATTTTTCCCATTGAATGTTTGAGAAAAACGTTCACAGAAGGTACAGTATGTGTTTTTCGATGTTTAATC
Organism: Allobates femoralis; assembly: GCA_033576535.1. Classification (NCBI taxonomy): domain Eukaryota; kingdom Metazoa; phylum Chordata; class Amphibia; order Anura; family Aromobatidae; genus Allobates; species Allobates femoralis. The sequence goes on along the minus strand of JARQOC010000009.1, from coordinate 31,292,014 downwards.
TTTTTTTTCATGGTTCTGCTAAAGAACAATTTTCCTAACAAAATCATTTTTTTACAGGAGAGTTTCCCTTTAAGGGCTATGTTTTCAGCTCTTACATATAGAACGTGTTCTAGACCCAATCCATGACAATATACATGGAACAATAGATACAGGGCGTCTCAATGAATTAGAATATCGTCAAAAAGTGACTTTATTCCAGTAATTCCATACAAAAAGTGACAGACATCTATTATATAGAGTCATTACACACAGAGGAATCTATCATGGGTTTATTTATGTTAATGTTGATGATTATGTGGTGAGGAAAGAAACAGAGTTGGGTATCTGAACCGCGCTCCCATCTTGTAAAAAGACACTTGATCCAATATAAGGAATTATGTTGGTGATTTTACTTTCTACGCGTTTCGGGGATCTAGACCCGTACAGGGTTAAATCAATCACAATATGTCTTCCTTCACCGTTACTCACAGTCTATACACGTTAATCATAAGAATGCACTTTTATTATATGCACCTTACTGATTATAATCTATCTTTGCGGGGTTATACTGAGCTATAATCCTGGTCTGATACAATTTACTGAAGGGGTCCGTGTCTGGAGCGATCTAGGTCACCCTGGTGAGAGATGTGACCACTGAGCTATCACTAACTTAGAATTTCCAGTGCATTAAAAAAGTGCTTCAGCTCTTACCTAGTTAAAGGGAACCAACCAGTAGGATATATATATATATATGTTTCTTGAATGTTTGGGAAGTGGTACTAATTGCTACTCTACAGCAGCCCCAATTTTTGGTTAGGTCTCATTTTGGCTCTAAATAAGGAGCCAAACGTAGGAGGCGCATTGGCATGAAATACTCTTTGTTCAAGATTTTTATAGTGACTGTGAATGTATGAATGATTTGATTTGAGGTTCGGGGGTGATAGACTCCTTTGTTGTTGGTGCTGATTGTTTATCCACATCTATGATGGTTTGATATATCTGATTTGGAATACTTGTACATTTTTTTCTGCAGGTCATATTAAAGGAGACGTCCTGGTTGACCTCAGTACTGGTTCCATTGTTTATCAATTATTTGCAGCCTGTGAGTTTTTCAACCACATTATAGTGTTGAAGGTCAGAGACCGATGCATCCTGGAGGTGAAGAGATGGGTGGACTCCCGTACCGGAGCGTTTGACTGGGGCCATGTCACAAAACATCATGCTGACATCGGAGAAGAAAGGTGAGAAAAAAGAAATGAGGCAGATCTAGAAGTTATCAGCAAACCATATGTGATAACTATTGATCAGAGTGGGTCTGACCACTGGGATCTGCACCGATAAGTAGAACTGGGCATTACAATGGACCATCAGTGTGCATGCTAAGGTAAACAGCGGGTTTCTATGGCAGCACATATGCTAAATAGTGATGAGCGAGTATGCTCTGCGCTGCTCGGTACTCGCACGAGTATCACTGCACTCGGGCTACTCGGCAAGCACCGAGTAATCTCGCGATACTCGTGCTGTGCTCGTGGTCCTCATCTCTGCATGTTAGCGCTCTTTTGAGAGCCAGCCCACGTGCAGGGATTGGCTGGCAGACAAATGCAATGCCACAGCCCTGTTAGTTGTGGCATTGCAGTGATTGGCCGGCCTGCACAGCGTGACCGAGCCTTTATAAGACCCGGCCACGCTGTGCTCTGCACACAGGATCCAGACAGTGAGTGTAGGGACAGTGTCTGCTGCTGCTTAGGGACAGATTTGCGGCCCTCATAGGTAGATCCGGAGCAGGGCTGCAAACTGCTGCTGACCACAACAGTCCTTCTCAGGACTAATCTAGGAGGATATAGGCAGGGTGATCCAGATCGGAATCCAAGCTTTTCTGTGACCATAACAGTCACCAGACTGGTGTACTTACTACCTTAATACAGGTTAGGGACAAAAATCCTACTCTCCTGTGGCCATTACAATCACCAGACTGGTCTACTTACTACCTTAATACAGGTTAGGGACTAAAATCCTTCTCTCCTGTGACCATTACAGTCACCAGACTGGTGTACTTACTACTTTAATACAGGTTAGGGACAAAATCCTACTCTCCTGTGGCCATTACAGTCACCAGACTGGTGTACTTACTACCTTGATACAGGTTAGGGACTAAAATCCTAATCTCCTGTGACCATTACAGTCACCAGACTGGTGTACTTACTAGCTTAATACAGGTTAGGGACTAAAAATCCTACTGTCCTGTGACCATTACAGTCACCAGACTGGTGTACTTATTACCTTGATACAGGTTAGGGACAAAAATCCTAATCTCCTGTGACCATTACAGTCACCAGACTGTTGTATTTACTACCATAATACAGGTTAGGGACTAAAATCCTTCTCTCCTGTGACCATTACAGTCACCAGACTGGTGTACTTACTACCTTATACAGGTTAGGGACTAAAATCCTAATCTCCTGTGACCATTACAGTCACTAAATGGTGTACTTACTACCTTGATACAGGTTAGGGACTAAAATCCTTCTCCTGTGACCATTACAGTCACCAGACTGGTGTACTTACTACCTTAATACAGGTTAGGGACTAAAATCCTACTGTCCTGTGACCATTACAGTCACCAGACTGGTGTACTTACTACCTTAATACAGGCTAGTGACTAAAATCCTCTCTCCTGTGACCATTACAGTCACCAGACAGGTGTACTTACTACCTTAATACAGGTTAGGGACTAAAATCCTAATCTCTGTGACCATTACAGTCACAGAACTGGTGTACTTACTAGCTTAATACAGGTTAGGGACTAAAATCCTACTGTCTGTGACCATTACAGTCACCAGACTGGTGTACTTATTACCTTGATACAGGTTAGGGACTAAATCCTAATCTCCTGTGACATTACAGCCATCAGACTGTTGTACTTACTACCTTAATACAGGTTAGGGACTAAAATCCTTCTCTCCTGTGACCATTACAGTTACCAGACTGGTGTACTTACTACCTTAATACAGGTTAGGGACTAAAATCCTAGTGTCCTGTGACCATTACAGTCACCAGACTGGTGTACTTACCACCTTAATACAGGTTAGGGACTAAAATCCTTCTCTCCTGTGACCATTACAGTCACCAGACTGGTGTACTTACTACCTTAATACAGGTTAGGGACTAAAATCCTACTGTCCTGTGACCATTACAGTCACCAGACTGGTGTACGTACTACCTTGATACAGGTTAGGGACTAAAATCCTTCTCTCCTGTGACCATTACAGTCACCAGACTGGTGTACTTACTACCTTGATACAGGTTAGGGACTAAAATCCTTCTCTCCTGTGACCATTACAGTCACCAGGCTGGTGTACTTACTACCTTGATTCAGGTTAGGGACTAAAATCCTACTCTCCTGTGACCATTACAGTCACCAGACAGGTGTACTTACTACCTTAATACAGGTTAGGGACTAAAATCCTAATCTGTGACCATTACAGTCACCAGACTGGTGTACTTACTACCTTAATACAGGTTAGGGACTAAAATCCTACTGTCCAGTGACCATTACAGTCACCAGACTGGTGTACTTACTACCTTAATACAGGTTAGGGACTAAAATCCTAATCTGTGACCATTACAGTCACCAGACTGCTGTACTTACTACCTTAATACAGGTTAGGGACTAAAATCCTACTGTCCTGTGACCATTACAGTCACCAGACTGGTGTACTTACTACATTAATACAGGTTAGGGACTAAATCCTACTGTCCTGTGACCATTACAGTCACCAGACTGGTGTACTTACTACCTTAATACAGGTTAGGGACTAAAATCCTTCTCTCCTGTGACCATTACAGTCACCAGACTGTTGTCGCTGTATACAAGCAAAATGCGCAAGGGCGTTGGCAAGGAACAAGGAAGTGAACGTGATGGTGTTGTAGGCAGAGGCCGAGGTCATGTGCAAGCACTAATTTCGCAACAACAAAGGGGCACATCTACTCGCTCACACGTCCTGTCCCAAATTCTTGGGGCCCGCTGCAGTACACCGCTCTTGAACCAACACCAGTGTCAACAGCTTGTTACTTGGATAGCGGATAATGCTTCAAGTCAGATTGGCACCTCCACAAACACCCTGTCTTCCCACGCTCAAGTGTCAGTAGCCGTGATACTGCACCGCACATTTCCCAACCTGATCCTCCTTCCTACCACCAGGCCGAGTACACGTCCACGGACATTACTGATCCCACACTTGGACACTCGGAAGTCCAGAAGTGTGTACCCATGGGTGAGTGGAGGTACATGGCAAATTCCCGTAACAAAATTTAAATTCAGTTGTCATTTGTTGGTGGTGTGGTGAAGTCTGGCCCAATCCAACCCTTGTTCATCTTGATCAGAGTCAGCCTGTCAGCATTTTCAGTTGACAGGCGGTGTGTGTTTATCAGTAATGATTCCACCTGCGGCACTGAAAACACGCTCTGACAAAACGCTAGCGGCAGGGCAGGCCAGGACTTCCAAGGCGTAGAGAGCCAATTCATGCCACGTGTCCAGCTTGGAGACCCAATAATTGTAAGGCACAGAGGAATCTCGCAGTACAGTTGTTCGATCTGCAAGGTACTCCTTCAGCATCTGGCCAAACAGCATTTCTTGTGGCACTACCCCGCACCTGAGTGGCTGTGGTACGTGAGGGGCTGAGAAAACTGTCCCACATCGTAAAGACTGTTCCCCTACCTCTGGCGGATTGGACTTGTGCCCCTCTCGGCCGTACGCCTTGGTTGTCCACCGATTCCTGACCTATGCCGCTAGCGTTTTGTGAGGGGAATGATTTGCTTACTTCAGTGACTATGGCCTTCTGGAACTGCTGCATTTTGGCTGACCTCTCCGCCTCAGGAATGAGAGACATAAAGTTCTCCTTGTAGCGTGGGTCTAACAGTGTTGCCAACCAGTACTGATTGTCAGCCAAGATGTTCTGAACGCGAGGGTCATGAGCCAGGCAGCTTACCATAAAGTCAGCCATGTGCGCCAGACTCTTAACAGCCATCACTTCAGTATCCAGACCAACACGATGACTGAACATGCTGTCCTCCTCCTCCTCCTCCTCATCTCCCCTGTCCTCTGGCCAGCCACGCTGAATCGAGGGTATGACTGATGTGCATGTCATATCCTCAATTTGGCCAGAGAGTTGCTCCATGTCTTCATCCTCCTCCTCCTCCTCCTCGTCATAGTCCTCCACTACACGTTGTGATGACATGAGGCTGGGCTGTGTGTTTTCACCCACACCCACTACAGTTTCTTGCTCTAAGTCATCGCGCTCGGCCTGCAATGCATCCTCTTTGTTTTTCAGCAGAGACCGTTTTAGAAGGCAGAGTAGTAGTATGGTGACGCCAATAATGGCGTCATCACCGCTCACCATTTGGTGGAGTCCTCAAAGTTTTGGAGGACGGTACATAGGTTGGACATCCATCTCCACTCCTCAGGTGTTATGTGTGGAGTTTGACCCATTTCCCGACGGCTTAGGTGATGCAGGTAGTCAACAACTGCCCTCTTCTGCTCACATATCCTGACCAACATGTGCAGAGTTGAATTCCAACGCGCGGAGACATCACACACCAGTCTGTGGGCCGGAAGACGCAAACGGCGCTGAAAGCCGGCAAGGCCGGCTGAAGCAGCAGGTGACTTGCGAAAATGTGCAGACAGACGGCAAACTTTTACCAGCAGTTCAGACAGCTCTGGGTATGACTTTATAAACCTCTGAACCACCAGGTTGAGCACATGGGCCACGCATGGAACATGCGTCAGCTGGCCTCGCCTCAAAGCTGCCACCAGGTTCCGGCCACTGTCACACACGACCTTTCCTGGCTTTAGGTTCAGAGGTGTGAGCCAGTGATCTGCCTGCTGTTTCAGAGCTGTCCACACCTCTTCTGCATTGTGGGGTTTGTCACCTATGCAGACTAGCTTCAGCACAGCCTGTTGCCGCTTCGCAGAGGCAGTGCTGCAGTGCTTCCAGCTTGGGACTGGTGTGGAGGGTACAGTGGATGAGGATGCGCAGGAGGAGGAGGAGGAGGCTGAAGAGCATGACATTCCAGAGCTGTAGAGTGTCGGTGAAACCCTGACAGAGCTAGGGCCTGCTATCCTTGGTGTGGGAAGGACGTGTTCCGTCCCTCGCTCAGACTGGGTCCCAGCCTCCACAATATTAACCCAGTGTTTTGTCAAGGAGATGTAGCGGCCTTGCCCACAAGCATTTGTCCACGTGTCTGTGGTTAGGTGGACTTTGGCTGAAACAGCGTTGTTCAGGGCACGTGTGATGATGTTGGACACGTGGTTATGCAATGCGTGGGCGGCACATCTGGAGAAATAGTGGCGGCTTGGGACCGAGTAACGTGGGACAGCAGCCGCCATCAGGTCGCAAATGCTTCCGTCTCCACCAGCCGGAAAGGCAACATTTCTAGCGCTATGAGTCGCGAAATGTGATAATTCAGGACTGTGGCATGTGGGGCATTGGCAGCGTATTTGCGCCTGCGTTCAAATGTTTGCTGAATGGATAATTGAACGCTGCGCTGGGACAAGGACGTGCTTGATGGTGGTGTAATTTGTGCGTGGGCAAATTCAGGTGCAGGGCCGGAGGCTTGTTCGCGGCCAGCATGTACAGGGGATTGGCTCGCACGCATAACACGCGAAGACGTAGCAGTGACATCAGCAAGCACCGCTCCTCGACTCAGTTGTACTTCCCACAAAGTCGGGTGCTTGGCTGACATGTGCCTGATCATGCTGGTGGTGGTCAGGCTGCTAGTTTTCGTACCCCTGCTGCTGCTGGCATGGCAGGTGTTGCAAAAGGCCTTTTTAGAGTCATCTGGAGCCAACTTAAAAAACTGCCAGACTCGGGAAGACCTAACATTTGCACAGGCACCTTGTGTCGTGTTGTTGTTCTGGGGAACGGTTGCCTGCCTTCTGCCTGCGGACCAGTCCCCGCTTCGTACTGCCTGTTGGGATGCTATGCCTCCCTCCCCCTGTGCACTGCTGTCCTCGCTCTGCATATCCTCCTGCCAGGTTGGGTCAGCTACTGGATCATCCACCAGGTCGTCTTCCTCTTCCTTGGCTAATCGCTGGACTGCTCCTCCTTCTCCTCATGTGCCACCATAATGACCATTACAATAGTTAGGCTGTTGTTTCAGGTATACCCCCAGTGGTAAATTTTTACGCCCATTCTTTTAGAATGGGCATTACAACGACGGCATACCAGCTCCTTTTCAATGGGAAAAATGTTTTGAGGCCCTCCTGCACGTCTCAATCCCGGGACAATGTGGAGCCTCCCAATTTTTGGCTGCCCTGTGAAAGGGCTATACTACAATACACCCACTTCCTTACAATGGGCACTTCAGGTTTACAGGCCCTCCTGCACGTCTCTATCCTGCGACAATGTGGAGCCTCCCAATTTTTGGCTGCCCTGGCCAAAGGGCTATACTACAATACACCCACTTCAGGTTTACAGGCCCTACTGCACGTCTCTATCCAGGGACAATATGGAGCCTCCCAATATTTGGCTGTCCTGGCCAAAGGGCTATACTACAATACACCCACTTCAGGTTTACAGGCCCTACTGCATGTCTGTATGCATGGGTCATTGTTGAACCTCCCAATTTTGGCTGCCCTGCCAAAGGGCTATACTACAATACACCCACTTCAGGTTTACAGGCCTCCTGCATGTCTCTATCCAGGGGCATTGTGAACCTCCCAATTTTGGACTGCCCTGACAAAGGAAAATAGTACAATAGACCCAGTTCCTCAAAATGGGCACATTATGTCAAGAGGCCTTCATGTACGTCTCTTCTCAGGGACATCAGAGTGCCGCACAATGTTTTCACATAAAATCTTTCATGTAATCACAAAAAGTAACATACACCAGCTGTATCTCACTATTGGGTATGTGCCCTTAACATTTCCACTGTAAATATTCATTTTGGTGTCATTTTGGAAGGTTTTCTGGCGACTCCGTAAAATTGGCGTGAAACTCGGACAAGATTGTTCACAGCTGTGACTTTTGAGTGAGAAATGCTTCCAGGGGTCTTCCCCATGGTGTTGCCATGTCATTTCAGCACTCTTCTGAGACTTTTGTGACATTTTTAGGGTTTCTACATGCTGCCGGCAGTCATTTCATAAAAATACTCGGGTCTCCCATAGGATAACATTGGGCTCGGTACTCGGGCCGAGTACACGAGTATCTCGGGATGCTCGGCTCGAGCCTCGAGTACCCGAGCATTTTAGTACTCGCTCATCACTAATGCTAAACACTATCCACTTGAGCGGATCCATGAAACGTGGGTCACCCACCAAGTGTGACCCTAGCCTAACCATGAATTAGAAGAGCCATGGTGTCACACCCCTGTCCCACCCCAGCTCTGCCCACATTTGTGGAGTTGAGTGAAATTGATGTGAACGGGACACCAAAAGCTACTATTTTGTTACACAACTCCAACACTGTGCAAAATTTTTGCAACTTTTCAAAGTGATTACCGGTACTCCAAAATTCAGAAATAAAACAACCGCATGAATTTTAACACTGTTGGATTCCTGGATTGTATTGGAGCGCAGTTATAAATCCCTATTTCCCCTTATATGCACTTCTGGATTATATCATGGGGAACACTGCTGCAGACTGTGGAAAAAGCTTGACTTCTCAGTTGTCACAGGCAAACAAGATGGTTGTGAGGTCTCACAACTAGGTATGGTTGAACATCCCTTTCCTCCTGGTGTTCGTGTCCAAAGTTGCTCTGCTAAGGGAAGGAAAAGGTTAATAATGCTGATATACTTACGGGGCCCGCGTTCTTTCTTCCTGGTGTGATGCGTCTCTGTGTCACTTCCGGGCCGCTCATCATCTTCTCGCTGTATGTGATTGGCTGATTGAGCCAGTCACATGACCATTCCCCAAAAGCCCGGAAGTGACGCTGCGCCGCTTTCTTCCTTTAGCAGAGCAAAACAAACCCAAATATGGGGAAGAAAGGGATGTTCGCCCATCCCTACTCACAACCATAAGAGGTAAGCAGATTTATGACTGATTCTACTAATTAAATCTGGCAGATATACATATTGTACGCCCCTCTTTCCTTTCAGTATCTTCTGCCTGTATTCCAGAATTCTGGCATAATAGCTTTGATGAAACGAGGCTTTAGTATAACAGCCTTGGTTTTATTTACATTCTTCTGCAACCTTTCTACGTTGGAAGCCGCTAGTCCAGAACTGATGACTAATCTTATATTTTGCCCATTGCAACATGACTCTGAAACAATCACTTTATTCATTTTTTTCCATTTCCTTTAGTGAGAAGTTACAGGAAAAAGAAGAAAAAATGAGATCGGCCCTTCAACATGTTATGAAATGTGACCTCAAGAAAGAGAACATGACGGATCCGATTGTCTTACCGCCAGCCGATTGTGTCATCAGCTTTTGTTTCCTGGATGATATCTGCAAAGACCAAGATGATTACATCAAATATCTCAAGAAGTTCCCAAGGTTACTAAAACCCGGAGGACACATTATATTATTTGGGTGTTTGGAGTCAACATATTACACAGTCGGGAACCACAAGTTCCATCATTGCTACTATGATGAGGATTTTGCCAGGAAAGCTCTGGTTGGGGAAGGTTTTGTTATTGACCGGTGTGAGATTAAGAAGAGAACGGCTGTGAGTGATCTTGTTGACCATAAGGGCGTCATGTTCATTGTAGCTCACAAAGAGAATTAGGTCTGAGTAGAAATTTCAAAATTAAACAAGTTAGGCTATAGAAGCAAATTATTAAGTATCAATAGGATAGGTGAAACTTGCCAAACCATTGAGTTAAAACACTAGAACTCCCAATGGTCCATGAACTGAGCACTGAAGAGCCCTATTTGAGTTGAGTGGCGATCCATCATACTGTATGCACCATTGCTCCATTTACTATCTGTTACAATGGCGGTGATAGTTAAGGCTCATAGACAGTGAAAGATATATTGTGGGCCACCCCTGCAGTCAAATGTTTAGCAAGTTGTTGCCTATCCACCTGCTTTTATGATCCAACCATTTAAGCTTGTATGAATTTTAGCAGTATTAAAATCCTCAAATTATGCAATGATATTATAGTACAAATTTCAAAACTTCTTCTTGTAAAAGTTTCATAATGTTTCTTCATGGAAATTGTATTCCACTTTTCTTATAAGAGCTTTAAATCCTCTTTTAGGCTGGTTTAGGGATGGGCGAATCTACTCGCTAGGACTCGTTACTCGGCGAGTAGTAAGGGACTCGCAGGACTCGGTACTCGGCGAGTTTCCCAGTGATGACTCGCACGAGTCCAATGCAAATCAATATCAATCCTAGTTTTGTCAGAAACGCTGACAACACTAGGATTGCCATTGTTTGCATTAGACTCGTGCGAGTCATCACTGGCTACTGTGCCAGTGATAGCAGGGAAACTCGCAGATAACTGCTGTTTCTTTGCGAGCCGAGTCCAGCTGTCTTCTCTGTGCAGCTCCAGGGTCCTAGAACCTGCCTGCTCACAGAGATGATGTAGCAGTGCTGAGATTATTCTCAGTCTGCTCATTCCCTGTGCATGTAGCAGAGAGGACATCGCGTTTTGGACTACGTCGGACGGAAGAGGATTTTTTTAATTAAAGATGGAGTCCCTAATGGCTTTTTTTTTTATTTCAAATAAAAAATTTTCTCTGTGTTTTTTTAACCCTTTATTGGAGATTCTTAGTGGCTGGGTCAAACGTGGCCTGACATTAAGAATCTCGGGCTTAATACCAGCTTGTATAACAAAGCTGGTATTAACCCCTTTATTACCCAGCGTGCTACCGCCACCAGGGCCGCTGGAAGAGCGGGGTTCAGCGCCAGAGGATGGCGCTTCAATGAACGCGCCATCTTCTGGGGCGGCTGCGGGCTGCAATTTGCAGCGGGGGGTGCCCAGAAAGCTTGGGCATCCCTGCGCTGCGGATTCCAGCCCTCAGCTGCTTAGCTGTACCTGGCTAGACATAGAAATTGCGCGGAGCCCCACGCATTTTTTTAAAATTATTTAATGAATTTCAGAGTCAGAGTCTCAGAGTCAGAATCTCAGAATTTCATGAAATAATTTAAAAAAAATGCGTGGGGCTCCGCGCAATTTCTATGTCTAGCCAGGTACAGCTAAGCAGCTGGGGGCTGGAATCCGCAGCGCAGGGATGCCCAAGCTTTCTGGGCTCCCCCGCTGCAAATTGCAGCCCGCAGCCGCCCCAGAAGATGGCGCGTTCATTGAAGTGCCATCCTCTGACGCTGAACCCCGCTCTTCCAGCGGCCCTGGTAGCGGTGGCACGCTGGGTAATAAAGAGGTTAGGGCCAGCTTTGTATTATCAGCTGGCCCTAAGCCCGAAATTTATGGTGGTCACGCCAATATTAGACATGACCGCCATGAATTTCTATTAAATTGTTTTAAAAAAACACAACACAAAGAAAATTTTTTATTAGAAATAAAAAAAAAAGCCATTAGGGACTCCATCTTTAATTAAAAAAATCCTCTTCCGTCCGACACAGTCCAAAACGCGATGTCCTCTCTGCTACATCCCCTGTGTATAGATATAGATCTCTATGCACAGGGAATGAGCAGACTGAGAACAATCTCAGCTCTGCTACATCATCTCTGTGCACAGACATTCATGTCTGTACACAGGGAATGAGCAGACTGAGAACAATTTCAGCTCTGCTACATCAGGCAGCAGGCGGGCTCTAGGACCCTGGAGCTGGCAGCCAACACAGAGGAGACAGGACTCTTATCTGTGCGAGTCAGCGATTACTTACAAAGTAAACGAGCAATGCAAATAAATGACAAAACTAGGATTGCTTCAGGCTGAAGCTTCCGAGACACATCTGCGAGTTGTAAATCTCACACTACTCGCTATTACTCGCTTCCCCATTCATTAACATTGGACTCGCTAGACTCGCAACGAGTAGCGAGTCCTGGGCTCGGACTCGCTAGAGTCAAGCGATTCCGAGTAATTTAGGATTCGCCCATCACTAGGCTGGTTTCACACTGCCGTTTTTTGGCATCCATATGAATCTGACCAAAACTGGAAGCACTTTTCGACCCCATTGACTTTCAATGGGACTGGAGACATTTATGGGTGCGTCCAGTTGTGTACGTTTTGCCCGGAATCTGTGAGCATGCAGGTGCCCACAGATTTTTCTGCATCTTGTTGCAATTTGGTCTCCGTGAAAAAAAACGTGAACCTCGAGATCCACTCGGATCTGGGTCACCATGGGTAAAATCTGAATAGGGGTCTATGTGACACAAATTCATGTGGACTCCGGATCTCGGTAGATACGAATTTCAGGGCCATGTGCTTTGAACTGCGCATGTGCAGAACTCCCCGTGAGGTCCCTGTCAAATATGCAACCGGATGCTCCTGCATGGGGTGCGGGTGCATCCAGCTTTATCCAGGGAGATGCAAGCTTTTCCTTCATGCCCCCAGATTCCAAAAAATGCTAGTTTGAAACCAGCCTTAATTGGTTATTGCTTCTTTACTTTTGGAACCTCTTTTAGGATTGATAATTGTGAGAAATGAAAATAGCGCCGTAACCTAATGTGATCATATAGAAATCATGTGACTTTATGAGACTTCTGGCTATTTACATGAAATCAACATTTTAATAAAGAAAATGTGATATTAAACTTGAACTGTGTGATTTCCATAAGGAGTCATTGATATTTGCCTATTACTTTGCTCCTGCACAAATCAACAGAATGAGAAACTTTTATCCTTGGTAAAAAATGGCTCATCGTGCCGCACATCTAACCACCATACAACTCATTCCTAATGGAGCTGCTGGAAAAGGCCTCTTGGTGGCCTCTCATGAAATGAATGGAGGGCAGATAGCATATGACTACTTCAGTTACATATTATGGGGATGAACGTTCCCCATTTTGTTGACTGGTGCAGGTCCGAGAGTTTGTATCCTGTCTGATCAGCAAAGACAATGGAGAAACAACAGCAACAGTGTCCAGAGATCATTTAAAGAAGTGCCCTCAAACTCTACAAGCAAAAGAAGATGTCCCTTGTTCAGTTCCAGAAGAAGGGGCACCAAAGACAGTCAAGAAAATCCTAGGAGATTTACCTGCAGATTGGCCCCAAATAGAAGGTGCATACCTAATACCCATGTTGACATTCCCACAACCAGTGGAAGAACCAAGAGCAGAAGAACCACCCGTTGTAGCAGAGCCATCGAATCCTGCAGTTGGTGCACCTGCCATTCCTACTATGAGATCAAGTAGTTGAAGACTGTTACCCAGTTTACCTGTAACACATAGACCCACTCACGCTAGTCATACACCAGAATTACGTAGATCAACCCGTGTCAACTTAGGACACCCACCATTCAGATACAGAGAATTAGCTGTAAAATGTGGGAAATGTAAATATGTTTAAAATGTAAATATGTAACTAATGTTAGTGTACAGAAGGGTGAAGAGTAGGCTAAAACAGGTCACACCAGGTACACAACATCAGAAAGAGGGGTGAGTGGAGTTGGCGTAAGTAGCTGTTTAGGAAGAGCAAAATCTTGGCCAATAGGTGACCCCAGCGCCAGGAGGCCTACAGTACTTATGACGGGTAGAAGCCCCTGCAGCACCTAGGGCTCCTACGCTGAGGAACCCGTAGTAAGTGTTTGTTGTGTAACTTTGAACTTTTAAGCCTACAGAGACTTTACCTGTTGGACTTTTTGAACCTTATAATTTCATAAATGGACCATAGCCACAGGACTGGTGGTGGCAAAAATACTTTAAGCAGCCTGCAGCAGATGGACTAGCGCTGTATGGACTGGTTACCTGTTTTTCCCATTTTTCCCTGGTTTTTGTAAATTTTATTTTTGAGTTCTGTTCAAATTTCAAATGTAAATATTAATTTTATGTTATTTTTGTTGAAAAATGTTTCAGTCCCGGAGGACTGAAGTTAACTAGGGGGAATGTGGCACCTCTGTTGGGGATTGCCGCAGGAGCCTCCGGTACAGGGAGGGATGTACATTTTGGCACACACAGCACCCAACAACCTCCACCTCAGACCTGGAGGGGGAGCCCCACTGGCTGTCCTTAAGCCAGATCCCCTATAAAGATCCAGGCCTGAGGGGAGGAGTCAGGTAGTCTGCAGTCAGCAGAGAAGAGAGCAGTTAGTGAAAGAGCTGATTGCTGGAACCCAGCCAGGCCCAGAACCAGGAGACGTGACCCAGCTGTGTAGCGCCCTAGAGAGAGGGATGGAGGCCAGTGGGAGAAGTAGAAAGACAGAAGAAGGGAACATACCCGTTATCCCTTTAGCCCACCCGGACACAGGAGTCTCAAATTGCTATTAATCTAGAAGTAGCAGAGAAATCCCGGACAGATCAGGAGGATCTATTACCCTGAAGTTAAAGAAAGCAAGTCACCAAACCTGACCAAGCATAGGACCAGGGGCCCAAGAGGAGAATAGGGATCCCCACAGCAAGGTCCTCATTGTCGGTTGTGGAGTAACACCCTAAGAAGGAGAAAGAGTGGCAGGTTCAGCTCCAGGCACAACTTACCTCGAACACCGCACACATTAATATAGGAGGCCTCACAGCTCTCCAAGGTAAACGTCACAAACTGCACCGATAACCTGATTACCCTCCTGGACTGTACCTGTTACCGGACATTAGTAAAAGATACTGAAACAGAGACTGCTGTGTGTGTGTGTGCCTGCTTCACCGCCGACGCCTGCAGCGTTCACCGAAGAACCATTACTACTTCTCCCCACATCCACCCCGCTGCCCTGAGGTAAAGCTCCGCCTGTGGGAAGCTGTACTACCAAAGCTGCATTTACATCACCTCAGCGGCCATCCGCAGCGCTGGTAACCACATTACCAGGTACCACAGGTGGCGTCACATTACAGTTCCCCCATCATCATCACCCCCACCCCGCCACTGAGGGTCCAGGGCACGGAATCGGGAACTGACCAGCCGTGATGTTATTACTAAATGCACCTGAGTAAGACTTGTATCTAGGTCGAAACGCGTTGTACTATACTGTATCGTTTTTTTAAAAAAAACTTTTAATTTTTACAATCCGAATGAAATAAAAGAAAACATTTTTTTAAACAGAAAACCCTGGACGAGTGTGGAAATGCCGCTCCAATCTGAAACCGGTTTTCATTACCTTTCTATTGACTGATCAGAGACACACCCTGAGTCTCTGGAATTGCCGGAGGAGTGAGCATCAAGCCTGCAGTCCAGCAATCTACTAAGAAATACAATATGATTAACAAAACCAATTTTAGCATACGGTACCTCCTGGGGCCTGCCTGTATATACCTCCTGGGGCCTGCCTGTATATACCTCCTGGGGCCTGCCTGTATATACCTCCTGGGGCCTGCCTGTATATACCTCCTGGGGCCTGCCTGTATATACCTCTGGGGCCTGCCTGTATATACCTCTGGGGCCTGCCTGTATATACCTCCTGGGGCCTGCCTGTATATACCTCCTGGGGTCTGCCTGTATATACCTCTGGGGCCTGCCTGTATATACCTCCTGGGGCCTGCCTGTATATACCTCCTGGGGCCTGCCTGTATATACCTCCTGGGGCCTGCCTGTATATACCTCTGGGGCCTGCCTGTATATACCTCCTGGGGCCTGCCTGTATATACCACCTGGGGCCTGCCTGTATATACCTCCTGGGGCCTGCCTGTATATACCTCCTGGGGCCTGCCTGTATATACCTCCTGGGGCCTGCCTGTATATACCTCCTGGGGCCTGCCTGTATATTCCTCCTGGGGCCTGCCTGTATATACCTCCTGGGGCCTGCCTGTATATACCTCCTGGGGCCTGCCTGTATATACCTCCTGGGGCCTGCCTGTATATACCTCTGGGGCCTGCCTGTATATACCTCCTGGGGCCTGCCTGTATATACCTCCTGGGGCCTGCCTGTATATACCTCTGGGGCCTGCCTGTATATACCTCTGGGGGCCTGCCTGTATATACCTCTGGGGGCCTGCTGTATATACCTCTGGGGCCTGCCTGTATATACCTCTGGGGCCTGCCTGTATATACCTCTGGGGGCCTGCTGTATATACCTCTGGGGGCCTGCTGTATATACCTCTGGGGGCCTGCTGTATATACCTCTGGGGGCCTGCTGTATATACCACTGGGGGCCTGCTGTATATACCACTGGGGGCCTGATGTATATACCTCTGGGGGCCTGCTGTATACTACCACTGGGGCTGCTGTATATACCTCTGGGGCTGCTGTATACCACACTGCTGGGGGCTGTACACCTGTGCTGGGGTCCACCCTCGGCTTATACACGAGTCAATAGGTTTTCCCAGGTTTTGGGGGCAAAAGTAGGGGGGTCGGATTATACACCGGTCGGCTTATACACGAGTATATACGGTATATACAGGCAGGCCCCAGGAGGTATATACAGGCAGGCCCCAGGAGGTATATACAGGCAGGCCCCAGGAGGTATATACAGGCAGGCCCCAGAGGTATATACAGGCAGGCCCCAGGAGGTACCGTATGCTAAAATTGGTTTTGTTAATCATATTGTATTTCTTAGTAGATTGCTGGACTGCAGGCTTGATGCTCACTCCTCCGGAGATTCCAGAGACTCAGGGTGTGTCTCTGATCAGTCAATAGAAAGGTAATGAAAACCGGTTTCAGATTGGAGCGGCATTTCCACACTCGTCCAGGGTTTTCTGTTTAAAAAAATGTTTTCTTTTATTTCATTCGGATTGTAAAAATGAAAAGTTTTTTTTAAAAAACGATACAGTATAGTACAACGCGTTTCGACCTAGATACAAGTCTTCCTCAGGTGCATTTAGTAATAACATCAAGGCCGGTCAGTTCCCGATTCCGTGCCTGGACCCTCAGTGGCGGGGTGGGGGTGATGATGATGGGGGAATTGTAATGTGACGCCACCTGTGGTACCTGGTAATGTGGTTACCAGCGCTGCGGATGGCCGCTGAGGTGATGTAAATGCAGCTTTGGTAGTACAGCTTCCCACAGGCGGAGCTTTACCTCAGGGCAGCGGGGTGGATGTGGGGAGAAGTAGTAATGGTTCTTCAGTGAACGCTGCAGGCGTCGGCGGTGAAGCAGGCACACACACAGCAGTCTCTGTTTCAGTATCTTTTACTAATGTCCGGTAACAGGTACAGTCCAGGAGGGTAATCAGGTTATCGGTGCAGTTTGTGACGTTTACCTTGGAGAGTTGTGAGGCCTCCTATATTAATGTGTGCGGTGTTCGAGGTAAGTTGTGCCTGGAGCTGAACCTGCCACCCCTTCTCCTTCTTAGGGTGTTACTCCACAACCGACAATGAGGACCTTGCTGTGGGGATCCCTATTCTCCTCTTGGGCCCCTGGTCCTATGCTTGGTCAGGTTTGGTGACTTGCTTTCTTTAACTTCAGGGGTAATAGATCCTCCTGATCTGTCCGGGCTTTCTCTGCTACTTCTAGATTAATAGCAACTTGAGACTCCTGTGTCCGGGTGGGCTAAAGGGATGACGGGTATGTTCCCTTCTTCTGTCTTTCTACTTCTCCCACTGGCCTCCATCCCTCTTTCTAGAGCGCTACACAGCTGGGTCAAGTCTCCTGGTTCTGGGCCTGGCTGGGTCCCAGCAATCAGCTCTTTCACTAACTGCTCTCTTCTCTGCTGACTGCAGACTACCTGACTCCTCCCCTCAGGCCTGGATCTTTATAGGGGATCTGGCTTAAGGACAGCCAGTGGGGCTCCCCCTCCAGGTCTGAGGTGGAGGTTGTTGGGTGCTGTGTGTGCCAAAATGTACATCCCTCCCAGTACCGGAGGCTCCTGTGGCAATCCCCAACAGAGGTGCCACATTCCCCCTAGTTAACTTCAGTCCTCCGGGACTGAAACATTTTTCAACAAAAATAACATAAAATTAATATTTACATTTGAAATTTGAACAGAGTCTCAAAAATAAAATTTACAAAAACCAGGGAAAAATGGGAAAAACAGGTAACCAGTCCATACAGCGCTAGTCCATCTGCTGCAGGCTGCTTAAAGTATTTTTGTCCACCACCAGTCCTGTGGCTATGGTCCATTTATGAAATTATAAGGTTCAAAAAGTCCAACAGGTAAAGTCTCTGTAGGCTTAAAAGTTCAAAGTTACACAACAAACACTTACTACGGGTTCCTCAGCATAGGAGCCCTAGGTGCTGCAGGGGCT
This sequence comes from Allobates femoralis, assembly GCA_033576535.1. Classification (NCBI taxonomy): domain Eukaryota; kingdom Metazoa; phylum Chordata; class Amphibia; order Anura; family Aromobatidae; genus Allobates; species Allobates femoralis. Next base: position 31,273,865 of record JARQOC010000009.1, on the reverse strand, counting down.
TCTACCGTCATAAGTACTGTAGGCCTCCTGGCCCTGGGGTCACCTATTGGCCAAGATTTTTCTCTCCCTAAACAGCTACTTACGCCAACTCCACTCACCCTCTTTCTGATGTTGTGTACCTGGTGTGACCTGTTTTAGCCTACTCTTCACCCTTCTGTACACTAACATTAGTTACATATTTACATTTTAAACATATTTACATTTCCCACATTTTACAGCTAATTCTCTGTACCTGAATGGTGGGTGTCCTAAGTTGACACGGGTTGATCTACGTAATTCTGGTGTATGACTAGTGTGAGTGGGTCTATGTGTTACAGGTAAACTGGGTAACAGTCTTCAACTACTTGATCTCATAGTAGGAATGGCAGGTGCACCAATTGCAGGATTCGATGGCTCTGCTACAACGGGTGGTTCTTCTGCTCTTGGTTCTTCCACTGGTTGTGGGAATGTCAACATGGGTATTAGGTATGCACCTTCTATTTGGGGCCAATCTGCAGGTAAATCTCCTAGGATTTTCTTGACTGTCTTTGGTGCCCTTCTTCTGGAACTGAACAAGGGACATCTTCTTTTGCTTGTAGAGGTTGAGGGCACTTCTTTAAATGTCTCTGGCACTGTTGCTGTTGTTTCTCCATGTCTTTGCTGATCAGACAGGATATAAACTCTCGGACCTTCACCAGTCAACAAAATGGGGAACGTTCATCCCCATAATATGTAACAGAAGTAGTCATATGCTATCTGCCCTCCATTCATTTCATGAGAGGCCACCAAGAGGCCTTTTCCAGCAGCTCCATTAGGAATGAGTTGTATGGTGGTTAGATGTGCGGCACGATGAGCCATTTTTTACCAAGGATAAAAGTTTCTCATTCTGTTGATTTGTGCAGGAGCAAAGTAATAGGCAAATATCAATGACTCCTTATGGAAATCACACAGTTCAAGTTTAATATCACATTTTCTTTATTAAAATGTTGATTTCATGTAAATAGCCAGAAGTCTCATAAAGTCACATCATTTCTATATGATCACATTAGGTTACGGCGCTATTTTCATTTCTCACAATTATCAATCCTAAAAGAGGTTCCAAAAGTAAAGAAGCAATAACCAATTAAGGCTGGTTTTAAACTAGCATTTTTTGGAATCTGGGGGCATGAAGGAAAAGCTTGCATCTCCCTGGATAAAGCTGGATGCACCGCACCCCATGCAGGAGCATCCGGTTGCATATTTGACAGGGACCTGACGGGGGGTTCTGCGCAATGCGCAGTTCAAAGCACATGGCCCTGAAATTCGTATATACCGAGATCCGGAGTACCACATGAATTTGTGTCACATAGACCCCTTTTCAGATTTTACCCATGGTGACCCAGATCCGGGTGGATCTCGAGGTTCACGTTTTTTTTCACGGAGACCAAATTGCAACAAGATGCAGAAAAATCTTTGGGCACCTGCATGCTCACAGATTCCGGGCAAAACGTACACAACTGGACGCACCCATAAATGTCTCCAGTCCCATTGAAAGTCAATGGGGCGAAAAGTGCTTCCAGTTTTGGTCAGATTCATATGGATGCCAAAAAACGGCAGTGTGAAACCAGCCTAACAGAGGATTTAAAGCTCTTATAAGAAAAGTGGAATACAATTTCCATGAAGAAACATTATGAAACTTTTACAAGAAGAAGTTTTGAAATTTGTACTATAATATCATTGCATAATTTGAGGATTTTAATACTGCTAAAATTCATACAAGCTTAAAGGGTTGGATCATAAAAGCAGGTGGATAGGCAACAACTTGCTAAACATTTGACTGCAGGGTGGCCCACATTACATCTTTCACTGTCTATGAGCCTTAACTATCACCGCCATTGTAACAGATAGTAAATGGAGCAATGGTGCATACAGTATGATGGATCGCCACTCAACTCAAATAGGGTTCTTCAGTGCTCAGTTCATGGACCATTGGGAGTTCTAGTGTTTTAACTCAATGGTTTGGCAAGTTTCACCTATCCTATTGATACGTAATAATTTGCTTCTATAGCCTAACTTGTTTAATTTTGAAATTTCTACTCAGACCTAATTCTCTTTGTGAGCTACAATGAACATGATGGCCTTATAATCAGTGAGGTCACTCACAGCCGTTCTCTTCTTAACTCACACCGGTCAATAACAAAACCTTCCCCAACCAGAGCTTTCCTAACAAAATCCTCATCATAGTAGCAATAATGGAACTTGTGGTTCCCGACTGTGAAATATGTTGACTCCAAAAGCCCAAATAATATAAGGTGTCCTCCGGGTTTTAGTAACCTTGGGAACTTCTTGAGATATTTGATGTAATCATCTTGGTCTTTGCAGATATGATCCAGTAAACAAGTGCTGATGACACAATCGGCCGGCGGTAAGACAATCGGATCCGTCATGTTCTCTTTCTTGAGGTCACATTTCATAACATGTTGAAGGGCCGATCTCATTTTTTCTTCTTTTTCCTGTAACTTCTCACTAAAGGATATGGAAAAAAATGAAGAAAGTGATTGTTTCAGAGTCACGTTGCAATGGGCAAAATATAAGATTAGTCATCAGTTCTGGACGAGGGGCTTCCAACGTAGAAAGGTTGCAGAAGAATGTAAATAAAACCAAGGCTGTTATACTAAAGCCTCGTTTCATCAAAGCTATTATGCCAGAATTCTGGAGTACAGGCAAAGATACTGAAAGGAAAGAGGGGCGTACAATATGTATATCTGCCAGATTTAATTACCGTATATACTCGTGTATAAGCCGACCCGTGTATAAGCCGACCCCCTACTTTTGCCCCAAAAATCTGGAAAAACCTATTGACTCGTGTATAAGCCGAGGGTGGACTCCAGCACAGGTATACAGCCCTCAACAGTGTGGTATACACAGCCCCAGAGGTATATACAGCAGCCCCAGTGGTAGTATACAGCAGCCCCAGAAGTATATACAGCCCCAGTGGTAGTATACAGCAGCCCCAGAGGTATATAGAGCCACAGTGGTAGTATACAGCAGCCCCACAGGTATATACAGCCCCAGTGGTAGTATACAGCAGCCCCACAGGTATATACAGCCCCAGTGGTAGTATACAGCAGTCCCACAGGTAAATACAGCCCCAGTGGTAGTATACAGCAGCCCCACAGGTATATACAGCCCCAGTGGTAGTATACAGCAGTCCCACAGGTAAATACAGCCCCAGTGGTAGTATACAGCAGCCCCACAGGTATATACAGCCCCAGTGGTAGTATACAGCAGCCCCACAGGTATATACAGCCCCAGTGGTAGTATACAGCAGCCCCACAGGTATATACAGCCCCAGTGGTAGTATACAGCAGCCCCACAGGTATATACAGCCCCAGTGGTAGTATACAGCAGCCCCACAGGTATATACAGCCCCAGTGGTAGTATACAGCAGCCCCACAGGTAAATACAGCCCCAGTGGTAGTATACAGCAGCCCCACATATATATGCCCGAGAGGCATATACAGGCCCCCCCATCTATATACAGGCCCCCGCCGCAATCCTGTAAAGGAATAGATTAGTATACTTATCCATCCGCTGCAGCTGTCCCGCCGCCATCGCGATCCAGCATCTTCCGTCTTCCAGCGTCTCGCGTCTTCTTCCGGCTTCCTCCTCGGTCGCACAGGCAATGACGTCATTGCCTGCGACCATCGGAAGAAGACGCGAGACGCTGGAAGACGGAAGATGCTGGATCGCGATGGCGGCGGGACAGCTGCAGCGGATGGATAAGTATACTAATCTATTCCTTTACAGGATTCCGGCGGGGGGCCTGTATATAGATGGGGGCACTGCATACTGTATACATTGTATACAGTATACAGTGACTCGCGTATAAGCCGAGGGGGGGGACTTTTCAGCCCAATTATACGGTAGTAGAATCAGTCATAAATCTGCTTACCTCTTATGGTTGTGAGTAGGGATGGGCGAACATCCCTTTCTTCCCCATATTTGGGTTTGTTTTGCTCTGCTAAAGGAAGAAAAAAGTGGTTAATCAGGGTGATTATACTTACCCAGTCCGCGTTATTTGTTTCCGGTGTGCAGCGGCGCAGCGTCACTTCCGGACTTTTGGGGGAATAGTCATGTGACTGGCTCAATCAGCCAATCACATACAGCGAGAAGATGATGAGCGGCCCGGAAGTGACACAGAGACGCATTGCACCAGGAAGAAAGAACGCGGGCCCCGTAAGTATATCAGCATTATTAACTTTTTCTTTCCCTTAGCAGAGCAACTTTGGACACGAACACGGGGAGGAAAGGGATGTTCATCCATACCTAGTTGTGAGACCTTACAACCAACTTGTTTGCCTGTGACAACTGAGAAGTCAAGCTTTTTCCGCGGTCTGCAGCAGTGTTCCCCATGATATAATCCAGAGGTGCATATAAGGGGAAATAGGGATTTATAACTGCGCTCCAATACAATCCAGGAATCCAACAGTGTTAAAATTCATGCGGTTGTTTTATTTCTGAATTTTGGACTACCGGTAATCACTTTGAAAAGTTGCAAAAATGTTGCACAGTGTTGGAGTTGCGTAACAAAATAGTAGCTTTTGGTGTCCGTTTCACATCAATTTCACTCAACTCCACAAATGTAGGCAGAGCTGGGGTGGGACAGGGGTGTGACACCATGGCTCTTCTAATTCATGGTTAGGCTAGGGTCACACTTGGTGGGTGACCCACGTTTCATGGATCCGCTCAAGTGGATAGTGTTTAGCATTAGTGATGAGAGAGTACTAAAATGCTCGGGTGTTCGAAGCTCGGGCCGAGCCTCCCGAGATACTCGTGTACTCGGCCCGAGTACGAGCCCAATGTTATCCTATGGGAGACCCGAGTATTTTTATGAAATGACTGCCGGCAGCATGTAGAAACCCTAAAAATGTCACAAAAGTCTCAGAAGAGTGCTGAAATGACATGGCAACACCATGGGGAAGACCCCTGGAAGCATTTCTCACTCAAAAGTCACAGCTGTGAACAATCTTGTCCGAGTTTCACGCCAATTTTACGAGTCACCAGAAAACCTTCCAAAATGACACCAAAATGAATATTTAGGGTGGAAATGTTAAGGGCACATACCCAATAGTGAGATACAGCTGGTGTATGTTACTTTTTGTGATTACATGAAAGATTTTACGTGAAAACATTATGCGGCACTCCGATGTCCCTGAGAAGAGACATACATGAAGCCTGTCTTGACATAATGTGCCCATTTTGAGGAACTGGGTCTATTGTAGTATTTTCCTTGCCAGGCAGTCCAAATGGAGTTCAACAATGACCCATGCATCAGAATGCAGTAGGGCCTGTAAACTGAAGTGGGGTATTGTAGTTTGCCCTTGGCCAGGGCAGCCAAAATTGGAGGCTCCATATGTCCCTGATAGAGACATGCAGGAGGGCCTGTAAACCTGAAGTGGGTGTATTGTAGTATAGCCCTTTGGCCAGGGCAGCCAAAAATTGGGAGGCTCCACATTGTCCCAGGATAGAGACGTGCAGGAGGGCCTGTAAACCTGAAGTGCCCATTGTAAGGAAGTGGGTGTATTGTAGTATAGCCCTTTCACAGTGCAGCCAAAAATTGGGAGGCTCCACATTGTCCTGAGATTGAGACGTGCAGGAGGGCCTCAAAACATTTTTCCCATTGAAAAGGAGCGGGTATCCTGTCGTTGTAATGCCCATTCTAAAAGAATGGGCGTAAAAATTTACCACTGGGGGTATACCTGAAACAACAGCCTAACTATTGTAATGGTCATCATGGTGGCACATGAGGAGAAGGAGGAGCAGTCCAGCGATTAGCCAAGGAAGAGGAAGACGACGTGGTGGATGATCCAGTAGCTGACCCAACCTGGCAGGAGGATATGCACAGCGAGGACAGCAGTGCACAGGGGGAGGGAGGCGTAGCATGTCAGGAACATGTCAGCCAAGCACCCGACTTTGTGGGAAGTACAACAGAGTCGAGGAGCAGTGCTTGCTGATGTCACTGCTACGTCTTCGCGTGTTGTGCGTGCGAGCCAATCCCCTGTACATGCTGGCCGCAAACAAGCCTCCGGCCCTGCACCTGAATTTGCCCACGCACAAATAACACCACCATCAAGCACGTCCTTGTCTCAGTGCAGCGTTCAATTATCCATTCAGCAAACCTTTGAACACAGGCGCAAATACGCTGCCAACGCCCCACATGCCACAGTCCTGAATTCTCACATTTCGCGACTCATAGCGCTAGAAATGTTGCCTTTCAGGCTAGTGGAGACGGAAGCATTTTGCGACCTGATGGCGGCTGCTGTCCCACGTTACTCGGTCCCAAGCCGCCACTATTTCTCCAGATGTGCCGTCCCCGCATTGCATAACCACGTGTCCAACATCATCACACGTGCCCTAAACAACGCTGTTTCAGCCAAAGTCCACCTAACCACAGACACGTGGACAAGTGCTTGTGGGCAAGGCCGCTACATCTCCTTGACAAAACACTGGGTTAATATTGTGGAGGCTGGGACCCAGTCTGAGCGAGGGACGGAACACGTCCTTCCCACACCAAGGATAGCAAGCCCTACCTCTGTCAGGGTTTCACCGACACTCTACAGCTCTGGAATGTCATGCTCTTCAGCCTCCTCCTCCCTCCTGCGCATCCTCATCCACTGTACCCTCCACACCAGTCCCAAGCTGGAAGCACTGCAGCACTGCCTCTGCGAAGCGGCAACAGGCTGTGCTGAAGCTAGTCTGCATAGGTGACAAACCCCACAAGGCAGAAGAGGTGTGGACAGCTCTGAAACAGCAGGCAGATCATTGGCTCACACCTCTGAACCTAAAGCCAGGAAAGGTCGTGTGTGACAATGGCCGGAACCTTGTGGCAGCTTTGAGGCGAGGCCAGCTGACGCATGTTCCATGCGTGGCCCATATGCTCAACCTGGTGGTTCAGAGGTTTATAAAGTTATAACCAGAGCTATCTGAACTGCTGGTAAAAGTTCGCCGTCTGTCTGCACATTTTCGCAAGTCACCTGCTGCTTCAGCCGGCCTTGCCGGCTTTCAGCGCCGTTTGGTCTTCCGGCCCACAGACTGGTGTGTGATGTCTCCACGCGTTGGAGTTCAACTCTGCACATGTTGGTCACGATATGTGAGCAGAAGAGGGCAGTTGTTGACTACCTGCATCACCTAAGCCGTCGGGAAATGGGTCAAACTCCACACATAACACCTGAGGAGTGGAGATGGATGTCGGACCTATGCACCGTCCTCCAAAACTTTTAGGACTCCACCAAATGGTGAGCGGCGATGACGCCATTATTGGCGTCACCATACTACTACTCTGCCTTCTAAAACGGTCTCTCCTGAAAAACAAAGAGGATGCATTGCAGGCCGAGCGCGATGACTTGGAGCAACAAACAGTAGTGGGTGTGGGTGAAAACACACAGCCCAGCCTCATCTCATCACAACGTGCAGTGGAGGACTATGACTAGGAGGAGGAGGATAAAGACATGGAGCAACTCTCTGGCCAAATTGAGGATATGACATGCACACCAGTCATACCCTCGAATCAGCGTGGCTGGCCAGAGGACAGGGGAGATGAGGAGGAGGAGGAGGAGGACAGCATGTTCAGTCATCGTGTTGGTCTGGATACTGAAGTGATGGCTGTTAAGAGTCTGGCGAACATGGCTGACTTTATGGTAAGCTGCCTGGCTCGTGACCCTCGCGTTCAGAACATCTTGGCCGATAATCAGTACTGGTTGACAACACTGTTAGACCCACGCTACAAGGAGAACTTTATGTCTCTCATTCCCGAGGCGGAGAGGTCAGCCAAAATGCAGCAGTTCCAGAAGGCCATAGTCACGGAAGTAGGCAAATCATTCCCCTCACAAAACGCTAGCGGCATAGGTCAGGAATCGGTGGACAACCAAGGCGTACGGCCGAGAGGGGCACAAGTCCAGTCCGCCAGAGGTAGGGGAACAGTCTTTACGATGTGGGACAGTTTTCTCAGCCCCTCACGTACCACAGCCACTCAGGTGCGGGGTAGTGCCACAAGAAATGCTAAGTTTGGCCAGATGCTGAAGGAGTACCTTGCAGATCGAACAACTGTACTGCGAGATTCCTCTGTGCCTTACAATTATTGGGTCTTCAAGCTGGACACGTGGCATGAAATGGCTCTCTACGCCTTGGAAGTCCTGGCCTGCCCTGCCGCTAGCGTTTTGTCAGAGCGTGTTTTCAGTGCGCAGGTGGAATCATTACTGATAAACGCACCCGCCTGTCAACTGAAAATGCTGACAGGCTGACTCTGATCAAGATGAACAAGGATTGGATTGGGCCAGACTTCACCACACCATCAACAAATGACAACTGAATTTAAATTTTGCTATGGGAATTTGCCATGTACCTCCACTCACCAATGGGTACACACTTCTGGACTTCCGAGTGTCCAAGTGTGGGATCAGTAATGTCCGTGGACGTGTACTCGGCCTGGTGGTAGGAAGAAGGATCAGGTTGGGAAATGTGCGGTGCAGTATCACGGCTACTGACACTTGAGCGTGTGGAAGACAGGGTGTTTGTGGAGCTGCCAATCTGACTTGAAGCATTATCTGCTATCCAAGTAACAACCTGTTGACACTGGTGTTGGTTCAAGAGCGGTGTACTGCAGCGGGACCAAGAATTTGGGACAGGACGTGTGAGAGAGTAGATGTGCCCCTTTGTTGTTGCGAAATTAGTGCTTGCACACGACCTCGGCCTCTGCCTGCACCACCATCACGTTCACTTCCTTGTTCCTTGCCAACGCCCTTGCGCATTTTGCTTGTATACAGCGACAACAGACTGGTGACTGTAATGGTCACAGGAGAGAAGGATTTTAGTCCCTAACCTGTATCAAGGTAGTAAGTACACCAGTCTGGTGACTGTAATGGTCACAGGAGAGAAGGATTTTAGTCCCTAACCTGTATCAAGGTAGTAAGTACACCAGTCTGGTGACTGTAATGGTCACAGGACAGTAGGATTTTAGTCCCTAACCTGTATTAAGGTAGTAAGTACACCAGTCTGGTGACTGTAATGGTCACAGATTAGGATTTTAGTCCCTAACCTGTATTAAAGTAGTAAGTACACAAGTCTGCTGACTGTAATGGTCATAGGAGAGAAGGATTTTAGTCCCTAACCTGTATTAAGGTAGTAAGTACACCTGTCTGGTGACTGTAATGGTCACAGGAGATTAGGATTTTAGTCCCTAACCTGTATCATGGTAGTAAGTACACCAGTCTGGTGACTGTAATGGTCACAGGAGAAAAGGATTTTAGTCCCTAACCTGTATTAAGGTAGTACGTACACCAGTCTGGTGACTGTAATGGTCACAGGACAGTAGGATTTTAGTCCCTAACCTGTATCAAGGTAGTAAGTACACCAGTCTGGTGACTGTAATGGTCACAGGAGAGAAGGATTTTAGTCCCTAGCCTGTATTAAGGTAGTAAGTACACCAGTCTGGTGACTGTAATGGTCACAGGAGATTAGGATTTTAGTCCCTAACCTGTATCATGGTAGTAAGTGCACCAGTCTGGTGACTGTAATGGTCACAGGAGAGAAGGATTTTAGTCCTAACCTGTATCAAGTAGTAAGTACACCAGTCTGGTGACTGTAATGGTCACAGGAGATTAGGATTTTAGTCCCTAACCTGTATTAGGTAGTAAGTACACCGTCTGGTGACTGTAATGGTCACAGGAGAGAAGGATTTCTGCTTATCGGTGCAGATCCAGTGGTCAGACCCACTCTGATCACTAGTTATCACATATGGTTTGCTGATAACTTCTAGATCTGCCTCATTCTTTTTCTCACCTTTCTTCTCCGATGTCAGCATGATGTTTTGTGACATGGCCCCAGTCAAACGCTCCGGTACGGGAGTCCACCCATCTCTTCAGCTCAGGATGCATCTGTCTCTGATCTTCAGCACTATGATGTGCGCGAAATAATCACAGGCGGTAAATAACTGATGAACAATGGAACCAGTACTGAGGTCAACCAGGACGTCTCCTTTAATATGACCTGCAGAAAAAAATGTACAAGTATTCCAAATCAGATATATCAAACCATCATAGATGTGGATAAACAATCAGTATCAACAACAAAGGAGTCTATCACCCCCGAACCTCAAATCAAATCATTCATACATTCACAGTCACTATAAAAATCTTGAACAAATTACACACATAAAAGAGTGTTTCATGCCAATGCGCCTCCTACGTTTGGCTCCCTATTTAGAGCCAAAATGAGACCTAACCAAAAATTGGGGCTGCTGTAGAGTAGCAATTAGTACCACTTCCCAAACATTCAAGAAACGTATATATATATATATATATATATATACAGTTAGGGCCAGAAATATTTGGACAGTGACACAATTTTCGCGAGTTGGTCTCTGCATGCCACCACATTGGATTTGAAATGAAACCTCTACAACAGAATTCAAGTGCAGATTGTAACGTTTAATTTGAAGGGTTGAACAAAAATATCTGATAGAAAATGTAGGAATTGTACACATTTCTTTACAAACACTCCACATTTTAGGAGGTCAAAAGTAATTGGACAAATAAACATAACCCAAACAAAATATTTTTATTTTCAATATTTTGTTGCGAATCCTTTGGAGGCAATCACTGCCTTAAGTCTGGAACCCATGGACATCACCAAACGCTGGGTTTCCTCCTTCTTAATGCTTTGCCAGGCCTTTACAGCCGCAGCCTTCAGGTCTTGCTTGTTTGTGGGTCTTTCCGTCTTAAGTCTGGATTTCAGCAAGTGAAATGCATGCTCAATTGGGTTAAGATCTGGTGATTGACTTGGCCATTGCAGAATGTTCCACTTTTTGGCACTCATGAACTCCTGGGTAGCTTTGGCTGTTTGCTTGGGGTCATTGTCCATCTGTACTATGAAGCGCCGTCCAATCAACTTTGCAGCATTTGGCTGAATCTGGGCTGAAAGTATATCCCGGTACACTTCAGAATTCATCCGGCTACTCTTGTCTGCTGTTATGTCATCAATAAACACAAGTGACCCAGTGCTATTGAAAGCCATGCATGCCCATGCCATCACGTTGCCTCCACCATGTTTTACAGAGGATGTGGTGTGCCTTGGATCATGTGCTGTTCCCTTTCTTCTCCAAACTTTTTTCTTCCCATCATTCTGGTACAGGTTGATCTTTGTCTCATCTGTCCATAGAATACTTTTCCAGAACTGAGCTGGCTTCTTGAGGTGTTTTTCAGCAAATTTAACTCTGGCCTGTCTATTTTTGGAATTGATGAATGGTTTGCATCTAGATGTGAACCCTTTGTATTTACTGTCATGGAGTCTTCTCTTTACTGTTGACTTAGAGACAGATACACCTACTTCACTGAGTGTGTTCTGGACTTCAGTTGATGTTGTGAATGGTTCTTCTTCACCAAATAAAGTATGCGGCGATCATCCACCACTGTTGTCACCCGTGGACGCCCAGACCTTTTAGAGTTCCCAAGCTCACCAGTCAATTCCTTTTTCTCAGAATGTACCCAACTGTTGATTTTGCTACTCCAAGCATGTCTGCTATCTCTCTGATGGATTTTTTCTTTTTTTTCAGCCTCAGGATGTTCTGCTTCACCTCAATTGAGAGTTCCTTTGACCGCATGTTGTCTGGTCACAGCAACAGCTTCCAAATGCAAAACCACACACCTGGAATCCACCCCTGACCTTTTAACTACTTCATTGATTACAGGTTAACGAGGGAGACGCCTTCAGAGTTAATTGCAGCCCTTAGAGTCCATTGTCCAATTACTTTTGGTCCCTTGAAAGAGAGGAGGCTATGCATTACAGAGCTATAATTCCTAAACCCTTTCTTCAATTTGGATGTGGAAACTCTCATATTGCAGCTGGGAGTGTGCACTTTCAGCCCATATTATATATATAATTGTATTTCTGAACATGTTTTTGTAAACAGCTAAAATAACAAAACTTGTGTCACTGTCCAAATATTTATGGCCCTAACTGTATATCTATCCTACTGGTTGGTTCCCTTTAACTAGTAAGAGCTGAAGCACTTTTTTAATGCACTGGAAATTCTCAGTTAGTGATAGCTCAGTGGTCACATCTCTCACCAGGGTGACCTAGATCGCTCCAGACACGGACCCCTTCAGAAAATTGTCGAGTATCAGACCAGGATTATAACTCAGTATAACCCCGCAAAGATAGATTATAATCAGTAAGGTGTATATAATAAAAGTGCATTCTTATGATTAACGTGTATAGACTGTGAGTAACGGTGAAGGAAGATACATTGTGATTGATTTAACCCTGTACGGGTCTAGATCCCCGAAACGCGTAGAAAGTAAAATCACCAACATAATTCCCTATATTGGATCAAGTGTCTTTTTACAAGATGGGAGTGCGGTTCAGATATCCCAACTCTGTTCCTTTCCTCACCACATAATCATCAACATTAACATAAATAAACCCATGAAATAGATCCTCTGGTGTGTAATGACTCTATATAATAGATGTGTGTCACTTTTTGACGATATTCTAATTCATTGAGACGCCCCTGTATCTATTGTTCCATGTATATTGTCATGGATTGGGTCTAGAACATGTCCTATATGTAAGAGCTGAAAACATAGCCCTTAAAGGGAAACTCTCCTGTAAAATAATGATTTTGTTAGGAAAATTGTTCTTTAACAGAACCATGAAAAAACACATACTGTACCTTCTGTGAAAGTTTTCCTCAAACATTCAATGGGAAAAATCAAGAAATCCTCTTTGAAGGCCATGTCCGGGTTATCGGACACGTAATGCTCCAGATGTTGTCTGGAATCATAGCCACATTCATGGTAGGCTTATAGGAGCCGGACTCCATCGTCTAATCTTGTATCACAGGTAGAACGACTCTCCGTAAACTCAACGTCTTCATATACCTAGAAATCAAATGTGCAAATTTAGAAAGTTATCACGAGCTATTATCATGAGTCAGTCATGAGGATGTTTTATCGTATATCTACATAATACATCTTCAGGTTATGAGCAAACATTGAGTATTAGAGGTAGAAATGTCTACATTGTTTCTGTATCTCTTAGGAGAAACGCAGTGCAGAAAACAGGCATTGTTGAGGCATTTTCGATGCGTTTGTTCACCTACGTTCTTCTAGCGTTTTTAGACAGCACTGAAAGCAATTTGAAACTTATAGAGCCTAGAGATAGAACAGATAGATAGATAGATAGATAGATAGATAGATAGATAGATGGGATAGATAATGGTCCCTTTACATGCGCTACAGAAGGTTGAAAACAACCGGTTTATGATGAAAATTAATCTTGCACCGTCAAATCAACCCGAGGTAGCGGCGTGTAAATCAGGTTGTTGCCACCGGTCACTGTCGGCACCTGTTTCAGAGCAGTGCTCTAAAACAGGTTGATTTCAACCCGGTGGTAGCAGCGTCTAAATAGGTACGGTAAGGTTTTTTCGCCACCTAGTTACATCCCTGGGGCGTGACAAGCCTCCGGGATAACCCCCCCCTTCAGTGATCATTGGTGGAAGCTCCTGCGTTACGATTGGCTGTCCCTGCATAGGGCGGCATATTTAAGGAGCTGACCAGTCACAATACACATTGCTATAGCGTCATGTATTAGGCAGCCTTCCTGCGCTGGCTGGCCAATCATGATGCTATTGCATTGTCCAACCATCGTACGAGCGTCTTAATCCACAACTCTGGCACGCCTATGTGCTGTCTCTGCTGCCCCAGGTCCTCCCATATTACCCTCTGTAGCGGCGTGTAATTTAGGGACGGTGCTCTACAGAAGGTAACCTACGGCACCCGGCAGTGCCTCCAGGGATAGATTAAACCTTCTGTAGAGCACTTTGTAGTGGCGTGTAAAGGCGGTATCGGGTACCGTTTGCAACCGTTGGAACGTGCTCATGCACGTGAAGCACCCGGTTGTTTCCAACCTTCTGTAGCGGCGTGTAAAGGTACCAAAAGGGATCACTAGACTGAACGATACATATAGAGACGAGACTTCACCCAGGCTCCATGGAGGTGACCGGGGCGTAGACGGCCTCAATCTGCCGAATGACTGAACTCCTCTCCCGTGACTACCGCCCTGGGCCACCCTCCCATATCTATCTTTCTTGAGGCTTGTAAAGGTACCAATGATAGATAGATAGATAGATAGATAGATAGATACCAAGAAAAAAATGTCTCTGCAGCACACAGCTACTACCAATATCGTACACATGCTAACAAGCAAAAAATGTGAAAAAAATTTAAAAACTTAAGTTTTTTTAAAAAAACTCATTATTCTTAATTTTGATTTTCTGGGGTCTTAGCACATACATTGGCCAATAATAAGAGACCTGGGGGCACCGTGACGTGGTTGCTGAGCAAGCAGACATTGGCAATGTATGTACTAAGACCCCCAGAAAATAAAAATGAAGAATAATGAGTCTTTTAGAAATAAATACTAATATTATACTATTAAGCTCTTTTTCACCCTACGTTTTTACCAGTCTTTTATATTAAGAAATACACATGATAGTTTATACATAAGAAGACCTCATATATTTTCCAGCATGTGACCCATTGATATCTTTCGACTAATTATACTCACTTCTTTCCATTTGTCAGTTTGGAACATTTTAGCCGACTTTTGCCAAATCCTCGGCTGATGACCCATTCTTGTTTCATGAATGCTTAGAGTTTTGTCCATTTATGTGTTCTCATGTGTCATCCCACTTTCTGAGGATTGACACAGGTTCTCAATGGTATTGATATCTGGTGAAAGTGTCCCTGGGAGGTTGTCGAGGGTCATGGGTTCAGACCTTGGGCAGTTGAGGCCGTCCAAGTAACGGTCACCCTACATGGTAGCAAGAGTGAAGGGATTGGTCATGGTGTCCCTGACTGGGATTTTGGTCTTGGGGTGTGCAAGCTGGAAGTTAGGCCCTCATATAGTCTAGAATTCTTCCACTTAGTATTGACACACTCGGATGCTGAGTTCTTTTTGCACAGTCTTTTACTTAAAGGAACTCTGGGGAGACAAACATTTTTGTATGGTCCCTGCACTCTTAGGCTATAATGGTTAGCTGCCTGTTACACTTGTATAATCACTATTTCACTAACTGCTCAAAGTCCTTACCCATCACCCCTCCCATAGGCAATAATACGTCACACCTGATTGACCAACTCTCCCCTTCCCTCTGCAGTGAGCATCTGTTCATCCAAAAACAGACACTTCCTCATTCAATCACATGGGTGTGATGTCACATAAGGTCCTATTGACACATTGGTCACACCCTCTGCTCTCTATACAGATTCAGATCTCCATACTACAGCTTAGTCTACGACCTGTTTTGACCTCACGTCCACGTGATTGAATAAAGAATGAGGAAATGTCAGATGTGCTGAAAAAATAAATAATAAAAAATGTGTGGGCTCCCACCATATTGTGATCGCCAGCCAGGTAAAATCAGGCGGCTGGGGGATGGGATTCTCAGCGTGGTTAGCAAAGCTTGTATCTTAATGATAAAGTCATTGAGAGTATTAGGCTCACCAGAGTATTGGGGCAGCCACATTGCTGCCAGAGTAAATGGCATCAGAAGCGGCATGATGGCTGCTGCTC
Organism: Allobates femoralis; assembly: GCA_033576535.1. Taxonomy (NCBI): domain Eukaryota; kingdom Metazoa; phylum Chordata; class Amphibia; order Anura; family Aromobatidae; genus Allobates; species Allobates femoralis. The sequence goes on along the minus strand of JARQOC010000009.1, from coordinate 31,258,274 downwards.
CTTGCGCCACGGCACCGCTGGGTGCTCCTTTATTATCCGAAGCTGCAGCTCCGTCGCTGCTCGGCGCCGCTGGTTTTTCCGGTTGTGACATCCTGTGCCCCCTTAGTTAAGGTCAACCCTCCTATCTTCCACTTCCGTCCGGATGTCTCTTGAAGGTTCCGCAGAGCACCAGGGATTCTCTTCCCCGCTGGATGTCATCAGCACCAGAGAGGAGGCTGGCTTCGCGCCTCTGCAGGGTACCACCCACTATAACACGCCCCCTTTCTTCCCGAGCGTCGCACGCTTTGCAATGGCGGAATTTCAAAATTACAGTTCTTATGGCGCAGTTCAAATTCAGTTTGCCGTGCGCTTTGCAATGGCGGCAGATTCAAACAGTCACAAATCACGGCACACACTGCCCTGTTTAACGGGCACGTTAGATACTGTTTGTAACGCTAAGTTGTGGAGCCCACTGGGACGGGGTACTCGGTACCGGACTGGGGTATCACAGGGGGTATCACGGCGGTCCGTGGTCCAGACCGTGTCCCGAGCCCACAAGTAATGGGGGGTATTTACAGGGGAGTTTGTCGTGACACCACCCACGGGTTGTGGTCAGGTTGACCACCACTGCTGTAGAACCTCCGGGGATGATGTTTGGCAGCCGGTGATGTAACGGCTCTCGCGGGCAGAGCCTCGTTCCCTGGGGCAGTGGTGATAATAGTCTATAGATGGATGCAGAGTAGAGGTAGTAGTAGAGATGACAGTTTGTGAGGGAGAACAGGGTTTGCAAGGATCACACAGACTCACAGTTTTGTAGTTTTCCAAGTCTTTACTGCAGATGTTGTTCAGTAAATATTGTCCACAGAGTCTGTACCGGGGCCGGGTTGCTCCTACCCTGACCGAGTCCTTGGCTTCCTACTTCTGCGCTTTGTGTGTGGCCCTGCTGCCGCTTTACCTAAGCTGCTGGCCCTGACTCCAGTCACGGGTGCCCACTTGATAGGCAACTTGAGTCTTAATTTTGTGATGCTGACCCCGCTGTGGTACAGTGAAGATATGAAATCCTCACTCATCCGGTGTTTACTGTGCTGCTTGTATCAGGCACAATGTCGGATCCAGTATCACGTCTTTGCGCTTCACCGGGGTGAGTTATAGGGTAACTCTGTGTCTTGGGTGTGTTCCTCCGCTTCTCCTACTTCTTTCTTCAGACCTTGGCCGGCCTGGAATTGGACAGTGGACCGTGGGTTGGGCTTGACGCAGCCCTTTTACACCCAGGTCCTTTCCCTCAGTCCTCTCAGGAACTGAACTAACTTCAACTGACTAACTGTCACTGCCACTCTGAGGTAAACAACATTAGCTCCTCCCACCATTCTGCTCTTCCCCACTTCCTCTCCACACCAGAATATATAGGGAAGCAGCTTTAGCCTGGAGGCGCCAGTGTAGTGTTGTGGGTTATGTGGGGAGTTAAGCCTTTGTGGTGTTACTGTGGCACATTAACCCCTGGGGTGCCACATTATTCTATTACTGGAATTACCTCTGAAGGTAAGAATGTCTGGACCACCACCCTTGCCCTATGCTCTTGATCAGCCCTAGGCTAGGACCTCATCACCTTCACCCATGGACTGAGAAAACACAGCAACTCCCCAACTCCCCCAAGAAGGGAAACACCAAGAGGTCTTCAGCACAAATTGCACACAAGGCTTCTCAGCTTGCGATCTTGCAGAGACTAAACTCTACCAGCAACATCTGCTGGTGGAAGAGAAAACTATTTAAAGGCCAGGGAAATGGTCACCTGACAAACCCACGACTTCACACCTGCAGACCAGCCTCTGGTCCATTATCCAGAGGCCACTATTGTGTTCCGCACTTAAGCAATTGAAAAAAACTTGCATTTTGGACAATGTGACTTTTTACAAAATTCTAGTAGAACTGAGTTCTTCTCAAATTTATTCTCTCATTTTTAATTTTTATGTCCCAGAAGACTCATGATGAGACAATCCTTTCAGCAAATATTTCCCTCTTGTATAGAATGTTCATTCTATATTGATATATGATTCACAGGGTTATACAGGACAGCAGGGCTCTGCCACTTGTTTGTCACATGTACGATTCATAAGACATATGACATTATTTGATTGACAGATTAAGCAGAATTTAATCTCGAAGGCAGATCCTGTTGAGGCAGATACAGAGATTCAACATGTGAATTGTTTTGGCAGCAGGGGCCTCTTGTATTTTTGCATCTAACAGTTCCCGTTCTGACTTCTTTCTCCTCACTGAACTACATGTGGTTCTATATTTATTAACTATCTTTTATACAACTAAGAATAATTGTTTTGTTCAAAATGCATCAGATGTTTTGGGTTTTAACATCATGATGGTGTAAAAACATTTAGACGTTCTTAAATAATGAATAATCTTTTTTTTTCCATTTTTCTATATTTTTTATACCTACTAATAAATTTGAAATGCAAGTGCATCTCAATGAGTTGGAAGATCATCAAAAAGTTACTTTATTTCAGTATTTCAATACATAAAGTGACACCCATATATTTTATAGAGTTATTACACACAGAGGGATCTATTTCATGTGTTTATTTATGTTAATGTTGATGATTATGGCAAAGTTGGGGTGATTCACGTGCCCATTGCGGTCCCAGACATCTGGTGATCTCATCATCTTGTTCTTTGCATATATGTAAAAAAACATTTGATGATATATTTTTCGTAAACATTTGTGGTTGATTCTGATTCAATGAGCTTCTTTTTCTCTTTTTCTCTCATGGTCAGAGATTCTCTGGCTCAGTATGCTTCTCCGGAATGGGAGTGCCTATGCAGCGTTCACAGCTGATCAGACTCTCAGGTTACCTCAGGCAGGGACAATGCTGAGCTCAGGTTGTCAGCACACAGCTCCTGTGATCTTATCTCCTGTATTCACATCTGTGCTCTGTGCAATCAGCTGAGGAGCTGTGGGAAGGCCATCAGCTGATAACACAGAGCCGAACCAATGTGAATGGCAAGAGATCACAGGAGCTGTGTGCTGACAGCCTGAGCTCAGCACTCTCTCTGCCAGAGAGGGCCGGGGGATCAGAGAAATTAACAGGACATTAAGGATAGACAAACCTTTACTAGGGAGTTCAGCCTCACAACGCGTTTCAGCAGAGGATTACTGCCTTCTTCAGATGAAGGTGCAATTACAAGTAAGCTTGTATTTATAGCTGTTATCCACTAATCAGGTGGAAAAACATTTAACCCTCTGAGACTCAGAATGGGAATCCATTACAAAGCTAAAACTCAGCGTCTTTAAGAACAGAACCATAATACACATACAATTACAAATAAAATGATAAAAACATTATAGAATAAAACCCATATAAAATCACAGATAAAACATGTAACCTATAAATGAAATAAAACAGGGAAGAAGAATAATGCTTAGAAATTAATTGACCACATTATCAAATGTCCAATTCAGCCCGCCAGGGGTGAGCGTCCCTAATTTATATATCCAATAACTCTCCCTGTTTGTGAGACAATTAGCCTATCAAGCACTGTGTCCCCAGTTTGATCAAAATAATCAGTTTTAAAAATTTCGGATCCATTTGGTGTCTTTTTCTGGAACCTTGAGGTAACCTGAGAGTCTGATCAACTGTAGTGTGAACACTATGTAGCCTCCACCTCCTTATATTGGCCGTATTCATGTGTAACGCTGAAGACGGATTTCCCTGGCAACCAGCATATGTCGTGTTTGGAAACAGCCTAATGGGGACATCTTTGGGAAGGTTTTTGAAAGGTTTTCTTTCTGATTTCACTTATGAAGTATGTTGGAAACTTTATTATAATCACTTGCTCTACAATTATAATTAAATAAAAATAAAGAATTAATAATTATGAAATAAAAATAAGTAAATAATTTAAAATTATAAACTAAATAATTAATATTTAAATAATAAAACATCTTAAATATGGCTTTATATTTGTATATGTTTGTATCATGCACTGCACACAAATTAAGTCAATTACTAAAATGCTCTATAAAATCTCTTGATAAAGAAGATCCTAGAGGAAGCCTTGTTATGGATATTATCTACTGCTTTAAAATGTTACATAGAAATTCTGGACAAGTTGAAGGGGTTATCTGGGATTTGTAGAAAAAAAAATACCCGAGCACTAATAGACAGGTTGCTGCCACCTACCTGCCTGTTGTGCCCAGAACCAGTCACTGACAGCTCCTGCTGGGGACTGAATGGTGGGATAAGCGACGGCTTCTGGGTGCATATCCGACATCACTCTGATTGAGAGCCGGCTATCCGCTATCTGATTGGGGATGCCAGCTGTCAAGCAGCGTGACGTCGACTATGCGTCCGTCTACAAAGGGAAGAAGCTACCCCTCTGTAGTAGTCACATTACTGGAAGCGGCAGAATCACCGACAGGAGCAGTGTGTGACCGGTGCGGGGCACAGCAGGCCTGTAGGTAGGTGGTAGGTACCTGCCTGTTAGTCCTAAAGCACAATATTTTTTTAATCCCTGATATCCTCTTTAAACTTGTGACGACTCTGACTTCTCTTTATGAGCTGAAATGAATATGACGCCCTTATAGTCAGAAAGGTCACTCGCAACCGTTCTCTTCATGACTTCACAGTGATCAATCACAAAACCTGCTCCTACTAGAGCGTTCCTGGCAAAGTCTTCATTATAGCTAAAGATGTGGAGCTTTTCCTTTCCAACTGTGAAATATGTTGCATCTACAGAACCAAATAATATAATGTGTCCTCCAGGTTTCAACAACCTGGAGAACTTCCTGAGATATCTGATGTAATCATCTTGATCTTTGCTGATAACATCAAGGAGCCAAGCACTGATGACACACTCGGCTGGCGGTAAGACGATCGGATCCATCATGTTCTCTTTCCTGAGGTCACATTTTACAACATGCTCTATCGCTGATCTCATTTATTCTTCTTTCTCCTGTAATTGGTCACTGAAAAATTGGAAAAAATTGGAAAATTATTGTCCAACAATGCAAATTATTAGAAAGGGAAGGGGGCATAAAAGTTCAAAGATGAATTTTTAGCTTCCGGTACTGAGCAAAAAGAGTTGACATAACAAAGGCTAATAACCTATATCGGTTTCTAAATTCTAAAATGTCTTCCTACATAGACGTTCTAAGCTTTGTACCATTGACAGTGGGTTCCCATACTATCTGAGCATATACATCACCTTTTTCCTTCTATGTCTACATGAATTTTTACAGCGTGACACCAACTAAACACTCCGGTACGTGAGTCCACCCATCTCTTCAGCTCCAAGATGCATCGGTCTTTGAATTTTAGTACTACGATGTGTTTGAAGAAGTCACAGGCTGGATACAGATGATGAATCATGGATCCAATAGTGAGGTCAATCAAGATGTCTCCTTCAATATGACCTGAAAAAAATAAATCCAAATATTCAATATGGAAAAACATTCAACTTTGTTCATATACATAGGGGGTATAGAGTTGACCAAATCCTCCAAAATAAATTTTGGTCAAATTTGCTCAGATTCTATTTGGTACAAATCAAATAGATGTTGAGGATAAACAATAAGACATATTGCATCCATACTGTATAATTTTCATCAAAATATAAAAACATGAGATTACAAAAATTAAAAAAAAACACAACACAAACATAATTAATTATCAGGCGTCTGGATGAGAACTTTGCGGTATCTGCGGTTGGCAGATCGTAGGTCCTCTTTGGATTCCGTTCAGCAAAAAACATGAGTTTAGCAGATTCATGTTCATTTGGTGTTGTAGGGGTTAAGAGTTTCTTTTTGATCCTGCTGAGATTCCATATAGCTCTAATGTCATCAGCTGCCCCTCGGCACCGCTCCCTTTCGTTATTTAAACTCACTCCTTACTCTTTCATGTGTCAGTTATAGTTCCTCTGTGTTGACCTCTCAGGGGAAGTTGTCCATGCGGAAGCTGTGGAGTTCCGTTTGTTCTTTGATTTCTGTTTGTCTTTCTCCCTGTATTGTCTTATTGCAGTAGGAAGACTAGTGTCTTGCTTCTCTACTCACTAGTTAGAGCTATCCCACGATCAGCACATGATCGCGCCCAGGGGGAAGGACCCATCTAGAGACAATGGGCCGTGCAGGGTTCAGACTCAGATGAGTCTTGAAGGGTCACCCTTCCCCCTATCATCAGGACCCACTTTTACCCTTTCCCCGGTGTTCCCTTTATGTCTCGCCGAGGCTTGCGACAGGTGCGGCAAGTGCGGCACAGTTTCGGTTTCGGCACTTGCGGGAGATGCGGCCGCGAAAAAAATCGGTCAGCCGCAGTTTTCTTGCGGCCGCATCTGCCGCAAGTGCCGCACACTTACCACAAGCCCTATAGACATTGCATGGGGCTTGCCGCAGGTGAACCGCAAGTGCGGCCGTTATGCGGTAATCACGGCAGTTGCGTTTTTTTCACCGCAACTGCCGCGATCAGCGATTACCGCTGATGTGAATGCAGCCTTAATCTCCCTCATCGTGCTCAGCTAGACTTCCAAGGTTCTAGAGATTTTTGAAGTAGAGTACAAATAGCTTACTGGACCCCAACATCCCACGTCCATCATACTCAAGCCTTGTTCTTCCTTTAGCTGATCTGAATGGGGCAGCTTGGTTGCCTCCTTGGATATCACACAGCCCAAGAAGTAAGTTTTGCCGACTTTGCCAAACTATTTAAAACTTTGCCAAAGTTTTAAGTCAATTACAGCCAAGATAAGGTCAAGAAACATGAGCGCGAAGGAATTGTGTGGGTGTTGTGTACAGCAATGTGACTTTGATCATTTATAGAATGGTAGAGATGGAAGGGACCTCAATGGCCATTGGGTCCAACTCCCAGTGAGTGCAGGTTTCCGAAATTATCCCAGCTAAATGGTTATCCAACTTCTGCTTTTAGCTTTCCATTGATAAAGAGCTCACAACCTCCCGTGGCTGCCGGTTCCACTCTCTGACTGCCCTCACTGTCAGGTAGTTTTTCCTATTGTTGTTGAAATAAAACATTTTTTTAATAAAGTATGAAAAAATTAAAATATAGAAAAATACATACCCTCTGCGAAAGCTTTTCTGACATTTTTAATTGGAAATATCAAGAAATCCTCTTCAAAGACCATATCCGGGTTATCGGACACGTAATGCTCCAGATGTTGTCTAGAATCAAAGCCACATTCATGGTAGAGCTTATACCTTCTGGACCCCATCGTCTCATCTTGTATCACAGACGAGACGCTCAAGGTTTTTATAGAATTACAATCACTTTGCAAATGGTATAAGAATTACCTATCTCATGAGCCACCGTACGTCAGTCATGGGATCAAGAATTATAATAGATCCACAAAGAGAATAATTCATCTTCAAATATTCTTATTTGCTTTAGAGATTAGCAAATCTGACATAATGAATTTGTTAACTCAAACATGGATAGGGTACATGCAGATAAATGAAGCTATAAGATGCCAAAATAAAAATCAATAATCTTTATTAGTAATACATAATGCATAAACAATACTAAAATACAGTAATCCTGCACTGTTTGTTAATGATGGGTCACATAGCAGCTAAGATAATGCTTTTTTACGCCATATGACTTATTTTCTCACATTTTTCTGTGCTGTTTTAAAAACTGCATTTGATGGCTGTGTGGGCCAACGTCTTCCAGCACTGTGTGTGTATTTCCACAGCTTCTCAGAGCAGGCTGATAGGGATCCATGTGGCAGCAAAGAAGGAGCTGTGTGGAGCCAAATGACAGATCAGAAGCTTGTGCTAAGGATAGAGGAATTTGCACTGATTCTGACATTGCTTAGCAACTGTGCTGTAGGCTGAGCTAATCTGATACATTGTTTCCTCCCCAGCTGCAGTCAGCAGTGTAGACCCCACCCCCTTTACCCTTATATGGTTATGTGGCCGTATTCAGTGTAAAAACGGATCTGACTGATAATGAACATATGTCTGCTTCACACACAGTCTAGTGGGGATAATTTGTGGAAGATTTATAATCACTTGCTCTACATTATTATAAAATAAAAATTTAAATGGAGGTTACGCTTTAATTCTATTATTTTTTATCTTTTGGGTATTTTATACATAGTTCCCTGTTGTAAATCTACAGAGGAGAGATGATTTGAGAAGTAGAATATACAGTAGGTAGAGGCTGTCTCCTTAAGTTTTTGTCATATTTTGCCATGGTCCCAAAATCTATATGTTTTGTTCCCTGAGCCATTTAGTTATCACCTTTGCTTTATGGCAAGGTGCTCCATCATGCTGGAAAAGGCATTGTTGGGCGCCAAACTGCTCTTGGACGGTTGGGAGAAGTTGCTCTTGGAGGACATTCTGGTACCATTCTTTATTCATGGCTGTGTTTTTAGGCAAGATTGTGAGTGAGCCGATTCCCTTGGCTGAGAAACAACCCCACACATGAATGGTTTCAGGATGCTTTACAGTTGGCCTGAGACAAGACTGGTGGTAGCGCTCACCTCTTCTTCTCCAAATAAGCTGTTTTCCACATGTCCCAAACAATCGAAAAGGGGATTCATCAGAGAAAATGACTTTCCCCCAGTCCTCAGCAGTCCACTCCCTGTACCTTCCCCCCAGTCCTCAGCAGTCCACTCCCTGTACCTTTCCCCCAGTCCTCAGCAGTCCACTCCCTGTACCTTTCCCCAGTCCTCAGCAGTCCACTCCCTGTACCTTTCCCCCAGTCCTCAGCAGTCCACTCCCTGTACCTTTTCCCCAGTCCTCAGCAGTCCACTCCCTGCACCTTTCCCCCAGTCCTCAGCAGTCCACTCCCTGTACCTTTCCCCCAGTCCTCAGCAGTCCACTCCCTGTACCTTTCCCCAGTCCTCAGCAGTCCACTCCCTGTACCTTACCCCAGTCCTCAGCAGTCCACTCCCTGTACCTTTCCCCCAGTCCTCAGCAGTCCACTCCCTGTACCTTTCCCCCAGTCCTCAGCAGTCCACTCCCTGTACCTTTCCCCCAGTCCTCAGCTGTCCACTCCCTGTACCTTTCCCCCAATCCTCAGCAGTCCACTCCCTGTACCTTTCCCCCAGTCCTCAGCAGTCCACTCCCTGTACCTTTCCCCCAGTCCTCAGCAGTCCACTCCCTGTACCTTTCCCCAGTCCTCAGCAGTCCACTCCCTGTACCTTTCCCCCAGTCCTCAGCAGTCCACTCCCTGTACCTTTCCCCCAGTCCTCAGCAGTCCACTCCCTGTACCTTTTCCCCAGTCCTCAGCAGTCCACTCCCTGCACCTTTCCCCCAGTCCTCAGCAGTCCACTCCCTGTACCTTTCCCCCAGTCCTCAGCAGTCCACTCCCTGTGCCTTTCCCCCAGTCCTCAGCAGTCCACTCCCTGTACCTTTCCCCCAGTCCTCAGCAGTCCACTCCCTGTGCCTTTCCCCCAGTCCTCAGCAGTCCACTCCCTGTACCTTTCCCCCAGTCCTCAGCAGTCCACTCCCTGTACCTTTCCCCCAGTCCTCAGCAGTCCACTACCTGTACCTTTCCCCCAGTCCTCAGCAGTCACTCCCTGTACCTTTCCCCAGTCCTCAGCAGTCCACTCCCTGTACCTTTCCCCCAGTCCTCAGCAGTCCACTCCCTGTACCTTTTGCAGAATATCAGTCGGTCCCTGATGTTTTTTCTGGAGAGAAGTGGCTTCTTTGCTGGCCTCCTTGAAACCAGGCCTTGCTCAAAGAGTCTCCACCTCACAGTGCATTCAGAAGCACTCACAGCAGCCTGCTGCCATTCCTGAGCAAGCTCGGCACTGCTGGTAGTCCCAACCCGCAGCTGAAACAGTTTTAAGATATGGTCCTGGCACTTGCTGGTCTTTCTTAGGCGCCCTGGAGCCTTTTTGACAACAATGGAAACTCTCTCCTTGAAGTTCTTGATGATGCGATAGATTGTTGACTGAGGTGCAATCTTTGTAGCTGCGATACTCTTCAATGTTAGGCCATTTTTGTGCAGTGCAATGATGGCTGCACGTCTTTCTTTAGAGATAACCATAGTTAACTGAAGAGAAACAATGATACCAAGCACCAGCCTCCTTTTAAAGTGTCCAGTGGTGTCATTCTTACTTAATCATGACTGATTGATCGCCAGCCCTGTCCTCATCAACACCCACACCTGTGTTAATGGAACTAAAACGATGTTAGCTGCTTCTTTTAAGGCAGGACTGCAATGATGTTGAAATGTATTTTGGGGGTTAAAGTTGATTTTCTAGGCAAATATTGACTTAGCAAGTAATTGCTGTTAAGCTGATCACTCTTTATGACATTCTGGAGTATATGCAAATCACCATTAGAAAAACTGAAGCAGTAGATTTTGCTAAAATTAATTTTTGTATCATTCTCAAAACTTTTGGCCATGACTGTAAGCAGGGACATAACCATCGCTGTTGCAGAGAGCTCGACCACGACTGGGCCCTTGCTGGAGAGATGCCTGGTGACCCCACTACCTACCTCAGCTGGGTGTACATCTTAGGACGCACATTCAGCTAAAGTGCATGTGTCGCTGAAACCCATCATATCGCTGTACCGCAATACATGCTGCTGGCCAATCAGAGGCCAGCAGCTGACATTGGTATTTCAGGCATTGGCATCGCATGGCAGTGACATCATGCATCATTATAGCAGGCCGGCCAATCTCAGGTGTCGGAATCTGAGACACCCAATGGTACCTGGGCAAGGTATGCAGATTGTTTTTTTTGTTTGTTTTTATATGTTAAAGAACAGCACATATACACCATGAAGAAGCCCACGATGGAGGACATACAGTATGTACCAGGATGGGGAAAATATAGATTAGGATGTAGGACATATGTACTAGGATGGGGCAGCATATATCTACCAGGATGAAGAAAATATATACCAGTATGGAGTCTAGGAAGAGGCATATATAGACCAGGATAGGGAAATATATACCAAAATGGGGGAGATATATTGCAGAATTTGGCCATGATAGGGACATATATAATCAGATGGGGGACATAAATATCACAAGTGTGAAATATACACCAGGATAAGGGACATATATACTAAAATGGGGGACATATAAACCAGGATGGGGAACATGTATAACCCAATGGTTGACATACCAGGAGGAAGGACATATGTATGAGGATGGGAGAGATATATACCAGGATGAGGAATATGTAGACCAGGATAGAAGACATATATACCTGGATAGTGTCCAAGATGGGGGACATATAGACCAGGATGAGGGAGATATATAGCAGGATGTGGCTATAATAGGGACATATATAACAGGATGGGGTCATATCAGGTGGGAGAAATATACATCAGGATGAGGGACATATATACCAGGTTGGGAAACATATATTACAAGATGGAGGACACATATACCTGAAAGGGGTCCAGTATGGGGGACAGTAGTACATGATGGAGGTAATTACTACATAATGTCAGGGGCAACATACACATCATTATAAAATGTAGATAGAATGCTAGAAGGGCTCGTACATCTGATTAACATGTAGTGGCGGGTGGGGGCAAGTTCAAATCTTGCACCGGGGCCCACTGTAATCTGGTTACACCACTGCTTGTAAGGAACATCAAAAGATAAATGTGATAAACTTCACTTTACTATTTCTTTATTATGCATTGCTTATACAGCGACATCATATCACGCAGTGTTTACCAATAGGGATGAGCAAGAATACTATTCCCTACTCGCAGAATAGTACAGTGTTCGGGATACTCGGTACTCGCTAGTTTTACTTATATTACTCAGTCCAATGTAGAAAAAAGAAGCGGCACTCACCCTTTTAGATGCCAAATCCTTTATTTCGTCTTGCTCACCTTAGCAACGGGTCCCCTGGACCCGTTGAAGCAGCAAAAGCTGCGTAACGGCAAGCCGTCGTCCGCCGACCCCCACTCCCTCTCCCCGCCTGATTTGTCTATGCTAAGATGAGCAAGACGAAATAAAGGATTTGGCATCTAAAAGGGTGAGTGCCACTTCTCTTTTTTCTACATTGGACTGATTATCCGTTTGCCTATTGAAGCGTGCAACGCCCATTGCCAGGAGGAACCCCAGGTAGTGTGAGGTAGCAACCGGGGAACCCGCTTGCAAAACGACAAGAACACGTGTTTTTAAGTTAACCAATGTCTACCCGTTTATTTTCACATAATAATCACATAACCCGGGTAGCATGTTTCACACATATCACATTGATTAACAACACTTTACATAAACACCATACATTTACATTTAACATCACAACACTTATATTGCACATAACGATTTATAGTAACCCGGGACCTGTAACCATGACTCTCTGTCCCCATTGGAGCTCTACCAACAGCTCCCGTGGTGGCTACGGCCTCCGGCCTACTTACACATCTTACAGTACCTTTATAATAAATACATTTGATATACTTCGATGATGACCCTTCCGGGTTCATAACAGGGATTGGCAAACCCTAGTAACCCGTGGCTGCGGCCTCAGGCCTAACCCCGCGTTACCCAGTACGGGAGCCCTTCTAACCCCTGCTTCTGACCTTCGTTACATACGCCTCAACGGGCCCTGTGGGTCCCAATGGCGGTACCTGCCGCCTGGCTTTAGTCCCCCAGCATGATGATATACATTCACCCGTAGTCAGGATTCCTGCCTGACCGGGACCTTACATACCGTATGTGATCCATCATTCAAACGTCCATGGATCACACACCTGCTCACAGCCCACATCCATGGACTGTGGCCCCTCCATGGCCCATTACAGGGACTGGCAAACCATAGTGCACGGGAACCTCTACATCCGTTACCTACTAGGAGCCCTATTACCCCTGTCTCTGGCACCACAGGCACACCCACACCATTAGAGGTCGTGGTTGAGGGATCAGGTACCCTCTGCAAGCAGCAGGGCAAGCCTCCCTCTCGTCCCAAGGACGGAACGCCTCCAACATCATCCATACCAGCTGGGTCACTGTCTCTCCACACATCGTTATACATGGCTCTTACATCTAGGCCATCATCTCACATTCAGGGCCATTGCCTAAGCCCTCATACATCAACGGGTCCTTACCGACTGCCTAGTCGGACCCAATAGCGGTTATGCCCGCCTGGCATTAATCACACACAGCTCTCTCCGTTACACGGGAACCGCTGTCTTACCGGGCACGGATCCGGGTCTCGCTACCTGGATACGGGTCCACCAAGCGTCCCCCACGGGCTCCTTTCCCGGACGTGTTTCACCCCACGCCCGGACCAGTATCCACCGGGTTCAGCCACGGCTTCCCCACCAGGTGCTATCACAACCACGGATCTTGGCACCGGCATGGAGCTAGCATGCTCCCTTCATTCACACAGCCTCTGGACTGCTCTGCACTGGGCTGGTCTCAGCTTCCATCTCAATCACAGGCTGGTAATCTCTGGCTGGTAATCTCTGGTCTCAATCAAACAGGTGGCCGGCTCTTATCGTGCCAGCCACTCCCACATGGACACACCCCCTCAGCTGCTAATCATCAGCTTCCACACAGCTCAGGTTAACTCCCTGTGTTCCGGGTTGTCAGCACTCACTCATCACATCCTATTCTTTATGGACTCCTCTCACTCTCACTGCCGCTCATTAGGCTCATGAACTCATTGTGTTCAGGTTGGTTCACACAGTATTACCATCACAGGAAAACCGGCCAGTGTGCACAGGATCATCCTCTGATCCTACATGTGATGTACCCCGGCCATGCGGATCATGCCGGCGGTGCCTCACAGTAGCCTTACACTTCCTTGCAGATAACCTGTTGGTGCCCGGTCCTCTACACAATTGGAGACTTACTTATATTACTCGCGAGTCCAATGTAAGTCAATGGGATATACAAGAAATTGTCTGCTGGACCCAAAAAATCCATCTGGGGGCTGAGGAAAAGGCTGATATGGATGTATGATTGTTTAAAAGCCGGCGGTAAAAAGCCGCCAGCTTTTAAACAATCATTCAGCTGCTGCACGCTCCCCTGCTGCCTCCCTGCCCTCTCCTCTTCTCTCAACTTCTGCCCACTCCCATTCCGGGAAGCGAGCTGATGGCTATTTCAAATGAACAGCTGACACATCAGCTGTTCGTTTGAAATAGCCAGCGGGAAAGCCGGCGGTGAAGTCTTGTCACTGCCGGCTTTCCCGCTGGCTATTTCAAACGATCAGCTAATCAGCATCAGCTGATTATTTGAAATAGCCGGCTTCAGCTGATTCAGGCCATTGAGCCTGATATTGATCATCTGATCGGTTTGCCGTCTGGTAAACTGACCAGATGATATTAGATCCGGATTGGACGTTGTGGGACCCTCGAACCTGGATTACATCGAAGGGGGTGGGGTTCTTATCTTTAATAAAGATGGAGTACCTAATTGTGTTCTGTTTTATTTCTAATAAAAATATTTTTTCTCCATGTTGAGTTTTTTTCTATATGATTACTAGAAATTCATGGTTGTCCTGTCTAATATTGGCGTGACCCCATGAATTTCGGGCTTAGGACCATCTGATAATACAAATCTGGCCCTAACCTCATTATTACCCAGTGAGCCACCTGCACCAGGGCCTTGGATGAGTCGGGTACAGCGCCAGAAGATGGCGCTTCTGTGAATACGCCATTTTCTGGGGTGGCTGCGGACTGCAATTCGCAGCAGGGGGGGGCCCCGGAAAGCTTGGGTCACTCTGCGCTGAGGATTCCAGCCCCCAGCTGCCTACTTGTACCTGGCTGGACACAAAAATAGGGCGAAGCCCCACGTATTTATTATTTAATTACTTCTTGAAATTCATGAAATAATTTAAAAAAAGGCTTTGCTATATTTTTGGTTCCCAGCCGGATACAACGAGGCAACTGAGGGTTGGGGGCAGCCTGTAGATGCCTGCTGTATGTGGCTGGCATACAAAAATATGGCCAAGCTCATGTCAATTTTTTTAATAGTTCATTAAAAAAAAAAATGCACACATACATTTAGGGACTGCATCTTCATTAGCCCCTCGATTCTCATCTCTGTGCTGAACAGTTTCGGCTCTGCTTCATGAGAGACCAAGGGGACGAACAAAGCTTCTATCCCCATGATCCCTGAAGGTGAGTCCGGAGCGCTGTGGTATCGTAAGGGAGGTAACTCAGGTCACCTGAGGACAGCTCAAGTCATGCCACACTGAGCTGTCTTCGGGTGACCTGAATTACCCCTTCCCCCTTTACGATGCCACAGCGATCCGGGCTCTCCTTCAGGGACCATGGAGATAATAGCTTTGCTTGTCACCTTGATCTCTGATGAAGCAGAGCCCAGAGTGTTCAGCACAGAGATGAGTGTCGAGGTGATATTAAAGATGCAGTCCCCAAATGTGTTTGTTTTTATTTATATTTCTTTTATGAATTATTAAAAAAAATTTGACATGGGCTTTGCCATATTTTTGGATGCCAGCCAGGTACAACTAGGCAGCTGGGGGCTGGAATCCGCAGCGCAGGGTGTGCCCAAGCTTTCTGGGTCCCTCCCGTTGCGAATTGCAGTCTGCAGCTGCCCCAGAAAATGGCACGTTCACAGAAGCGCCATCTTCTGGTGCTGTATCCGACTCGTCCAACGGGCCTGGTGCCGGGTGGCTCGCTGGGTAAGAATAGGGTTAGGGCCATCATTGCATTATCAACTGGCCCTAAGCCCAAAATTAATGGGATCATGCCAATATTAGACATTACCACCATGAATTTCTAGTAATGATATAGAAAAAAAAACGCAACAAGGAGAAAAAATATTTTTATTTGAAATAAAAGAGAACACAATTAGGGACTCCATCTTTACTAAAGAAAAGACCCCCCCCCCCCCCCCCCGACGTTATCCAGTTTCGAGGGTCCCATGACGTCCAATCTGGATCCAATATCATCTGATCAATATCAGGCTCAATGACCTGAATCAGCTGAAGCCCGCTTTTTCAGCTAATCGTTTGAAAAAGCCGGCGGGAAAGCCAGCGGTGACAAGACTTCACCGCCGGCTTTCCCTCCGGAAATTTCAAATGAACAGCTGATGTATCAGCTGTTCATTTGAAATAGTCATTGGCTCGCTTCCCAGAATGGAAGATGGCAGGAGTTGAGAGAAGAGGAGCAGATGGGTAAGCGGAAGGGGAGCATGCAGCAGCTGAGCGATTGTTTAAAAGCACCCATATCAGCCTTTTCCTCAGCCCCCAGACAGCTTTTTTGGGTCCAGCAGAAAAGTACTCGCATTTCCCCATTGTCTCGCATTCGACTCACTACTCGTAACGAGTACCCGAGTATTGGGACCTACTCGTTACGAGTATAGCAAGTCCAAATATTTCACTACTCGCTCATCCTTATTTACCAATATCATCATCACTGTCCCCATCAGGGCTCACAATCTAGATTCCCCATAAGTGTTTGGAGTGTGGAAGGAAACCGGAGAACCAGAGGAAACAAACAAGAATACAGGGAGAACATACAAACTCCTTGTAGATGTTGCTGTTTTATACAATATTGATTTACGATATGCAAATATATCACAGAAGAGCAACCAATCCCAATAGATCAGACTCTCTTGAACTTCCAGACATTTAAAGTGTGAATGTCATTTCATTGAAAAAAAAACACCACTACACTGGTTGTTAAAGATGGGTCACATGAGCCACATGACTTATTTTCTCACATTTTTCTGTGCTCTTTTAAAAACTGCATTTTATGGCTGTGTGGGTGTGGTCAGCAACTGATAGGTAGTAGTGCAATGTGCCAGCAGAGAAGGAGTTAACAGAGATCGTGCCTGAGCTGTGTGGAGCCAGATGACAGATCAGAAGCTTGTGCCAAGGAAAGAGGAGTTTACACTGATCCTGACATTCTGACATTGCTTAGCAACTGTGCTGTAGCCTGAAGTAATCTGCTACATTGTCACCTCATCAGCTGCAATCAGCAGTGAGGATGCTGTGTAGGCCTCACCCCCTTTACCCATATATGTTTACATGCCTCATATTCAGTGTGAGAAGCTTGAATGCAGATCTGACTGATAATGAACATATGTCTGATTCAGACACAGTGTAGTGGGGACACCTTGTGGAAGGTTTATGAATGGTTTCCTTCCAGATTTCATTAATGAAGTATATTTGAAAGTTTATTAAAATCACTTGTTCTACATTATCATTATTATTATTGAATAAAAATGTAGTTACGCTTTTAGATAAGTCTCCAAAATAAGATCTCATGAAATTATTACTTTTTTATTTATATTATATAAACAAAAAATATTTTATCCAGAAAGGTATTTCTATAAAATACAGTATAGTACATCTCTTGGGATACACAACACCTTCAATATGGATATATATTTGTATCATGCACTACACACAAATTAAAGGGAATCTATTAGGTCAAAAATCCATATGTAACTGCTATGATTTTCTAATTCTTTCTCTAAGCTCTCTCTATTCATGTATTTATGTATATTATGTATATTATTTATGCTTCCCTCCTATCCTGTGTAAATTTAAAAATAAAAGATTCATTCCATCTGCCAATCACAGTGAGTTCTCTGCTGCCCACTCTCCAAGGAATGAATATTCATGCATCTCTACACAGCCCTGCCCTCCTCCATCTCCCAGGATGCACAACACTTTCTATGGAAGCATATTTGTATATGTTTGTATCATGCACTGCACACAAACTAAGCAATTACTTAAATGATCTATAAAATCTCTTGATAAATAAGTTCCCGGAGCAAGCCTCATTCTGGATATTATCTACTGCCATCAAGTGTTACATAGAAACTCTGGACAAGTTAATCTTGAAACAACTCTGACTTCTCTTTATGAGCTGAAATGAATATAATACTCTTATAGTCAGAAAGGTCACTCACAATCGTTCTCTTCTTGACTTCACAGTGATCAATAACAAAACCTGCTCCTACTAGAGCGTCCCTGGCAAAGTCTTCATTATACCTTAAAATATGGAGCTTTTCCTTTCCGACTATGAAATATGTTGTATCCAAATCCCCAATTAACATAATGTGTCCTCCCGGTTTCAACAATCTTGAGAACTTCCGGAGATATCTGATGTAATCATCTTGGTTTTTGCTGATAACATCCAGGAGCCAAGCGCTGATGACACAATCGGCTAGCGGTAAGACCATTGGATCCATCATATTCTCTTTCCTGAGGTCACATCTTACAACATGCTCTATCGCTGATCTAATTTTTTCTTCTTTCTCCTGTAACTGGTGACTGAAAAATGGGAAAAGTTGTAAAAGTATTGTCCAACAACGAAAAATGTTAGAGAGGGGAGGGGGCATAAATGTTCAGTTCAATGCTTAATTTTTGGCTTCCAGTACAGGGCAAAAGAGTTGACATCAACAAAGGCTAAAAGACTATACTGGTTTCTAATTTCTAAAATTTTATTCTACATAGACGTTATATGTAGTGTTGGGTGAACCCAAACTGTAAAGGTCTGTACTGAACACCTAGTGTTCAGGCACAGATCACAAATATAGACTTCCCTCGGAACACAGACTTCGTGTTACGGTTTGGTTTCGGGGGCGGAGGAACTGTAAAAAGAAAGAAAATCATTATTAAACATTATCATTATACTTATCGAGTCCTGCCGTCCTGCCACTCATTAACATCCGAGATATTCACTGCGGAGGGTGGAATAAACAGTCACAGACACCGTCACAGACAATGAGCATCTGTGATTGGCTGTTGGTGTAATCTGGACTCAGCCCGTACATTCTAGTATAGTAGAATGTATGGGCTAATTTCAGGTTACTCCAGTAGCCAATCACAGATGCCCATTCTCTGTGACAGCGTCTGTGATTGACTGTTGGGCCCCTCACACAAATAGTAGTGTACCATAATTATAAATAATAAAAAAAATGCCATAGCGCTCCATGGTATTTTTGATTTTCAGCACAGATAAAGCGGACAGCTACGGGCTGCCACCCCGAGCTTCCTGGATTTTACCTTGGCTGGCAATCAAATTACAGGGAAGCTTATTTTTTCAAAATTATTTAAATAAATGATTAACAAAAAGTGTGGGCTCCCTCTGTATTTTGATTGCCTGCCAAGGTAAAACCAGGCAGCTGGGGTGTCAGCCCGTAGCTGTCCGCTTTACCAATGTTGAGAAATATAAATAATCCATAGCACAATTTTTTTAAATTATTTAACAATGTTATTTGAAATAAACACAACACATTTAGGGACTCCATCTTTATTACCGAAAAAAAATCCTCCCTCCGACATAATCCACAAGGTGTCTTATCTTCAGCTCTGCTACATCTCTGCCAGCAGACAAACACGTCTGCTCACAGAGAGAGCAGGCATAGAATGACAGCTGACTCACTCACAGCTTGGCTTCGGCTGCTGTCATGCTGGGGTCATCTGAGTCCATGCTCATGCATGAACTCAGATAACCTTTTACATGGCACTCAGCTGTCAGTCTTTGCCTGCTCTCTCTTTGAGCAGACGTGTTTGTCTGCTGGCAAAGATGGAGCAGTGCTCACGATAAGACACCCTGTGGATTATGTCAGAGGGAGGATTTTTTTTTTTTGTAATAAAGATGGAGTCCCTAAATGTGTTGTGTTTTATTTCTAATAAACAAATTCTTTGTTTTCTGTTTTTTTAAATGTTTACTAGAAATTCATGGTGGCTGGGTCTAATATTGGCCTGGCACAATTATTTTCAGCTTAGTACCAGCTGAAAATACTAACCTGGTATTAACCTCTTATTACCCAGCACGCCAATGTCACCAGCGCAGCTGGCTGGCGATCAAAATACGGCGGAAATAAGTGCGCATTTTTTCAAATTATTTATTTAAATGATTACAAAAAAATAGTCGGCTTCCCTCTATTTGATTGCCAGCCAAAGTAAAGCCAGACCAGGCAACTGGGGTTGGCTTTGTCATTTTTTTTTTTAATTATTGATTTTTACACTACAATATGTGTGAGGGGCCCAACAGTCAATCACAGACGCTGTCACAGAGAATGGGTGTCTGTGATTGGCTGCTGGAGTAACCTGAAGCCAGCCCATACATTCTACCATACTAGAATGCATGAGCTGAGTCCAGATTACTCCAATAGTCAATCACAGACAGCCACACTTTGTGACAGCATCTGTGATTGGCTGTTGGAGCCAGTGCAGTGAATATCCCAGAAGTTAGTGAGCGGCCCTGGAAGTAGACGTGATGAGACGGAGGGGCACGAGACAGCGGGACAGCGGGATGCGGTATGTATATTGATGATGTTTAATAACGATCTGCTTTCTACAGCCCGCCCTGCCCTCCTGCGATAACTTTAAAGTATGCGTTCGGACTCAAGTTCATGTCACGTTCAGTCCCGAACTCTGACTTTAAAAAAAGTCCGAGTGAGTCAGCCGAACCAAAACATCGGCGGATTCACCCATCACTAGTTCTAAGCTATATACCAATGACAGTGAGTTTCCCGTACTATATGGACAAAAACTTCACCTTTTTCCTTCTATGTCTACACAAAGTTTTGCAGCATGGCCCCAACTAAACGCTCCGGTACGGGAGTCCACCCATCTCTTCAGCTCCATTACACATCGGTCATTGAATTTTAGCACTACGACGTGTTTGAAGAAGTCACAGGCTGAATACAGATGATGAATCATGGATCCAATAGACAGGTCATACACGATGTCTCCTTCAATATGACCTGCAGAAAATAAATCCTAATATTGAAGCAGCTCAGATATGTGAAGCCCTCATAGATAGTGTGGAAAAACAGTCAACATTTGTTCATATTAGTATCACTTTCAGAAAACTATAGAGACATTTGTTTACCAATAACAAAAGAGGCACAATTTAGCTTCAAACGTTTTATGGGTTATAGAGTTGACCAATGCCCCCAAATAAATTTTGGACAAATTTGCTCAAAACTGCTGATAGATTCTATTCGGTCTGAATCAAACAGATGTTGAGGATAAACAATAGCACATATTGTATCCATATAATGTCCGTCAAAATTTACAAACCTGAAATTACCAAAAGAACACACAACACAAACACAATTTATCATCAAGCGTCTGGATGAGACCTTTCCGGTATCTGTGATTAGAAGGTCTCGGCTATTAGCAGATCGCAGGTCTTCTTTGGATTTTGCTCAGCAATTAACATGAGTGGAACCAAACCCAGATTGTTTGACCATTCTTTGTTGTTATCCAAGTAAGCAGTGACTTGTGACTTTCTTACTGACTCTCTTAGCCTCCTGGCCCTCACTGAAACCTGGATTCAGGATTCAGACACTGCTTCCCCTGCAGCTATTTCTCACGGGACCTGGGAACAGACATGGTGGTGAAGTCGGCTTACTCCTGTCCCCACAATGTACTTTCCAGGTCATCCCTCCAACCCCATCACTCTCATTCCCCTCCTTTGTGGTTCACAAAATTAGGATCTTCCATCCCCTCCCCCTCAGAGTAGAAGTTGTATACTGCCCCCCAGGTTCACCTACCCACTTCCTCGATCATTTCTCCGTGTGGCTGCCACACTTCATGTCCTCAGAATTACACATCCTCATTCTGGGAGACTTTAACATCCCCAAAAACAGCCCCATCTCCCCATCTGCATCCCAGCTCCTATGTCTAACCATGTCTCTTGGCCTCTCACAGCTCTCAACCTCTGAGACACACAAAAATGGTAACACCTTTGACCGGATTTTTGTCCGGCTCTGCTCAATCTTCTCCTTAGAAAACTCACCTCTTCCTCTCTCTGACCACAACATTCTCTCCTTCATGCTCACTAACCCTCGCTCACCACAGCACATCCCTACCTATCACACATCCAGAAATCTACAGGCCATTAACCCTCATGCACTCACAGACTTTCTCATCTCATCACTGTCCCCAATCTCCTCATTCTTCTGTCCCAATCTGGCAGTAAATCACTACAATGACACTCTCAAAAGCTCCCTGGACCAAGTAGCGCCCCTCACCCTCAGAACCTCCAAACACAGAGTAAAACAGCCCTGGCTCACATCGCAACATCGATTCCTCCAGCGATGCTCTAGGAGTGCTGAACACTTATGGAGGAAAACTCGCTCACCAGAAGACTTTATCCATTATAAATTCATGTTAAAAACCTACAACTCTGCCCTTCATCTAGCCAAACAGACCTAATTCACCACCCTGATTTTCTCACTATCCAACAATCCAAAAAAACTCTATGACACTTTTCACTTTCTCCTCAGTCCTAAAGTGCAGGCCCCCATCACTGACCTCTGTGCTGATGATCTGGCCTCTAAAGGGGGGGTTACATAGAGCAACGCACCAGCGATCATAACAATGATCTGACCTGACGGGGATCGCTGGTGCGTCGCTATGTGGTCCCTGATGAGATGTCAGACAGGCAGATCTCAACAGCGATCACCCAGCAATGCACCGACACCCGACGGATGTTGGGATAGTTCGGGGTCTCAGGTGCAGAATGGGGATCGCTGGTAAGTCTGCCTGTCACACACAGAGATGCAGGCTGGCCAGCGGGAGAAGCGGATCAAAAAATGTTCCAAGCCATTTAGTAAAGATCAGCGATCTCCCAGCGGGGCCTGATCGCTGCTAAGTGTCACATGCAGCGAGATCGCCGTCACGGTCGCTGCTATGTCACATAATCGGTGACATAGCAGTGATCTCGTTAGCGCTCTGGCTAGGTGTAAACCACCCTTTACTTTATGGTGAAAATAGACAATATCCGCCAGAAAATCAGCTCCCAGCCTCCAAGCGCTGCTACTCCTATTCTTCATCACATTTCCTCTGGCTCACTCTCCATATTTGACCCAGTCACAGAATAAGAAGTCTCCAGGCTCCTCTCTTCCTCTCGTCCCACCACATGCACCACTGACCCCATTCCCTCACACCTACTCCAGTCTCTCATTCCGGTCGTCACTTCTCACCTAACCAAAATCTTCAACCTCTCCCTCTCTTCTGGCATCTTCCCCTCTTCCTACAAACATTCTATCACTACTCTATTATTAAAGAAATCTTCTCTTGACCCATCCTGGACAAATAACTACAGACCAGTCTCCAATCTCCCCTTCATCTCTAAACTCCTGGAGCGCCTGGTCTACACCAGCCTCACCCGTTACCTCTCCACTCACTCTCTTTTAGACCCATTACAGTCTGGTTTCTGCCCCCTTCACTCTACAGAAACTGCTCTCATCAAAGTGACCAATGACCTTCTGACAGCAAAACATAATGGTGGCCACTCTCTGCTTATTCTTATTGACCTCTCTGCAGCTTTTGACACTGTTGACCACCATCTCCTACTCTCTGTGCTGCACTCCATCGGCATCAAGGACACAGCTCTCTCCTGGCTCTCCTCCTATCTTCCTGATCGCTCTGTGTATCATTCGCTGGCTCTACTTCGTCCCCTCTTCCTCTCACTATTGGGGTCCCTCAGGGTTCAGTCCTTGGACTTCTTCTCTTCTCTCTCTACACAGCCTCGACTGGACACACCATCAGCAGATTTGGCTTCCAGTACCATCTCTATGCTGATGACATACAATTATACATTTCAGCCTCTGGCCTTAACCCTGCGGTTTTAAAGAACACCAATGACTGTCTAACCGCAGTCTCCAATATCATGTCCGCTCTTTATCTGGAACTCAACCTTTGCAAAACTGAACTTCTTCTGCTCCTGCCCTCCACTAATCTCCCTAAATCTGACATCTAGAAAACAGTAATAAAGAGCTGGAATCAATTGCTGCGCTGACCACAAGGATAAAACCAGAGTAAACCACACACTCTGTTTTATTTTGCCTACACGTGTTTCGTGGCACACAGCCACTTCCTCAGATGCCCTGAGGAAGTGGCTGTGTGCCACGAAACACGTGTAGGCAAAATAAAACAGAGTGTGTGGTTTACTCTGGTTTTATCCTTGTGGTCAGCGCGGCAATTGATTCCAGCTCTTTATTACTGTTTTCTGGATTCTTCAGTTCTCAGCTGGGAGTCTGCAGCGACCTCCTGTGTGCTTTTATTGTAGTTGTGACACTCACAACTACATCAGGTGAGTTCAACCATTTGGGGTCTGAGGGACCTGTTTAATAGCAATACTACTCTATGTGCGCTTCCTTTCTATTTTAATTTATATAAATCTGACATCTCTCACTCAGTGTACGGCACCACAATAACGCCTGGGCAGCAGGCTCGCTGTCTGGGTGTTATGTTTGACACTGATCTCAACTTCACCTCCCATATACAATCTCTTGTCCGCTCTTGTTGATTGCACCTGAAGAACATCTCTAGAGTCCGCCCCTTTCTCACCATGGAAACAACAAAAACCCTCACCGTGGCCCTAATCCATTCCTGCCTTGACTACTGCATTTCTCTATTAATTGGCCTCCCCCTCGCTAAACTTTCTCCTCTCCAGTCCATCCTTAATGCAGCAGCCAGGATCACCTATCTCGCCAATTGTTACTCAGATGCCTCCGCTCTGTGTCAGTCATTGCATTGGCTACCCGTACACTACAGGATCCAATTCAAATTGCTTGTTCTCACCCACAAAGCTCTTCACAGTGCAGCACCTCCCTACATCTCCTCCCTCATCTCAGTCTATCACCCCACCCGTTATCTACGTTCTACAAATGGTTTTCGACTAACATCTGCACTAATCCGATCCTCCCACTCCCGGCTCCAAGACTTCTCCCGAGCTGCACCAATTCTCTGGAATGCTCTACCCCAACAAATCAGGATTAACCACAACTTGCATAGCTTCAGACGCTCCCTAAAAACACATCTTTTTAAGGCGGCCTATCACGCTCCCTAATAGAAGTCGTCTGTACTGTATATAGCCCATTCACTATCTCTCTGGACATAATGCTCCTTCAAACTCCACCAAACCCAAAACTTCTACACAGATTGACTGGTGACCATTCATGTAACTTTATTTCTATCCCCCTCTTCCTCAAGATGCCTGGACCATAACTGTAATAAGCCCCTGCACCTTGTGGAGCCCCTATCTCGTAGATTGTAAGCTCTTTTGAGCGGAGTCACCTTTATTTTTGCTTTAATTATTGTATTGTACTTTTTACATTGATTCCATGCTTATTGTATTGTATCTAATTACTGTGCTGTATTTTTTACATTGTTTCTCTGCTTTAATTATTGCATGTTTTACATTGATTCTCTCCTTAGGCTGGTTTGACATCGCATTATTTTTCCTGTCCATGGGATGCTACTTTTTGCAGGACCCCACGGACAGGAGTGGACAGCATCGGAGGTGAGCCTCCTTGTGCTATTTCTGTGTCCGGGTCTGAGATTTTCATGGGTTCGGGCACAGAAAGAGCTGTGTGGGGCACTTTCACTTATGCAATGTATATACATACATTGCGGAAGTGAAATTAAGTAAAAGCAAGGGGTTAAAAATAAAAAAAAACTGTATTCTCACCTTCCAACGATCCCCCGACGCCTCCAGTAAGCTCCGGGTGACTACAGGACCTGCCGTTACGTCACAAAAGTGGTAACTGGTCAAGTGACCCGATCAGCTGATTGGGTTGTAACATAATGCCAGGTCCTGTAGTTATCTGGAGCTTGCTGGAGGCGTCGGGGGATCGTTGGAAGGTGAGAATACAGTTTTTTTATTTTTAACCCCTTGCTTTTACTTAATTTCACTTCCGCAATGTATGTATATACATTGCGTAAGTGAAAGTGCCCCACACAGCTCTTTCTGTGCCCGAACCCATGAAAATCTCAGACCTGGACACAGAAATAGCACAAGGAGGCTCACCTCCGATGCTGTCCACTCCTGTCCGTGGGGCCCTGCAAAAAGTAGCATCCCATGGACAGGAAAAATAATGCGATGTCAAACCAGCCTAAGGAGAGAATCAATGTAAAACATACAATAATTAAAGCAGAGAAACAATGTAAAAAATACAGCACAGTAATTAGATACAATTTCACTTCCGCAATGTATGTATATACATTGTGGAAGTGAAATTAGATGACACACAGCAGAGGAACAATCAGCTGTTTTCTCGGACCCGTGCTTCATAGGCCCCCATGTTATTTGGCGCGGATCATGTCGGATCCGATTGTGTCCGATTTGATCTGCTGTGCCCAAAATCGGAGCAGTCTCCGATTCTGGATACAGCAAAAAATTGGACACAATCGGATTCGACAAAAATCGGATGCCTTTAAGGGCAAATCCAATGTGATCCGTGCCCATAGGATAACATGGGGGCCAAATCGGATCCGTGGCGGGCTGTTTTACAACGGACAGCCATGGATCCCAAAAAAAATCGCGTTGTGAAACCAGCCTTAGTGTATTGGAGATTTTACATTGATTCTCTACTTTAATTACTTACTGCTTTGTATATTTTTATTGTTACTACCTATGACCGTTCGTATACGAACCACTGTATTGTAAAGCGCTGCGGAATATGTTGGCGCTATATGAATAAAGATCTTTTATTATTATTATTATTATTATTATTATTATTATTACTTGTCATTTCTGACTTTTTTGTAGTTACTCTACACTCCCTGTGTCTGTAGATATTACGGTAGTGACTCACGTCCCAATTTTAGATAAAGGAACTAAGGTCTAGTTTTCTTAATTCCATGAAGATAGATGCCAGCACCAACGTCCTTTTTAAAACAAAATCCTTTATTTCGAAATCACCTACAGGTTGAAGGCATCTTTAGGCAGACAGTCCCGCCTGGCACGTTTCGGATAAAATCCTTATTCATTGAATAAGTGGCGGGACTGTCTACCTAAAGATGCTTTTAACTTATAAAGGATTTTGTTTTAAGGACGTTGGTGTTGGCATCTATCTTCATGGACTTGTGAATACTAGTGGACACCAGCCACCGCCATAGACGTGCACCGGATCTCTTGGAGGCGAGGGTGAGCTCTTCCATTTCACCTTTCCCTTTGCATGATCTAGTTTCCTTAACACAGAATTGGGAGATTACAGTAGTAAAAAGTGATAAACTACGAATTACTAGTATCAATCTCCTTCACCGTGCTCAGCTAGACTTCCAAGGTTCTAGAGATTTTTGAGGGAGAATAAAAATAGCTTACTAGACCCCAACGTCCCACATCCATCATACCCAAGCCTTGCTCTTTCTTTAGTTGATCTGAATGTGGTACCTCCTTGAATCTATCATAGCCCAAGAAGTAAGCTTTGCCGACTTTGCCAAAATATTTAAAACTTTTCCAAAGTCTTATCAATTATATTACCAACATATGATCAAGAAACATTTCTTCTCTCCTCTTTTCTCCTCATCAGCTCCCAGGAGTTGTGTGTGTGTTCTCTAATGCAATGTGACTTTGATAATTAGATACTATTGTTGTTGAAATAAAATAAATTGTTAAATAAAGTAAGAAAAATAAAAAAAATAAAAAAATAGGAAAATACATACCCTCCATGAAAGCTTTTCTGAGAGTTTTAATTGGAAATATCAAGGAATCCTCTACAAAGATCATATCCGGGTTATCCGACAAATAGTCTTCTAGATGTTGTCTAGAATCAAAGCCACATTCTTGGTAGAGCTTGTACTTTCTAGACTCCATCGTGTATTCTTGTGTCATAGACGAGACACTCAAGGTTTTTATAGAATTACCAACACTTTTCAAATTGTATAAGGATTAACCATCTCATGAGCCACCATACGTCAGTCATGGGATCAAGAATTATAATAGATTCACAAAGAAAATAAATACCGGAACCTTTACGTAAACATATATGGTTTATTGCTAAAGGGTAGAGATTAGCAAATCTGACAATAACAAATTATTTACATGTAATAAACGAGAAACAGAGGGAGCGCTCCTGGGTGGTACATGTTGGTCTAGTGGGGGGGGGTTGTAGTGCGCTGACCTGTAGGAGTTGTGGACCACTGCACATTTCCGGTAGAAGCCTCTGCCGTTTGTTGTTTTTCACATAATTGTCCAGGCTGCTGGGAACAACAGGTAATGTGATCGGGTCACACGTGCCGGAAGGCGTCACCGAGAGTCCTTGAGCACCGTAGGTCCTATAGTTGGAGTTTGCAAGGACAGATAGAAATTCCAGATAATGAGATAAAGCGGTCTTGTAGGTGCTGGGTAGAAGAGACAGAGAGATAGTTACGGAATCTGTTCTGTATTAGTTAGATATCACTACGCGTTACGGCGGTCTAGCCACCTTCATCAGGTGATGACGCTTTGTTTTTCAATGTCCTAATTCATCCTGGTAATCAGTCCAATCTCTTGATAGTCTAATTTCTTTAATATCTGATCATCTCCCAAAATAGTCACTCTTATTATAATGTTTAGATTTGTTTCTAAAAAGTTGGTGAGTTGTTAAGTTTGTGTTGTGTGAAAATAGAAGTGATCAAGTTATCATCGGAGTCGTTCAGTATCTTCATCAATTGAAAAACGCAATGAGGCAAGAAGTAAGGTGTACCACCGGGTGCTTGAATTGCTAGAGCTCTGCCACAACAAGTCCGCACACCAACCACCTATCCGGCCAACACGTACAATATAGCAAAGGAAAAGGAAAGAGGGATGGGCAGCTTCCGGACTAAAATCCAAATGTTTATTTCAAAGCAGCATGTTAAACACCCTTTTAAATATCTCACGGGTTTCGAGTTTCCACCATTCTATGATTAAGAGCGCGGTGGATGCTCGAAACGTGTAAGATGTCTAACATGGTGTTTAACATGCTGCTTTGAAATAAACATATGGATTTTAGTCCGGAAGCCAAACACTCCTTTTTTTTTCCTTTTCCTTTGAAACAAGCAATGCTCTTTGCTGGCCTCAGACTGATTAGTAAAGGGGTTATATATGCCGAGGTCTTCCATGAACAGCGCCCCCCATCCTGATGTTATGTATGTGATGCTGCAACTCAACCTGTTCAAGCATTCAGGTGATTCTGGTGATTTCTTGAGCAGCAGCGCGGATGCTAAGGCACTTTGTCCTATGAATTGATCTACACCATAGTGAGATGTGGAAGTGCGGTCCCTGCAGAAGTTGAATTATCTGAGCGATCATACCGGTTGTGGGTGACACAACCTCACCAGGTGAGCAGTTTTCATTGTGTTGATACCACCAATGTTTTAGGAGATAAGACCTTATTTGCAGATTCTCATTCCCACAGGGTTAATAAGTGGGATTTCTTGCCTTATAAATGGGGTTGGGACCATCAGTTGTGTTGTGCAGAAGTCTGGTGGAGACACAGCTGATCGTCCTACTGAATAGACTGTTAGAATTTGTATTATGGCAAGAAAAAAGCAGCTAAGTAAAGAAAAACAAGTGTCCATCATTACTTTAAGAAATGAAGGTCAGTCAGTCCGAAAAATTGGGAAAACTTTGAAAGTGTCCCCAAGTGCAGTTGCAAAAACCATCAAGCGCTACAAAGAAACTGGCTCATATGAGGACCGCCCCAGGAAAGGAAGACCAAGAGTCACCTCTGCTGCGGAGGATAAGTTCATCCGAGTCACCAGCCTCAGAAATCGCAGGTTAACAGCAGCTCAGATTAGAGACCAGGTCAATGCCACACAGAGTTGTAGCAGCAGACACATCTCTACAACAACTGTTAAGAGGAGACTTTGTGCAGCAGGCCTTCATGGTAAAATAGCTGCTAGGAAACCACTGCTAAGGACAGGCAACAAGCAGAAGAGACTTGTTTGGGCTAAAGAACACAAGGAATGGACATTAGACCAGTGGAAATCTGTGCTTTGGTCTGATGAGTCCAAATGTGAGATCTTTGGTTCCAACCACCGTGTTTTTGTGCGACGCAGAAAAGGTGAACGGATGAACTCTACATGCCTGGCTCCACTGTGAAGCATGGAGGAGGAGGTGTGATGGTGATGGGGTGCTACGCCAGATGACCTGGCCTCCACAGTTACCAGGCCTGAACCCAATCGAGATGGTTTGGGGTGAGCTGGACCGCAGAGTGAAGGCAAAAGGGCCAACAAGTGCTAAGCATCTCTGGGAACTCCTTCTAGACTGTTGGAAGACCATTTCCGGTGACTACCTCTTGAAGCTCATCAAGAGAATGCCAAGAGTGTGCAAAGCAGTAATCAAAGCAAAAGGTGGCTACTGTGAAGAACCTAGAACATAAGACATATTTTCAGTTGTTTCACACTTTTTTGTTAAGTATATAATTCCACATGTGTTAATTCATAGTTTTGATGCCTTCAGTGTGAATCTACAATTTACATAGTCGTGAAAATACAGAAAACTCTTTGAATGAGAAGGTGTGTCCAAACTTTTGGTCTGTACTGTACTTGCTGTAAAAATTCCCATCCTTTCCCTATCTATACTATCTTACTGCTACTGTATTTTTTTTCTTTTCTTCTTCTTAATGTCGCATCATTTGAGAACCCCAGTGCATGTTGGGATACTGAAAAGTGCCATCATCAGGAGCACTGACCACAGCCTCAGCCTCTTCCATGTTCTTGATGATCGCTGGTCAGACCATCTATAGAATTATTGCTTTTTCAATCCAAGAGTCGATAGAGAAGGAAGTATCTAAGTGGTTCACAGAGGAAAGCAGCCACTTCTCCACCCGTAGTCTAAATATCTCTAAAAAGCCAGAGGCTTGGTCTAACGATATAACTGTAACTATAAAGCTAACAAATAATAATACTTATTCATTTGTATAGCGCTATTAATTCCATAGCACCTTACTTAAATTTGCAACACTGTCTCCATTGGGGCTTAAAATCTAAACATCCTATCACCAGGGGCGGACTGGCCCAGGTGGCAGGGGGGCAAGTGTCCCCGGGGCTGGTGGTATAGCCCCCACCTAGGGCCGCCCCTCCCCCCGGACCTCATATAAGGGTTGACGGCACTGAAATGGCCAGCGCCGAAAATTTCCAACAGAACTTCCCCCCCCGGTCCTCACCCAAGGGCTGGCCGGGCACTGAGACGGGCCGCCGAAAATTTCCGACAGCACCCCCCTTCCCCCCTGGCCCGAATGTGTCGCCAGTCAGCCCCTGCCTATCACTATGTCTTTCAAGCAAATGTACTATATTGAAAAATGTAAGTTTGCATTGCATTATACTCATGTAATGATCTGACCATTGGACATTAAGAC
The DNA here is from genome assembly GCA_033576535.1 of Allobates femoralis. Lineage (NCBI taxonomy): Eukaryota > Metazoa > Chordata > Amphibia > Anura > Aromobatidae > Allobates > Allobates femoralis. Next base: position 31,227,297 of record JARQOC010000009.1, on the reverse strand, counting down.
AACAAGTAGAATAAGTTAATAAAATGCTAAAAATTTAATTTTCAAAGTTAAAAAAGTACAGTTTTGCTTTATATCATTTATTAGTGGAAAAATATAAAAAATATGAAAAGTAAAAAAATATTAACTGGTATTGGCATGGGTGAGGTCGAGCTACCGTCCAAGATGGTAAAGTAATATCCAAGTTATCCCATTTCTGGAATCTTCTGAGATAGGTCATAAAAGGTTGGGAACGTTGAGATGGAGAGAGGAGCGATGGACAATAAGAATGTAAATGAGTGAAACAATGGGGGTGTCCTCTCTAATCTCCCACTAAATTACATTTATCATAATGTTCTTGGCTCCGATATGAAGCCATGATGGATCTTGACCATCGCTAGCGTCGTAGCGTTACCGCCCAGCAGTCATGTACTCTTCTACGCTTCAACTATCACTTGACTGTTTGTGACTTTTGGCAATATAAAAGTATAATATTTGGTCGGTGTGAATCACAAGAAGTAATGTAAACAATCCAATGAATCTCATCATCAGCTGCCAACACTTACAGACTAACGCTAATAGTCACCTGTCACATATATGTTGATCCTACTTATTTTTTTGACTTTCTGGAAAGACTAGAGAGATAACAACTTAACCTTTATTAAGGGGCTGCTACCCAACTAATCCACCTGTCTCCCTGCTATTCCCCAGTCTCTCCTCTCTGCCAAGCCCTCCACTGGCTCCCCATTTCTCAGAGGCCTCAGTTTAAACCCTTACTCTGACATACAAAGCCGTTCACATTCTGTCTCCTCCGAACATCTGCGACATGGTCTCCCGTTATCTTCCCTCACGCAACCTTCGATCCCCCCATGACCTCGTCCTCTACTCCCCCCTTATCTCTTCTTACCACAACCACATACAAGACTTCTCCCGTGCATCCGCCATACTCTGGAACTCTCTGCCCCAACACATCAGACTCTCACCTACTCTAGAAACCTTCAAAAGAAACCTGAAGATTCACCTCTTCCGGCAGGCCTACAACCTACTGTGAGCCTCACTCCACCAAACCACCGCACGACCAACTCTACCCTCTCCTAATGAATCATCACCCATCCCCTCGTAGATTGTGAGCCCTACGGACAGCGCCCTCTATCCTTCTGTACCTGTGCGCCTTATATTGTCCATGTTTATTGGACTTGTCTATTATACCCTCTATACCTGTGAAGCGCCATGAAATTAATGGCGCTATAATATATAAATAGTAATAATAATAATAAATAATAATAAAAGGTTGGAAAAGTTCAGCAGAGAGGGGAGTGGATGGCTTGAAAAGATGTAAATGAGTGAAACAATGGGGGTGTCCTTTCTATTCTCCCACAAAATTACATTTATCATAATGTTCTTGGCTCCGGTATGAAGCCATGATGGATATTGACCATCGCTAACGTCGTAGTGTTACCGCCCAGCAGTCATGTACTCTTCTACGCTTCAACTATCACTTGACTGTTTATGACTTCTGACAATATAAATGTATAATACTTATCGAGGGAATCACAAGAAGTAATGTATGCATGTGATCAGATGAGAAAAGTCAACAATCCAATGTATCTCATCATCAGCTGTCAACAGTAACAGACTAACGCTAATAGTCACCTGTCACATATATGTGGATCCTACTTATTTTTTTGACTTTCTGGAAAGACTAGAGACATAATCCAGTACAACATATCTCTTTATTAAGGGGATCGGGAAGTGAGAAAAATATTAGTATTGACTTTCTCAACTTCATATTCTTCAAATTTGGTTCCTTTCATATTTAGTAATGGCCAAAGATGGGTTATTTTTATGTTCTCTAGTAACCAATTGTGGTCTTCTTCCATAATTTCTAAAAGACAAGTTGGATCTCTTTTTCCATGATGTCTTATGAATAATAGAGAAAAATCTTGGTAACTGGTAAGTAAAATTAACATTTATATAGCGCTATTAATTCCATAGCACTTTACATACATCAGTAATACTGTCTGCATTGGGGATCACAATCTAAATATCCTACCAGTATGTCTTTGCAGTGTGGGAGGAAACCGGAGAACCCAGAGGAACCCAATGCAAACACGAGGAGAACATACAAACTCCTTGCAGATGTCATCCTTGGTGGGAATTAAACCCAGAACCTCAGTGCTGCAAGGCTGCAATGCCAACCACTGAGCCACCATACAGTGCTAACCACTGACTACCATACAGTGCTAACCACTGAGCCACAGTACAGTGCTAACCACTGAGCCACCATACAGTGCTGACCACTGAGCCACCATACAGTGCTGACCACTGAGCCACCATACAGTGCTAACCACTGAGCCACAGTACAGTGCTAACCACTGAGCCACCATACAGTGCTAACCACTGAGCCACCATATAGTGCTAACCACTGAGTTCACCATACAGTGCTAACCCACTGAGCCACCATATAGTGCTAACCACTGAGCCACCATACAATGCTAACCACTGACCCACCATACAGTGCTAACCACTGAGCCCATACAGTTGCTAACCACTGAGCCACCATATACAGTGCTAACCACTGAGCCACCATATACAGTGCTAACCACTGAGCCACCATACAGTGCTAACCACTGAGCCACCGTATACAGTGCTAACCACTGAGCCACCATACACAATGCTAACCACTGAGCCACCATACAGTGCTAACCACTGAGCCCACCGTATACAGTGCTAACCACTGAGCCACCATACAATGCTAACCACTGACCCACCATACAGTGCTAACCACTGAGCCACCGTATACAGTGCTAACCACTGAGCCACCATATACAATGCTAACCACTGAGCCACCATACAATGCTAACCACTGAGCCACCATACAGTGCTAACCACTGAGCCACCATATAGTGCTAACCACTGAACCGCCATATACAGTGCTAACCACTGAGCCACCATACAGTGCTAACCACTGAGCCACCATATACAGTGCTAACCACTGAGCCACCATATACAGTGCTAACCACTGAACCACCGTATACAGAGCTAACCACTGAGCCACCATACACAGTGCTAACCACTGAGCCACCGTATACAGTGCTAACCACTGAGCCACCGTATACAGTGCTAACCACTGAGCCACCGTATACAGTGCTAACCACTGAGCCACCATACACAATGCTAAAACCCCTGAGCCACCATACAGTGCTAACCACTGAGCCACCGTATACAGTGCTAACCACTGAGCCACCATACAGTGCTAACCACTGAGCCACCATATACAGTGCTAACCACTGAGCCACCATACAGTGCTAACCACTGAGCCACCATATAGTGCTAACCACTGAGCCACCATACAGTGCTAACCACTGAGCCACCATATACAATGCTAACCACTGAGCCACCATACAATGCTAACCACTGACCACCATACAATGCTAACCACTGAGCCACCATATACAGTGCTAACCACTGAGCCACCATATACAGTGCTAACCACTGAGCCACCGTATACAGTGCTAACCACTGAGCCACCATACAGTGCTAACCACTGAGCCACCATACAGTGCTAACCACTGAGCCACCGTATACAGTGCTAACCACTGAGCCACCATATACAGTGCTAACCACTGAGCCACCATATACAGTGCTAACCACTGAGCCCCCAAAAACACAGTGCTAACCACTGAGCCACCGTATCCCAGTGCTAACCACTGACCACCATATACATTTGCTAACCACGAGCCACCATACAATGCTAACCACTGAGGAACTCAATGTGCAAAACTTCGGGTCACAAGATACACTTTCGATAACAAAATCACGATTACGGCAGCACTCACCGCTCTTTAGTAAAATCTACTCTTTATTCATAAAAATTCATATCGGTTCAGAGTCTTTTGTTCAGGGGGGGTTGTTTGTCCAGAAATTCATTTATCTGATAGCCCAAATCACCTTTAAATCTAATGTTGATGACCTTCTGTACTTCGATGACCCAGGGTAAAGTATATTGTCTTATTTTCTAAAGACGCAATTGAGGTGGGGTCCACAGGGAAAGGGTTTACTCGGCTACGGGGATGGTTTTTCTTCGGTTGGGTGATCACGGCTGGTCGGGTCCCGGTTCCGTACCTGGGCATTTCAATGGCAGATGGGGAAACTATTTGGGATGGGGGAATTACGTGACGCCACCTGGGGAAACCTGGTAATGTGGTCACCACGCTGCTCCCCAAGCCTCTGAGGTGAGGGTGAGCAGCTTCGGGTAGTACAGCTCCCCACAGGCGGAGCTTTACCTCAGGGTGCGGGGTGGATGAGGGGAGTCGTAGTTCTTGGCCCTTTTTTTGGTGCTGTAAAGGCCTTCAGATGAAAAATTTAATTTTGATGAAAAACCAGATAAGCTCAAACTGTTCTTTACTGGTACCAGACGATAATTAGGTTTCACGGTACAGTCTCTTTTTGCCGGATTAATGGTTGAAAAAAAGGTTTTGGGGGGGTTCGCTACACAATCTTGGAGGTGCCCTCAAATACCTTTCTTGGTCCTTTTCTTTATGGCTCTGTTGGCCTTACACCCCCCACTCTTGAGTCTGGGTTTCTGGCCCCCGGGGTTTTGTTGCTTAAAGTCTCCTTTACTTTGTCACGTCTTAAACCCCATTTTAGGACAGGGTTGGACTACTTTGATGGGGGCTGTGGCACCTTCTTGGTAAGGGCTACAGCCTCCGGTCAGCATTTTTTGGTACACTTTACCAAACCACCTTGGTTCCGGAGTAACGGATGGCCCCTGGCATCCAGAGGGGCTCCAAGCAGTCCTGGAGTGCCCCTTTCTTGTCGGGGGTTCCCTCTTTAGTTTGGAGGTACCCCCCTGTCAAGCTGCAGTCTTCTCTGCGTCCGTCCGTTCCCCTCTTCTCACACCATCTGCCCTGCCCCTGCTGTCAACTGTCACCTACGTCACGTCCCCCCCCGCTCTGCTAAGCTCCACCCCCCTGGGATCTACTGTATATACAAGACCCGGTGCTAGGGTGGCTGTGATTGGAACTTTTGTACACAGACTCTGCAGTCCCCCCTCTACTGTGGCTATGGAGGCACTACACCTTTATCTGGGGTGCAGTACCCTTCCTGTGGCTTCCCGACAGAGGGGGCCACTCAATTTGCACAATGTTAAACCATGATCCCAAATTATTATGCAAATTGGTTTTATGGTCATATGGTATTGTGTTTTAGGTTCTTTGGATCACTGATATCAATCTCAATCCCTGTGATAATTAGTTTGGCAGGTGAGCCCAATAAAAGGGAAAACTGGGTTGTTTCCCCCAATTATTTAGCAGGCTACAGTTTTCAAGTAAGATGGGAAAGAAAAGAATCTCTCTGCTGCAGAGTAGCAAACAAATAGTGCAATGCCTTGGACAAGGGATGGAAACATATTTCACGAAAACCTAAGCGTGAATCATCGTAGTGATAGATTTTTGGCTGATTCTGAGACACAGATGTGTTTGTGCAGAAAAAAGGCAGAATGAGGAAGGTTTCTGCCAGGCAAGTTTCATCGGATTAAGAGAGCAGCTCTAAAAAAGGGCCTACAAACCACAAACAGATATGGAAGCTGCTTTGGGGCCCTGGAGTCCCCCCGAACGTCGAGGGGTAGGATCATTCAAAGGCTTGCTGTGGTGCATAAACCTACTATTCGGCCACCCCTAAACACTGCTCACAAGCAGAAACGGTTGCAGGGGGCCCAGACATACAGAAAACTAATTGTCAAACAGTCTTGTTTACTGATAAGTGCCGAGCAACCCTGGATGGCCAGATGGATGGAGCAGTGGATGTTGGTGGATGCCACCCGTGTCCCAACAAGGCTGCCCACGTCAGAAGAAGGCGGAGGGTCATGTTTTGGGTGGAAAAACATTGGGAACAGCTGTAGGCCCCTTTAAGGTTCCTGAAGGTTTTAAAAATTACCTCTGCAAAGTATAGGAGTTTTTTGACTGAGAACAAAATCATCTTCATCAAGACAATGCCCCATCTTTATCTGCAAAGAATACCTCTGTGCCATTGGCTGCTATGGGATAAAAGGAGATAAACTCATGGTGTGGCCACAATCTTCCCCTGACCTCAACCTATAGAAAACCTTTGCAGTATAAAAAAGCAAATGATCTATGAAGGGGGGAGGCAGTTCAATTAAAACAGCAGCTCTGGGGGTTTTTTTTGACATCGGGGAAAGAAAACAAAAAAAAATTTTCCCCAGAAATCACAATTAAAAGGGGGATGCAAGAATTGTGAAGGTATGTAAAAGAAGGGTTCTTATTTACCAGAATTTTGGCCTCTTAGGATTTTTTGGAGTTAAAAAGCTTTTTTTTTTCATAATGTGACCTTTTCCTAAGCAAAAAAATTAAAAAATATTATTTTCGTTTTTAAATGGTATAAAAATGTTTAAAAACTCCCGGGCCGAAAATTTTGGGAAACGGGGGATTTAGTTTTTGGTTTTAAATTTTTTAAATTTTAATTTATCAAGGAGATTTTTTCAAAAATTCAATGCCTCTAAGGGGTTTTTAAATTTTTTTATTAACAACTGTCTTTGGGCCCCGTTTTTGGGAAAAAGGAAAAAAAACATTTCCAAAAAAATTGAACAGGGTCTTTTTTTTTGGGTAGCTAACTGGGGTTTTAGCAGGGATGAGGGGTTTTTACTCCTTTTTTTTGGGGAACTCCCGGGGTTTAGTAGCGGTTTTGGTTTTTTCGCTATTCGCCGGAAAAATTAGGTTTAACTCGGAGTAAAAGTCCCGGTTTTTTTGCAGGGGATCAAAAGTGGATCATAAAAAAGTCCTTAAAAGAGATAAAAAGGGGTTAGAAAATAAAAGTCGGAACTACCTTAACGGGGGGGGCGGCACCGGGGACCTTTTGGAAATTATTCATGTTAAAAAACCTTTCCCCTCCCACCAACAGATGGGGGGAAGGTTTTTCCCAATCAATGGCCACGTCAAATCAGGACGCTAGCACCACCTGTTTTGGCCAGAGGAAATTTCCCTTTCCCCGGGTAAGGAAAAAACCTTCCCCTCTGGCCAATGGGGGTGGGTAGCGAACTTTTTGTGCGGGGGCGGCATCGATTGGCTGGGGAGTGAAAGGTCCTTTAACAAATAGATGTCCATGGCCGGCCCGGGGTAAAGCCTGGTTTTAAGGTGAGTACCAATTTTTTTATTTTCAACCACTTTTCATCTTTTTCCCGGATTTTTGCAGTGTAAATTTGATACAGGTACTGGAATCGCAAACCCCGCAACGAGTAGCTATACGGACCTTTTTCTTTCCCCGGGAAATAGGGGTTTTCCCGAATAGACGGTACTGGGGCCAAAATCCCTATTTTAGCTTTTTATTCTTTTTTTCTTTCCCCATCACGTGATAAAGACCCCCGGGGGGTCTATCCTCAAAAATATGGGGTAATCCTACAACAGATGATTTTTCACCTGAACCTCATGATTACTTGTGACATTATCTTATTATACTTCATTTTAAGGTTTATTCCCCAAATATATAGAAAGGGGACTCCGGGGGACAGACGACCCGCCCCACCCCAAAGATGGATTTGTGACCACAACCACCAAAGCCCCGGGCTTAGTTTTTGGGGTCATCGGACAAATAAGCCCGGGGGAAAGAAAAAACTTTGAAGATGATTTTTTAAAAGTTTCCCCGGAAAAAATTTAAAATTCATTTTCAATAATTTTGTATAAGGGGAAAAATTTCTATCTATCACTACCCCCTTCAAATCTATCTTTCTTTTCTATCTCGAACAGGGGATTATAAATATTTTCAGTTTTTTCCATTATATGAGACTTTGAAAATTTCTAACCCCCACATCACTTACAGGGGACGACTGATTGATATCTTTTGGGAAAACCCTTCCCTTTACTATCTTTTTCCGCCCAAAGGGGTTTAAAGAGATACATTCCCCCCCAGTCTTGAAGCTGCATCTTTTAGATTAAAAAATGGGTAACACAGGGCAGGAGCGTTCGACGGTCCCACTTAACAAAATCCGGCCAAATCAGGATCAGGTAAGAGTCGCCAAAAAATTTTGGGTTAGTGGGGGAAGTCGGGAGATCAAAAAAACAAAAAATAAGCTTTTCCATGTTTTTGATCTAAGACAGTAATACTTTATTTGGGAATTAATTTTGAAAAGGGGTTTTTAACCCCGGTACACTACAAGTTTTTTTTAGCTGATTAGGGGGATTTAGGAAGTACTCCCCCATTGTATATTCCTCCCATTAAAATGTTTACATCCAGCTGAAAGGGGTTGAAGTGGTATCAAATTGGGGAAAAAAAAAGGAATTTTGGGAATGAAAAAAACGTTTACAAAGGTTGAATTTTTGTTTTACCTGTATGAGCCCCCGCACGGGGGGTTAATGTGTAAAAACTCACACTGGTGAAAAATTAAATGGGAAGACAAAGGGTTTTCCAAGAATGGGCAGAAGTTATTAGGACCTAAGGTAAAAGGTCTTGGGTTGGGGGGCCCAAAGGGCCGAGGTTTTGGTTAGGGGACCAAGGGGGGGTTTCTTAGGTGTGCTTAGTGACCAAAGGGTCCAAGGTGGTGGTTTGGCCAAAGGGCCCCATGGCATGGTTAAAAGAGACAAAGGTCCAAGTTTATTATTGGTCCAAGACCAAGGTTAGTAAGTGGACCAAAGGCTGGGGTATGTTAGGGACCTAAACGGGGGTATAGTTAGGGGCCCCTTAAGGTCTGGGTCATATTTAGGGGACCTAAGATCGGGGGTTCATAGTTAGGGGCCCTAAGGTCTGAGGCATTTTTTTGGGGGAAAGGTCTGAGGTCATAGTTGGGGACCAAAAACCTGAGGTTGTTTTTGGGGAAAACCCCAAAGATTCGAGGCCGTTTTTTAACCCCTAAAGTCCGGGCTATTTTTGGGACCAAGGGCCCCAAATTTTTGGTTAGGGATTAAGGTCAAAAGAAAATGGTTAGGGAAAAGGGGGGGTTTGAGGTGTATTAGGGGGAAAAAGGGGAGATCACCACAGAAAAAGAAAAAAGTAACCCCCAAAGTTTTGTAAATCAAAAAGACCAATAAACGGAAATCTGGTAAGAGAGGTCCTTTGAAAGTGAACAGAGGGGTCCAGGTAATTGAGACCCCTACGTGGAGAAAATGGAGGCCCCCGGACTTGTATTGAGGGACGTAAGTGATTTACACTACAAAGTTAAAGTATCCAATTTGGACCTCTGATGAAAAAGGGGTTGCCATTTGGGGGAATAATTCCTAAAAGGGGTTGGTTTTTGCCCCTCGGAGTAAGGACTCTGTTTATGGTGAGGATCGATTGAGAAACCTCTCGGGGGGCCCCCAAGGGGGAAGATGAGATCTCAAACTATTAAGGAATTGAGGGGGAAAACAAGTAAAAAGGGAAAAAGGAATTTAAAAAGGAACTTTAAGGGTTTTTTCGGAGAAGTGTTTTACCCTGCTTATAGCAAGTGGATTATACAAAGAACCTCCTACTATCTTTTGTACAAATTGTCCTAATAAATTTTAGTAAAAACCCTTTTTTTTGGAAAAACAGGTTTCTTTTAATTCATTTTTAATTTTTTGGTTCTTCCAAAAACCGACCAATGTCATAGCTTTGGACGCATTGCCCGGTAAAGAGCACCACATATTAAAAAACACCCTACCCAAACACCAGTTTAATGTAAAAAGGTGGTGCCTGGAGACGAAATTTGACCCCAACTTTTTCCCCCCAAACCCCAATTACACAACTGCCCCAAATATTGTAAAATTTGGGGGCAAACGATTTTATCAATAAAAGAGAATAGGTAAAAAACCCTTAAAAAATTAAAGTTTTTCTTTTTTAAAAAAAATTAAAAATTTAATTTTTTTCCAAATTGGGTCTTAAAATTTTGGGTTTTAATCCCTGAAATTACAATGTAAAATGAATTTTAGATTTCCCAAATCTTTTAAAAAACCCATGTCCCCTCTGAAACATCAAGGGGCCCTTTTGCTTTTCAAAACCTCATGACTGTAATTTCAAAATAATGTTTTTGTATTTTGCCTTAGTAAAAAAGATTTTTGACCTACAAAACAAACCCCGAAAATACAAAAATGCCACCTGAAAGGGGGTCCCATAAAGAAAATCTTACGGGCCGGAAAAATCTTACCCCAAGGGGATGGTGGGCGTAAACCCCGGAAAACCACCAGTAAAAAATAAAGGTACTTCACGGGGGAAAAATGAAGAAGATTTTTAATTGGGGAAACCCGGAGGACATCTATATTATTTGGGACTTAAAAACATCAAAATTTTAAAATTGGGGGGAAAAAATTCCCCCGTTTTCAATTTTTAAAGAGAATTTGTGAAGAAGCTGGGTTTAATCAAAGGGCTCAAATTGTACTGTAGGTTATGAGAGGAAAAGGGGAAGAGTGACTCATGACAATACGTTCTTTTCATTGGCTCACAAAAGCAATAGTCTGGGAAAAAAAAATCATTTTTTAAAGGGGTTTCCTTTCATAACCAAAATAACCCCTGTTTTTGGGGTGCAAAAAAAAAATTTTACACCCCAAAAACAACCAAAAACCCGAACTTTAAACCCCTCACCACTACCACCAAAAATCAAACACACAATGGGAGTCCCTGAAAGGGGACTACTGTCGCCAATCAGTCCACACCAAGGCTTGGATTTTTTTAGAGTTTTAAGAACCCCAAATTTTGTTTTTTAATAAATGTTCAATTTCTTACATAAAAAATATAAAAAAAATAAAATAAGTTGATATAAAATATGAAAAAAAAGTAAAAAAAAAGGGGGGAAAAAATTTAAAAAATACCAAAAAATTTTCATTTAATGTTTTCTGCTTCCCCCGGGGGGGGGGAAAAAAAAAATATGGTCACCGCATTCATCTGATCCCTCATCCCGTGAACAAAACCCTTTTTTGTTTAAGCCCATTATAGGGTCAAGTTAAGGTTTAAATTTCTGGCACCCTTTTAATTTTAATTTCAAAAACCACAGCTTGTTTTGGGCATGGGTAATTTGCAAGGGAAATTTTTACCTTTAAAGGCCCGGGGTTTTTCAATTTTTTTAAAAAATAGGGAAAAATTAAAAAGAAGCGTGGTCCCCCGGGGGCCTTTTTTTCGTTTTTTTTGGGTCTTTCCAGAGATGTGGGCCTTTTTTTGTTTCGGGGAAACCCCCCGGGGGGCCCCAATCCTGGTACAAAAATGAATACGGTTGGCCCCTTTTGTAGAGAACAGCCCGTGAACAAATTTTATTTTTCTCCCGGGGGCATAATTCTCCCCAAAACATATTTTTCATTTAAACAAGGAATGCTGAGCACCCCCCCAAATTAAATTTTTTGGGCAAATTTACTCAACCTCTTTTTAACAGCAAAAATTGGGGGCCCCGGACCACCTTTACTAGGGCAAATGGCTCCTTTTTGTTTTAAAACCGGTGTCATATGGGTTTTCCCCCCCAAAAGCCAACAAATCAAAAAGACCACGATTCCTAAGGGGAAAAAATCCCGTCAAAGTTTTCTGTCATGACTGAGAAAGGGACTATAAATACATTTTCACCAATCTACCTGCTTTTGATCCACGGTTTTTTCCCACAAATGTCAAAAAGGGGTTTTTGGGGGAAGAACTTAAAAATCTAAAACCCCCACAAAAAACAAATTTTGGATGATGGATTGTAATAGGGCCAAAACCCCTTTTCCTTTTTGGGGCTTTCCCCCGCAATTTTCTCAAAATCACGGGGGGGAAGGGGCCCAAAAATTTAACTTACAAAGGTTTTAATGACCCTTACTTGAAAGGAAATATCAAGGGAATTTCTTGCTCAAAATAAGGGGGAATCCTGGAAAAAGGTTAACCCCCCTTCAGGACCAAACTTTTTTTTGCTTTCCTTTTCCCCTGTTATGTTGATGAACCAAAAAAAAATTTAGTGTCGCACCACTATCAACATATGAAAATCCAAACTGATAATGCATGGTCCCCCCCCCCCAAAACCCACCTTATTTCCCCAGCTGGAAAAGTATAAAAAAAAATCTTAAAGTCATATCATGGTAGGGAGGGGGGGGGAGCAGTGCATAATCAGAAAAGGGAAATTTACATATCTTGACTACCTGCCTCAACAAAAAATTCTCGGAATTAAAAGGCAATAAACAGGAGAAGGTAGAGCAATAAAAGTTCGTCCTGAAAGGCTGCTCAACTATGATTCCGGAACCATTAGTATTATACCAAATCACCTAAACCCTTTTTTAACATTAGGGTTAAAATACACAATTTTTCACAAGTAAAAAAAAAGGGGGTGGCACAATTGTTTACAAAACATTTTGCCCCCTGAAGTTTTGAATTTTTGCTGAGAACCTACAATGGGCCGATGGATCCTGGGGGGGGGATTTATTTAAAATAGATCTAAAAAAATTGCCTCAAAGATATTTTAATTTCCCAAAAAAAAGGTCTTTAATGATCATAAAACCCCCCAAGCTTGTATTGGATACCCCCGGGGAACCCCGGGGGCGTAACTTCAGGCCCGGGGCCCCGTTTTTAAAGCTCAAGGGGGGCCCCAAAAAATTATTGCAAAATTTAAAAAGTAAAATTTTTTTTTTTTTGGCCCCAAAAAGATTTTGGGGGCCCCCCGGGGGGTTCAGGGCCCGGGGGCATGGGAACCCTCACCCAAATTTTATTTTCCCTTCCCCGGCAATTGTAGGCTTGATTAAAGGGGAAAAGGGTTTCTGTGCCCCTTCCTTCCTCACCAAGGGGTTTAAACCCCCCCTTTCCAGGGTCTTCTTTTGCAAAATCTAGGGGGGACCCGCTGTACTAGGGAAAACCCTTTTTTGCTAACCGCCCCACCCTAGACCTAGGCCAACCCCCTTTTTTCAATCATAAAAAATCTTTTCCTTTTAAATTTGACTTTGCATGTTGGGTTTTAGAGGTTGGGGAAAATTTCATTTTTTGTAAACCACTTGATTTTTTTACATTTGCTTTCATGTCTGCATAAAAAAATCTTTTTTAAGAATTTGTGTCTCATGGTTTGATCCGATATTCTTGGCTCACCCCTTTTTACAGCTTTGAGTTAGAGTAAAAAAACCCTTAGCACCTTAAAGGGGAAACGTGGGGAATTAATCTGAGGACGGGGATGCTAAGGGGGTTTTTAAAAAAAACCAATTTTAAAAATGGCTCTTCCAAGCTCGGGGTCTGTTTTTTTTTACATGAATTAAAATTTCAAAAATTTTTTGGGGGGTTTTATTGCCTCTTGCAGGTGATGGAAAAAGCCCCCTCTTCTTAAGCACTCACTGTCTTTACACATTGTAAATACAGAGCCTAAAATGGATGGAGCAGCCTCTGCTAAGACATTGTACAACAGAGCATGCAGTGGGATGGACAGCTCTCTGTCTCCCGACATTTATATACAGACCTGGGGGCCCCCAGCAGCTCTCTGTCTAAGACTTGGGGACATACAGAACCTAGGTGGGCAGGACATTCCCCGTTTTATAAACATTGAAAAATACAGAATTGGGGGGGGGTTGGGCAGCTCTCTGTTATAGACATTGTACTGTACATACAGACCTGGTGGGGGCGGGAAAGCTCTCGTTATAGACTTGTATATACAAAGCCGGGTGGGGGGGGGGGCAGTCTCTTTTAAATAGACATTTATATACAGACCCGGGGGTGTGGGCAGGGGCAGCCCCTCTGTTTGACTTGGGAACATCGACCTGGTTGTAGGGGGGCATTTCCTTTATAGAAAATTGATATACAGGTTAGATGGAAAAGCAGCTCCCTGTCATAAACTTGTACAAACAGAGCCTGGAGTGGGGGGGAGCAGCTCCTGTCTATAGAAATTGAAAAACAAGCCTAAGTGGGGGGAACAGCTCCTGCCCATAACATTGTAAAAAAAAACCGGGGAGTGGGGGGAAAGTTGCGGGGTTAAATCAAAAATTTTAAAATCAGAACCACTGCCCCAGAAATGTAAGTATACTTTCCTTGGCTTGGGGGTTCCCTTTTCTACATCATGTCTCTCAGGGGGGGAGAAAAAACCTACAAAAAATTCCCTTTTAATACAATCAGAAAATTTTGAGAAAAAAAATTTTCAAGACCCGGGTCCGAGGTCACTGGGCCCCCAGCATTTTTAAAATCTTCTCCTACTTCCCGGGAAAAACCCCCACTGGCAAAAGGCGTTGACCATTTTATAATCAAAGATCCGCGGGATTAGGAGCATTAAAATTTTCAATGCTAACAAAAGAATTTTTAAAACCTTTAAGATAAGTACCCACGTCTCTCCATTCCCCCAAACAAAACCAGGGAAGCAGGTGTTCAATAAATTTTTTCGGGCCCCTCTGCCCCCGGTTTTTTTTAACGTGCCCCCCCAGCTTTTTCTAAGCATTACATTTAAAAAAACCCGCTTACCCAAAAAAAGTCATCCCAAAGGGGAACAAAGGACAAAAAATTTTCAACCCAGAGGTTAACTAAAAAGAAGGATCACCAAGCAAATTCACATATGAAGAAGAAAACACCGGGGAAAAGGAACCCCAGATCAGAAGAATAAAGGAAAAAAGGCAAAGGGGAAGACCGCCCCAATGACTTGTAAATCAAGATAAAAAAAGACCCTTTTTTTGGTTTTCCCCTGGCCCGGGGCTCCCAGCCCCTCTCCCGGGGTCGGAAAAACCCCTTGCTCCTCTGCCGCCGGGGCCCCCCCGGGCCCAGGGCGGCGGGCCCCTCGGACTTTCCCCGGGTTCCCTTCCTGTCAGGCCCTTTTCGGGCCCCCCCAGGGGGGCACATTACAAGGTGTTTATGTGACCAATTACGGTAATGGCCCCACCCCGCGCCCTCCCCGTGATTTGGGGGCCGGGGCAGCCAAACCTAACCCCCCTTGACCAATAGCCTTTCCCTCTTAAAACAGGCCCCCTCCACGATGGGAGGGCCCCTTATTTTAATTAAAAGTTTGTTCTGTCTTGCAAAATGTTGAAAAAGGGCCTTCCTTTAAACTCTCCTCTGGAGACCAAAATTCCTGCCCCCTTAAACTAAAAGGAAGGGGGCTGGAAAGGGGTCTGAAAAGCGTAGGAAAATAAAAAAAAATCTGCCCAGTTAACTCTTTGTTTCCGGTGATTCCTGGGGAGGGGGGGGGCATTCCGGCATTTTGCCTTAAAAACATTCCTGCTCTCCTACCCTTTTTCCCGGTTTTTCCCAAAAACCTTAGCTGTGCCGTAGCATAGGCTAACCATGGGCCCAAAAAACCCCGGTTTCCAGAAAACCGTGGTATTTAGCCCCCGGGGTGCCCCTAAAATTTCCCTGTATAGGGTTGGTAAAATGGAAAACCAGCTCACCCGGGGGGTTCGAACCACACCCAGTGGGTCCACTTTGGGGCCCCTTCCCCCAAAGGGCCCCTTACACCCGGGTGGCCCCATAAGGGTTGGAAAGACCCTGGGGGGCCCAAAAAGAGTTGGAGAAGCCCCCAGGAGTATCTAATTGGGGGGAAGACCCGGGATCATCTACACTTGGAGAAGCCCCCCGGGGAAAATGCCCCGGTTAGAGAAGACCTTAGTGAATCTATCGGCTTTAAAAAACCTTTGGGGACCCATCTAACCCCTTAAAAAAAAACTCTATGGACCCTTTGGGGCTCAAAAAGCTAATTTCCCTACAAAATTTTAAAAAATCAATCAATCACAAGGCTCGATTTTTAAATAAGGGGTTTAAATAATAATAAAGTGGGGGCCCCTCGCAGCCCTGTGGGCATGAAAAACCCTTTTTTTTAAAAAGGGCTTTTCCCCCGACATCTGCAAATCTCGCCATCCCCTTTCAATTTTCCTTTCCGATACGCCCTTGTGCCTCTGATGGGCAAATTTTTTTTGACTTAAAATTTAATCACATTACATTTTTTTGGGGCCCTCTGGATTTTTTTTTTGGACTCATGTGTTATTTTTACAACTACGGGGCATGTAAAAGGGTTGGTTTTTTCAATTTGGGGGGCAGCCATTTTCTGAAAAAACCATGGTACATTTCTGAAACATTTCAACTTAATAATTCGTTTGTAAAAAATAAAGAGGGCGTGCAATCTTCCCCTTCCCCCATAAAAATGAAGTTAAAAGAAAAAAAAAAATTTTCCAAATGAATTTTCAGCCCGCCACAAACCCCATGCTCACATCATTTCAAGATCTTCTGTTAGTTCAGGAAAAAGTGTTAACGAGGCAAGGCACTGTGATCACTCTGTCATGTCGCGCTGTTTGAGTTATAAGGAGCAGACTTGTTTCTTTAAAAGGGTCTCTGATTGAAATCATTGTCTATTCATTTTATTCTGTGGGTTTAAAGGGACAGCCCTAGGCCAGCCAACTTTTTTTCCTTGGGTCCTATCTAATTTATCCCCATAATCTAAGCTATTTTCTAATATACTTCCTTTATCAATTTCCCAAAAAGTTCCCTCTCACACTATCGAAACAGCATTGTTTTTTCCTATTTCCTGCACAATGACATACCATGTGGGACACCCCCAGTGTACCCCTGGGAATCCTCACACGTAGCGTCATCGAGCTGATAAACCCCCCAGGGATTTCCCCCACCCCCTTCTCTGAAGTAAAGCGTCACTGTGACACAATTTTCAGGGGTGGGGGCTGTCAATTCAAATGTTCACAAAAGTCTCTAAAAGTCTTTGGCCCCTCCCTTCGTCCTCCCGCAGTGCTGTTCTTTGGCCCCCCCCACCTTTTTTTCCCCCCTCCCCACAGGGGCTGTGTCTTGGCCCCCCACCTTCTTAAAACCCTCCCCCACAGTGCTGTGTCTCTGCCCCCAACTTCTTGCTCCCTCCCCCAGTGTGCCTCCCAGCACCCCCTTTTTTTTTCCCCTCCCCCAGTGCTGTGACTCTGCCCCCACTTCTGCCTCCCTCCCCGCAGTGCGCCCCTCCGCACCCCCCGTTTTTCCCACTCCCCCCAGGGCTGTGTCCCCTGCCCCACCTTTTTTCCCCTCCCCCTCTCCCCCGTGCACCTCCTCAGCCCCCCCTATTCTTCCCACTTCCCCCGAGGGTTTGTGCCCTCTGCACCCCCACCCTCTTCTCACCCCCTGCAATGTCCTCCTCAGCACCCCCCATTCTTCCCCCCCCTCCCCCAGTGCTGTTTCTCTGCCCTACCTTCTCCCCCTCCCTGCAGTCACCTTCCACTCCCACCCTTCCTACCCACTCCCGGGGTGCAGTGTCCCCATCTTTCCTGACATGCTGTGTCTCTGCTTTACAATTGCCAACTGTCAGACCCGGCCGAGCAGGAGAGGATATAAGTGAAGTCAGTGGTCTATCCCAGGTCTTATGCATATATTGATGAGCCGGGAGCTTCCACTGACATTACACGTGGGCAGTGCCTGTGTCCTCTTGCATGGCCGTCTGAAGGCTTATGATCGCACAGGGGAGACATGGCATGTCAGGGAAGATGTGACATTGCACCACTGGGAGGGGTATGAATGGTGGGGGGGCTTAGAAGGGCATTGTGGGGAGGGGTAAGAAGGTCAGGGGGGCCGAGACAAAGCACTGCAGGGAGGAGAGAAAGAAGATGAGGAGGAGAGAAGAAGGTGGGGGAGCTGAGACATCACTGCTTGTAATACGATGTGTCCCACGCAACGACGTCGTTGCTGATATGGCAGGTGGTGGCTGCATGGGGTGTTTACAGGACTATGGCATACATAAGAAGGACCTTCACCAATTTTTTCATAATTAAAACTGGACACATGAAATAATAATGGCTAACAGAGCAGAATAAAATTTTTGTTTTATTTTTTTTATATTTTTTTATTTTGCCTTTCGGTGGCTGGATCATTTGCATTTAAAGTATTTGGCTCCTAAGAGTTTAACCTTTCTTAAGTCAAAGGTGGTTGTTATTACACAGTTTTCACGGGGGACGTGTACTTCTTCTCCCTTTTGAAGCTGACCAATCTTAAAAGGCAGCAATATTCACAGAAAGAAGAACACGCCCCCATCATAGCTTAGAGCAGGCTTCTCAGTGTGTGAGATGTAAGGATACAGCCCTGATCTCCTGGGTCTAAACCCTCCTTACATGATTAGAAAGTGCTGAGAGTAAATCAAAGATGAAGAATTAAGTAGCAGTTTGAGGTACCGGCATATGGGGGCCTTATTAGTCGAGGGCGAAGCAAAGTCTCGGCTGCAGAGCAACCTCTGATTTTACTGAGCTTGCACTGGCAGGCTCCCCAGTGCCAAAAGCCAAATTTATAACCTCCCTTGGTGAGGGCCAAAGCACACTTAGAGTCCATTAAATTTTTCAATGAAGATTTACATTCTTGTGAAACACAGACACTTGTCTTAAACGCTGTACGGTTGGGAATATTTCACAAATAACACACTTTGCTGCAGACTGCTCCACTCATCCCAGTGCTTCTAGACTCACATCCCTCACCCCACTGAAGCCTGCCATGAATTCATGCGGTCTTGGTAGCTCAAGCACTGTCTTACCCATGGGGATTCCGACCAAAGGAACACCAGGGCTTCCGCGAGACAAAGTTCCTTCATAGCTCATATTGGTGGCCGACCCATTCAACTGAGTCTAGGCTGATGTCCACTGGATCAGCACAGGAGGAAACAGTTGCTATAAGGATCCTATCAAAGGAAAAGAAATGATGGACCACGGACAACATTACTGCTGCTCCCGCGGCCTCCACATCCCTCCGCTCGTTCCGCTCCAGATCCGCCCGATTCACTCTAACCGTCCGCATCCCCCGTTAAACCGGGGCCCAAAACCCCTCTCAAAAACCCGGCCGAAACCCGCTCTAACCTCCGCATCCCCCCTCTAACGGCCGACTCCCGCTCTAAACCGGCCGAATCCCGCTCTAACCGTCCGCAATCCCGCTCCAAACCGGCCCGAATCCCCCTCTAACCCGGCCGAACCCCCGCTCTAACCCGTCCGCATCCCCGCTCTAACTGGCCAATCCCCTCTAACCGGGCCGAATCCCGCTCTAACCGTCCGCATCCCGCTCAAAAACCGGCCGCATCCCGCTGTTTTAATGCAGCAAAAGACCGGGTACTATGGCTTATATTTTCCCAACGTACAGTTTACTACGTTTTTACTTTCGGTACGTCTTACATTAGCCGACACCCATAAAACCCCCCACTAGGGTCTTACTATCGGGGATGTCTTACTATCGGGGAAACACGGTAGCTGCTGGACACTACCACAATCCTTTCCTCCCCCCCTCCTGAGAACCGCCTGCTCAGGGATGGCACCGCTTGTCCAAGCAGCCACCTGATTGGCCAGATGGAAAGGTCCTCTCAGGTACTCCCGAGGACCTTTTCATCTGGCCAATCAGGTGGCCGCTAGCATCATGTGATTGTGACCTGGCGCATCTGATTGGCCAGATCTCTCCCAGCCATTTTGATTGGGTGGAAGATGAAAGGTGCTTTACCTGAATAGAGTCCATCGGCCGTTCCCGAGCAGCCGCGGTTAAGGGAGTATCCAATTTTTTTATTTTCAACCACTTTTCATCTCTTTTACAGGACTTTTTTGCAGTGTATCTATTGATACGTATGGGAATTGCTATACTCTCAACTAGTACGACTAACCAAGACCTCTCATTGGGGGTATAGCGATTCCGAATAGGTACGGTACTCGCCTCATCCCTAGTGTTGCTTCTTATTCTTTTTTTTTTTACCATCGCTGTGATCATATGAGCCCTGGGGTCATATCCTCAATATATATGTATATCCTACAACAGATGATGATCACCTGAATCCTCATGACTTCCCTTTGACATTATCTTTACTTATACATTCATTTCTATTGTTTTTATTTCCCCATAATATATAGACAAGCACTCCGAGAGACAGATACACCTGCCCCCCCGGGCCCCAGAAGATGGATTGTTGGTGACCACAAGCTCTACCATGTCCATGGCTTAGATTCCAGGGCTCATCTGGACAAGTATATGTCTGGCAAAGATAAGACGCTTGAAGATGATTTTTTTACGTTTCCCCTGAAAAAGTTTCACTCTACTTTCAATCAAGGTGAGTATAGGATATTATCTATCTATCTATCTATCTATCTATCTATCTATCTATCTATCTATCTATCTATCTATCTATCTATCTATCCCTGAACTATGGTACTTTTAATATATTTACAGTGTTTTCCATTATATGAGACTTTGCACTCTTTCTATAACCCCACAGGTCACTTTACAGGGGACACACTGATTGATGTCAGTTTTGGATCCTTCATTTACTATCTTTATTCCGCCTCCAATGTTTTCAAAAGAGATGACTTTACTGCGAGTCTTGAGAGCTGCATCATGGAGATTTAATAAATGGGTGAACACACGGACGGACGTTCGACTGGTCCAACGTAGCAGAAATTCCTGGCCAAGATCACTGGGAATCAGGTGGAAGTAGTCGTCCAAATTGTGTTAGTTAACATCCAGCTGTAAGGAGTTGGAAGTGGTATCCACACCATCTCAAAAACAATGTGAATTTTGGCAAGTAATGTACAGTTTACAATGAAGTTGAATGTGTTTGTTGATTGACCTGTATGTAGTCCGGCAACAGGTGGGTTAATGTGTAAAGCAGACTCACACTGGTGAGACATTAAATGGGATAGACAAGAGGGCTGTTTCCAAGAATGAGGCAGGAGAGTTAGTTAGGCAGACCTAAGGTGCAAGGTCTTAGTTAGGGGACCTAAGGTCCGAGGTTGTGGTTAGGGGACCTAAGGTCTGAGGTCGTGCTTAGTGTACCTAAGGTCCAAGGTCGTGGTTAGTAGACCTAAGGTCCAAGGTCGTGGTTAGTAGACCTAAGGTCCTGGTCGTGGTTTAGTAACCTAAGGTCCATGGTCGTGGTTAGTAGACCTAAGTCCATGGGGCGTGGTTAAGAGACATAAGGTCCAAGGTCATTATTAGTGGTCCTAAGATCCGAAGTTTTGGTAAGTGGACCTAAGGTCTGAGGTCATATTAGGGGACCTAAGATCTGAGGTTGTGGTTAAGGGGACCTAAGTTTCAAGGTCGTGGTTTGGGGATCGAAGATTCGAGACCTTGTTTAGTCAACCTAAGGTCCCGAGGTCTAGGTTAGTGGACCTAAGGTCCAAGGTTATGGTTAGTGGAGTTAAGGTCTAAAGTCATGGTTAGTGGACTGCTAAGTTTTGAGGTGTATTAGGTGTGAGAAGAGAGATCACCCACAGATAATAAGATTTGAAGTTTAAGAAACCAAAGAAGAACGTGAGTCCCAGAATTTGATAAATCAGAAAAGACCAATAAACTGGAATCTAGGTAAGAGAGGTCCAGTGAAAGTGGACAGAGAGAGGTCCAGGAGAATTGAGAGACCTTGTGGAGAGAAATGGACGGAGAACAGGACTGAGGGACGTAAGTGATGTTTTATACCACAAAGTTAAAGTTATCCTAATTGTGAACCTCTGATGTGAATAATGGTCTTCTAATGGGGATTGAGGGCTTATCACAGTCTGGAGCTGTGACCCTCGGAAGTAAGGACTCTGAAATGTGATCCCTACCAGGTCGTATCGTTGTCGGGATCGCTGGTGCGTTGCCAAGTGTGACGGAGCCCTTAGCGTAAGATTGAGGGCTTATCACCGTCTGGGGTCTGTGACCCTCAGAGAAAGGCTCTGTGTGTGATGGTTGAGGAGTGTATTGATGTATCCTCTCTAGTGGAGACCTCAAGGGAAAGATGAGATTCATCAGAACTATTAACGGAATTGTAGTGGGATACAAGTGCACGGGAGGAATTCGAAAGAAACTGTTAAGTGACTTTACGGAGAAGTGTTTACACCTGCTTATAGCAAGTGGATTATACAAGAAGAACCTGCCGACATCTGATGTACATAGTGGTCTCCAAGCTAAAAATCTTAGTTTTGGACATTGGTCTCCATTCATTTCACTGTGAATCATTTGGTTCTTGCCAACCGTATCCAATTATCAGTGACATTTGGACGCATATTGCCCAGGTAAAGAGCACCACATTCTGGTGTCTTCAATCCCTGAACATTACAATGAAAGAAGATGCATTTTAGCGTTTCCCCAAATCTGTGAAAGACATCCATGTCTCCTCTGAGAACAGTCAATGTCCTTTAGCATTTCAGACCTCGTGACTGTAATTTCTTACGTAATGTTTCTTGTATTTTTCCCTTAGTGAAGAGAGTGTGAGCCTACACACAAATCTGAAAACTACAATAATGTCCATCCTGAAATGTGATCCTCATAAAGAAAACCTTACAGATCCGGAGATCTTACCCCAAGCGGACTGTGTGGTGTCTGTAACCCTCCTGGACACCATCAGTAAAGATGAAGGTGACTTCAGGGGAAATCTGAAGAAGATCGTGGATCTGGTAAAGCCCGGAGGACATCTGATATTATTTGGGTGTTTAAACTCATCGTATTTCATGATAGGGGAGCATAGATTCCATATGTTCAATTATGATGAGAGTTTGTGAGAGAAGCTGTGGTTAATCAAGGTCTCTTTTATTGATTGACTGTGAGGTCCATAAGAGGAAGGGGAAGAGTGATCTCAGTTGACTATGAGGCATTCATATTTATTGCTGCTCACAAAAGCAAGTAGATCTGGGAAAAAACTAATCATTGTGTTAAAGGTTTATTGCCTATCTAAGCAAGACAAACCCATACACAGTGTCACATACCCCTTCTCAACACATAACTTGGGATTGCGCCTGCAAGGGCTAATCTGTCTCCTTTCACTCAATCGAACACTCAAACCTCTGTTTTTGGCTATCAATGAGCATAAATCACACCCAAACACAGACCACAAACCCCAACTTCACAACACGCTACCACTACACCACACATCAAACACACAGAGTGAGGAGTCCCTGAAATGTACTACTGTCTGCCAATCAGATCACACACTCTAAGGCTAATGGATTGTTTTGAGCATTCAAGGATCAAACTTTTAAAGTTTTATGCTTTAAAATAATGTTCAAGTGCTTACATAAAAATATATAAAATAAATAAAAATAAGATGGATATACAGATATGCAAAACAGTTATAAAATAAAAGGGAGTAAATTAACAGAATACCTAAACGTCTCAGTTTAATGTTCTTCTGCATTCCTGGGGAGGAAAGATGAAAATATGGATCACCGTCAGTCATCTGATCCCTCAGTCTGTGAACCAGCTTTCTTTGTTTCAAGCCTATTTATAGGCTCAAGCTTAAGGTGGGGAATTTCTGGCACAGCCCTTTTAATTTTAATATTCTAATCCACAGTCTGTGACTGGACCATGGCTAATTTAGCAATTAATTCATTGCCTTTCAAAGGCCCTGGTTTTGCAACTCTTTCAATAACTAGGTAGATATTAAATGGAAGACTGTGGTTATCCCGGACCACTTGTCGATTCCTTAGAATCTTTGCAGAGGTGTGAGGCCTTTCTGTTCCAGGAAGCCCACCTGGGGTCTCAGATCCTGTGTTTCGAGATGAATACAGGTTTAGGACCATTTGTGTAGGGAAGCAGCCTGTGAACAAATGTTAGTTTACTGCTGGTTTATACATTGCTCTACCAATACATATTTTTTTCCACTACACACAGGTAATGCTGAGCACTTCAAATTAGATTTGGTGCAAATTTACTCACACCCCATTCCAACAGCAACAATGGTAGTCTGTGACCACTGCATGGGAGCTGGTGTACCACCTGTTACCAGATGACATCTATGGCTCCTCTTTTGATTAGCCGGTGTCATATGTGAGTCACACAAAGGCAACAAATCAAAAGATGAGCCACAGATTCCTGAAGGCAAAATCCTCAGTCACAGATTACTGTCATGACTGATGGAATGGGACATATAAATACATTTTCACCAACTCTACCTGCTTTTGATCCATTGGCATTCTCACAGATGTCAATAAGGTGGTTCTGGAATGAACTTAATAATCTCAAACAGTCATATAGGACAATTAATGAAGTGATGGATTGTACATAGGGACCACACTCCATCCTTATTGGGCATTTCAGCACCCTATTCTCAGGAATCAGCAGGTAGGGAATGGACCCAAATACCTTTCACAAGATGGGTATGACCCTTTACTTGAAGGAAATATATCGCGGGTGATTTTCTTGCTCAAAATAATGGTATCCTGGAATATGGTGAGCAGCCCTTTCAGGATCAGTGACTTTTATTGCTTTACCTTCTCCTGTTTATGTTGATGTAACCCACGGAAAATTTAGTGTCACACCAGCTAGTCAAGCATATGTAAATCCAAACTAATAATGCACTGGTCCCCACACCCACAATCCCACCTTACTTTCCCCAGCTGGCATCAAGTATAGTAAAAATCTTCAAGTCACTATCACTGGTGAGAGGAGGGCGTGGGGAGCAGTTGCATAATTAGTATGGATTTACATTTGCTTGACTATCTGGCCTGAAACACTGAATTCTCTGAAACTTACAGACAATATAACAGGAGAAGGTATAGCAATAAAAGTTACTGATCCTGAAAAGAGTGCTCAAGCTATGATTCAAGGATACCATTAGTATTATAATACAAATCACCTGACAGATTCCCTTTAAGCATTAGGGTTAAAAGTACACAATTGCTCACAAGTCAATGTAAAAGTGTGGCACAATCTGTATTGAAAAGCATTTTGACACTGAAGTTGTTGCACAGTTTTGTTGAGAACCCTACAATGGGTCACGATAGAGTCCTAGGATGGGGATTTATTTAAAATAGATCTATAACAAACGCCTCGCATAAATATATATAATTTCCCAAATAATGTCTTTGATGATCATACACTCAAGCTCTGTACTTGGATATCTCTGGCAACAGTGGCGTAACTTCAGGCCCAGGGGCCCCGATGCGAAAGCTCCAACGGGGCCCCAAATTATTGCAAAAACCTTTAATAGTATTAGTCTTTTTCTATAGGCCAAAGAGACTTTTGGGACCCCCTGGGATTCAGAGCCCGGGTGCGATCGCAATCCCTGCACCAATTGTAGTTATGTCCCTGTCTGGCAAGTCTGTAGACTTTGAGTGAAGCAATAGGTGTTTCTGTGTCAACCCTTCCTCCATCATCAAGGTGATTTAATCCCACATTTCCAGTGGGTCTTCTTTTGCAGAATCTATGGAGACCCTGTTTGTACTAGGGACCCATTATTTTGCTAGAGCCTAGACCTACCCTAGGCCTAGGTCCAAACCCTTTATTCAATCATAAATAATCTGTGTCCTATTAGTTTGACATTGATTGCATGTTGTGGGTTTTTAGATGGTTGGGAGCATTTACACTTTATGTACACCACTTGATTTATACATTTGCTATTCATGTCTGCGTGAATAAAATCTTTATTAAGAAGTTTGTGTCTCATGTCTTTGAGTCCGATAGCCTTTGGCTCACCACCTTGACAGCTTTGAGTTAGAGTAAAGAAAACCTATGAGCACGCCTTAAAGGGAATCGGTCAGCAAGTAATCTGAGGACAGCATGCTGAAGGGGTTAAAACACCGAATTCAAAGATGGGTCTCTTACCAAGCTCTGCTCTGTTTTTTTTTACATGCAATTATTGCAATTATTTCTGGAGTTCATTGCCTCTTGCATGGTGATGTGAAACGCCCCCTCTTCTGATAAGCAGCTCACTGTCTTTACACATTGTAAATACAGAGCCTGGAGTGGACTGGAGCAGCTCTCTGTCTACAGACATTGTATATACAGAGCCTGGAGTGGGCAGGAGCAGCTCTCTGTCTATAGACATTGTATATACAGAACCTAGAGTGGGCAGGAGCAGCTCCCTGTCTATAAACATTGTACAGACAGAGCTTGGAGTGGGCTGGAGCAGCTCTCTGTCTATAGACATTGTACTGTACATACAGAAGCCTGGTGTGGGCAGGGGCAGCTCTCTGTCTATAGACCATTGTACATACAGAGCCTGGTGTGGACAGGGGCAGCTCTCTGTCTATAGACATTGTACATACAGAGCCTGGTGTGGGCAGGGGAAGCTCTCTGTCTATAGACATTGTACATACAGAGCCTGGTTGTGGACAGGGGCAGCTCTCTGTCTATAGACATTGTACATGCAGACCTGGTGTGGACAGGGGCAACGCACTGTCTATAGACATTGTACATACAGAGCCTGGTGTGGGCGGGGGCAGCTCTCTGTCTATAGACATTGTACATACAGAGCCTAGAGTGGGCGGAAGCTGCGTTCTCAGCTCAGTTGCATGTTAAATCTAAAAACTTGGATTATGTCAGAACCACTGCACCCAGTAATGTAAGTGATACATCCTTGGCTTCAGGGTCTCCTTGTCTACATCATGCTGCTCTCAGATTAGGGAGCAAAAACCTACTGACAACACTGCAGAGAGGGAAGAACAAGGTGGGGGCCAAGACATAGCACTGTGGGAAGGGAGAAGAAGATGGGAAGGGGAGAAGAAGGTGGGGGGCCAAGAAACAGCTCTGTTTGGAAAAGAGAAGAAAGCAGGGAGGGGGAAAAGGTGTGGGTCAAGTCATAGCACTGCGGGGAAGGGAGAAGAAGATGGGGAGGGGAAGAAGAAAGTGGGAGGCCAAGACACAGCACTGTGGGGAGAGGAAAAGGGAGGGGCAGGAGATCTTTTGGCGACCTTTATGAACATAGAACTGACGGCTGCGCCTCTGAAGCTAGAGTGAAAGTCACTTTTGATTCAGGGAGGGACTGAGAAAGTGCCTGGGGCCTGTCAGCTAGATGGTGCTCAATGTGAGGATCACAGGAAATAAAAAACAAAAAAAACAATAGCTGTTAGACAGTGTAGAGAGGGAATTTATAAGGAAGTATAAGAGAAAATATCTTACAATATAGGGATAAATTAGATAGAACCAAAATGTTGCTGGCCACGGACTAACCCTTTAACTCTTAAGGGAAAAGATGGCAGCCATTATTGTTTTGCATTGAAAGGGCTTTACAGGCACGGACATTGCTGCTTGTAAGATTGGCCCTAAATAAACCATTTATTGAATCATCAAGAATTTCAAAGAGGTTCAATTGTGATGAAAAAGGCTTCAGGGCATCCAAGAAAGTCCAGCAAGTTCCAGGACAGTCTTCTAATGAGTATTCAGCCACCATGGGTCACCATCAGTGCAGAGCTTGCTCAGGAATTACATCAGGCAGGGCTTCATGCATCTACACACAATGAAGCAGAGGCTATTAGAGGCTTATTCACACTTTTGCTTGAGAACATTGCCATGAATGAAGAGCAGGATTTAAACCTCCTCCAATATCAACTTCTCCAAACAGTAGTTCCAGAGCAATTTGGTGATGAACAAGACTTTTTCTGGCATGATGAGGACCGTGTCACAAGGAAGAAATGGCCAGGTGACCAAAAACTCCAAGCACTTGATGAGCACAGAGAGAGGGGTATTCGGGTACCGGGATGGGCTCGTGGCTGTAACGGGGAATCACGGGTGGTCGGTTTCCTGGTTCCGTGCCCTGGCTGTCATTGTTGGGGAAGAAAGGGGAATTTAAGGAAGAGTTGTGACGCCACCTGTGGGAAACTGGTAACGATGATACCAGCGCTGCAGGCCGGCCACTGAGGTGATGGAATGCAGCTTAGTGTAGTACAGCTCCCCCACAGGTGGAGCTTACCTCAGGCAGCGAGGATGGATGAGGGGAGTTGTTGTTCTTACCCCTCTGATGATGTTGAGGCCCTCTGGGCACCGGCAGGAAAGAAGGACAGACACCGATTCAACTTCAACGTCCCTTTACTGGTACGGGCAGATGGTATAGTACACAGCACAGTCTGGTAGAATGGGGACGTAGCTGCAGGTTCAGGGTGCCCTCATGGAGTCTGTGGATGTTTCCATCCTAGTGGCTTTCGGGTCTCAGTCCTTTCCTACTCTCTCTTTACCACCCTTAGGCAGAGCTTCCTCGCCGATCCCTTGGCCTGTTACGGATAGGTGCGGTTTGTCCCTTTACCGGTACGGACGGGAGCGGTGAAACTTGAACCCTCGCGTCACCGGAATCCGGGCCGGTACCTATCGGTGTCTTGGGCTGATTATGGGACCGAGGAGGAGGTACCGTTCTGTGGTGCTACGGCTTCCATGGATTGGTCCTGTGGCTCGTCGGTTTACAGTCAGGGATAGACCACTGACCGCCTCGGCTTCCGTGTTGCCGGTGTTGACCCCAGACGTTTCCAGCCTGCTCCAACCAGTCCTCGATCGTCTCCTTCTGTTCTGGGTCCCCCTCTTGAAGAGAGGTGCCCTCCTATCAACAGCCCTGTCAGGCACGTCCTCTTTGGCTGCCTTCCCAGCACTGTCTCTTTCTAAACTCTCACTTACTCTTTACTAGGCTCCACCCCCTGGGACTTACTGAATATCCAGTCCCACTACCCTAAGGGGCCTGGTGCTGTGTGTTAGTACAGACTCCATAAGTTAAACCCCAAACCCACAGCTACTGAGGCACTACACCAGCTATTCGGGGTGCAGTACCTCCCTGTGGCTCCTAGCCATAGGGGCGCCACACACTCATGAAACAAGAATTGGTCATCAGTCAGAATTAGGCAAACAAGCCGATGTCCACCTGCCGTGGAGAAGGACAGACGTCTGTAGGATTCAAGGTCACCGCTGGAAATATTGAGTCTTTACATAAACTTCATGTATTTGTCAATAAAAGTGTAAAAACTTCTGAAAAGCTAATCGCTGTTCAGTAACGATAGGAACATTTATGGAATCGAAATATTTAGCAAACTAAATTTTGTCTCTGTCTCGAGACTTTGGCCATAACTGTCCAGCCTTGGTGCCCAATGTTCATACCCCAGTGGCCCAGTGCCATCATTATAGCTATTCTAGGCTTTAGTATCCGGATCTCATCTCCAGGAACGATCCCTGGAACCCCGCGGGTCTAACTTCATTAAAGTCTACAGCGGGTGATCGTCACCTGAAACCTCATGACCAACACATGACACCATCATGGTAATACATGCAGTGTCAGGGTTTATTCCTACATGCAATGCGATAGACTACAGACGTGTCTCGTGCATGTACACCGGAACATAAGAATGGATCACGACAATGAAGATACTATATTTGGAATGGATACTTTAAAAATTATTATTATGAAAAACTTCACTAAACTTTCAGTGAGGGTTTGTATTGTATTCTAGGGGAACTCTCCTTTTTTCCATTATCATGATTAAGGCTGTTCTATGTTTTTGTTTACCGGTTGCCCACATGGTGTGACTTGGCTCTTTTTGTAAGTGCATTTTTTATGGAAATATATATTCTTCAAATAAATGGAAATTTTAATCACACCACATCGCTGGAGTCTCCTCTCTCTCTGGATCCTGGTCTGAAGTTGTATTCACTGCAGCAGCTGCTGATTAGGGATGGGCGAATCCTGAAATACTCGGACTCGCTGGACTCTAACAAGTCCGGGTCCGAGACTCGATACACGTTGCGAGTCCAGCAAGTCCGAGTAGTAACCTGTACTTTTTGCAGTGTATCTATACAGATCCACTACAAAAGTACCCGAAAAGTTAATGTAAGGGGTTAAAAACAATAAACATTAATACTCACCTCCTGTACTCCTGGACCGGGACCGGTACCGAAGACCTCTGGCTGTTACAGGACCTCCGAGACCACCGGGAGAAGATGGGGAAAAAGACCTTGCAGTTCAGCCAATCAGCATTCGGCTAGCGGTCACATGGGTTGTGACGCGGCTGCACTGCGGTCACATGACAAACCCATGTGACCGCTATAACGAATGCTGATTGGCTGAACTGCAAGGTCCTTTTCCCCATCTTCTCCCGGTGGTCTCGGAGGTCCTGTAACAGCCGGAGGTCTTCGGTACCGGTCCCGGTCCAGGAGTACAGGAGGTGAGTATTAATGTTTATTGTTTTTAACCCCTTACATTAACTTTTAGGGTACTTTTGTAGTGTATCTGTACAGATACACAGCAAAAGTACAGGGACTCGCTACCCCGAGTAATTCCTAAGGAAACTCAGCGAGTAGCGAGTCCCCAATGTCCGCTACTATTCGGGCGAGTCCCGAATAGTAGCGAGGAATTCGCCCATCCCTACTGCTGATATCTGAGTAGAGAAGAGGAAGCAC
Organism: Allobates femoralis; assembly: GCA_033576535.1. Classification (NCBI taxonomy): domain Eukaryota; kingdom Metazoa; phylum Chordata; class Amphibia; order Anura; family Aromobatidae; genus Allobates; species Allobates femoralis. The sequence continues at coordinate 31,197,390 of JARQOC010000009.1, read as the reverse complement.
CGGGAAGGAGCATGTAGGTGGAGCATATAATGGCCATATGCTATTTATATATGAATTGCTATCACAAAAGTGTAGAAGAGATGACCTTGAATGCCGCTGACCCTCTGCAATCATTAAAGTTTGGTCTAAAAAAAAAAATAATAATAATAATAATAATAAAAAAATAATAATAATTATATATAAAAAATATTCCAAAAAAAATTAAGCGCTCTTCAATTGATGTTTTAAGGACATTGTAAGGTTCCTGGACTTCACAAATGCTGCCACATTTGGCACTGTTTTTCAAAATTCACACCCTGCAGTTGTAAAAACACCTGAAAACTACAGGAAGCTTGAAAAAAATATTTTAATGTTCAAAAACAATCTACAAGTTGAATATAAATGGTAGACCCAATGGTGGAAACACTCCTAGCCACATGGTTAGGTGTTGTTCCCAGCCAGTGGGTCTTCTGGTGAGCGTTTCTTCCCCCAAACAATCAAGGAAGGTTTTACAGTCATTTTACATTTCAAACTTTTTTACCAAACAAAGCCACGTTTGGCGATTTTTTTTTTAGCAATTTGCTTGGGTTTCTGATTGCGAACAGAATCGTCAATGTTCATGGCGAATTTGAAATTGCCAAACATGTCACGGAAAGTTCTAAGAGGTTAATAGCTGTTGGGCACTACCACGAACCTTTCCTCCTCCCCTCCTGGGGACCAATCTGCTCAGGGACGGCACCGCTCCACTGCTTGTCGGCTTTCCCCGCCGACACCTTTGGGACTCAATGGTGCACACTTCCGGGTCACAAGATACACTTCCGATAACAACACAAACAGATTACGGCAGCACTCACCGGTCCTTTAGTAAAATCTTGACTTTATTCATCAAATTTCATAGCGGTTCACAGGCTGTGTTCAGGGGGTGTTGATGTCGCAGAAAGTTCATTCATCTGATAGACCATCACCTTTAATCTAATGTTGATGACCTGCTGTAGTTCTGATGACCCAGGGTAGAGTATATTGTCCCATCTCTGGAGGCGCAATTGCACAATGTCATGATCCAAGTTATTATGCAAATTGGTTTTAAGTGTCATAGAGTTTGTTTTTTGTTGTTTTTTTCAATGAAACCCATTGATGGTATTGTGTCTCCGGGTTCTCACTGAAATCAATCTCAGATACCTGTGATAATTAGTTTGGCAGGTGAGCCCAATAAAAGGAAAACTGGGTGTTCCACAATATTGAGCAGGCCACAGTTTTCAAATAACATGGTAATGAAAAAGGATCCCTCTGCTGCTGAAAAGCAACAAATAGTGCAATGCCTTGGACAAGGGATGAAAACATTAGATATTTCATGAAAACTTAAGCGTGATCATCGTACTGTGAAGAGATTTGTGGCTGATTCTGAGTACAGATGTGTTTGTGCAGATAAAGGCAGAATGTGGAAGGTTTCTGTCAGGCAAGTTCATCGGATTAAGAGAGCAGCTGCTACAAAAGGCCTTACAAACCAGCAAACAGATATGTGAAGGTGCTGGTGCCTCTGGAATCCCTCGAACCTCAAGGTGTAGGATCCTTCAAAGACTTGCTGTGGTGCATAAACCTACTATTCGGCCACCCCTAAAGCAGAAACGGTTGCAGTGGGCCCAGACACACATGAAGAATCATTTTCAAACAGTCTTGGTTACTGAAAAGTGCCGAGGAACCCTGGAAGGTCCAGATGAATGGAGTAGTGGATGGTTGGTGGATGGCCATCATGTCCCAACAAGGCTGCAACATTAGCAAGGAGGTGGAGGAGTCATGTTTTGGGCTGGAATCATGGGGAAACAGCTGGTAGGCCCCTTTAAGGTTCCTGAAGGTGTGAAAATGACCTCTGCAAAGTATATAGAGTTTCTGACTGAGAACTTCCTTCCATGGTACAAAAAGCAGAAACAGGAGCAAAATCATCTTCATGCATGACAATGCTCCATCTCATGCTGCAAAGAATACCTCTGTGCCATTTGCTGCTTTGGGCATAAAAGGAGATACATTCATGGAGTGGCCACCATCTTCCCTGACCTCAACCCTATAGAGAACCTTTGGAGTATAATCAAGCAAAAGATCTATGAGGGTGGGAGGCAGTTCACATCAAAACAGCAGCTCTGGGAGGCAATTCTTACATCATGCAAAGAAATACAAGCAGAAACTCTCCAGAAACTCACAATATCAATGGATTCAAGAAATATGAAGGTGATATCAAAGAAGGGTTCCTATGTTACCATGTAACTTGGCCTGTTGGGAGGTTTTGGAGTTAAATAGCTTTTTATTTCAGTGAATGTGACCTCCTAATGCTGCAAATTCAACACATGAACATTTTCAGTTCTTTCAAACATATCAAATGTTTAGAAACTCTCCTGTGCCTAATAATGTGGAACAGGGCATTTACAGTTTTTTCTAATTCTGAAGATTATACTGTTATCATTGGGAGGTTCCTTCAATAAAATTCGATGTATAATCTAAAGGGTGATGACTTTTATTACACTGACCGTCATTTGTACCGGCTATATAGGAAGATCAGAGAAAAAGAACATTTGTATAATAATTTGGAACATGGTGTATTCCTTTTGTAGCTAACATAGGCTGTATGCATCTCATTCTTATTTTCTTCACCATTAGCTGTGATCATATGAGCCCCGAGGGTCTATTTATCCTAAAGAAAGTATTCAACAGATGATGATCACCTGAATCCTCATGACTTACTTGTGACATTATCTTACTTATACATTCAGTGTAATGGTTTATTCCACAATATATATAGACAGGCACTCGGAGACAGACACAGAGAGTCTCCTGCCCCAGAAGATGGATCGTGCTGACCACAAGCTCTACCATGTCCATGGCTTAGATTCCAGGGCTCATCTGGACAAGTATATGTCTGGCAAAGATAAGACGCTTGAAGATGATCTTTTTACATTTCCCCTGAAAAAGTTTCACTCTACTTTCAATCAAGGTGAGTATAGGATGTTCTATCTATCTATCTATCTATCTATCTATCTATCTATCTATCTATCTATCTATCTATCTATCTATCTATCTATCTCTCTCTTATCTATCTACCTATCTATCTATCTCTGAACTGTGATACTTATAATATATTTACAGTGTTTTCCATTATATGAGACTTTGCACTCTTCTATACCCCCACAGGTCACATTACAGGGGACAGACTGATTGATCTCAGTTATGGATCCTTCATTTACCATCTTTATTCCGCCTCCAATGTTTTTAAAGAGATTACTTTACTGCGAGTCTCTGAGAGCTGCATCATGGAGATTAATAAATGGGTGAACACACAGACAGGAGCGTTCGACTGGTCCCATGCAGCAGAAATCCTGGCCAAGATCACTGGGATCAGGTGAAGTAGTCGTCCAAATTGTGTTAGTCGGTGAAGTCGTGATGATCAAAAAATAAGGTTTTGCTCTGATGTTGATCTAAGACAGTAATACTATTATTTGGGTATTAATGTTACAGTATTGTTTCCAAGAATGAGGCAGAGAGTTAGTTAGTGGACCTAAGGTACAAGGTCTTGGTTAGGGGACCTAAGATCCAAGGACGTGGTTAGTGGACCTAATGTCCGAGGTCATGGTTAGTGGACCTAATGTCCGAGGTCATGGTTAAAGGACCTAAGGTGTAAGGTTGTGGTTTGGGAACTAAAGTCCGGGTTCTTGTTTAGGGGGACCTAAGGTCCGAGGTTGTGGTTAGAGGACCTAAGATACCAGGTCTGGGTTAGTGGACCTAAGGTCTGAGGTCATAGTTAGGGGAACTAAGATCTAAGGTTGTGGTTAGGGGACCTAAGATTTAAGGTTGTGTTTAGTGAACCTAAGGTCTGAGGTCTTGGTTAGTAGACTTAAGGTCTAAAGTCATGGTTAGTGGACTGCTGAGTTTGAGGTGTATTAAAGGTGTTAGAAGAGAGATCACCACAGATAATAAGATTTGAAGTTTAAGAAACCAAAGAAGAATGTGAGTCCCAGCATTTGATAAATGGGAAAAGACCAATAAACTGGAATCTAGGTAAGAGAGGTCCAGTGAAAGTGGACAGAGAGAGGTCCAGGAGAAGTGAGAGACCTGTAAGGAGAGAAATGGATGGAGAACAGGGTTTCTATCAGAGGGACATAAGTGACGTTATACTACAAAGTTAAAGGTATCCTAATTGTGAACGCTCATGTGAATAATGGTTGCCATATTGGGACATGAATTCCTCTATGGGGATTGAGGGTTTATCACATTCTGGAGCTGTGATCCTCGGAGTAAGGACTCTGTATGTGATGGTGAGGAGTCGTATTGATGTAACCTCTCTAGTGGAGACCTCAAGGGGAAGATGAGATTCATCAGAACTATTAACGGAATTGTAGTGGGATACAAGTGTACGGGAGGAATTAGAAAGGAACTGTTTAGTGACTTTACGGAGAAGTGTTTACACCTGCTTATAGCAAGTGGATTATACAAGAAGAACCTGCCGACTATCTGATGTATATAGTGGTGTCCTAGATCAGGGGTCCCCAACCACCGGTCTGCGGCGCAGGACCGGGCTGCGGGGGTCTTTGTGCCGGTCCGCGGCGTCCTGTCAGCTTCCCCGCCCCCCTGTTATGTCCCCGCCCACCGAGCCCGTCACCTTCTGCATTACACTGCTGAGGTCTCTGCCTCAGCTGCTTAGTTATACGAGGGGAGCTGTCGGCCAATCAGTGCAGCAGCCATGCCCTGATTGGCCGACTGCTTCGCTCGTACAACTAAGCAGCTGAGGCAGAGACCTGCCTGGAATTTCATATCTCGCGCTATTTCCAAATAATGGAAATAGCGCGAGATATGAAAACACTCCGGCCACGTCTCTGCCTCACAGTCAGCTGCCTGTACTGCCTGCACCAGAGGTGAGCTTCAGCTGAAGAGCCGCTCTCTCTGTGTGTGGGCAATGACTGAGTGAGGAGCGTATTCAGGGGGTCAATGTGTGTGTGGGAAATGACTGTGTGTGTGGGGGGGGTTATACAAGGGGCAATGACTGTGTGTGGGGGTATTCAGGGGTCAGTGTGTGTGTGTGGGCAATGACTGTGTGTGTGGGGGGGTTTATACAAGGGGCAATGACTGTGTGGGGGGGTATTCAGGGGTCAGTGTGTGTGTGGGCAATGACTGTGTGTGTGTGGGGGGGGTTATACAAGGGGCAATGACTGTGTGTGGGGGTATTCAGGGGTCAGTGTGTGTGTGTGGGCAATGACTGTGTGTGGGGGGGTTTATACAAGGGGCAATGGCTGAGAGTAGGGGTATTCAGGGGTAAGTGTGTGTGTGGGCAATGACTGTGTGTGTGGGGGGTTTATACAAGGGGCAATGGCTGAGAGTTGGGGTATTCAGGGGTCAATGTGTGTGTGGGCAATGACTGTGTGTGTATGTGTGTGGGGGGGTTATACAAGGGGCAATGGCTGAGAGTAGGGGTATTCAGGGGTCAGTGTGTGTGTGGGCAATGACTGTGTGTGTGTGGGGGGGTTATACAAGGGGCAATGGCTGAGTGTGGGGGTATTCAAGGGTTAATGTGTGTGTGGGGGGGTTATACAAGGGGCAATGGCTGAGTGTGGGGGGTATTCAGGGGTCAATGTGTGTGTGGGAAATGACTGTGTGTATGTGGGGGGGGTTATACAAGGGGCAATGACTGTGTGGGGATTATTCAAGGGTCAGTGTGTGTGGGGTTGTACAAGGGGCAACGTCTGTGTGTGGGGAGTATTCAGGGGTCAGTGTGTGTGGGGGATTGTACAGGGGGCAGTATGCCTGTGTGGGGATTATACAAGAGCAATGTGTGTGTGTGGGGGGTTATGCATGGGGCAGTGTGTGTGTGTGGGGAAAATTAATGCTATATGGAGGGATATGACGCTGCATTAAACTATGAAGAGCTGTGATGCTGCATTATATTATATGGAGGAATATGAGGCTGCATTATATTATATGAATGGATATGAGGCTGTATTATACTTTACGGAGGGCTGTGATACTGCATTATACTATATGGAGGGCTGTGAGGCTGCATTATACTAGGTGGAGGGCTGTGATGCTGCATTATACTATATGGAGGGCTGTGAGGCTGCATTATACTATGTGGAGGGCTGTGATGCTGCATTATACTATATGGAGGGCTGTGAGGCTGCATTATATTACATGGAGGGCTGTTAGGGGATATTGTGGGCTGCATTGGGTTGATAGGGATATTGCTGCAATGGGATGATGGGGATACCATATTGGGGATAGGAAAATAAGACATCCCTGAAAATAAGATGTAATGCATCTTTCGGGTAAACCGGGTACTAAACCCCACCCCTTATTCATAACCCCGCCCCATAAGTTCAAAGCTCCGCCCCACCGGGCCCCGGAAGAATGGTCTTGCATGAAGCCGGTCCCCGATGCAAAAAAGGTTGGGGACCCCTGTCCTAGATAAAGTTTTGGTAAAAATCTTATTTTTGGACATTGGTCTCATTCAATTCACTGTGAATCATTTGGTTCTTGCCAACCGTATCTAATATCAGTGACCATTTGGACGCATATTGCCCAGGTAAAGAGCACCACATAGTCACACACCTAGCCAGGACCACCAGTTTAATGTAGCATGGTGGGGCCAAGGATACGAGAATGTTGACCACAGCTTCCGCCCTTCACCACATTACACAACTGACAACTGATTGTGAATTGAGCCTAAACTTATTTCATCATTATAAAAGTATAGGTAAAAACATTTAAATTATATTTTTCCTTATTAAAATTTTTTTATATTTATAATTTTTTTGGCAATAATTGGGTCTTCCTTCTGGTGTCTTCAATCCCTGAACATTACAATGTAGAAGATGCAATTTTAGAGTTTCCCCAAATCTGTGAAAGACATCCAAGTCTCCTCTGAGAACAGTCAATGTCCTTTAGCATTTCAGACCTCGTGACTGTAATTTCTTAAGTAATGTTTCTTGTATTTTTGCCTTAGTGAAGAGAGTGTGAGCCTACACACAAATCTGAAAACTACAATAATGTCCATCCTGAAATGTGATCTTCATAAAGAAAATATTACAGATCCGGAGATCTTACCCCAAGCGGACTGTGTGGTGTCTGTAACCTTCCTGGACACCACCAGTAAAGATGAAGGTGACTTCAGGGGAAATCTGAAGAAGATCGTGGATCTGGTGAAGCCCGGAGGACATCTGATATTATTTGGGAGTTTAAACTCATCGTATTTCATGATGGGGGAAGAGAAATTCCATATGTTCAATTATGATGAGAAGTTTGTGAGAGAAGCTGTGGTTAATCAAGGTCTCATTATTGATGACTGTGAGGTCAAGGAGAGGAAGGGGAAGAGTGATCTCAGTGACTATCAGGCGCTCATATTCATTGCTGCTCACAAAAGCAAGTAGATCTGAGAAAACTATTCATTGTGTTAAACGTTTATTGCCTATCTAAGCAAGAAGAAACCCATACACAGTGTCACATACCTCCTTCTCAACACGTGACTTGGGATTGTGTCTGCAAGGGCAAACACAGACCACACACCCCCAACTTCACAACACGATGCCACCACTCACCAAACACACAAGGTGAGGAGTCCCTGAAATATACTACTGCCTGCCAATCACATCACACACTCTAAGGCTATGGATTCGTTTAGAGCATTCAAAGATCAAACTTTTTAAAGTTTTATGTGTTAATATGACAATCAAGTGCTTACATAAAAATATATTTTAAAAAAACAACTAAAATGGATATACAGATATGCAAAACAGTTATTAAATAAAGGAGAAAATTACAGAATACCTAAACGTCTCAGTTTAATGTTCTTCTGCATTCCTGGGGGAGGAAAGATGAAAATATAGATCACTGTCAGTCATCTTATCCCTCAGTCTGTGAACTACCTTTCTTTGTTTGCAAGCCTATTTATAGGCTCAAGCTTAAGGTCAAATTTCTGGCAAAGCCTTTTAATTTTAATATTCTAATCCACAGTCTGTGACAGGACCATGGCTAATTTAGCAATGAATACATTACCTTTCAAAGGCCCTGGTTTTACACCTCTTTCAATAACCAGGTAGATATTGAATGGAAGACTGTGGTACCGGGGACCATTTGTCGATTCCTTTGAATCTTTCCAGATGTGTGAGGCCTTTCTGTTCTCAGGAAGACCACCTGGGGTCTCAGATCCTGTGTATGAGATGAATACAGGTTAGAACCATTTGTGTAGGGAAGCAGCCTGTGAACAAATGTTAGTTTACTGCTGGTCATATATTGCCCTACAATACATATTTTTCACTACATAAAGGTAATGCTGAGCATTTCAAATTAGATTTGGTGCAAATTTACTCACACACCCCATTCCAACAGCAACAATGGTGGTCTGTGACCACTGCATGGGGAGCTGGTGTACCACCTGTTACCAGATGGCATCTATGGCTCTTCTTTTGATTAGCCAATAAATCAAAAGATGAGCCACAGATTCCTGCAGGCAAGATCCTCAGTCACAGAGTACTGTCATGACTGATGGAATGGGACATATAAATACATTTTTACCAACTCTACCTGCTATTGATCAACTGGCATTCTCACAGATGTCAATAAGGTGGTTCTGGAATGAACTTGGAAATCTCAAGCAGTCATATAGTCAGTGAATGGAGTGGTAGATTATACACAGGGACCACACTCCATCCTTATTGGGCATTTCAGTGCCCCATTCTCAAGAACAGTAGGTAGGGAATAACTTCATAACATGGGTATGACACTTTACTTGAAGGGAATAGATCAGGTGATTTTCTTGCTCAAAAATAATGGTATCCTGGAATATGGCTTGAGCAGCTCTTTCGGGATCAGTAACTTTTATTGCTCTACCATCTTTAACACACAGAAAATTTAGTGGTAACCATAGAAACCCGATTTTTATATGCCATATTATTGCACAAAGTAAGTTCCCTCATATAAAATATGTACATTTACTGAACACACAGAGTACCAACCACAATAGAACCCGGAAACAATAACAATATATTGCTTATTATCGATCACTATGGCAACACACTGCACATAGCTGCAACAATAGTGATCTGAACCTTATATAACGTCGTTTATGAGTCCAGTGCTCATTGTGATTTATTATATGGCGGTGATGTGTCTCATATTTACCTCAGCCCGGGTTCAATCATAACATCTACATCTGCTTTATTGTTTCCCATCATCCAAAGTATTCATAACATATATGTCATCATTTTTACTGGGCTTCAATAATAGATACAGCAGCTGATTAGGGAGCATTCAACATTCTGATCTGAGAAATCAATGAGTTACAGTACATCATATCCATCCACTTTGATGTTAACCAATTATAGTAAACAACCCTTCTGGTCATACTCAATATTCATACCCCTGGGGGTCAACATGTCAAGTTCAATCCAGCGTAATTCTTTCTTCTTCAATGCAGCCACACGGTCACCTCCCCGTCTCATCGGGGGTACACTATCGATCACCCTGAATCGGAACTGGTTGACCGTGTGTCCTGCACTCAAAAAGTGTCGCGGTACTGGTAATTCAATCATCCCTGTTCTGATGGTACTTTTATATTTCTTTATTCTTTCTTTCACTTCCATAGTGGTCTCCCCCACATAGAGGAGACCACATGGACACGTGATTGCATACACTACATAATCACTATTGCAAGTGTACCTTCTTCTTATCTCGTACTTCTTCCCAGATGGGATGGTAGAAAAAGTGACCCTTCACCATATTACCACAACAGACACAATCCAGACAAGGAAAATTCCCCATGCTGGGTTGGCTGAAGGTGGTTTGAATGTCACGTTTAGATCCCCCTATGTCTGATTGAACCAGATGGTTCGTCGCCAAACAGGATACTGTGAGGTAGCACCCGGGGAACCCGCTTGCATAACGACAAAACACACATGTTTATAAGTTTAACCAATGTCTACCCGTTTATTTTCACATATTAATCACATAACCCGGGTAGCATGTTTGACACATATCACATTGATTAAAAACACCATACATAAACACATCATACATTTACATATAACATTACATAATACATATATTGCACATAACGCTTATAGTAACCCGGGACCTGTAACCATCTCTCTGTCCCCATTGGAGCTCTACTAACAGCTCCCGTGGTGGCTACGGCCTCCGGCCTATATACATTTCACATACATTTAACATCAAGTACCATATCAACGGGCCCTATGGGTCCCAATGGCAGAACCAGCCACCTGGCTTTATTTCCCCAGCTTCATACTACCCCGGAATCAGGACTCCCGCCTGACTGGGTTCTTACATACAGTATGTGACCCATCCTATAAGCCACCATGGACCACACACGTCCATTCACGCTCACAGCCCATCATATACACATCCATGGACTGTGGCTCCTCTGGGTTCAGAACAGGGATTGGCTAACCCTAGTAACCCGTGGGGCGAACCACACGTTACCCAGTACGGGAGCCCTTCTAACCCCTGCTTCTGACCTCTCGTACACACATTCCGGTTCATCAGGTCCTTTAACTGAGTACTCCGACTCGGACCCAAAAGCGGTCTATGCCCGCCTGGCACACTATAAACGATTGCCTCCAAAGGGCTACATTCATTCGCCTCCCGAAGGGCTACATTCATTCCGGTTCATCAGGACCTTTAACTGACTCCACTGAGTCGGTCCCAAGGGCGATCTATGCAGCCTGGCACACTTCATACATCGGCCCCTATAGGGCTACATTCACTCGCTGGGTCTTTTAAAAAGCCATACAGTACTTATAAGGTTCAACAGGTCCTTCACTGGACCTAATGGCGGCTACACTCGCCTAGCATGATTTACACACCCGGTGCACAGTTCCCACAATCATTCAAGAACTGCTTTTCTTACCGGGCACGGATCCGGGTCTCGCTACCTGTGTCACAGGTTCCACCAGGCATCCCCACGGGCCCCTTCCCGGACGTGAGGTGAACCACGCCCGGACCAGCGTCCACGGGTCAACCACGGCTTCCCCCTCCAGGTGCTGTCACAACCACGGACCTTGGCACCGGCCTGGAGCTAGCATGCTCCCTTCATTCGCACAGCCTCTGGACTGCTCTGCACTTGGCTGGTCTCAGCTTCCATCTGAATCTCTCAGCATGAGTCTCAGCTTCCATCTCCAGTCTCTGAATCTGAATCTCAATCACTCAGCTGGCTGCCTCTTATCGTGCCAGCCACTCCCACATGGACACACCCCCTTAGCTGCCGGTAATCAGCCTTTCACACAGCTCAGGTTAACTCCCTGTGTTCCGGGTTGTCAGCACTCAGCCCTTATTCCTTAGGGCTTCCTCGATCTCATCCCACTCTCACTGCCGCTCATTAGGCTCATGAAACCCTGTGTCTCAAGTTGGTTCACACAGTATTATCACAGTCAAACCGGTCAGTGTGCACAGGATCATACCCTGATCCTGCATGTGATGAGCCCCGGCCATGCGGATCATGCCGGCGGTGCCTCACAATACCTAGTCCCTTGTTGACCCTGATGTTAGCCCTCAATAGGTAAATGGCCTGCAGGAGCAGTAGTCCCAACCACTGCAATAATAACAACAAGGGGAGACAGACAGGAGGATGACAAAAACAATTTCACACCTGCTGCCATTCTCCTAGACAGCAGACGGCTTGGCAGCAGCTTGGTTCTATAGAAAAACCTCTTTCACCTCAGGAAGCCAGGCCAGGAATGAAGGTCAATCACCAGCAAAGGATGCTGGAACTATGTGACCATATAAAGGAGATGGGAGTGATCACAAAGTAGCCATACCAGGAGAAAGACCTTGCTAGCTTGCTGGCAACAGAAACTGACATTACGGACTGTCCCTTCCATCTGGGATTACAAGTAAGCGCCACCTGTGGTTTCCCTTGGATAGCGTCCATCCGGAAGAATCATCTCATGGTATGTGATTACCCTGCCTTTTAGTTTTTTGGCTGGTGGTGCCATCTCTTAGCCTTATGTTCTTGGCTATTTCTAACGTTGATCTGTTGGTTGGATCTTCCCGGAGCATGTCTCAAGGTGTCTCATCATTATCGTCCTTTACACCTCAGAGGTCTTCTGGAGGGCTCTGATTATATAATTGTATTTATGTGGTCTATATATCAAAAAATGAATGAATTGGCCAAAATCTGAATTTGGCAAATTCGCTCAACATAATCCATTGGGAAAATCAATTTACAACAAATGTATTCTATTGTGAATCATATGGGTCCTTATTGCCAAGAAAATAAAGGTGTTTATAGTATGGGGGGGTCTTCTGATTCCAAATTTATCAAGAAATAAAGGGATAAAAAACAATTAAAAAAATTAATACTCACCAAGTTCCTCACTCAGCCGCCAGATCTCCCCTGGTTTCTAGGTTCCCACTCCAATCCAGCACCAACTTTCTTTTCACAGGCCTTCACTGGTGCCAAAGGAGACCTGTGGACCTGGGAATCTCAGAGCTCTCTTGGGACCTCAGATCTCTGCTGTTTAACCATTTAAATGCTTCCGCCAATCATTGACAATGGTATTTAAATGGACCACTTGTCGGTGTGCTCTCGATTGTGGGGAGCTAATGGGTTACCTACTATAGCAACTGGAGGACTGATGAAGGTACCATCGCTGTCCTCTTGTAAAAGACAGCTATAGTATAAACACAGCATTCAGTATGAGTGATCATGGGATTGGGTAACCTAGGGGGACTAAAAAATAAAATAAAAACTGCCTGTAAAAGTATAAAAAAAAAAAAAAAAAAAAAGACGACATGCATGGGTGGTATAATAGTAAAGGGGATAAAAGCTGAGTAGTAAGATGTGCAAAAGGCGATCAGGAGAGCTAGTTGGAGCCTTAGACTGGGGGTCCCCAACTCACCCTGTTCCCGGAATTACCTCTGATGGTGAGGACATCCGGGCCGCCACCCTAGCCATTTGCTCCTAATCAGCCCTAGGCTAAGACCTTTCACTTTCACCCATGGACCAGTACCGGGAAGAACAGCAACTCCCAACAAAAGGAAAGCACCAAGGCTTTAACAAAAAAAGCACACACGTCTTCTCAGCTCCAGGTCTTTCAGAGACTGAACTCTATCAGCAACACCTGCTGGTGGAAGAGGGAACTATTTAAAGGCCAGGGGTGTAGTCACCTGACAAACCCACAACTCCCCACTTGCAGAGCCGCCCACACATTAACTCTGAATGCGCTAAAGGAAATTTACTCTCATTTAAACTACAGAGCGCTTTTCACAAGAAGTGCAGAGCAGCCAACATGTAAGAGGGGAGAAAGGCTGAAATCACCCCCTCTGCCATCAACAAAAAATTATTTAAAAAATCAACATATTTGATATCGTCGTCTCTGAAACAGTCCGATCTATCAAAGCTATAATATAATACAAAATTATTAATATAATACAAAGCTATGAAAGCATTGTATTATATTAATAAAATCTGCAGCTCACTGTGCAAAAAAGCAAACCCCCATAAGGCTCCAGTAAAGGAATATTAAAAAAAATATATGGGGCTCAGAAAATGGGGACATAAATAAACTTAAGATCTTAAAAATGTTTTAACCACTAAGGGTGGAAACACACTATCCTACTTACATGAGAGTCTCTCGCACGAGACTGGGATCAGTGACCCTGAACGGCCTCTCCATCTCTGGACGGGAGTGTCAGCTGCTTGTGTTTTTGTGCAGCATCACACTCCCGTCCAGACATGGAGAGGCCGTTCAGGGTCACTGATCCTAGTCTTCTAAATATGACAGTGTGTTTCCACCCTAAAACATAACATAAATCTTACAAGCTTTGTATTGATCTACTGACCTGTGCAATCATGTTCCCAGGTATTTCCTTACATCACAATATACAATAAAATACAAACCAAAAATACAGTAACAGAAATGCACTTTTCCCTATTCCATGTGACACTAGACACTACTAATTTAGCTAGGGTGTGTCAAAGTCACTACTTACAGGAATATAGACAGCAGGGAAGTCAGGTCATCTAGGGTCAGGTTCCTAGAAAACTTGTAGTATTCAGGGAGTAGACAGAGTTGTAGTCATTCAATGGTCCAGGGTCAGATTTCCAGTAGAGCTTGTAGTATTCAGGGAATAGACAGAGTTGTAGTCATTCAATGGTCCAGGGTCAGATTTCCAGAAGAGTTTGTAGTATTCAGGGAGTAGACAGAGTTGTAGTCATTCAATGGTCAAGGGTCAGATTTCCAGAAGAGCTTGTAGTATTCAGGGAGTAGACAGAGTTGTAGTCATTCAATGGTCCAGGGTCAGATTTCCAGAAGAGCTTGTAGTATTCAGGGAGTAGACAGAGTTGTAGTCATTCAAAGGTCCAGGGTCAGATTTCCAGAAGAGCTTGTAGTATTCAGGGAGTAGACAGAGTTGTAGTCATTCAAAGGTCCAGGGTCAGATTTCCAGAAGAGCTTGTAGTATTCAGGGCTTAGACAGAGATGTAGTAATTCAATGGTCCATGGTCAGTTTCCCAGGAGACCATGAAGAGGATTCAGGGAGTCAACAGAGGCATATCCAGGGGTCAAAATACATGTACAGTGAGCAGACAAAAATGAAATTAAGCAGCAGTCCGGGGTCAGATAACAAAAGATTAGAACAGACACAGGAGTGGAAGCCAAACAGCACTTCAGATAGACTATATGACTGGCAGGAATCTGGGGGAGGCTGCTCAGTAAAGTAGCAATGTAATCACAGGGAAGATGGAAAACCTCAGCAACTCAAAACTATACAGAACCAGAAGGATGTACTCTCAAACACAGCAATATCTCTTATTGCATCCAAGAAGCAAAGAATGGGAGGAATCGTGACATGTCACTGCTCTTGGGATTTTTTTCAGTATGTAATATCGTAAAATGAAGGTTGTCATTGAAAAATAATAATTGTGTAATATCAATGGAAACATACATTGAGGATTGTGGATGCAGTTATCAGCCAAGGAAACTTAGTGCAGCAGATGAATGACACGTCATGTTACTGCCCCTTGGAAGATGCCCAGCAGAGCCATCAGCTCAGGACTGTCATATAGTAAATAATCGCTCCTATTGTCATATGTAAGGACTTTGTAGCACACCATGCCAGTTAGATCTACTGATAATTTGACTGTTCACAATAAGCCAATTTATAGAGAAAAGTCTGCAAAACCAAACAATTCCCTCCTGAATGGAGATGATTTTGCTGCAATTATCTGGATTCCTGTGAGTCCCATCCAGATGCACTGGAGAATGACAAAAGTGTATAAAGCTAATCTGTTCTGTAGAACACACTGTTAGGCCTCATCCTTCATTATATTCAATTCACTTTACAGAAGAACAGACAAGTAGCCATCCCCGGTAATGTGCAGATCACCATTATGTGGGTGGGAGTAAAGGCGTGAGTCTCTATAATCACCTGCAGGCTGAGACGTGTCCCCTCGTGTGTGAAGACCAGAAGCTATCGGACCAGTTCTTACTGTTCAGGCCTCCGGGGAAATATAATCACACACAGGTTTTAGGATTTCTCTATCTTCCTTTATAGACTCCAGTGAGGCTCATACGTGTAAACGTCTCCATTCTGTGCAGAAGAACAATGAAAAGTCGCTTTAGTTTCTTCTGATTGTCAATAATACTGTTCGCAACAATATCCAATCAGAATGCCATCCTATCACAGCGCCATCCTATCACAGCGCCATCCTATAATAACGCCATCCTATCATAGCACCATCCTATCACAGTGCCATCCTATAACAGTTAGAAATAGTTGTTGAAGGCGTAGACTTTAGTCTACCTCATGTAAGTGTGCATCATACAAGTGTACTGCAATGAATTAGACCAGAATGAGACCGGGATTGACCTGAAGGTAATTGATACATAGTCACTGTAAACAATGTATCTATTTCTTTTCACTTTCCCAGCGATAATACTTTACTGTAACCCCCCCCTCCTTACCCATCCACCTACTAAGGAACTGTTAAAGGGAACCAACCACCCCAATGACCCCCCGGACTATTAATATCGGTCCCTACACCCAGCACATACATGTGCTGCAATGATTTTTGCTAAAAAAACTGTTTTTTAAAACTTAAGATAATGCTTTTGAAAGTTTAAAACGAAGGGACAGGTGGGCGTTACTTATCTGTGGCAAAAGCCGAGTAGCAGCTGCCACTCATCCTCCTGTGTCCCGCAGCAGCAGTTATGGCCAGCCCTTTGCAGCGTCACAGCCTGGTGCACGGGATGTCATGCCCGTGCACACGTCATCAGCTACAGCCGGGTAGCGAGCGCGCGCTCTGACTTCCACAGCCGAGCGCAGGAAGTCAGAGCGCGCGCTCGCTTCCGGCTGTAGCTGATGACGTGTGCACGGGCATGCGAGCCCGTGCACCAGGCTGTGACGCTGCAAAGGGCTGGCCATAACTGCTGCTGCGGGACACAGGAGGATGACTGGCAGCTGCTACTCGGCTTTTGCCACAGATAAGTAACGCCCACCTGTCCCTTCGTTTTAAACTTTCAAAAGCATTATCTTAAGTTTTAAAAAACAGTTTTTTTAGCAAAAATCATTGCAGCACATGTATGTGCTGGGTGTAGGGACCGATATTAATAGTCCGGGGGGGTCATTGGGGGTGGATGGTTCCCTTTAATTCCCCCCATTCATCTCACATCCTCGTCAGATCCTCCATATAATACCCTTTGTCTCCAGACACACACACGACACTCTCATGCCCTCTCCTGCTTTCATCTACTAACATTTTCTTTCCTTCCTCTCATTGCTGGTGATGTCTTTCTAATCCTGGCCTCCTCACCATTTCTCCACAGCCATTTCTAATCCCCATCCACAATCTATCACAAATATTCACAACCTCACTAACATTATACCCAGTCACCCAGCCCCCACTCCCCAGTCCCTCTAGGAGATCTATGGAACCATGACCTTTTCATCACTAACAAACACTCCATTCTTGACATTACTGACACCTGACTCACCCCTCTGACACTGTCTCTCCAGCTGCAGCTTTCTATGGTGGATTACATCTTTCTCACACACCCCACCCCAGCAACAAGCATGGTGGAGGAGTTGGCTTGCTCCTGTCAATTAGCTGCTCCTTCATTCCAATTCTACTGCCATCTGGCGCTACTCTCCCCTCTTTTGAGGTGCACTCTGTCCAAATAAACTCCTCCCCAATCTCCATCTGACTGTCATTTACTGTCCCCAAGGGTCAGCCACCTTTCTTGACCACGTCACCACCAGGCTACTTCATTTTCTTTCCATTGACATCCCCACTATCATCATGGGTGACTTTAACATCCCCATTGATTTTTCCCACTCAAATGTCTCTAAACGTTTAACACTATCTTCCTCCTTCGGCCTCACTCAATGGTCCTCCGCAGCCACTCACAAAGATGGCCACATGCTGGACCTCATCTTTACCCGCGCCTATTCCCTATCTAACCTCTCTTACTCACATCTACCCCTGTCTGACCACAACCTACTTACATTTTCTTCCCTTTCCACTCCTAGTATTCATCTCCCATATCCACAAACTTACAACCCCCTTGCAATAATATCAAACGTGTTGATTTACACTTACTCTGAGTCCCTCCTCCCTCTCACAGACATAGCTTCACTACACGATACAGACGCTGTAGCCACTTTATATAACACCACAATAACTACAGTTCTTGAATCAGTCACCCACCTCACGCATACCAAAATTGGCACGATCAGCGGGCAACCCTGGCAGACGAGACTGACTGAAGAACTGAGGCGGGCCTCCAGGGTCGCTAAGCAGACATAGAAGAGATCCCATTGCACTGAGCACTTCATTGCATACAAGCAGTCCCTCCCCAACTTCAAGTCCATGCTCAATGCCGCAAAACAAGCCTACTTTTCATCTCTCATATCCTCCCAGTCTCACAACTCTAAACAGCTATTCAACACTTTCAATTCTGTCCTCCTTCCCTCAGCACCTCCTCGCTCTCCTCTTATCTCTGCTGAAGACTTTGCCTCATTCTTCAAGCAGAAGATTGATAACATTAGATAAAGCTTTGGCCCATAGTCCCCACAACCCTTTCTCATAACTTAATAATAATATTATAATATTTGTTCATTTATATAGCGCTATTAATTCGATAGCACTTTACATACATCTCCTTCCAAAGACGGTTTCTCCACCATGACAGAAGATCAGCTGCCCTCTCCTCTGTCAAGATCACCTCACCATCTGTGCGCTTGACCCCCTCCCGTCCCACCTCATCCCCAACCTCACCAGAGTCTTCATCCCAACCCTAACCCATCTCTTCAACCTATCAACAACTACTTTCTGTCCTTCATGCTTTAAACATGCCTTGACCCATCCTATCAGTCTAGCTATCGCCTGATAACACCTTGTGCCTCAAGACTGCTCTAACTCCTATACCTGTGTGTGCCTTATATAGTTCATGATTATTGTACTTGTCTATGTATACCCCTTTTCATATGTAAAGCACCATGGAATAAATGGTGCTATAATAATAGTTATAGAGCAGTAGTATTAATAGCTGCAGTATCGGTAGTATCTGTATTATTAGCACTAATATTAGTATTAGTAGCTGTGTTATCAGGAGTAATGTGGGTAGTATTAATAGTATTAATAGAACTTGTAATTGAAGGTAAAACTTTTAACAACTTGTAGTCACACCAATAATTGTCCCCACACCCTCCATTATAGAAGAGTCTATGACTGACACAGTGAGCTCTTCTGTTACTCACTCATGATTTAGACGACTGTATGTATAATAGAGACTTCTGCAAATGGCAAGATATGAGACGCCACCCAGGATTGTGGTGGTGACCATGTAAGAACACGAGGCCCCGGGTGGAGGTCAGAAAGCTCTACCATGGTGTCACACTTCCGGGGCAAGGCGCCCAAGAGTGGACCCACTGGGCCGTGCTACCGAACGCCCCTGGGTGAGCTGGTTCTAGTTTAACCAACCCCTATACAGGGATTGTCAGGGGCAAGCCCAGGGGGTCTAAATACCACAGCTGCTAGTACCAGGGGGGGCGGCTCATAGGTTTAGCCTATAATATGGTATAGCTAAGGAGCATTCGACGGATCAGAGCCCGAGGCTAGGAGAGCAGGAATGGGTCTACCGGAGGAGAGCACAAGGAGGGCCTGACCAACCGCCAGAGAAGCAGAAGCTTACTAACTCAATAATCAGGCACCTCCCAGCAGTGGAGGCGGCCTGATATACTGGAGGACACACAGCTATTGGTCAAGGGGAGTGTCAGGTTGAGCTGTGCCGGCCCTTAGATTCACAGGGGAGGAGCGTGACCGTACCTAGTGCACCGCTGATTAGGTTCATGACTCCGACCATTGTAGTGTGCTGATGTGTGAGTCCAGTGGTCAGCAGACAGGAAGGGGACCCGACAATGGCTCCGAGACACAGCACGCCTGGACGCTAGATGCCCGATCGGTAGAGGAGCAGAGGATGCAGATCCAGGAGAGGTGAGCTGGGGAGCGGTGCCAGGGGACCTAACACGTGGTCACTACATTTCTATATTCAGTACTCTCTTCTTTATGTCATATTACATCCCAGCTGATATATTCATCCCTAGAGGTACCTTTACACGCCGCCACAGGAAGGCAGAAACCGGCAGGCACTGGGGACAATTGTGCCTGTTGCCATGAAATTACTACGAAATGGCGGCGTGTAAACAGGGAAATACCTCCCTGTGTCCTGCAGTTCCTTCGGATACCTGTTGCTGAGCCGTGCTCAAAAACAGGAAGGCACAATTCCTATGGTGGTGGCGTGTAATCGGGGCACAGGAAGGTATTTGCGTGGCCTACGAATTCCCAGGGGCGTGACACAGCCTCATGGATACTGCACCCCATCAGCGATCATTGGTGAAGGCTCCTGCATTACGATTGGCAGTCTCTTCACAGGGCGCCATATTTGAAGAGCTGTCCATTCACACTCCACAATTGGAATGGCGTCATGTATTAGCCAGCCTTCCTGCGCAGGCTGGCCAATCATGACGCTATTGCATTGTCCAATCAACGCTTTAGCGTCACGAAATACACAACTCTGTCACACCTATGTACTTGCGGCGCGAAAGATGTACGCCCATATTCCTATGTGGTAGCGGCGTGTAAAGCGGGGAAGGTATTCAACAGGAAGTTATCCACAGGATCTGTCGGCACTTCCGGGGAACGCAGATACCTTCAGTAGACAACGCAATGGCGGCGTGTATATGTGGCATTAGCGATCGGTATCCACCGTTAAAAACGTGCGCGTGCACGTGTAGTGGATACTTGTTGCTAGGCACAGTGGCAGGGTGTAAAGGTACCTTAAAGGGGCCCTTAAAGGCAAAAAAACTGATGCCAGGTTCCCTTAAATAGTAGAAGCATGAAGTCAATGGAACAATTATGTCTAGACAGATGATTTGTTGCCCAAAGTCCAGCAGCTTCACCGATGCCTCCACCTTATGCCGGTCATTACACTGGTTGCCCATCCACTGCAGGATACAGTACAATCTTATCTTTCTCACTCACAAAGCCTTCCACAATTCTGCATACCCCTATATGTCATCCCTCATCTCTATCACCCTACCTACCTATGTGCTGCCTCTCCCCCACTGTGCTCTCTCCACACTTGTGCTCTCTTCCCCCTGTGCGCTCTCTTCCCTTGAGCTGCCTCTCTCTCCCGTGCACCCTCTCACTTGTGCTGTCTCTCCCCCTGTGCGCTTTCTCACCTCTTGAGCTGCTCTCTCTCCCCTGTGCACTCTCTAACTTGTGCTGTCTCTCACCCTGTGCGCTTTCTCACCTCTTGAGCTCTCTCCCCCTGTGCGCTCTCTAACTTGTGCTGTCTCTCCCCCTGTGTGTTCTCTCACCACTTGAGCTGCCTCTCTCCCCGTGTGCTCTCTCACTTGTGCTGTCTCTCTCCCCCTGTGCGCTCTCTCACCTCTTGAGCTGTCTCTCTCCCCCTGTGCGCTCTCTAACTTGTGTTGTCTCTCCCCCTGTGCGCTCTCTCACCACTTGAGCTGCCTCTCTCCCCCTGTGCGCTCTCACCACTTGAGCTGCCTCTCTCCCCCTGTGTGCTCTCACTTGTGCTGTCTCTCTCCCTGTACACTCTCTCACCTCTTGAGCTGTCTCTCTCCCCCTGTGCGCTCTCTCACTTGTGCTGTTTCTCTACCTGTGCGCTCTTTCACCACTTGAGCTCTCTCCCCCTGTGCGCTCTCTCCCCTTGTGCTGTCTCTCTCCCTACTCTCTCTTTCCCCTATGGGCTCTCTGTCCCCCCGTTATGTGCTGTCTCATTCACACCTGTTCAACGTCATTTTCCCCCTGAGGAGCTGCAGTGTCAGTCTGCGTTCCAGAGTGGAACACAAATGGGAGGAAACGCAGCAGCAGGATGGGATCGCTCCAAGGGTATGACGGAGCAGACCCAGACACAGGCAATAATGAATGCCAGTGTCCCGGGTGGTGTGTGGGCCCCGTCACTGTACTCCTATAGGTGGCGCTGTTTTCTTTGACTGATTAACCAAACATTTGCGCTTCTTCACATTCCAGTTTAACTGTAATTCACACTATGTCCCCTATGGGTGGCGCTGTTTTCAGGACAAACTTACAGACTGGACAGGGCATATACAGTGTATATCAGATATTGTATCTGTCAATTATTAAGTGAATTTTGGATTTCAGCTAATTTAAGGTGACAGGAGCCACATTAGAGAGTTTTTTGCCGATAACCTATGTATGGTATATGTAGCTCGGACTCCAGGCATCTTATATTGCAGAGGGTGTTTAGACCCTGAGCCGCCCTATGAATAATATAGTAATTATTGAGTAATATCCATATAATGGTCGGGATGACTGACGTGTTTACGGTGTAAGAGAAAACCGGCTTAAAATTGGGACTTAAATACTAAATTGGAAACTCTTTAACAGCCTTTTATTGTGGAATAAATCCCTGCTCCACCTTGTATATGGGCGACGTCCCTCCGGAGCCTTATAAGAAGCCCAAATCTCCGGAGGATCTGCTTCTGTCATTGGATCTAAGAAGAGAAGTCACTGAGATGAACATCGTCACCGCGGCTCTGGTGTCTGCGCTATGGGGCGTCCTGGAAGGTAAGACGTCAATGGGGATGGGACAGTCCGCACTTGGCTCAGGCTGGGGGGGGGGGGTACTTAGTCATTTTAGGTGAATTAGTGACAGTAGTGGACATCACATCACAGAGGAGACCTCTATATACAATGCAACATCTCAGACTGTAATATACTCCACCACCTCCTGTGCTGAGATAATCCTATATATGTGTCCCTGCTGTGTACTGTGTAATGGATGTGTCTGACCGTACAGGGACATGGTCTGATCATACCACATCTCCAGTGCTGGGATAATCTTATATATGTGTCCCTGCTATGTACTGTGTAATGGATGTGTCTGACCATACACGGACATGGTCTGATCATACCACATCTCCTGTGCTGAGATAATCGTATATATGTGCCCCTGCTATGTACAGTGTAATGGATGTGTCTGACCATACAGGGACATGGTCTGATCATACCACATCTCCTGTGCTGAGATAATCTTATATATGTGTCCCTACTATGTACTGTGTAATGGATGTGTCTGACCGTACAGGGACATGGTCTGATCATGCCACATCTCCTGTGCTGAGATAATTTCATATATGTGTTCCTGCTATGTACTGTGTAATGGATGTGTCTGATTGTACAGGACATGGTCTGATCGTACCACATCTCCTGTGCTGAGATAATCTTATATATGTATCCCTGCTATGTACTGTGTAATGGATGTGTCTGACTGTACAGGGACATGAACTGATCATACCACATCTCCAGTGCTGGGATAATCTTATATATGTGTCCCTGCTATGTACTGTGTAATGGATGTGTCTGACCGTACAGGGACATGGTCTAATCATACCACATCTCCTGTGCTGAGATAATCTTATATATGTGTCCCTGCTATGTATTGTGTAATGGATGTGTCTGACCATACAGGGACATGGTCTGATCATACCACATCTCCTGTGCTGAGAAAATCTTATATATGTGCCCCTGCTATGTACTGTGTAATGGATGTGTCTGACCATACAGGGACATGGTCTGATCATACCACATCTCCTGTGCTGAGATAATCTTATATATGTGTCCCTGCGATGTACTGTGTAATGGATGTGTCTGACCGTACAGGGACATGGTCTGATCATGCGACATCCATTACACAGTACATAACAGGGACACATATATAAGATTATCTCAGCCCAGGAGATGTAGGATGATCAGACCATGTCCCTGTATGGTCAGACACATCCATTACACTGTACATATCAGTGACACATATATAAGATTATCTCAGCACAGGAGATGTGGTATGATCAGACCGTGTCCCTGTACGGTCAGACACATCCATTACACAGTACATAGCAGGGACACATATATAAGATTATCTCAGTACAGGAACATTATTTTTACACACATCCAATTGTGGAAATTATTATTATTCCAAGATCTATTGATTGGAATCAAGTTGGTTAGTGGGAAAAATCCTTTAGAAATCAATTAAAAAAAATAAAACTCAGTTGACTTTTTAGAATGCCCCAACTAAGAATAGATACCAGATATTCAACAATGTTCAGGATAGTCTAAGAAACCAATGTATTCTCCCTTCACGTGCTCCCCTCCCCACAGCATGGTTATGTGACCATGAGCGGCTTTGTACTTCCTGTTCCTGTATGACCAGTGCAGCCAATCACTGGCTGAGACCCCCACAAGCCCCTCCCCTGCAGGGACCCAGGCCGCCGGCATCAATAACTAAATATTAGTTTTTAGTCTTAGGCCGTTCGATGTCCAATTTAAAGAAAAAAATAAGTTGGTTTTATCACGTCCCAGTTTTACTTTAAAATGGACAAAAAATGCACTAAAAACCCACATGAACCCCTGACTCAACTTGTCTAACCTTTCTCTTATTGCAGTGGACTCTTTGCAATGCTATTCCTGCACCGAGATGAAGAACAACACCGAGTGCAACCAACTCCCGACAGTGAACTGCAACTTCTCCAGCTATTGCTTCACACAGGTCGAGAAGATATTGAGTGAGTGCTAAGTCTTCACAGAGTCGGTGTCGATATCTTATAAGTAGGGGTCATCTGAGTTATGGAGACTTTATTAAGGCCATCAATGTGGACTGATAGGTGGAGCCGCAACCATCGAAACAGACGGGACAGCGCCACTCTGCGTAGTGGCCGTTCTCAGGTACTGCAACTTCAGCTCCTATTAAAGGGGGTGTCTACTTTGACAACCGCCTTCTCATTCCCCTTCTACGCCCCTATGACAATAAAAAAGCCTATACTCACCTCCGGTGCTGGCGCGATTCCAGCTATGTCAGAACACGCGTCAACGTGACATTGTTCAGACGTGACCAATCAGCGTAGGCTTCTCTTTCCCCACCTTCAGATGGTTAAGTAATTGACAGGAATTGAGCGCTGTGGCTGCCACTCAGTTCCTGTAGCTGCCACTCACTTCCTGTTGAGTACTCCTGTGTCCGAAGGTGGAGAGAAGGAAGCCGACGCTGATTGGTTGTTGGGTCCCACGTGGTAATGTCCTATCGTCCCCGAGAACACAAGTTCCAACATTGCTGGAATGGCACCGGAGGTGAGTATAGACTTTATTATTATTATGGGGGCACACATGGGGAGTAAGAATGGGTTGTCCGCTTAGTGGACGGCCCCTTTAAAAGGAATGTGATCGGAGCTGCAGTACCTTGAATGGCCACTACATGGAGCACAGAGCTGTGCTGTTCCCCATACAGTGTAAGTATGTTGGTAGTAGGACATAACTGATTGCTGAGGGTTCCGGGTGTTTCAACCTCATTGAGCAGATATTGATGCTCATTGACTTCATAGTCTTAGACAAGGTTCATGGGATCAACCATCTTTCTAATGTGTACTGAGGTCTCCTACCGGAAAAGTAGAGGACAGAAGGATCAAATATGGTGGTCTTCAACATGCCCAATGCTTTGTTCCTACAGGAGATAACCTGATGCTCCAGGTGTCCATCAATGATCAGTTTACATGTCTCCTTTAAAAACATTCATGTTTATTGGAGATTCAGAAGGAACAGCCGTCAGCCAAATAACCATCAATTATGTCTAGTGTGAGGGCGGCTTCACATCTTATTGGTTACGTTTCTCCTTGTGAGCAGTGCCATGTTTGAGAAAGGAGACTCATAGGCCATGTATCCACGTGAAGCATTGCATGGCCCATAAGTCTCCTTACACTGGCTTGGTCTTCTCCACAAGGAAAAACGTTCCCCTTTAACCTCCTGTTATTCAGCCAAATCTAACCTCCTGCTTTACACTGAAAAGGTGTATACAACCCGAAACGTGTCTGCAAATGGAGGGGGGTTGGTTTAGCTTCTTGTCTTAAGTGACATTTGCACTTTTCAATTCCAAAAGAAGCATTGCATGGCCTATAAGTCTCCTTACACTGGCTTGGTTCTCTCCACAAGGAATAGTGATCCCCTTTAAACCACCAGTCTCTCATCCAGCTAGATCAAGCCTCCTGTTTTAGGCCTGTTTCACACATCCGTGCCTCCGGCATGTATGCGGTGCGTGCCGTCACATCTTGGAGGCACGGACACGCGGAGGCACAGTATTCTCTACGGCCCCCCTTCACTTGTCCGTGATACCGCACGGACTGTGTCCCCGTGTGGAGCAGACGAGTGACAGTGTGCTTCACACAGAGACACGTCCGTTTTTTGCCCAAAACGTCCTGCACACAGATGTTCTCCGTGTGACATGCGTGTGCACGGACCAGAGCCAGAAGTTTAAAGCTTAAAAATAAAGAATTTCCTCCTCCCCTCCCTCCAGCGCTGTCTGCTCCTCTCACTTCCGGGACTCATTAGACTCATCTAACAGCGGACCGGAAGTGATAGGAAGCAGGAGGTGCTGGAGGCAGGTGAGTCTAGAATGACAGGCTGTCCATGTTCTATCCACAGATAGCACAAGAATGTGACACACCCCCCCCTCAAAAACGGCCTGTCTCACACATCCGTGTGTTGCATAGATATGTGAACTAGGCCTTACACTGATGAGGGGCAAAAGCCCCAAATGTGTCTGCAGATGGCGTGTGCTTTGGCTTCTTAGGTGATTTGGCACTTCTCGTCAAAGGTTCATTATTGACTTCCAGGATTCTTACATCCATTAGGTGGCCCTCGGGTTCCCGTACTCTTCGTCTCAGGAGAGGTTTTTCGTATATCTCTTGTTGGCACATTTTGGGCATCTTGCATTGCACGTGAGCTACAAACTAAAGTCAGATAATATTACATGGAAAGAGGAGCGGCACTCACCAGTTATTTGCTTGCAATGTGCAATTAATCCTTGAGATAAAAGGTTACATAGTGCAGGGAGGGTTCAGCAGGGAGGGACAACGCTCACCGTTTTGTGCAACTGCGCTTCGACGGGTCCTTGAATTAAGCACCAGTCGAAGATATATTAACAATGTACTGATACTGAAATCCAATGCCGGTGCTCGTCTTCATCGGGTCTTTTCTTTTCATCCAGTTAATAATGTGAAGATAACGAAGAGGTGTGCACAAAGCTCCGAATGCAACTCGGGGAACTACAACGTGTGGCTGGCATCGAAGCAGACGTCCTGCTGCACCGGGAACCTGTGCAACGAATTCTCCAACGGGACGAGCGGTGTGACGTGTGACGCGCTTCTAATGATGGCGGCAGTCTTGGCTCTTATCGTCAAGAACATCTAGTCTGAGAATATCAATGATAATAGACTTTTATAGAGTATAAAGGTGGCAGCTATTGCCAGTATACCCTTCTCTCACCTCCAAAGTGCCAGTATACCCCTTCTTTATCATTTTCTGTTCGCTGCCTGTTGTCAAGTGCAATCCACGTAGCAGCAGAGATGACGAGACAGATTACCAGACATGTGGGAAATTAGGGGGAGCCCATATCACTCTGCATGAAGTGGGGGGGGGTCTTTGTCTCTGTACAGGAAGCGGGAGTGAGCCTTAATCTCGCTCTCTCTCTGGGCAATGTTTTGGGTTATTTCTCTTTGCTCCTGCCTATTTTAACTGCATAACAGAAAAGGACATTTAGTTCAGGGTAGAGAAGTCACTGAAGAATGTCAGGAGCAAAGCATGCTGGGCAATACTTTAAAGGAAGTCCCATCACCTATAGTGCTGGCAGAACGGTAAATCCTGAGATGGATTACCAGACGTGAGAAATTGGGGGAAGCTTGTATCTCTCTTCATTAAGTGGGGCTGGGGTCTTTATCTCTATACAGAAAACGAGTGTGAGCCTTCTGTGATTCACTGCACAGCTAAAGATGTGATTTACAGGCTTTACATGCTACAGAAACAAGCGGACACCTTCTTTGTGTAGGAAATGTTTTGGGGTCTTTCTTTCTAGTCCTGCCTACTTTTATTGCATAACAGAGACAATAACTTTTAGGTTAGGGTGGAAAAGTCATTGGAGAACGACAGGGAGCAATGCATGTTGGGCAATAAGATAAAGGAAGTCCCGTCACCTATAGTGCTGGAGGAATGGGAAATGGTCAACTTTTCAAAACTGTTTTGTGGAAAGGCGGCACTCATTGTCCCAACATCCCCTCCCTTCTCTATCACTGCCTATTATCAAGTGCAATCCACCTAACAGCAGAGACACCGAGATGGATAACCAGACGTGGGAAATGATATTTCTGCATTAAGTATATGCAATAATTAGAATTTATTACCAAAACACAAGTGTCTCAACAGCAAAAGATAATAAATTGGTACTTTTCCTATTTTTTCGGCTATGTGTCATTGACTTTGCTACATACAGGAGCGTCTCAATGTATTAGGAGATCATCAATAAGTGACTTTATATCAGTAATTCAATACATGAAGTGACACACATCTATTATATAGAGTCATTACACACAGAGGGATCTATTTCATGTGTTTATTTCTGTTAATGTTGATGATTAATGAAAACCCAAAGGTCCTTATCTCAGAGAATTAAAGTAGGGAGGATGAAGGGTCTGAGA
This sequence comes from Allobates femoralis, assembly GCA_033576535.1. Classification (NCBI taxonomy): domain Eukaryota; kingdom Metazoa; phylum Chordata; class Amphibia; order Anura; family Aromobatidae; genus Allobates; species Allobates femoralis. The sequence continues at coordinate 31,169,361 of JARQOC010000009.1, read as the reverse complement.
GATAAAATATGACCTAAATAGGCATCAGAGGCTTCACCTTGTGTGGTTGTGAGAGTCACAACCACTATAAAAGCAGATCACGGCTGCTGCAGTCCCCAGCGTGGTGCATATAGAGTAGGGAGGATGAAGGGTTAAGCACCGCGCTGCTGTATTCCACCAGACATCAAAGAGTGACGCGTTGACTAATAAATCAATATTATATTCACCCTTTGATGTCTGGTGGAATACAGCAGCACAACACAATCCAGTAATTATCAAGGATCTTTATCATCTGCTGTTGAAATAATGGCGCCATATAAGTGAATAATTATTATTAATATTATTATATTATACCATTATCATCATTTTCACTTGCGCTCCGGAGAGTTTTAAACAATTCTATAAAGATGACTGATTTCCTTCAAAAACAGCGCCACCCCTGTCTACAGGTGGAGTGTGATATTGCAGCTCAGTTCCATTAAACGGAATACGACTATGCTGTAATACCACATGCGACCTGTAGACAGGGGTGGCGCTGTTTTTCAAAGAATGTAGTAAAGTTTTATTAATCCTGGACATCCTCTTTAAGCTATTATAGTAGATCCCCGACCTTCTGTGATCAGTCAGCGCACGGCCGTCATCTGTATATTATATATTGAGCTTGGAGATCGTACATTCCATGACACAGTGCTCCTCTGTATTATGTCAAAAACAATTCAGCATAAGCCGTCCTGCGTCTGTACAGGAAGAATAACACAACGTCTGGCCATAATGGGACCTGCATTCTGCGTTTTCTCCAGTTTTCCCCTCTGCAGTCTCATTCTTAACCTTCAATTGTCTCTGAGCTGGTGGGGAGAGATGAACTGCTATAATGTCTCCTATACAAGGCACTCACAGACATGAGGGATATCAGATCTCCGATCTCTGTGTAGGACATGTTTACACGCAGCAGCATGGAGAACATTATACTGAGGCACTAAGCAGTGTAGCTGTGAGTCCTGCACTGGGGTTAGGTAAACACTAGCAATGAGCAGCCATATGGAGGATATTATACAGCAGTACTGAGCTGTGTAGCTGTGAATCCTGCACTGGGGTTAGGTAAACACTAGCAATGAGCAGCCATATGGAGGGTATTATACAGCAGTACAGAGCAGTGTAGCTGTGAATCCTGCACTGGGGTTAGGTAAACACTAGCAATGAGCAGCCATATGGAGGATATTATACAGCAGTACTTAGCAGTGCAGCTGTGAATCTTGCACTGGGGTTAGGTAAACACTAACAATGAGTAGCCACATGGAGAACATTATACTTTGGCACTAAGTAGTGTAGCTGTGAGTCCTGCACTGGGGTTAGGTAAATACTAGCAATGACCAGCCACATGGAAACTATTATACAGCAGCACTAAGCAGTGTAGCTGTGAGTCCTGCACTGGGGTCAGGTAAACACTTGCAATGAATAACCACATGGAGAATATCATACAACAGCACTGAGCAGTGTAGCTGTGAATCCTGCATTTGGGTTAGGTAAACACTAACAATGAGTAGCCACATGGAGGATATTATGCAGTAGTACTGAGTAATATAGCTGTGAATCCAACTCCAAGGGAAGACAAAACACAACTAGAAAGCAACAGCAGAAGCAGCAACATTTTGGACATTATACAGCAGTACTGAGCAGTGTAGCCATGCATACAAATCGGTGTGGAGGAGGGGGGAATAAAACACTTACTAGAAAACAGCAGCGGCATGTAGAACATTATACTGCAGTACCAAGCAGTGTAGATATAAATCCAACTTCGGGGGGAGATTAAACACGTACTAGAAAATAGAAGCAGCACGGAGGGTATTATACCACAGTACCAAGCAGTGTAGATGTGAATACAATTACGGGGAGGGGGGAGATAAAATACTTTCTACAAAACAGCAGCAGCTGTGAATCCAACTCTGGGAGAGATGAAACACTAACTAGAAAACAGCAGCAGCATGGAGGACATTACACAGCAGTACTGAGCAGTGTAGATGTGATTCCAGCACTGGGATGAGGTATAAGACTTGTTAGAAATCTCAGCACACTATTTCCATGTCTACTTGTTCTCTCATGCTGCTCCTCACCCCTCCTCCCTCCAGAGGGTATAATAGGAGCGGTAACCTGATACCTCAAGGTGCCGACACTTAGTCTTGAGCACAGCTGAGTTGTTTTTTTCAAACTAAATGATGAGGTGAGGAGGAGGGTGAAAAGAAATGGCTCAGAAGTGGAGAAAGAGGCCGATTTCTCTGATAAAGTAAATGACAAAGTTTCTAAGAATCATCAATACTATTGATCTAAGCAAAGTTTGCTGAAAGTTCCGTTCCCAATCAGGTGACCCCTGCAGCCAATCAGACGCCACAGATTGATTGTAGTGTTCACTTCTCTCTTGCTGGGAGAAAAAGACGATAGACCAAGGAGCTGAGGCACAGAGGAGTCCGGTAGGCGAGGACGTGCTTTATTTCTTTATTTAGGGGCCACCATGGGCCCATTTGTGAAATGCTATACATTAATGGACAATCCCTTTAATTGCAATAATCTAGATACCTGAAATCAAGCAGGACTCCCGTACTGATAAGGCATTACTTTGATCCGTAGGCACAGTACCGGTAGAATTCACAACAGCAACAAATAACTATTTTTTTTTCACAAACAGCGCCCCCCTTTGCCTACAGGCCGTGCCTGGTATTGCAGCACAGCTTTAGTCACCTGAGCGAGGCCGTGTGCAGCCTATGGATGACAATGGTGACATTTTGGTATGGAATTGGCCCTTTAACCCCCGGAGGAGCGGTCAGTGCCGGGAGATGATAACATACGTGCTCCGCGCTGTACGATTCACAGTATTAATGGCGGCAGTGATTAGTGTTATACAGTCAGGATTCCTCCTCCTCTTCTCCATCTTCAGCTCCTCTGAGGCACAAAGACGCCGTGAAACCCGTACGGGATCCGGACCGGAGCCTCCGCTCGAGCCACCTCACTAAAGTCTTTGGCATCCAAAACTAGAAGGAAAATGTTTCTATCCTAAGAGGAAAAACACAAAGAAAATGAAAGGGTGTAAGACATGTTAACCCCTTCACCCCCGGGAGATTATCCCTTTTCCATTTTTCCCTCCCCTTCTTCCAAGAGCCAAAACTTCTTTATTTTTCCGTCTCTATAGACATATGAGGCTTGTTGTTGTTGTTGTTTTTTGCGGGACGAGTTGTACTTTTGAATGACACATTTGCTTTACCATATAGCGTACAGGAAAATGGGAAAAAATTCCAAGTGCGGTGAAATTGCAAAAAAAGTGTAATTACACATTGGTTTTTTATTCACCATGTTCACTATATGGTAACACTGAGGTGTCGGTATGATGTCTGGGGTCAGTACTATATGGTAACACTGAGGTGTCGGTATGATGTCTGGGGTCAGTACTATATGGTAACACTGAGGTGTCGGTATGATGTCTGGGGTCAGTACTATATGGTAACACTGACATGTCGGTATGATGTCTGGGATCAGTACTATATGGTAACACTGACGTGTCGGTATGATGTCTGGGGTCAGTACTATATGGTAACACTGAGGTGTCGGTATGATGTCTGGGGTCAGTACTATATGGTAACACTGACGTGTCGGTATGATGTCTGGGGTCAGCACTATATGGTAACACTGAGGTGTCAGTATGATGTCTGGGGTCAGCACTATATGGTAACACTGATGTGTCTGTATGATGTCTGGGGTCAGTACTATATGGTAACACTGAGGTGTCGGTATGATGTCTCGGGTCAGTACTATATGGTAACACTGAGGTGTCGGTATGATGTCTGGGGTCAGTACTATATGGTAACACTGACGTGTCGGTATGATGTCTGGGGTCAGTACTATATGGTAACACTGAGGTGTCGGTATGATGTCTGGGGTCAGTACTATATGGTAACACTGAGGTGTCGGTATGATGTCTGGGGTCAGTACTATATGGTAACACTGAGGTGTCGGTATGATGTCTGGGGTCAGTACTATATGGTAACACTGACGTGTCGGTATGATGTCTCGGGTCAGTACTATATGGTAACACTGACGTGTCGGTATGATGTCTGGGGTCAGTACTATATGGTAACACTGATGTGTTGGTATGATGTCTGGGGTCAGTACTATATGGTAACACTGATGTGTCGGTATGATGTCTGGGGTCAGTACTATATGGAAACACTGACGTGTCGGTATGATGTCTGGGGTCGGTACTATATGGTAACACTGATGTGTCGGTATGATGTCTGGGGTCAGTACTATATGGTAACACTGAGGTGTCGGTATGATGTCTGGGGTCAGTACTATATGGTAACACTGAGGTGTCGGTATGATGTCTGGGGTCAGTACTATATGGTAACACTGAGTGTCGGTATGATGTCTGGGGTCGGTACTATATGGTAACACTGATGTGTCGGTATGATGTCTGGGGTCAGTACTATATGGTAACACTGAGGTGTCGGTATGATGTCTGGGGTCAGTACTATATGGTAACACTGACGTGCCTGTATGATGTCTGGGGTCAGTACTATATGGTAACACTGATGTGTCGGTATGATGTCTGGGGTCAGTACTATATGGTAACACTGAGGTGTCGGTATGATGTCTGGGGTCAGTACTATATGGTAACACTGAGGTGTCGGTATGATGTCTGGGGTCAATACTATATGGTAACACTGAGGTTTCGGTATGATGTCTGGGTCAGTACTATATGGTAACACTGAGTGATCGGTATGATGTCTGGGGTCAGTACTATATGGTAACACTGAGGTGTCGGTATGATGTCTGGGGTCAGTACTATATGGTAACACTGACGTGCCTGTATGATGTCTGGGGTCAGTACTATATGGTAACACTGATGTGTCGGTATGATGTCTGGGGTCAGTACTATATGGTAACACTGAGGTGTCGGTATGATGTCTGGGGTCAGTACTATATGGTAACACTGAGGTGTCGGTATGATGTCTGGGGTCATACTATATGGTAACACTGAGGTTGTCGGTATGATGTCTGGGGTCAGTACTATATGGTAACACTGAGTGTCGGTATGATGTCTGGGGTCAGTACTATATGGTAAACTGAGGTGTTGGTATGAGGTCTGGGTCAGTACTATATGGTAACACTGAGGTGTCGGTATTATGTCTGTGGTCAGTACTATATGGTAACACTGACGTGTCAGTATGATACCTCGGGTCAGTACTATATGGTAACACTGAGGTGTCGGTATGATGTCTAGGGTCAGTACTATATGGTAACACTGAGGTGTCAGTATGATGTCTGGGGTCAGTACTATATGGTAATACGACGTGTCGGTATGATGTCTGGGGTCAGTACTATATGGTAACACTGAGGTGTCGGTATGATGTCTGGGGTCAGTACTATATGGTAACACTGACGTGTCGGTATGATGTCTGGGGTCGGTACTATATGGTAACACTGATGTGTCGGTATGATGTCTGGGGTCAGTACTATATGGTAACACTGAGGTGTCGGTATGATGTCTGGGGTCAGTACTATATGGTAACACTGACGTGCCTGTATGATGTCTGGGGTCAGTACTATATGGTAACACTGAGGTGTCGGTATGATGTCTGGGGTCAGTACTATATGGTAACACTGAGGTGTCGGTATGATGTCTGGGGTCAATACTATATGGTAACACTGAGGTTTCGGTATGATGTCTGGGGTCAGTACTATATGGTAACACTGATGTGATGGTATGATGTCTGGGGTCAGTACTATATGGTAACACTGAGGTGTCGGTATGATGTCTGGGGTCAGTACTATATGGTAACACTGACGTGCCTGTATGATGTCTGGGGTCAGTACTATATGGTAACACTGATGTGTCGGTATGATGTCTGGGGTCAGTACTATATGGTAACACTGAGGTGTCGGTATGATGTCTGGGGTCAGTACTATATGGTAACACTGAGGTGTCGGTATGATGTCTGGGGTCAATACTATATGGTAACACTGAGGTTTCGGTATGATGTCTGGGGTCAGTACTATATGGTAACACTGACGTGTCGGTATGATGTCTGGGGTCAGTACTATATGGTAATACTGAGGTGTTGGTATGAGGTCTCGGGTCAGTACTATATGGTAACACTGAGGTGTCGGTATTATGTCTGTGGTCAGTACTATATGGTAACACTGACGTGTCAGTATGATACCTCGGGTCAGTACTATATGGTAACACTGAGGTGTCGGTATGATGTCTAGGGTCAGTACTATATGGTAACACTGAGGTGTCAGTATGATGTCTGGGGTCAGTACTATATGGTAACACTGAGGTGTCGGTATGATGTCTGGGGTCAGTACTATATGGTAACACTGACGTGCCTGTATGATGTCTGGGGTCAGTACTATATGGTAACACTGAGGTGTCGGTATGATGTCTGGGGTCAGTACTATATGGTAACACTGACGTGCCTGTATGATGTCTGGGGTCAGTACTATATGGTAACACTGATGTGTCGGTATGATGTCTGGGGTCAGTACTATATGGTAACACTGAGGTGTCGGTATGATGTCTGGGGTCAGTACTATATGGTAACACTGAGGTGTCGGTATGATGTCTGGGGTCAATACTATATGGTAACACAGAGGTTTCGGTATGATGTCTGGGGTCAGTACTATATGGTAACACTGACGTGTCGGTATGATGTCTGGGGTCAGTACTATATGGTAATACTGAGGTGTTGGTATGAGGTCTCGGGTCAGTACTATATGGTAACACTGAGGTGTCGGTATTATGTCTGTGGTCAGTACTATATGGTAACACTGACGTGTCAGTATGATACCTCGGGTCAGTACTATATGGTAACACTGAGGTGTCGGTATGATGTCTAGGGTCAGTACTATATGGTAACACTGAGGTGTCAGTATGATGTCTGGGGTCAGTACTATATGGTAATACGGACGTGTCGGTATGATGTCTGGGGTCAGTACTATATGGTAACACTGAGGTGTCGGTATAATGCCTCGGGTCAGTACTATATGGTAACACTGAGGTGTCGGTATGATGTCTGGGGTCAGTACTATATGGTAACACTGAGGTGTCGGTATGATGTCTCGGGTCAGTACTATATGGTAACACTGAGGTGTCGGTATGATGTCTGGGGTCAGTACTATATGGTAACACTGAGGTGTCGGTATGATGTTTGGGGTCAGTACTATATGGTAACACTGATGTGTCGGTATGATGTCTGGGGTCAGTACTATATGGTAACACTGACGTGTCGGTATGATGTCTGGGGTCAGTACTATATGGTAACACTGACGTTTCGGTATGATGTCTGGGGTCAGTACTATATGGTAACACTGAGGTGTCGGTATGATGTCTGGGGTCAGTACTATATGGTAACACTGACATGTCGGTATGATGTCTGGGGTCAGTACTATATGGTAACACTGATGTGTCGGTATGATGTCTGGGGTCAGTACTATATGGTAACACTGACATGTCGGTATGATGTCTGGGGTCAGTACTATATGGTAACACTGACGTGTCGGTATGATGTCTGGGGTCAGTACTATATGGTAACACTGACATGATGTAATGATGCCTTGGGGGTCAGTACTATATGGTAACAGTGACGTGTCAGTATGATGTATAGGGTAATTCTACATAGATCTGATTAACTGATGTTATATTTTGATGGACCGGGCATTTCTGAATGCAGCAATTCCATATATGTGTATATTTTTTTAATTGTTCTATTTTCAGTGGGGCAAAAAGGGGGGTGATTAGAACTTTTAGTTTTTTGTTTTTTTTTTCCAATTACTTTACTTGTCTGGGGTCAGTATAACACAGTCTGATCGCTTCTCTTTTGTTCGGATGAGCTACAGCACATCCGAACACAGGGTAAATGATCACTCCCTGCTGGTGATGTCACTGGGACATCAATGGTCAGAAATGATTCAGGACAGATCTTGGGGTCATCAAAGGACACTGTGCTGTCCAGGTAACAGCAGAGGTCCCGTGATGGCTTCGTTGGACCTCCGATCACGGTGGGGAACAGCGCAATCCAAAGGGTTAACACCACCGATTGGATAACTGATCTGGTTGGTGGCGTTTGCTACACATCTCTGCTGATGAGATCAGCTGAGATGTGGGTCAGAGGATGCGAGCTCAGCATGTGAGCTCTCATCAGCCAAGTACGTATATATACATCCTTGGTTGTGGAGGGGTTAAATAAATTAAATCAACCTATGCCTTACTCACCCTCCCCAGGTCCAGAGCGGTCTCTGTAGCCGCTCCTAGTGTCTGCAGTGCTGACGTCACACTGATAGCGCTGTAGATAATCAATGAGCTCAAACTGACATCACATTGACAGCACTGCAGCCAATCAATGACCTCAAACTGACGTCACATTGACAGCACTGCAGCCAATCAATGACCTCAAACTGACGTCACATTGACAGCACTGCAGCCAATCAATGACCTCAAACTGACGTCACATTGACAGCACTGCAGCCAATCAATGACCTCAAACTGACGTCACATTGACAGCACTGCAGCCAATCAATGAGCTCAAACTGACGTCACATTGACAGCACTGCAGCCAATCAATGAGCTCAAACTGACGTCACATTGACAGCACTGCAGCCAATCAATGACCTCAAACTGACGTCACATTGACAGCACTGCAGCCAATCAATGAGCTCAAACTGACGTCACATTGACAGCACTGCAGCCAATCAATGACCTCAAACTGACGTCACATTGACAGCACTGCAGCCAATCAATGAGCTCAAACTGACGTCACATTGACAGCACTGCAGCCAATCAATGAGCTCAAACTGACGTCACATTGACAGCACTGCAGCCAATCAATGACCTCAAACTGACATCACATTGACAGCGCTGCAGCCAATCAATGACCTCAAACTGACATTACATCGACAGTGCTGCAGCCAATCAATGACCTCAAACTGACATTACATCGACAGTGCTGCAGCCAATCAATGACCTCAAACTGACATCACATCGACAGAGCTGCAGACAATCAATGAGCTCAAACTGAGGTGACATCGACAGCACTGCAGACAATCAATGAGCTCAGATTGACAGCACGAGTTGCTGTCAACATAAAGCCAGCACTGGACAATAAGACACAGAGAGCAGTAGACTCAGCGCTGGACCTGGGGAGGGCGAGTAAAGGACACATTATTTATTTATACAATCTACAACCTGACCTGGAGAATCCCTTTAATTACTTCATTTAAGATGTGACTATAGAAACCACCCAAACTTGAGCCAGATAAAGTGGCTATACGGTAGATTGACCTGCTGCGCCCTCCGCCTCTCTGACGGTCTTTGTTGACATGACGGCAGCGGTGATCTCTCATCTACATCAGCCAATCACTGATCTCCGTGGTCTTGTGCCGTTTACCGCTGCATCATTTCTTAAGCCAGTGATTGGCTGCAGCGGTAACACATTGGAGATGGATCGTCAGCACCGCAGAGACCAGCAGGGGAGAGGTGGTGTTATATTTGACCTATTTTTGAACAGACAACCCCTTTAAGCATTGCCGGCCCATGTCAGGTCCAACTGGTCAGAGACCCAGGGAAGGGAATATACTTAAAGGGGTCGTCAACTACTATTGTACCGATGACCCATCTTTATGATCAGTGTTCAGTATCGGATGGTTTGGGGGTCCAGCACCACCTCCCGATCACGTTATTGGGTCCAGTTCACACACTTCGCTCCCCGGCGCAGTATATGTCTCTTGATGATTTCCGTCAGTATATAGAGCTCAGGGAACGTCCCGCTCCTTTACCTGGTGAGGCGTAAGAACCGCGGAAAGAAGAACGCCATCGTCCTCCTCTACAGAATCCGGAGAAGGCACAAATATCGGCTCGGAGGGGTAAAACCCGTCCTCCTTCCACACCTGAAATATTCAATATCCAAGAAAAAAGGTTTATATTATTAACAGTGGGGGACTTGGAACATTAAAACAATGTAATATTCCTATAGAGTGAGAGAGATCAAGAGAAGGAAGAGTGTATTCTCTGGCCTGACTGACTGCTGCAGCTTGTACTGACCAAAGTGAGATCTCAGCAGGGAGGAGGGACACTGAGGAGCGGTCAAACAGGTTAGGTGGTAAGAGATTTTGTGTAGCAGGGAGGAGGGACTGTGAGATTAGGTTAGGTGGGAAGAGATTTAGCATCAGCTGGGAGGAGGGACACTGATGATCCGTCAAGCAGGTTAGGTGGGAAGAGATTTAGCAGCAAGGAGGAGGGACACTGAGGATCTATCAGCAGGGACTGTGAGAACCTGTCAAACACATTATTTAGGAAGAGATCTACCAGCAGCTGGGAGGAGGGGCTCTGAGGATTGGTCAATCAGGTTAGGTGAGAAGAGATTTAGCAGCAGCAGGGAGGAGGGACAGTGAGAATTGGTCAATTAGGTTAGGTGGGAAGAGATTTAGCAGCAGCTGGGAGGAGGGACACTGAAGATCCGTCAAGTAGGTTAGGTGGGAAGAGATTTAGCAGCAGCTGGGAGGAGGGACACTGAAGATCCGTCAAGTAGGTTAGGTGGGAAGAGATTTAGCAGCTAGAAGAAGAGACACTGAGGATCTGTCAATCAGGTTATTTCAGAAGAGACATAGCAACACCTGGGAGGAGGGACAGTGAGGGGTTGTTGATCACTTCAGTGGGAAGAGATTTAGTAGCAGCTGTGAGGAAGAATTGTGAAGATCGGTCAATCAGGTTAGGTGGGAAGAGATATAACAGCAGGGTAGAGGGGCACTGAGGAGACATCAGTCAGGTTAGGTGGGAAGAGATTTAGCAGCAGCTGGGAGAAGGAACACTGAGGTGCTGTCAATCATGTTACGTGGGAAGAGGCGTAGCAGCAGGGAGGAGGGACACTGAGGATTGGTCAGACAAAGTGGGTGGTGATTTAAGTTTAAACTTTTGTGAAAGAATTACACTGTTATTCTTGCATGGATTTTCACAATAAGTATAACTGACTCAATGAGTAACGGCCACTTTACACACACCAACTTATCTGTCCAACTTCTGAACAACTTACTGGCTGCAGTGAAATCATGGACACATTGTTACATTTGTACACAGCCACAAAATGGAACAATGTGTCCATGATTTCACTGCAACCAGTAAGTTGGTCAGAAGTTGGACAGATAAGTTGGTGTGTGTAAAGTGGCCCTTAGAAATCTCTTAATTATGCAGGTTATTGTGTAAACCTGGTGACAGATCCGCTGTCTGGGGCTTAATGCCGATTCAGGAAGGATCCGCCCAATACAATCCCAGTTAAATGTCCTATAGATGTGGGGCCTGCAGCGTTACAGACCAGGAGCAGACACGGCAGGTCATCCGCGGCTCTGTCCATCCAGGTACTCGTGCAGCCGCCTCTCCATTCTGCACAATGTGCGTCTGGCCCCGTTCTCCAGAAAGGTGCAGGTCCCAGATAAAGGTCCCAGATGAGAACATCCCTTTAAGGGCCGCTTTACACATACAGATATCTGTGTCCAACTTCTGAGCAGATCTCTGGTTGCAGTGAAATCATGGACACATTGTTACATTTGTACACAGCCACAAAATAGAACAATGTGTCCATGATTTCACTGCAACCAGAGATCTGCTCAGAAGTTGGACACAGATATCTGTATGTGTAAAGTGGCCCTAAAGCCTGGTTTCATCATGCCCAGCCCTGTATGATCCACACCCGGCCGTCACCTTGGCTTTCTTCGTCTCCACGTCCACTTTAATTAGGGAATCCCCCACCAGGTGCTGGAAGCCGCAGCCGTAGAAGAATCTGTATTTCTTTGTGTTGTATTTGGCGTAATTTATCTGTGGGAACTCGATTCCACACGAGTCCAGCGTGTGGTCATGGAGGTTCTCATGGGTGCACCAGATCTGAAGGAGAAGACCACAGAATGTGAATCACTAGGGACCCCCGACCGGCCAGCACCGGAGCCCATAGACATTGTCCATGGCCGATCTGCAGGAAGAGACCACAGAATGTGAATCACTCGGGACCCCCGACCACCCGGCACCGGAGCCCATAGACATTGTCCATGGCCGATCTGCAGGAAGAGACCACAGAATGTGAATCACTCGGGACCCCCGACCACCCGGCACCGGGGCCCATAGACATTGTCCATGGCCGATCTGCGGGAAGAGACCACAGAGTGTGAATCCCTCGGGACCCCCGACCACCCGGCACCGGAGCCCATAGACATTGTCCATGGCCGATCTGCGGGAAGAGACCACAGAATGTGAATCACCTGGGACCCCCGACCACCCGGCACCGGAGCCCATAGACATTGTCCATGGCCGATCTGCGGGAGGAGACCACAGAATGTGAATCACCCGGGACCCCCGACCACCCGGCACCGGGGTCCATAGACATTGTCCATGGCCGATCTGCGGGAAGAGACCACAGAATGTGAATCCCTCGGGACCCCCGACCACCCGGCACCGGGGCCCATAGACATTGTCCATGGCCGATCTGCGGGAAGAGACCACAGAATGTGAATCACTCGGGACCCCCGACCACCCGGCACCGGGGCCCATAGACATTGTCCATGGCCGATCTGCGGGAGGAGACCACAGAATGTGAATCACCCGGGACCCCTGAACACCCGACACCGGAGCCCATAGACATTGTCCATGGCCGATCTGCGGGAAGAGACCACAGAATGTGAATCACTCGGGACCCCTGAACACCCAGCACCGGAGCCCATAGACATTGTCTACGCCCAATCTAGACAAACATCCATCATTCATGTATCAGGATGAAGAGCTGCGGCCGTCATCCGCCGAGTCACCCACCTTCCCGTCGCCTTTCCTCGCGGCTGTCGCGGTCGAGTACTTTAAGGGCTCAATGGCCAAATCGTCTTTGACTCGGTCGTCCAGGGGTAGAACGAACCTCCGGGGGTACGGCTTCGCCATCTGTCCTAAGACCTGCAAAGAAGAAAATCCATATGGAAGCTCCAACATGAAAGGTAACAATGGCCGTACATACAACACCGACCTCCGAGGGATGGGACCTCATCACTCCTGGGGACGTCATCCATTAGTCACCTGATCTTGCAGCTAATCGGTGGCCTTAACGGTCAGGTGAGGACATTCTTAAGGGGTTAGACCATAAAAATAATTTACCATCTATTCATGGACTCGTTTAGACCCCCACAACCCTGAGAAAGGTGCTCTGGATAGCTCGTATGAGGGAGTGATGTGTCTCCGTGTGCTCCACTGCCCCAATCAGCACATACAGAGAATTGGTTCTTGACCACTCATGATATTAGTGAGGGTCCATCAGAGGGTAGGATAGCAGATAGGGAGGGATTCAGGAGGTAAGATGGGCTAGGCATTCAGGGGAGCTAGTCTGACCCTTAGATTGGGGTTCCCTAACTCACCCTGTTCCCAGAGGTACCCCAAATGGTGGAGAGGTCTGGGTCGCCACCCTAGTGCTTCGCTCCTGATTAGCCCTAGGCTGACAGCCCCTACCTCCACCCATGGACTGGGAAAAGCCAACCACTCCAATAAAAGCAAACAGCAGCAACACCAGCACACACAACTGCACAGCATGGGTCCTAGAAGAGAAATGAACTCTTTCTGCGACACCTGGTGAAGGGAAGTAGAACTACTGCTAAGCTGAGGGAGTGGAGATCAGAATGCTACGACAAACCCCTCCACCTCAATGCTATAACACTCCTGCACCTGTAGAGCCGCAGCACACAGCAAGACTGAAGGAAAAAAAAAAACTCAGTTTAAAACACAGCAGCAGCACTCATGGACTGCAAAGAAGTCAACACGTGTGATGGGGCCAACTTGTCTGGATCGGTGGACAAGGGATAACCAGCCCGCACCCCCCGCTCCACCCAGACGCCGCTCTACCTTTACCTTCTCCAGATCAGGCCCTGCTTTGCGCAGATTCTCCAGTTGGTAGAGGGCCATGGCGCCGCCATCATCCTGGCAGCACAGGTCCAGCACGATGCAGCCCTGGTCCTCGTAGGCGTTGATTTGATGAAATGTTCCAAAAGCTTTAGTGTGGAAAGTGGACGAATGTTTCTGAAGGAAAGAAACAAACTAAATTGTACAAAATCTGTGATACAACAATCAGGACACGACGCAAAGCGAGATCAGAATCCTGGAGTCACAGGACACCGATATACTGAAGAAGAGCAATGAGGTGCACCACCATAAACAATGAGATATCCCAATAAGGGTCAGGGGTGCTGCTTTGTCAACAGAAAGAACGTAGATAATAGAGAAGGAATTGACAAATGTGATAGCAGCACACCACCACAAAAAGTTTAATCAAATTCAAATAAGACTTTATTTAGAACGGAACAACAAACATCTAAAAACATTTAAAACAATTTTCGGACCACAGTCCAGCAGGAAATGGGGCTCCAAAAAATATATATAATATTACATCAACATATCCAGTCTTGAATGCTACATGGACAAACTGCATATAGGTAATAAATCACCATACCATGTGGTCATACGATAATTCATCTCAAACTCCATATATACATGTAATTGGAGGATTAACCACAACTCAGTATCAAATATTATGCAGAGATCAATAATCAAATATATTGCTGTTGAAAACAGCAGACTGTTATGTAAACCCTAAAGTGGTGAATAACCCTGTATATAACCACCTATATAAGATGATAAACACCGAGGCACACAGCTAATTGTGCAAAGGACACCATGCAGGTAAAAGCATGGAGGGCTGAATGCAAATGATCACAGTAAATGGGAAAAAGGATTTTCTCACCATCGGCCCATTAGTCCTGAGCGCTGTGTGCCCGGGAATGAAGAGTCCTCCAGAGCCAGTGTAGTGCTGGCATGTTGTGGGAGGAGGGGGTTTATTTCGCCCTAGGGAAGATAAAATATAATGTGAGGAGCAGGGAGCCCGTTACCCCACGCGTATCGCCGCTATGCGAGCGGCTTCGTCAGGAGGCGCCTCCCTGACGAAGCCGCTCGCATAGCGGCGATACGCGTGGGGTAACGGGCTCCCTGCTCCTCACATTATATTTTATCTTCCCTAGGGCGAAATAAACCCCCTCCTCCCACAACATGCCAGCACTACACTGGCTCTGGAGGACTCTTCATTCCCGGGCACACAGCGCTCAGGACTAATGGGCCGATGGTGAGAAAATCCTTTTTCCCATTTACTGTGATCATTTGCATTCAGCCCTCCATGCTTTTACCTGCATGGTGTCCTTTGCACAATTAGCTGTGTGCCTCGGTGTTTATCATCTTATATAGGTGGTTATATACAGGGGTTATTCACCACTTTAGGGTTTACATAACAGTCTGCTGTTTTCAACAGCAATATATTTGATTATTGATCTCTGCATAATATTTGATACTGAGTTGTGGTTAATCCTCCAATTACATGTATATATGGAGTTTGAGATGAATTATCGTATGACCACATGGTATGGTGATTTATTACCTATATGCAGTTTGTCCATGTAGCATTCAAGACTGGATATGTTGATGTAATATTATATATATTTTTTGGAGCCCCATTTCCTGCTGGACTGTGGTCCGAAAATTGTTTTAAATGTTTTTAGATGTTTGTTGTTCCGTTCTAAATAAAGTCTTATTTGAATTTGATTAAACTTTTTGTGGTGGTGTGCTGCTATCACATTTGTCAATTCCTTCTCTATTATCTACAGGACACCGATATGGCGCTGAGCCGTCACATAGAAATTAAGGGCTTGTCTCCATCTTGCTAAATGGGTAAAATTGCAAAGTGCTGGTAAATCTCTGCAAATCCCTTCATTGGCTCCTAATTTTCCAAAGTATCCAGCTCAGACTACTAACATTGACTTACAAAGCCGTCCACAATCTGTCCCCCCCATATATCTCGTGCCGCACAATACAAGTGAGCACTGAGGGTCCTGCAACCGCCCAATCTGACACGGTTGGACCCCACTCACTTGTGTCGGCACTGAGTGACCCTTGGTCGTGTGCCGCATCTCTCTCCGGAGGGAGCAGCACATTTGTGCTTTACACAGATGGACAGATCATTGATTTTAGCTTTCCGTCCATTGTGGCGCTATTGGGAGAGCAAAGCTCCAGCACTGACCCGCTGATCGTCAGGGATCTGCTCACCACTGTCCCGTTAGACCTTCTGGCCAACAAGGGTCATCCGACCTCTGACATTAGTGTGACGCCCTGACGGGGGCGACGTCTCCGCACCTCTCCGCTGTGTTTATTGATCACATGGAACACAGTGTTCAGCTGCGGCTCCCAGGTGATGCCCTCCGACATAGCCTTCCCTCGTATCTGACCCATCATGATCTTCATGAGGTTCAGTCTCAGCGGCTGCTCCACAAACACCACGTAATTCTCACTCATTCCTGAGGGAAAGAGAAACATATAGATATACATCTGTTATATCGCAACACCGGGAAGGAAAAGAGGCAGAATTATGGAAACTGCAGGATGGCCAGACGTGTTAATTGGTCGGTGATCACCCAGGAGCTGCCAGCAGAGGATCTTGATGATTTGCCCAAGTGCATTCAGTAATTAGTTGGTGATTACACAGGAGCTGCCAGCAGAGGATCTTGATGATTTGTCCAAGTGCAATCAGTAATTAGTTGGTGATTACACAGGAGCTGCCAGCAGAGGATCTTGATGATTTGCCCAAGTGCATTCAGTAATTAGTTGGTGATTACAAAGGAGCTGCCAGCAGAGGATCTTGATGATTTGCTCAGAATTCCCCAACTTTCCCTTCTCGGCCTTGTAGATTGCAAAAAATGATTAGAATAGGCCCAAATCAACTTTATAACTAAATAAATACAAGATCCGAGCACCTGAGAACGTGCGCAGATGACAACGGGCCAACTACCGGAGGACGCGTTTTACCACCTGCATTATGGGTGCATGTCTCAGGCTGGTGAGGCGTTCTACCATCTGTATTACGGCCGCACATCCAGGAGTGACGACGCGTTTTACAGCCCGAGCTGAGTCTTATAGGGACGTGTGACACCGACCAGTATGTGAGCGATCAGAAACAGATCCTGCACCATACCTGGAACCCTGGGAAACACAGAGGAGCCACAAAGTCTCCACAATGAGAATCTCGCCCACCTGTACAGTGATGTCTGCAGTTTAGGAGATCAAAACTGATGAGAAACAGAACAGAAGCTCCAAATCAGGGGAAAGGGGCATGGTCTCATTGTGCCACACCACCTCTGTTCTGTAGCCCCGCCCCTGAGGATCATGCGAGTTTCTCACCAAAGCTGTGGTAGTACGCAGGCTTCATTTTCTCCTCCGGTTCAATGGAGCAAACAATCTGCGCCCCCTCCAGTGTCTCCGCTGCGCTCGACTTCTGCGGGGGAACACGGATTATGTTGTATCGAGTTCCTGCAACAGGAAAAGAAAATGTTTAGAGCGGTAATCCCATCTCCGAGATCCTACCACAATATGTACCGTATATACTCGCGTATAAGCCGAGTTTTTCAGCCCAAAAATTGGGCTGAAAAGTTACCCCCTCGGCTTATACGCGAGTCACTGTATACTGTATACAATGTATACAGTATACAGGCCCCCCCCCGCCGCAATCCTGTAGAGGAAGAGATTAGTATACTTATCCCTCCGCTGTCCCGCTGCCGCTGTCCCGCCGCCGCTCCTCCATCTTCATCCAGCGTCTTCTGTCTTCTTCCGGGTTCCTCCGATGGTCGCAGGCAATGACGTCATTGCCGGCGCGACAGAGGAGGAAGCTGAAAGAAGACGGAAGACGCTGGATGAAGATGGAGGAGCGGCGGCGGGACAGCGGCAGCGGAGGGATAAGTATACTAATCTCTTCCTTTACAGGATTGCGGCGGGGGGGGGGGGGCCTATATATAGATGGGGGAGGGCTGCATATACCTCCTGGGGCTGCATATACCTCCTGGGGCTGCATATGGGGCTGTATATACCTCTGGGGCTGCATATACCTCTGGGGCTGTATATACCCCTGGGGCTGCATATGGGGCTGTATATACCTCTGGGGCTGTTTATGGGGCTGCATATACCTCCTGGGGCTGCATATGGGGCTGTATATACCTCTGGGGCTGCATATGGGGCTGTATATACCTCTGGGGCTGCATATGGGGGCTGCATATACCTTTGGGGCTGCATATGGGGCTGTATATACCTCTGGGGCTGTTTATGGGGCTGCATATACCTCCTGGGGCTGCATATGGGGCTGTATATACCTCTGGGGCTGCATATGGGGCTGCATATACCTCCTGCGGCTGCATATGGGGCTGTATATACCTCTGGGGCTGCATATACCTCTGGGGCTGCATATGGGGCTGTATATACCTCTGGGGCTGTATATACCTCTGGGGCTGCATATGGGGCTGTATATACCTCTGGGGCTGTTTATGGGGCTGCATATACCTCCTGGGGCTGCATATGGGGCTGTATATACCTATGGAGCTGCATATACCTCCTGGGGCTGCATATGGGGCTGTATATACCTCTGGGGCTGCATATGGGGCTGCATATACCTCCGGGGCTGTATATACCTCTGGGGCTGCATATGGGGCTGCATATACCTCTGGGGCTGAATATGGGGCTGTATATACCTCTGGGGCTGCATATACCTCTGGGGCTGTATATACCTCTGGGGCTGCATATGGGGCTGCATATACCTCTGGGGCTGTATATACCTCTGGGGCTGTATATACCTCTGGGGCTGCATATACCTCTGGGGCTGCATATGGGGCTGCATATACCTCTGGGGCTGTATACGGGGCTGTATATACCTCTGGGGCTGCATATACCTCTGGGGCTGCATATGGGGCTGCATATACCTCTGGGGCTGTATATGGGGCTGTATATACCTCTGGGGCTGTATATACCTCTATGGCTGTATATACCTCTGGGGCTGCATATGGGCTGTATATACCTCTGGGGCTGTTTATGGGGCTGCATATACCTCCTGGGGCTGCATATGGGGCTGTATATACCTCTGGGGCTGCATATGGGGCTGCATATACCTCCTGGGGCTGCATATGGGGCTGTATATACCTCTGGGGCTGCATATACCTCTGGGGCTGCATATACCTCTGGGGCTGCATATGGGGCTGTATATACCTCTGGGGCTGAATATACCTCTGGGGCTGCATATGGGGCTGTATATACCTCTGGGGCTGTTTATGGGGCTGCATATGGGGCTGTATATACCTATGGGGCTGCATATACCTCCTGGGGCTGCATATGGGGCTGTATATACCCCTGGGGCTGTATATACCTCTGGGGCTGCATATGGGGCTGCATATACTTCTGGGGCTGTATATACCTCTGGGGCTGCATATGGGGCTGCATATACCTCTGGGGCTGTATATACCTCTGGGGCTGCATATGGGGCTGCATATACCTCTGGGGCTGAATATGGGGCTGTATATACCTCTGGGGCTGCATATACCTCTGGGGCTGTATATACCTCTGGGGCTGCATATGGGGCTGCATATACCTCTGGGGCTGTATATACCTCTGGGGCTGTATATACCTCTGGGGCTGCATATACCTCTGGGGCTGCATATACCTCTGGGGCTGTATATACCTCTGGGGCTGTATATACCTCTGGGGCTGCATATACCTCTGGGGCTGCATATACCTCTGGGGCTGCATATGGGGCTGCATATACCTCTGGGGCTGTATATGGGGCTGTATATACCTCTGGGGCTGTATATACCTCTGGGGCTGCATATGGGGCTGTATATACCTCTGGGGCTGTTTATGGGGCTGCATATGGGGCTGCATATACCTCTGGGGCTGCATATGGGGCTGCATATACGTCCTGGGGCTGCATATGGGGCTGTATATACCTCTGGGGCTGCATATACCTCTGGGGCTGCATATGGGGCTGTATATACCTCTGGGGCTGAATATGGGGCTGTATATACCTCTGGGGCTGCATATGGGGCTGTATATACCTCTGGGGCTGTTTATGGGGCTGCATATGGGGCTGTATATACCTATGGGGCTGCATATACCTCCTGGGGCTGCATATGGGGCTGTATATACCTCTGGGGCTGCATATGGGGCTGCATATACCTCTGGGGCTGTATATACCTCTGCGGCTGCATATACCTCTGGGGCTGAATATGGGGCTGTATATACCTCTGGGGCTGCATATACCTCTGGGGCTGCATATGGGGTTGCATATACCTCTGGGGCTGTATATACCTCTGGGGCTGTATATACCTCTGGGGCTGCATATACCTCTGGGGCGGCATATGGGGCTGCATATACCTCCGGGGCTGTATATGGGGCTGTATATACCTCTGGGGCTGTATATACCTCTGGGGCTGCATATACCTCTGGGGCTGCATATGGGGCTGCATATACCTCTGGGGCTGTATATGGGGCTGTATATACCTCTGGGGCTGTATATACCTCTGGGGCTGCATATACCTCTGGGGCTGCATATACCTCTGGGGCTGTATATACCTCTGGGGCTGCATATGGGGCTGCATATACCTCTGGGGCTGCTGTATACTACCACTGGGGCTGCTGCTGTATATACCACTGGGGCTGCTGGATACTACCACTGGGGCTGCTGCTGTATACTACCACTGGGGAGGCTGCTGTATACCTCACTGCTGGGGGCTGTATACCTGTGCTGGGGTCCACCCTCGGCTTATACGTGAGTCAATAAGTTTTCCCAGATTTTGGGGACAAAAGTAGGGGGGTCGGCTTATACACAGGTCGGCTTATACACGAGTATATACGGTAATAATAATAACTATAATAATAATAATATCAGCAAATCCTATGTAGTACAGCTCTCCTGATTAGCAATGTCTCGTCCTCATGTGCAGGACTTTAGGTATCCATGGTTACGACCATAACTCACTGTCACTATACAAGTGGTCGTAACCATGGATACCTAAGATCCTGCACATGAGGACGAGACATTGCTAATCAGGAGAGCTGTACTCCACTTCTATGTCAGGCATTGCAGGGATCTTAAGTATCCATGGTTATAACTACTCCTAGTGACAGTTGTTAGTGGTCGTAACCATGGATACCTAAGATGCAATGCCTGCACATGAGGTAAGTGACAGTTAATCAAGAGAACTATGCTATATTACTAATTGGAGGGATTTGGTAATATTATTATTATTGTTATTATTATTACACCTACTACATATTGGGAGATGGGAATACCCCTTTAATCCCTTTAGGACTCGCAGTAACAGCCATTGGGGAGATCAGACGGATGGCGGCCGCCATGTTCCTCACACCACCGTATAGCGGCCATATGGTTTTCTGTCCGGGCCCTAATGTCAGGGTTGTGTGACCCCAAATATACGCCTGTAATGCTGCTGACAGCTGGGACTTGTGGTCGTCATATGAAGACCCACATGGCTCACCCTGTTTCCCATATGAATTGCCCATGTTGTACGTCGTCCCATCGGGGTCGTAGTGGGGGTGCGCCGTCGCCCCATTCACTGCAATGAACTTGCTCCAATTCACCTGCAACAATCACAGATAACGGGTTAGACGAGAATAGCAATTATTTTCTTTTGTCGCCACCAGCTGGCGAGATGCTGGTACTGCACGTAATGTCAGATCTCAGGGCCGCGGCGCTGCAGTGACAGCCAAATTGACAAATTACTGGAACCTGAAACGTCAGTCATTACCCCCATCTGTAACTATGGCTACTATATAAAATACTAAAAAATTATATATATAAATATATAGAAAATAAATAAAAAATATATACACAATAAAAAGGAGAATTTTGTGTACTCACCGTAAATTCCTTTTCTCTTAGCCTCTAATTGGGGGACACAGACCGTGGGTGTTATGCTGCTGTCCACTAGGAGGCGACACTAAGCAGAATCTGCAAAAGAGTTAAGTGGCTCCTCCTCTGTAGCATATACAGCCTAGAGCAGGAAGTGTTCTCCAGTTTTGTGCTAAAGCAGTAGGAGAATTAACAGAAGAATGACAAGAATCACAGTAAAATAAGGCCTGTTAAGTAAACAGGCAGCCACATAATAACAGTAAGGTAAAACCTGTAACCGAACAGGTAATTACGTAATAACAGTATAAGCAGGCCTGTAAAATAAACAGGCAACTATATAACCTCTCAGGAGTAAGATGAGAACCTAGTAACGGCCCGAAACGGGCAACAGGGTGGGTGCTGTGTCCCCCAATTAGAGGCTAAGAGAAAAGGAATTTACGGTGAGTACACAAAATTCTCCTTTTCTCCTTCGCCTCATTGGGGGACACAGACCGTGGGACGTCCCAAAGCAGTCCCTGGGTGGGAAAAGCAATGGAACCATGAAGACTGACCAAAGTCAGTGAAGGAACTGTGTACTTCAGGTGGGCTCCTGTCACCTGGAGGACACGTCTACCCAGACCTGCATCTGCCGAGGACTGAGTGTGAAACAATAATGCTTTGTAAATGTGTGCAGGCTGGAACATGTGGTTGCCTCACACACTTGTTGTGCTGAGGTCTGGTGCTGGATGGCCCAGGAGACCTCCACAGTCTTCTTAGAATGTGCCTCGATACCAACTGGAAGAGTCGAGTGTTTGATGGCATAAACCTCTTGGATGGTTGCTTGAAACCATCTGACTAGAGTAGTTCTCGAGGGTGGCATACCTTTACTTCAACCCTCTGGACGAGGGAGAGAGAATTCGACCTCCTAGAGGAAGTTGTCCTGGATACATAAATGCGTTGGACTCTGACGAGTTCCAGCATATGTAGATCTTCCCTGGCCCGATAGACCGGAGCCGGGCACAGCAATCGAGATGTACTAATTCAGGTGGAAGTAGGACACCACCTTTGGGAGAAAGGATGGGACCGGCCGTAGTACGACCTTGTCTTGGAGAAAAACCCAGAAAAAGCGGATTACATGAGAGCGCTGCAAGTTCCGATACTCAGCGGAGAGAAGTTATTGCCACCAAAAACATCACGTTCTGAGTAAGAATGCTAAGGGGAATTTCCTGTAGAGGCTCAAAAAGCGGCCTCTTGTATGAAGGAAAAAGATGGCAGACCACTTGAAGGAAGGTTGTGACCTGAGGTCTGGTATCAAGATGTTTCTGGAAGAGGATGGAAAGGACTTAAAATCAGCCCATTGAGAAAGACTAAGGACAGGCCTGGGTCTAGGCCTGATTGGGAGAAACTGAGAATTCTTGGTAGAGAATAGGGCCAAGGTGAATGACCTCTAGAGGAGCAGCAAGCGAAAAGATTTTCCATGCGTGCTCGCATATCTTTGCTGAGGCTGGGTTCCGTGCTCTGATTATGGTGACTACAACATCCTGGAAAAAACCTAGCTTGGCTCAGGATCCAGATCACAAGGGCCACGCCGTCAAATACAGAGTTGAGGAATTCTGATGGTAGAACAGGCCTTGAGAGAGTAGGCTGGACGGTCTGGTAGTCGCCATGGTATCTCTGCTCTGAGTTGGAAGAGATCGGAATACCCAGCGCGTTTGGCCCAGTCTGGAGTCACAAGGACAATCTGGTGATATTCATGTTTGATCCTCCTCACTATCTTAGGGATTAGTGATAGTGGGGAACCATGCAGGGTAAATGGAATCAGGTCCAATCCTGGACTAGTGCAGCTGGTCCTAAGGACTGTGGGTCCTGGAACCAGTCCCTGAAGTCTGGGACCTTGGCATTGATGCATAATGCTATGAGGCCCACGTACGGGGTTTCCCGGAAGACGTCCGGTTGCAGGGACTACTGTCCTGCGTCCATCCCTTAGCGGCTGAGGAAGAACACCTTCCAATTGTCCACACGTGGTATGTGCACGGCGGACAGTACAGAGTCTATGGATTCCTCCCAGTGAAGTATGTGGTGAACTTCTTTTATTGCCTGGAGACTGCGGGTACCGCCCTGGTGATTGACATATGCCACAGCCGTGGCATTGCCTAACTGTATCCTGACATGGCCACCTGCCAGGAGGTGGCTGAAGGACTTCAATGCTAGGAATATCGTCCGAATTTCCAGCAGCTTGATGGTGATCCTTGAATCCAACCAGAACCATGTGCCTTGTGTACTGTGATGGAGGTACCCCGTACCCCATTCTGTCAGCTCCTGACGGTGGTTATAACTTTCTAGCATGGTGGAAGGAGCGACCGTCCTTTGTGAGAGAGCGTCCGGAGCCACCATTGAAGAAATCGCAGGTGAAAACCTCCTGATGAATGACCAAAGGTTCTTGCCTCATGACAAGAGTATGGATAGTTGAAATGATCCGAGATGCAGTTGAGCAAATGGGACTGCCATTATTGCTGCCACTATCCTGCCTAGGACCTGTATGGCAGTTCTGAAGGAAAAAGGGGACCGATGAAGGATAGTGCAGACTCCCAGCCGCAGGGTTCGAGCCCTGTCCTGGGGAAGCTTGACCCGTGCTGAGGATATATTGAACCGTATATGTCCAGAAGACCAGAGACCGTGGTGAAACTGGTGTAGATTTGTGGAGGTTGACCAGCCATCCATGATGGAGATGCTGTGTGCGCAGTCCATGAAACTCGGTGATTTGATGAGCAGATCGCCCAGATACGGAAGGATGACGAAACCCCTGGAGGGAAGCATAGTCATGACGGCGGCCATGACCATTGTGAACACTCAGGTAGCCGAACGGGATTGCCAAAAACAAAATAAATAAATAAAAAATTGGCGATTGAAGATGCAGGTAAGCGTCCTGATATCTATGGACGCAAGGTATTTACCGTGTTCAGGATTATAGAGCGGAGAGATTCCATGCGGGAACGTCTCACCCGGAAAGTAGTGTCCAGTTGTTTTAGACCCAGTATGGGTTGTACTGTACCTACCCTTTTTTTTTTTTTTTTTTTTTTTTTTTGGAACCACAAGAGGACAGAATAGAAACCTCTAAACGGACTTCGCATGGCACAGGTACAATGACGCCTGAAGTAAGGAGAGAATTGGCTACTGGTTTGCTCTTGTACCCACTTGTCTTGTATGACAGGTAGCCAACAAAGTTGAAAATGAAGCAACTGACCACCTACAATGGAGAGTCTCCCGGCTGAAGGGAGTCAGGAGGAAGAAAATTTGTAGGATCGCGTTTCCTAGGTCTTGGATTGGTGAGACTGGCTCTGTTAGGATGAGCTACCTTTGTGTGTAGCCTGTGACCGCATCCTGCAAGGCGACCGAGTACTAGTCTGTGTCGGTCTAGATGATGACCAGCCAAATGAGTTCCAAAAGGATCGGAACCTGGTCTGCTGACGGCAATTGAAGGGCCGTCTGGGTTTGCTCTGGGGAAGGGAGAAGGGAGGTGCTTTGCCTCCCGTGTCATCAGAAGTAATTTGTCCAGCTATTCTCCGAACAGGCGTCCATTGAGGTATGGAAGACCTGTGAGGGACTCTTCAGAGGCCGCGTCCACCGTCTATTCCGGTGGGTACGTGTATTGACAACTGCATTTGCATGTATCAGGTAGTCAGCTATCTGCGATTCAAGCTGGCTGGACTGGCAGGTAGGGTCGGCTTCCGTATACCTTAATATAGTATGGAATTTGCCGCCCAGACTGTTTATGCCGCAAGTCTGGATACCGGGGAATCCACTTGAGGTATGTCGGCCCCGTATTGGGCCACTGTCAGGAGAGATGGATAACGTCTGTCAAACATTTTACGGTTGATAAACCGTTTCTGAGTTTTTTTTTTTTTTTTGTTTTTTTTTTTTGTTTTTTTTTTTTTTTTTTAGGATCTCCTGGTGTCAGGTGATCTACCAAATATTTTCATGCCGTGTAAAATAGCAGGAAAAAGTCTCACTGACCATCTTGCGAGCCTGTAACCATGCAAGAAGTGTTAAGGCTGTGCTGCCCATTACCCTTTATGGACCGAGCCTCATTTTTCAATTTTTGACCAGTGTCACATTATGAGAAAATAACTCTCAGTAATTCCAATAATGTAGTTTTCATGACGTATTGGACTGCATGTTAGTGGTAAATTTAGGGCAATATATTTTTGCATGTCTGTGACCAAAGAGAGAGAGTTTACACACAGTGACAGTTCAAGGCTATGACAGAAATGGCTGTCGTTGGTCATTAAGGGGTTAATGTATAAACAGAGTGCTCTGCTGCAATATGAGTAGTATACTAAATATTAAATGTTAATGGCTTTGTATGAGTCTAGCAGTTTTACAGCAATGAGGGGGGATTAATTGCCCCTCATTCTGGGAACACAGCCCCTATATGTAGCATGCTGTGCAGAGCTGCACACTGCTTATGGTGCTGAAAAGGTTAACTCCCTCAGAGCAGTGGTGCAGTCATGGCAACCACTGTGGTAGGGGAATAAGGGGCGGGACAGTGAAAAGCGCGGCCAGGAGCAAAAAGGCGCGCAGGTATTCTCGCGAGGGAGCGAGAAGCGCCAGGAAGACTCGGCCCGCCCTCTTAATGACGCGGCCGGAGCTGGATCCAGCCTGCAGTGACGTCAGCCGAAGGGCGGGCGGGAGGCGGGGAAAGGCGGCACCATCCGCGCTAGGCCGCAGCCGGGGACTTGCGTAAATGGCAGCCCCGGGAAAGTGAGCAGGTCGGCGCGGAAGTCCGCGCCCCCTGCCTGTCCCGCACTACCGGATTGCTGCCGCTGTCCTGCACAGCGGGGCCCGCTGTGTAACAACCCCACCGCTGTCATGCAAAGCCCTAGGGAGGGGCGCAGCATATAAGGTACAGGGGGAAAATGCTGTATGCAAGAGGCCCTGGGCTGCAGGGCTCTGCCAGCAGCATGAGAGTGTCCTCAACCCAGTTTCCTATGTGGAGAGGGGAGATGGGGAGGAAAGAGAATAACAACATGCTAGTTCTCAGCCAGGAGAGGCCACACCGGGTCCCTTAGGGTGGTGGGCTGGGAGGATTATTATCTATCATACTCCCTAGGCAGCAGATGCTTGGCTGAGACATGGCAGCATGTTTGCCCCTGGGAAACACGCAGCAGAGCTGGTGGTTCTGGGGAGACATCTCGTGGATGTGCTGCAGCGTTTTTGCAGTGCAGCATGTGCTGCTGCTCATCATACCTTGTGGCGTCTCGACCTAAGAGCCCCCCAAAGGGGGAATTAGGGAGGGATGCTGCTGTCCACCTTCAAAGGTCATTTGCGAAATCCTGCAACCGACCTGTTGCCTGCAGGGGGTCTCTCAACATTAACCCAGCACTCCAAACGTGGGGAGCTGAGGAAGGAGGGGAATCGTCTCTGCCGGCTTTTTATTCCCATCTGTCTTGCTGCTTGCGGTGGGGACATGGAGCATTACTGCGACCCAGAGCCCCATCTGTGGGGACTGGGGAGGAATGCGGGCCTCAGAACCGGCAGGTCTGGAAATCGCTTTAACCCTGCACCTCCAACAGTGGAGGGCCGAGAAAGGAATAGCCCTTAGCGGACAAAATAACTCGACCCAGAGTTCCTATGGTGTCTGGGGAGGTATCTGTGGTTGACATGTCCCTTCAAAAAATAAAAATGCAGCTTCAAAAAGTAAAAATAGTGGAGAGAAAATAAGAATGTGTGCCTCCTTTCAGACACTAAGCAAAAACAGGAGAACACTTCCTGCTCTAGGCTGTATATGCTACAGAGGAGGAGCCACTTAACTCTTTTGCAGATTCTGCTTAGTGTCGCCTCCTAGTGGACAGCAGCATAACACCCACGGTCTGTGTCCCCCAATGAGGCGAAGGAGAAATAAAAAATATATAAATATATAGTAAATAAATAAATAAAATATATATACAAAATAAAAATAAAAAAAAAATTATATATATATATATATATATATAAATACTAGATAATTTATATATATAAATAAAAATTACGATACAAAATATATAAATATATAAATGAAAACACAAAATAAAAATGTCTAAAAGAAAATATAACAAATATCGAAATATATAAAATAAAATATAAATAGCAGGAAATTGATATAAAACAAAAAGATGTAAAATAAAAATATATAAAATAAAAACATTAAATATAGATATGAATACACACAATATGTATATACAGTACAATATGTATGTACATTACATGTATATATATATATTAAACTAAAACTAAATATTTAATTGAAAATACGGTAGTTGGAAAGAAAATGTAACAAAAAAGAGCAAAAGAAAAAGAAAAAAAGCTGTCCGGTGCGGGAAGGGATTAAAAAATAGTTGTTATTTTCATTTTTATTTGAATATATATATTGCACATAAAAATAAGATCATCTGTAATGTAGCTTATAAGAGTAATCTGCTCCTTCCTTCCGGATTGATCTTTATTCTCAACTCAAAAGTAAAATCTGAATTCAATGAAGCCAAGTTGTCCCATTACTGAGATAGGAGATGATAGTTGGTGATTTTAAAGTTCTATGGAGGGGAAAGAGGGGAGGACCTAACAGCCGCTACATTCTGCTGCAAGTTCTCCATAGGGGAGAACAGTTGGGGCTTATAAAGTTCTATGGAGGGGAAAGAGGGGAGGACCTAACAGCTGACCGGCCCATAGGGGATAACAGTTGGGACTTATAAAGTTCTATGGAGAACTTGCAGCAGAATGTCTGTGTCGGCTGTTAATTCATCCCCCCTTTCCCCTTCATAGAATTTTAGAAGTGTGGCGCCCCTGTGGTCCGGTGGCCACTATAAGTTTGCAGCAGCCGGGATCGGTACAACCAATCACCCACAAACACATCCACCACACCCCGGTCCCGGAGCAAGCAGGTGAACCCAGGTAGTGGGATGGCTCAGGCAGCTGAGGGACAGCGGGGGGGAGACAGGTGGTGGGTGGGAAGTGAGCAGGACACAGTCAGGGAAAGGAACAGAACAAAGGGGAAACACCACGGGAAGTGCAAGGTCAGTCGAGAGAGGACATGAGAAGGAGAGAGAGGGAGCACGGACCCGGAGTCCCAAGCTACGATGAGGCCTACCCCGGGGCTACAGACTGCAGACAAATGGAGGGAGTCCTAAAGGAGCAGCAGTGAGTGATCCACCCGCGTGCCTGAATCAGCTGTGAAGCAGAAGGACAGGGTGAGAACCAGGGGCCCGGATCTGAAGGTGGCAGGAAGGCTCCAAGCTCCAACCACAGAACCAGGGGCCACGAGATCTCCAAGAGTTGTGGCCGACTCCCAACACAGCTCAGAGAAGGCAGCCGTACTAGGGCCAGGGGACTATGCCGGTCAGTCAACGAAGGCCCGTGGCTGCTAGATCAGGGCTCTGCGTGCGGAGGCGCGTGCAGGAAGGAGGAGGACAGGTGGCATTGAGAGAGGAAAGCCCAAGAGGAGAGGAACACAAAAGGGGTGTACTGGACAAGCCAAGGACTACCGGAGCCGCCACTGTACTTGCTTGTAACTTGAAGTGCCTGACGAGAGAAGCCAAGTAAACCAGCTTGTAACTCAGCATTGTGTCAGACTGTTCATTTTGCGCCTGAGGACCAGTAGACTGGACCGCCGCACAGGCAGCAAGAGCCTGCCTGAGAGTGATCCTGATCCAGCTCCGCAGCCAGCTCAGCCCCGCTGGCCCTCCATCATCCCCAGAGGTCCCGGATCGCAGCTGTGGCCCCCACCGGCCGCCTTCCATGGGTGGAGTCGCGACAAACTTTTTCGTATTCTTTTTTTCACCCCTTTACAATTCCCCTGTTTACTGACAGCCCAATAGGGGACCACCGACCGGGTCACGCCACTGTGACAGCATCCCTCAGCCCTGGCGAAGTCCAGAGGGCCCGGGTCCAAGTACCCCACGGCCCCCGCTGGAGTATTTCAGAAACACCAACTACCATCTCCTATCTCAGTAACAGGAAAGTCTGTGATCACTGAAGACAGAATAAATCTGGGAATTGAGAATATTTTTAAAATGAAAAATCCATCCAGGAGAGAGAAGCGGATTGGTCTGATCAGATCGATTACAAAGTTTCCAATTTTCATTTGCCTTTAAGGTAATAAGGATCAGTTGATCCTCACCTTCTCCCGGGTGTCCAAGGTCTCGGGATCCACCATCCGCATGTAGTCGGTTTCGGTGCTGACGTAGAAGTCTCCTTTGTACAGGACATAGTTCACACTGCAGTTATCAGTGGTGGCTGAAAGAGATAAAGGAAGAAGGGGAACAACAAGTGACGAGCATGAAATGTGGAGCAGATTAAAGGGTTATTCCTGAGTGTCAGTGAAATATTTCCAATAGAAGAACACCAACACCGAGGATCCCCGGGATATCACTAACATGGCTGCAGCTTCCCAGCTTGTTCTGGTCCTGGCAATATATCCCGGTCTGCAGCTTCCCAGCTTGTTCTGGTCCTGGCAATATATCCCGCGGTCTGCAGCTTCCTAGCTTGTTCTAGTCCTGACAATATATCCCGGTCTGCAGCTTCCCAGATTGTTCTAGTCCTTGTAATATATCCCAGTCTGCAGCTTCCCAGCTTGTTCTGGTCCTGGCAATATATCCCGGTCTGCAGCTTCCAAGCTTGTTCTAGCCCTGGCAATATATCCCGGTCTGCAGCTTCCCAGCTTGTTCTAGTCCTTGTAATATATCCCAGTCTGCAGCTTCCCAGCTTGTTCTGGTCCTGGCAATATATCCCGGTCTGCAGCTTCCCAGCTTGTTCTAGTCCTGACAATATATCCCGGTCTGCAGCTTCCCAGCTTGTTCTGGACCTGGCAATATATCCCGGTCTGCAGCTTCCCAGCTTGTTCTAGTCCTGGCAATATATCCCGGTCTGCAGCTTCCCAGTTTGTTCTAGTCCTGACAATATATCCTGGTCTGCAGCTTCCCAGCTTGTTCTAGCCCTGGCAATATATCCCGGTCTGCAGCTTCCCAGCTTGTTCTAGCCCTGGCAATATATCCCGGTCTGCAGCTTCCCAACTTGTTCTAGCCCTGGCAATATATCCCGGTCTGCAGCTTCCCAGCTTGTTCTAGTCCTGACAATATATCCCGGTCTGCAGCTTCCCAGCTTGTTCTAGTCCTGACAATATATCCTGGTCTGCAGCATCCCAGCTTGTTCTAGTCCTGACAATATATCCTGGTCTGCAGCTTCCCAGCTTGTTCTGGTCCTGGCAATATATCCTGGCCTGCAGCTTCCCAGCTTGTTCTAGTCCTGACAATATATCCCGGTCTGCAGCTTCCCAGCTTGTTCTAGTCCTGACAATATATCCCGGTCTGCAGCTTCCCAGCTTGTTCTGGTCCTGGCAATATATCCCGGTCTGCAGCTTCCCAGCTTGTTCTAGTCCTGACAATATATCCTGGTCTGCAGCATCCCAGCTTGTTCTAGTCCTGACAATATATCCCGGTCTGCAGCTTCCCAGCTTGTTCTAGTCCTGACAATATATCCTGGCCTGCAGCTTCCCAGCTTGTTCTAGTCCTGACAATATATCCTGGTCTGCAGCATCCCAGCTTGTTCTGGTCCTGGCAATATATCCCGGTCTGCAGCTTCCCAGCTTGTTCTAGTCCTGGCAATATATCCCGGTCTGCAGCTTCCCAGCTTGTTCTAGCCCTGGCAATATATCCCGCGGTCTGCAGCTTCCCAGCTTGTTCTAGTCCTGACAATATATCCCGGTCTGCAGCTTCCCAGCTTGTTCTAGTCTTGACAATATATCCCGGTCTGCAGCTTCCCAGCTTGTTCTAGTCCTTGTAATATATTTCCCAGTCTGCAGCTTCCCAGCTTGTTCTGGTCCTGGCAATATATCCCGGTCTGCAGCTTCCCAGCTTGTTTTGGTCCTGGCAATATATCCCGGTCTGCAGCTTCCCAGCTTGTTCTAGCCCTGGCAATATATCCCGGTCTGCAGCTTCCCAGCTTGTTCTGGACCTGGCAATATATCCCGGTCTGCAGCTTCCCAGCTTGTTCTGGTCCTGGCAATATATCCCGGTCTGCAGCTTCCCAGCTTGTTCTAGTCCTGACAATATATCCCGGTCTGCAGCTTCCCAGCTTGTTCTAGTCCTTGTAATATATCCCAGTCTGCAGCTTCCCAGCTTGTTCTGGTCCTGGCAATATATCCCGGTCTGCAGCTTCCCAGCTTGTTCTAGCCCTGGCAATATATCCCGGTCTGCAGCTTCCCAGCTTGTTCTGGTCCTGGCAATATATCCCGGTCTGCAGCTTCCCAGCTTGTTCTAGCCCTGGCAATATATCCCGGTCTGCAGCTTCCCAGCTTGTTCTGGTCCTGGCAATATATCCCGGTCTGCAGCTTCCCAGCTTGTTCTAGTCCTGGCAATATATCCCGGTCTGCAGCTTCCCAGCTTGTTCTAGCCCTGGCAATATATCCCGGTCTGCAGCTTCCCAGCTTGTTCTGGTCCTGGCAATATATCCCGGTCTGCAGCTTCCCAGCTTGTTCTGGTCCTGGCAATATATCCCGGTCTGCAGCGGAGATGAGTTGGTAACTTACCGACTTTGAACCTCGACATGAATCGATCGAACAGAGACTTGCAGGGGTCAGGTGTCGCCAGGGTGCCAAACTCGGACAGGACGATGCGGTTGGCGCTCTTATTTTTGGTGTAGGAGTCACCCTGTAGGAACTTGCTCTTATACGTGACCGAGCCGTTGTCAATCTTAAAGCTGTGCATGAGAGCCATGCCATCAAACCAGTGATTGTACCTGAAACACAAGGACACGGAGCGTACAGAGCGCTGAATGATGGGGCAATGAACAGTTAAAGGGGTGGTCCTGTTGGAGCTTATAGCCCAGCTGTCGATTCAGGTGACTGTTTAGAACAAGCTGTCTTGTTTATACAAGAGGAATAACAATTTCTGGCCATTATGATTTATATTTTGCATGTTTCACCAGTTTTCCCCTCAGTTGTCTCTGAGCTAGTAGGTGGAGAATAGCAGCTATGATATTTCTCATACCCAGCACACACAGACATGAGGGATACCCTGCTCTCCTGTCTCTATACAGCACATGTCCAGAAGGAGCAGCATGGAGGACATTATAGAGCAGCACTGAGCAGTGCAGCTGTGAATCCAGCTCTGGGGTCAGAAACTCTTACTAGAAAGTAAAAGCAAAAAGATTATTAGCTCACCCCACTGTTAGAACCACAGTTATACTAAAAAAAATTATTACAAAAGGAGACCTGCAGCATGAAGGATTTGCAGTACTAAGGAGTTAGCTGTGAATTCAGCACTGGGCTGGAATAAACTCTTATTAGAAAGCAGCAGAAAGAAGAACAGTAGCTTACCCAAGTGTTGGGTCCACAGCTACACTAAAAAACAGCAACAGCATGGAGGACAAATAATACTGTACAGTGAGGCTGTGAATCCAGCACTGGAGTGTGATAAACTCTTACTAGAAAGCAGCAGCAAGTGAATATTGGCTCGCCCAAGTGTTAGATCCATAGCTTTACAAACAAGAGAGCAGCAGCATGAAGGACATGTAGGACTAAGTAGTGTAGATGTGAATCCAGCACTGAAGTAAAATAAACTCTTACTAGAAAGCAGCAGAATGTAGAATATTCTCTCCACCAAGTGTTGGATCTACGGTTACACTAAAACAAATAGCAGAAGTATGGAGGATATGTCGCACTAAGAAGTGGCGGTGAATCCAGCACTGGAGTGAGATAAATGATTACTAGAAAGCAGCAGCAAGAAGATTATTAGCTCATCCAAGTGTCGGGAGCCACAGCTACACTGACAAGGCAGCAGCTGCAGGGAGGACATTATTCAGTGCTAAGTTTGTTTTGACCCGTACATATTTGAACTGTTTTTTATACTGACGTGCCATTAAAACTAGTAATGTATGCACTTTACTAATATACTTTATGTCTAAGGTGTCCCGGTCTCCAGGCACAAGCTCCAGTCCCGGCTGATCCTCTTCCAGTTTGTTTCTGTGGTTGGATAGCATGACCAGGACGGTGTGTAAAGGGGCTGTGTGACTGCTGCTATCAATATCAGAGCCAGCCCCATTCGAAATCTCTGGGCAGAGGAGGAGGCTGGCTTAGCGTCTGACATGAGCAGCTGGGCAGCCTCCCTTACTTACAGCTCTGGTCATGGCCGACACTGGAAAAGCTGTGCTGGGTCAGACACAAACTGGAAGAGTAAGAAATGGTTGAGAGACAAGTCAGTGCCTTCTCCGTATACATTCATGTTGTATATGGCCCACAGGGGCCCCAGTCTTCATGGATGATGCTGCATCCGTGCAGCACAGGATTCATTGTAAAAGGATTAAACAGCCTGATTTACTGTGTGTTAATTGTACAAGTCCTATAAGTCTGTGGGTACATAGACTGTTCAAACCAAGCACATTCGCTCAGTACACGCTCAGTGTGGCTGAGTAGTTCAGTGCATCCTTGGCGTGGCCGAGCAGTTCAGAGCACCCTTGGCGTGGCCATGCAGTTCAGAGCACCTTTGGCGTGGCCATGCAGTTCAGAGCACCTTTGGCGTGGCCATGCAGTTCAGAGCACCCTTGGCGTGGCCATGCAGTTCAGAGCACCCTTGGCGTCGCCAAGCAGTTCAGAGCACCCTTGGTGTGGCCAAGCAGTTCAGAGCACCCTTGGCGTGGCCAAGCAGTTCAGAGCACCCTTGGCGTGGCCAAGCAGTTCAGAGCACCCTTGGTGTGGCCAACACTTCAATGTACCCTCTGCCACGCCAAGCAGTCCAGTCCACCCTTGGCATGACTGAGCAGTTCAGATCACTCTCGGCGTGGCCGTGCAGTTCAGAGCACCCTTGTTGTGGCCGAGCAGTTTAGTGCACCCTAGTTGTGGCCGAGCAGTTTAATGCACCCTTGTTGTGGCCGAGCAGGTTAGTGCACCCTTGTTGTGGCCGAGCAGGTTAGTGCACCCTTGTTGTGGCCGAGCAGGTTAGTGCACCCTTGTTGTGGCCGAGCAGTTTAGTGCACCCTTGTTGTGGCCGAGCAGTTTAGTGCACCCTTGTTGTGGCCAAGCAGTTCAGTGCAACCTTGTGGCCGAGAAGTTCAGTGCACCCTTGGCCACATCAAGCAGTTCAGTGCACCATCGGGTTGGCTAATCAGTACTGTGCACCCTTAGTGTGACTAAGCCGTCCTTTGCACCCGTGGTGTGCCAGAGCAGTTCACTGAATCATCCCCCAACTTGGTTTCCATCCCTATCCACCCTTCCTTATCTGCAATGACAGTTCTGGCTTTGGAGAAGCCCAAAGAAGATGAAGATAGGTGGGAAGCAGCACTGTACTGTTCAGTCACCCCAAAGGTGCACCGAGTGCCTGTGCTTGATATGAACAGTCATTTTGTGCTTACAGACCCCATTAACACGTATGCTGGGTGTAACGGTCGGCATGACCCTGACACGCGTTTCGTCAGAAATTTCATCCCTCTGCAGACTTAATCTGATGCAGAAAATTCGGTATATCCTTACTTGTCATTGCCAAACTCGAAGCGGCCGGGCCCGTTGCGCAGCAGACTCCCTCTGATCCATCCCGGGATGGTCCCGGAGACTTTGGTGGGGACGGGCTGCGGGGTTTCCTGCACGGTTTGGAAGAGAGGAGCGATACATTCCACCCCGGCCTGAGACGAGACGCTCCGTCGCGGGCAGAACTTATTCAGGACTGAAATAATAAACATCCTTGTTACATTATGAAATGAATAAGAAACCTGAGAGCCGTTCACCCCCGACGCCTCGTTACCCCTCCCGACAGGGGCGGACTGGCCCAGGTGACAGGGTGGCATTTGCCCCCAAAGCCGGTGGTTCAGTCCTTGTTTAGGGCCGCCCAGATAGTGAGAACAGCCACATGAAGGTCTGCGGGACCTGGTACTGGAGCGGAGGCAGCAGGTGAGCCAAGGAGTGCACCCGCTCCTTACTTGGCTCCAGCAGCACCACGCTTCCCCCCATTCACTTGGCTCCAGCAACACCCTCACCCCCCGCTCCTCACTTGGCACCAGCAACCCATGTTCCCCCCTGGTCCTCACTTGGCCCCTGGCTGTAGAAATAGGACTGCCACCCAGGGCAAGAGCAGCCAGCCAGCCCCTGCCTCTGTATGAAGAATACTGTATGTGACAAGTGACGCTCACATACTGCAGCTCTCTTCTCCCGGAGCTGTCAGTGCTGTGAGATGAGAGCTGCAGTGTCACATACCTCTCGGTTAGATGCAGAGCGATGTATCGGGGAATATTGAGCCAGGACCTAGGTTAGATGCAGAGCGATGTATGTCACTCTCTACAGCGCTCTTCTGCTGCTGTCAGTGCTGTGAGATGAGAGCTGCAGAGCATCACATACATTGCTCTGCATCTAACCCAGGTCCTGGCTCAATATTCCCTGGTACCTCGGTTAGATGTAGAGTGATATATGTGACAAGTGAAGCTCACATACTGCAGCTCTCTTCTGCTGGTGCTATGGGATGAGAGCTGCACACTCTGCATCTAACTGAGGTATCTGCAAATATTGATCCACGACCTAGGTTAGATGCAGAGCGACGCATATGACAAGTCCAGCTCACATACTGCAGCTCTCTTCTGCTGTGGTCAGTGCTGTGAAATGAGAGCTGCAGTATCAGATACATTGCTCTGCATCTAACTGAGGTATCTGCAAATATTGATCCACGACCTAGGTTAGATGCAGAGCGACGCATATGACAAGTCCAGCTCACATACTGCAGCTCTCTTCTGCTGTGGTCAGTGCTGTGAAATGAGAGCTGCAGTATCAGATACATTGCTCTGCATCTAACTGAGGTATCTGCAAATATTGATCCACGACCTAGGTTAGATGCAGAGCGACGCATATGACAAGTCCAGCTCACATACTGCAGCTCTCTTCTGCTGTGGTCAGTGCTGTGAAATGAGAGCTGCAGTATCAGATACATTGCTCTGCATCTAACTGAGGTATCTGCAAATATTGATCCACGACCTAGGTTAGATGCAGAGCGACGCATATGACAAGTCCAGCTCACATACTGCAGCTCTCTTCTGCTGTGGTCAGTGCTGTGAAATGAGAGCTGCAGTATCAGATACATTGCTCTGCATCTAACTGAGGTATCTGCAAATATTGATCCACGACCTAGGTTAGATGCAGAGCGACGCATATGACAAGTCCAGCTCACATACTGCAGCTCTCTTCTGCTGTGGTCAGTGCTGTGAAATGAGAGCTGCAGTATCAGATACATTGCTCTGCATCTAAATGAGGTATCTGCAAATATTGATCCACGACCTAGGTTAGATGCAGAGCGACGCATATGACAAGTGATGCTCACATACTGCAGCTCTCTTCTCCCGGAGCTGTCAGTGCTGTGAGATGAGCGCTGCAGAGTGTCACATACCTCGGCTAGATGCAGAGCGATGTATCAGGGATACTGATCTGGGACCTGGGTTAGATGCAAAATGCTGTTTGTGTCAAGTCCAGCTCACATACTGCAGCCCTCTTCTTCTGGTGCTGTCAGTGCTGTGAGATGAGAGCTGCAGTATCAGATACATTGCTCTGCATCTAACCGAGGTATCAGGGAATATTGAGCCAGGACCTGGGTTAGATGCAGAGCAATGTATGTGACCTCTACTGCTCCAATCTCACAGCACTGACAGCTCCGGGAGAAGAGAGCTGCAGAGTGTGAGCCTCACTTGTCACATACAGTATTCTTCATCTATTCTATATAGAGGAATAAATGACAGCTGCAGGGTCTCTACCTCCCGCACTCTGGAGAGCTCTTTAAGGGCTTGTTGATCTCCCTGTGGTCACATGACCGGGGTCACGTGTTACCTGTTGCCCGCATCAGCGCCCGGTGCCCGCACAACACCCGCATCTTCCTGCCTGAAATGCAGCCGCGTCCTCAGGGCGGAAAACAGAGCCAACTTCTGATTGGCTACCGAAGCTGTCAGTCACTGAACTCTCACTCCTGATTGGAGGGTAAGCTGGGCGTGGTTCAGGTGGTCACGTGCTGTCAC
Organism: Allobates femoralis; assembly: GCA_033576535.1. Classification (NCBI taxonomy): domain Eukaryota; kingdom Metazoa; phylum Chordata; class Amphibia; order Anura; family Aromobatidae; genus Allobates; species Allobates femoralis. Next base: position 31,131,610 of record JARQOC010000009.1, on the reverse strand, counting down.
AGTCACCAAAAGGGCAAAAGTCCGGTGGTGGGAGAAGCGGCGTGCGGTGCGTTATCAGTGCGGCTCCGAGCTCCGCGCTGCGGTTTATTGTCTACATAGGTTATTTCTCATACATAATTATTATTTATGAAGCACCATTGACTCCATGGTCTGTACATGAGAACAAGTTATAAATACAATAAACAAACGGCCCCTTTCACATCAGCGTTTTTCGCTGATCGCGGCAATTGCGGTAAAGAAAGCGCAACTGCCGCGATTACCGCATAACGGCTGCACTTGCAGCACAGTTGCGGCGCAGGTGCGGTAAACGCCATACAAGCTTTCACATCAGCATTTTTAAGCAATCCGACGCTGTCCATTGAAAATCGGACAGCATCAGATCTAATTTTGGCCCCATGTAATCCTATGGTGACGGATCGGATTTGCTCTTAATGGCATCCGATTTGCATCCAATCCTGTCTGATTTTTTGCAGGAGCAAAAAAAAAAATCATAGACTCAGCCACTTGGGTAAAGGGGCCGTCACCCGCGTCAATATCGCTGCTGCACGTGACGTTGTAGCGATATTGACGCGTGTGACAAGGCACATCATCAACCAGAGATTTATCGCTGGTTGGTCGCCAGGTTTACGGACTGAACCAAAAACCTGGCGATGGTCGCCCGTTGTACACGCAGCATTGCTGTGTGTGACAACGGGAGACGAGATCAGGCAGCTCCCAGCGCCTCTCAGCAAGCGCTGGGAGCTGGTATCCAGGGTAAACTGCAGGTAACTAGGCAGCGCGCGCTGCCTAGATACCCGATCTGTACCTTAGATACCAGCCTTCTCCGCTCACCAGCTGGTAACCAAGGTATACATCAGGTATCTAGGCAGCACGCGCTGCCTAGTTACCCGCAGTTTACCCTGGATACCTGCCTGCAGTCATCGTGGAAACGATATTTAAGTCATTTCCACGATGTCACTGGTCCACTGATCACTGGTGAGTCTGCCTGTGTGACAGCTCACCATCGATCAGATCGCTGACAACATAAACATGTGCGACGCCGGCTTAGGCTGCTTTCACATAACAATTTTCGGTCATCTGATTGTATCCGTTCCAAAACTGATACAATCGGATCCGAAATCGGACCCCATGTTCCCCTATGGGAATCGGATGGGATCGGATGTGCCACTATTAGCATCCGATTTTGGCACCATCCGATCCCATCCGATGTAATCACGGGCACAAAATCGTAGCCTGCTACGATTTTGTGTCCGTGACTCACATCGGACAGCATCAGATCACTGCTGATCCGAGGCTGATCCTAGTGCCCACAGCATAGGAGCCTATGGACATCGGATCCGAGTTCACCTCGGATCTGATGTCGGCTCCGTATCCCCTGTCTTTCCCTGCTGCTGCCTCCTCCATCTTCTTCCCTCTCCTATTCTATATGCTGTGCCCCCGCTATTCTATTTTGTGTCCCCCGCTCTTCTATCCTGTTCTATCCCTATCCTGTCCCCTGTCCTCTCCCTGTGTGTAAAAAAATAAAAAATAAAAAAACCTCCTCCCCGAGGATACATCACCTCTCACCGCCTCCAACGCTGCACACGATCAGGACTGAAGAGCCTGTGATGATGTAAGAGACCCGGTAATGTGACTGACATCATCACAGGTCCTTCAGTCCTGATCGTGCGGCAGCGTTGGAGCCAGAGACCGGTGATGTATCCTCCGGCAGGAGGTTTTTTTATTTTTTTTTTTTACACACAGGGAGAGGACAGGGGACAGGATAGGGATAGAGGAGGATAGAATAGCGGGGGACACAAAATAGAATAGCGGGGGGACAGAGTAGCATAGGAGAGGGAAGAAGATGGAGGAGGCAGGAGTAGGGCGAGACAGGGGACCGCAGGATCCACACGGATCCTGCAGATCCGATTGCATGGATCCGTATGGATCCGTGCCTGTCCGTGGGGTCCCCCTTCAAAGTCGGATCCCACGGACAGGCACAAAATCGTTATGTGAAACCAGCCTCAAGAGAAGACAAGTCACCAACAAACAATCAAGTCCAGCAGTGAATGGCGACAACAGATAACGTATAAGACATGAAGCTTAAAGGGAACCAACCACCTCAGATCACCCTGATACACAGTTAGTACATGTCCCTGCACCCTAAGGATACCTTTCCAGCACTGTTTTTGTGTAAAATCTTGCATTAGTATAACTGATATAAAGAGTTTATAAAGTTACTAGCCTGGAGACTTCTGGGCGTATCCCTCCTTCTGTTATACTTCAGGGCTGTGCATTTATTGCATGGCTGTGCTCCCCCTCCCTCTGTGCAGAGGAGATAACGATCACCCCCATCAGGGCAGGGCAGCAGGCACGGAGGGAGGGGGAGCACAGACATGCAATGCACAGCCCTGAAGTATAACAGAAGGAGGGATACGCCCAGAAGTCACCAGGCTAGTAAGTTTATAAACTCTTTATATGAGTTATACTAATGTAAGATTTTACACAAAAACAGTGCTGGAAAGGTATCCTTAGGGTGCAGGGACATGTACTAACTGTGTATTAGGGTGATCTGAGGTGGTTGGTTCCCTTTAACTTTTACTGATCCAATTAAAAAGGCATATAAACCTAAAATTACATTGTAAAACCAGTGCAACAAGTGTCAGTGGATCCTTGTAACGTGATACTAAGCTCAACTGATCAACATTCAGGGACCACAATGATTGTGCTTGAGAGTCAGCCAATCACATATAAGCCTTTGTTACTTATTATGCCTTTAAACCTGCGTAGCCGATAACTCAGGACTATTGTCCTACAGATTTCTAGCGAGGGGAAAAAGACCAAAGCCAGCCTACATTCCCATCTTTATTATTCCCACACAAACCCTCTTGGGCAATGCAACCTTTGTTCACAGCAGGGCACAAACCTGCCAGTCTCGGCTCCCAGTGCGAATGGTGGCCTCAGTATGGGTCACCTGAGGTCGGCTAAGAGACACGGCTCTCTGACTTGGTGAGCTTTTCGCGAGTCACGAGATCCAAAGCTAGTGAGTTTCGGGCCCCGTTGTGAGCAGGGTGAGAGGTAAAGTTCACTTCAGGTCAAAGAGCTGCGTTGCGTTAGCTGACCTCAGGTGACCCAGACGAGGTCACCTCACAGTGGGAGGTGACTTTTTACAACCTAAAAGGCTCACCTGTATTTGGATTACCAGCCAGGTAAAACTAGGCAGCAGGGGGTGGATGGCAGCCTATAGCTGCCTGCTGTACATGGGCTGGTGGGAGAAAAAAAAAAAAAAAAAAAAAAAAACACAAAACACCAACACCTTACAAAACCAGATCCGGCACCCAAAGCATGGGAGTCTATGGGCGCTGGAACCATGAGAAGAATCATACCAACTTCACCACTGGAAAGGCCAGTAACGAAGCCAGCAAAAAGCAGGGACCGGAGGGCAGATTTGCCCTACAGTCCTGCTTGTCCAGGGCTGTCAGGTTGTGTCCAGTGCATCCTGTCAAACACCAGACATAACCTGACACCCAAAAACCGTGGTATGAATCTAGCTTTAGGGCTCGGACACACTCTGCTACTTAGAGTTTGATGGATGACACTGAACAGGCTGGAGCAGTGACCCTGAACGGCCTCTCTCTGGACGGGGAATGCAATGCTGCACATAAACACAAGCAGCTGTTATTCCCCGTCCTGACAGGGAGAAGTCGTTCAGGGTCACTGCTCCAGCCTGATTAAACAAATAGTAAGAAACTAAAAAATGATTGTGTTGGGCCCCTGAAAAAAAAGTCTGGGTGCAATGGTGGATGAGGAAAAGCCAATATGCTAAATTACTTTTTTCAACAGTATTTAAACAGGAATATCCCATGACAGACAACATGATCAGTGATAAAAACTCTCCATTAAATGTCATCTGCTTAACCCAGCAGGACGTACGGCACCACCTAAAAATCACAAATCCCCGGGCCCAGATGGAATACACCCCTAGAGTACTGCAGGAATTAAGTACAGTCATAAATAGACCATTATTTTTAATATTTAAAGATTACATATGAACAGGGTCTGTATCACAGGACTGGCGTATGGCAAATGTGGTGCCAATATTCAAAAAAGGGACAAAAACCTGAACTTGGAAATTTATAGGCCAGTAAGCTTAACCTCTACTGTGGTTAAAATCCCAGAGGGTTTTCTAAGAGATGCTATACTGGAGTATCTGAAGAAAAACAACCTAATGACCCAATATCCACAAGGGTTTACGAGGGACCAGTCCTGTCAAACTAATCTGATACCTCTTCATAGAGGCTTAAGTTCTAGACTGGACCAAATAAAAAAAAAAAAAAAATGCAGTCGACGTGGTGTAAATGGACTTTTCAAAAGCTTCTGATACGGTGCCACACAAAAGGTTAACACATAAAATGAGAGCAATGGGGATAGGGGAAAATATGTGTAAGTGAGTTAAGAACTGGCTCAGTGATAGGAAACAAAGAGTGGTCATTAATGGATCACTCAGAATGGGTAACAGTTAACAGTGGGGTACCACAGGGGTCAGTATTGGGCCCGCTTTTTAGTATTTATTAAAAGGGAACCTGTCACCTAAACTAGCCCTACTAACCTATGAATATCAGTCCCTGCAGCCTCTAACAAGTTTCTCAACCATCCCTGTCTGAGCTGATAGAGATTTACAAGTGCAATAAAGCTATTTAGAAACTCACAGCAGCAGTGTCGGATGGGCGATCCTTCAGGGGATTTTGACGATGAGGCAGGGTCTCCTGGGCTGCGCTCCCCCTGCTGAATTTACTCACCGATGAGCAGCATTCTCTGGCACCATTCAAAGTATCTGCCTATAGAGTCATTGCTATGACGCGGTCACGTGATTGCTGGCCCCGCATCACTTCCGCCCATCGTATCGCCGAGTATACTAAGAAGCGCACAAGGCACCTTTAGAGCATGCACAGATGGCATGCGGACGGCGGCCTTGTGTGCCTACTACACCCGGCGATATGTTGGGCGTAAGTGTCGGCAATCATGTGACCGCGTCATAGCGGAGGAGCAACACCAACAACGAGCAACAACATGAAATTTCCAAGGCAGAGATTAAAAATTTACATCAATAAATACAAATCTGTAGATTTTTTTTTTATTTAAAGCTGAAAAAAAAAACTTATACATCATATTTATTAGGAATATATTAAAAAGTATAAAATTCTATAAAGTTAAATTACCGTATATACTCGTGTATAAGCCGACCCGTGTATAAGCCGACCCCCCTACTTTTGCCCCCAAAAACTGGGAAAACTTATTGACTCGCGTATAAGCCGAGGGTGGACTCCAGCACAGGTATACAACCCCCAGCAGTGAGGTATACAGCAGCCTCCCCAGTGGTAGTATACAGCAGCAGCCCCAGTGGTAGTATACAGCAGCAGCCCCAGAGGTATATACAGCCCCAGAGGTATATGCAGCCCCATATGCAGCCCCAGAGGTATATGCAGCCCCATATGCAGCCCCAGAGGTATATGCAGCCCCATATGCAGCCCCAGAGGTATATGCAGCCCCATATGCAGCCCCAGTGGTAGTATACAGCCGCAGCCCCAGGGCTGTATACAGCCGCAGCCCCAGGGCTGTATACAGCCGCAGCCCCAGGGCTGTATACAGCCGCAGCCCCAGGGCTGTATACAGCCGCAGCCCCAGGGCTGTATACAGCCGCAGCCCCAGGGCTGTATACAGCCGCAGCCCCGGAGGTATACAGGCCCCCCCATCAAGCTCCAGGGCCCCCCCCTTGAGCGGCGTCCTGTAAAGGAATATCATACTTGCCAGTCTCCTGTCGCGCCGTCCGCAGCTGCCGACACACGCGATCCCGGGCTTCATTCAGCGTCTTCCGGATTCCGACTTCCTGTAGTCGCGGGCAATGACGTCATTGCCCGCGACTAAAGGAATGCGGAAGACGCTGAATGAAGCCCGGGATCGCGCGTGTCGGCAGCTGCGGACGGCGCGACAGGAGACTGGCAAGTATGATATTCCTTTACAGGACGCCGCTCAAGGGGGGGGCCCTGGAGCTTGATGGGGGGGGCCTGTATACCTCCGGGGCTGCGGCTGTATACTCGCGTATAAGCCGAGGGGGGACTTTTCAGCCCAAATTTTGGGCTGAAAAAGTCGGCTTATACGCGAGTATATACGGTATGTTTTAAAGAAAAGGGTCAGAGTACAAGCCCCCAGATCTGCAGTGAGAGGTGCCAGTTACTTTTCAAAGCGTTATGTCCCCAATCATGGAGGGAGCAAGGAGTTTTTTACATTTTCACATATTCTGACATTCGATGATGGAGATCATTCGTTTTGCGGCACAAAGATCCCGTGGAATCCATAAGGAATCTGAACAGGAACTTCTGCTCGGCCAATTTCTTTGAAGTTTTTGGCATCTAAAATAAGTAGAAAGGTTGTTTTGTCCTAGAAAGTAACAGAAAGCTTGTTAAGGATTATTTGCAGGAGCCAGATAAACAGTACAGAAATATTTCTGCTGCGCTTGGTCCCTGGAGTGGAGTAAAGGGGGCAGCCTAACGCAACCTCGGGGAGTACAGCTTCATCAGCTGGGGACACTGCATCCAGTTGGTTACACAAAGATCACAGGACACAATTCTATGTCCTAAGTTTGGTGGTTGCATTGGGTGCAGGCTCAGGAGCTGAACCTGCACCATATCTGGTGTGGAGACCTGGGGTCAGTGGGTGCTCTCATCGGCTGGCCCGGCCGACTTTAGACTGCATGGACCAGTGCTCATACTGACTGAACTCCTGAACCGTGGGCAGAACCCTCCTCAGACAGCAGAAGGCTGAGACTCTGTTGCCTGTTATAGTTTGTGTTTTGCTTGGTCATGTGTTCTATACCTTTATTGGATCCCCAACAATCAAAGTCTTGTCATTGTGTGGTTCATTTGCCCTCTGTTGTCAGAGTAGTGTTCTGCACATAGGTAAGGAGTTTGGGTATTTAGTTGGGATGAGTCCTGGTCCATACGGCCTTTCTAAAAGTGGACCGGGCCAGCAGACAAGAGCACTAACTGATCCCCGTGTCTCCACACCTAGTATCACCTGTCATTGCTTTTAATAGTCTTGCTTATAAAATGAATTTCATATGGAAAACTGGATGATCTGGAGCTGGTGTGAATTTTCTTCTAATGTGTTCTCTGCTGCATAAGGAGTTTGGACCATGCACCGGAGCTTAGGCGAGCTGAACATCCCACCTGCTGGCAGCTGAGCTTTTGTTCTGATTAGCCACCTTGGCCCAGCTATATGTTGTGCCAGGCCGGCTAATCGAAAGACACATGCTGTCAGGTAGGAGATGGCTGTCAGGGCCCTTGCAGATTGTCCACAGATCGCTGACCTGCTGTTGACAATCTGTTTGCACCAACTCTCATTATAATCCATTATATAAAGCTGCAGTGCTCCATTTATGAAAAGAAAAATGGTAATATAGTAATTTAATACAGAATGTACCTATGTGTATGTTTAGGTCACATACCTATTAGTGATACATGAGCACCAACATGCTCAGGTGGTCAGTGCTGGTAATGAGCAGGTCAGATGCTCTGACGTTGCGACTTTAGTATCCGAGTATAATAGAAGACAATGAGGAACTCCAGATCAAAATGCTCAAGTTCCACATTGATTTCCATAATACTCGATTTTTGTTCATCGGTGCGTCTAACCTGCCTACCACGAGTACCGAGCATGGTAATGCTAGCTCATCACTAGTGCCTTCTAACCTGAACCAGGTCTGTACCCACCGGCCGTGGTGAGACCACTACAGAGAGCAGCACGCCATCATCCTCCTCGCATGAATCAGGGCTGGGGACAAACACCGGCTCCGAGGGGTAGAAGCCGTCCTCCTGCCAAATCTGGAAGCCAAATAGAAAAAGCAATAGTTGAGCTCTGAAATCTTTACATTACATATTTTTTAATCATACAACTCCATGAGGGGGGGGTTGGTACACAAAGAAACTAGGCAATTATAAAGAATAGATGAACCTGACGGCACCTAGGGATGAGCCGAAATAGTCGGACTACCCAGGTTCGGCATCCAGTTAGGTCACAGTCAGAACCGGGCAGGGGGTCACTTCTCCGATAATCATCTGTAGATCATTCTGGGGACTTTTGCTGATAATCGAGCCCCCATGATGCCGCGGTGACCATCATGAGGTTATAGGGGGACAGAGGATTACCTAAATAATCATTAAATGCTCAAAGTATCAGGGCCAGAAATGAGATCTTCACCAATAATCGCACTGGTCCCCAGAGATGAAAATCTGAACCAAAACACTGTTGAAAGAGTATTTTTGTTTTGTTAGGTGGCCCCATGGAAGTTAAGGACAAAACCCCTCTCTAGCCAGGACCTGACCCCCTTCTCCTACCAATCAGCAGATATTCGCCTTGTCCAATATACAGTATAATGAGATATATGTAATGTTATAGTCTTAAGCCTCAAAGTAAGGGATGCTAAAATCATTCCAAAACACTCAAAAAAGGGGCAATGCACATGGTGATACTAAATGGAAATTCCCTAGTTGGAAAACTGACAATATATTTTCCATCTCCCCTTTGCCACATGGATGGATTCTGTAAGGGCTTGTTTACATGATCATTTTTTCTTTAAGTCTGTGCACGAATATACGTTAATGGGTTAAATCAGGTGAACCAGACACCATCCATCCGGCATTTGACAAACCGATTGCAAAGATTCCATAGGAAATTGACATTGTAATAAAGTTTACATTTGTTGTTAAGGCTGTGTGCACACAGGGCGCTCGTGCTCCATTTAGGAGATCCATTTTTGGTGCATTTTCTGTAGCCAAAACAGTTTTTGCAAAAAAGCACACTTTAATATAATAATACATATATATATATGTGCGCAATTTTGTTTTTCAAAGCAAAAACGCACAATTATTTCATAATGGGCAAGGGGAACATCGAGGCACACTGTGCTAAGAAAACATTCATAAAGTTATACTAGCTATGATCTGTAGAGGTCATTAGTCGCCTGTTTATGCTGTTTAGATGTTAAACATGATCTAGCAGAGCTCTTAGTCTGTCCCCTTTAAGAACAGTGTACGCCAAGGGACAAACCTCCTTAGGGTACCTTTACACGCGGCTACATTTCTAGGGTGGCTACAGGTAACTTACTGGTTGCAGTGAAATCATGGAGAGATTATTCCATTTGTACACAGCAACAAGATAGAACCTTGTCTCCATGATTTCACTGCAACCAGTAAGTTACCTGTAGCCACCCAAGAAATGTAGCCGCGTGTAAAGGTACCCCAACCCCCCCCCCCTATCCACTTCTTCCTCCTGGAGAAAGATCCTTGTTGTCAGTTTCCCAGTTCTTCAGTGAGAAGATGAGACATGTGTTTCTGGCTCTCCATTCCTTACTGGAATCATCTGACAAGAGGAAAGTTGTAAGAGCAATGCAGTTACATGTTGTGTAGAATCTGTGTATAGGTTATAATCCAGCAGTTATTACAGAGAGCTTGGTGATAGATGTATTATACCCTGTAATTCTTCATGCTAGCAGGTTTGCATTGCATGTAGAAAGTTATTTCTGTGTAGAATACTGTAAAGTGAAGTGCATTGTGCTCAGATACACTATTTGAGTTAATGCCCTTTGCACTGTATGCAGATAGATGCATTCTGTATAGAATAGAGCCTGCTGCAGTGACCTTTACCCTAGTAACTCATGTTGACTAACCTGTGTTATCACTGTTAGTACTAGTTTCTTTAATGTACCCAGTACTGACATCATTCTGTACCTGTATTTTACCACACACATCAACTTGATCGTGTGAACGATAATCACCTCAATAAATATAGACTCTAGAAATCCTACAGTCTGTTCCTTGGGGAAGTGAGCGAGGGTTAAGCTGTATGCTATATATCCACAGCACCACGTGTGGAAGAAGGCAAACCACACACCATTACCTTCACCAAGGTCTACACTGTCCAGTGATGTCTTCCTTCCAGGTAGTAGGACCTGGCCATGTGACTCTCAGGCTGTTACATGGCCAGGTCCGTGTGTGTTCTCTCAGGTCCTATTACCCGATGCTTGGAAGGAACACATCGTCGGGGAGGGCAAGTAACATACCCAACACTATTTTAGCACGTGGATGATTTTTGTGCTCTTCCCCAGAGCCCAGGCTAACAATTGTTGTAATCTCACTAAATAGTGGTTGATCCCTTTATAAATTGGCCTTACCATACACTGCTTGGTGCGGACATCCATCTTCACCAGGCAGGTTCCTATGATGTGCTTCAGCCCGCAGCCGTAAAAGTAGCGATACTTCTTGGTGTTGTATCGGGAATAGTTAATGGCAGGAAAGTCAAGGCTCCCGATATCCCGAAATGAAGGATCGTACAGGTGTTCTGGAGAGCACCACAGCTGGAAAACACAACAGGGGTAATGTGAACAGCAACCGAGATCTGGCGGAGGCAGCGCCGACCGCGGGAGGAACAAGTGCATGAGCGGGTATAAGAAATGTAAATATAAATCAGTCACCTTCCCGTCCGCTCTCTTCTCAACGGAGGCCGAGCTGTAACTGAGGGGGACGATAGTCACCCCATGTGGAGTCTCCGAGTTTACAGTCAGAGGAAGAACAAACCGCAGCGGTAAAGACTTTGAAATTGAGTGATAAACCTGTTGGGATAAAGAAAGGCAATAAATACACACAGGAGCAGCTCAATGATTTAGGAGATCATCAAAAAGTGACTCAGTAATTCAATACATGAAGTGACACATTATAGAGTCATTACACACAGAGGGATCTATTTCAAGTGTTTACGTCGGTTAATGTTGATGATTAATTTAAGATAATGACCTTTGGGTTTTCATTTAAGTACGGAGGTTGAAGGGTCTGAGAGATAAAATATGACCTAAATATGTATCAGAGGCTTCACCTTGTGTGGTTGTGAGAGTCACAACCACTATAAAAGCAGATCAGGGCTGTTGCAGTCCCCAGCGTGGTGCATATAGAGTAGGGAGGATGAAGGGTTAAACACCGCGCTGCTGTATTCCACCAGACATCAAAGGGTAAATATAATATTGATTACTCAACTCCCTGGCTCCTTCCTCAGGACAAATGTATATCATATTGCCATGTGTCAGGGAGCCCTGAAACACATTTAGTAAAATCAATATTATATTCACCCTTTGAGGTCTGGTGGAATACGGCAGCGTGGTGTTTAACCTTTCATCCTCCCTACTCTATATGCACCACGCTGGGGACTGCAGCAGCCGTGATCTGCTTTTATAAGTGGTTGTGACTCTCACAACCACACAAGGTGAAGCCTCTGATACCTATTTAGGTCATATTTGATCTCGCAGACCCTTCATCATCCCTACTTTAATTTTCTGAGATAATGGCGTTTGGGTTTTCATTAATCATCAACATTAACAGAAATAAACCCATGAAATAGATCCCTCTGTGTGTAATGACTTTATATACCGTGTTTCCCCGAAAGTAAGACCCTGTCTTACATTTTTTTGGGGGCCAAAAGTGGCCCCCGGTCTTACTTTCGGGGGGGGGGGGGGGGGGGCCTTACATTGGGTGCCCCAGCAGTGTGGCCTACAGGCCCCCTACTGCTGGGACACTTAGGGAGCGGGTCGCACGTCACGTGCGCCCGCTCATTACATATGCACTGCATCCCCCTGTCAATCAGTGACAGTGGGAGCAGTGCATTATACTGTACATATGGGCACCCTATTGCTGGCACACTACCCCCCTGTTCTGAGGCCCCCACCACTGCTGCAGAGATCTTACCCTCCAGGGTCTTCTTGCAACAGCCAGCGCGTCCGTCCTCTGTCCTCGGCTGTCTTCCGGATCATGTGACCCGTCGCAGCGCATGACGTCATCGCGACTGCGACCGGCCGGTCACATGATCCGGAAGACAGCCGAGGACAGAGGACGGACGCGCTGGCTGCTGCAAGAAGACCCTGGAAGGTAAGATCTCTGCAGCAGCAGCAGCGGTGGGGGCCTCAGAACAGGGGGGTAGTGTGCCAGCAATAGGGGGCCCATATATACAGTATAATGCACTGCTCCCCCTGTCGCTGATTGACAGGGGGATGCAGTGCATATGTAATGAGTGGGCGCACGTGACGTGCGACACGCTCCCGCTCCCCCCCCCCTCCGCTAGGGGCCTTACATTGGCCCCCCCGGTTGTAAGGCCTTATAATCGGGGGAGGCCTTACATTAGCAGGCCCCCCCCCTTTACCCCTAGGCGGCCTTACAATCGGGGGGGCCTTACTATCGGGGAAACACGGTAATATATGTGTGTCACTTTATGTATTGAATTACTGAAATAAAGCCACTTTTTGATGATCGTCTAATTCATTGTGATACAGCTGCATATGTTATTTTTTATCGTCAATATATAGTATGTGATGTTCTGGATTTTATTTTTGATATTCTCTCAGTGTTAAAATTAACCGACCCTTAAAATTATGGACAGTTTATATATTTGTCAGTGGGCAAACTTACATCAGCAAGTTATCAAATATTTATCTCCTTCACTATAGATACTTTGTCCCAATGAAGAAGATTGCTCTTTAAAACGTATTGACAAATAAAACCGCGTCTCATGACGTCTTCATTCCGCCTGATACCTATTTAGGTCATATTTTATCTCGCAGACCCTTCATCCTCCCTTTAAATTTTCTGAGATAATATTGATGATTATTTCTGTTAATGTCCTTTGGGTTTTCATTAAACACATGAAATAGATCCCTGTGTGTAATAACTATATTATATATGGATTTCACTTTATGTATTTAATTACTGAAATAAAGTAACTTTTTAATGATATTCTAACTCATTGAGATGCTCCTGTAAGGGTCTAAAAATATTTTTTGCAATTGGGAGTCACTAAGAATCTTGCATTATTTATTTGCCTTGTGGGCCCGTACTGCACTTGTCATTTGCTGAATGCAGGAGGAGTTAACTGAGAATCTGTCCCTGCGCTCATCTGACCGGGAATTTATAAAAGCTTTTACTTATAACCACATCATACGTCGCTGAACTTGGGGTGGTCGTAAGGCAGATGTCAGTGGCTCATAAGACAGATCACACTAGGAGAACGAGCTCCCTGACTGGCTCTCAGTTAACTCATTCGGCTGCAAGAGCCTTAAAAAAAAAGGCAAAAATCTAAAGAAAAAACAGCAAAACCGGCTTTCTGTGTAGAAACTTAGAAAAAGAAGAAGTGTATAAAAGACTGGGATCAAAAAAAAAAAACAAAAAAACCCACAAATGATTAATAAAAAAAATTAACAAACATTGACTATAGAAGTACTAAAGGATGAACATTAAAAACAAATTAAACAACCATTGTCCACAGCTGGTAAAGATACATCGGGCCAAAAGTGACTATGATGAAATGTGTTCAAACAAACTGCCGAGACAATGAGAAAAAGAGCAGGATAAACACTATATGAGGGGATTGTAATCACAAAAAAAAGCATCAGCTATGATAGGGTTGAGTTACAATATACTCAGGTTAGTCTATAAATTAATAAAAGAAGATTACTAGTATAGTTCATACATTGTGTAGACTGACAATAATCAAGGTTATGATCTACTGCAGAGAACACAGTGAATAGGCACTTGAAAAATGTGCCCCTATATGATCATAGAGAGTGACGTCTTAAAGGGACTGTCAGATCACTTTTCAGTTTGATACTAATAGTACCCTTGAGTAGTGCTCGAGCAGACCTTTCAGAATATGTAAAAATCTGTACTGTGCCCTTTGTAGTTTTCTTGCTATAAGCACCTGCACACCCAGCAGGCAGCTGCAAAACTGATTGACCAGACTGACTCACAGTATGCAAATATTTAAATATCCAAGCTTGTGTTCTGTCCCTCCCCTCTGTCCTGGTTACACTTAATCTCAGGCATCTGCAGGCTGCTGGGGGAGGGGGTTTAAAGGTGTTCTGTGCTACAACTCTTGTAGTAACATCACTAGCCGGTGCTGCATGTGGGATTTCATTTCATATGAACCAGGTTTTCCTGCAGACATGTAGTGAGTGCGTGTGCGCCTGCAGAGCAAAATGATCAAGTGTTCATATAAACAAAGAAATCTCACAGACAGCACACACTACACACATGCCTCAGATACACAATGTAGATGTCAGAGCTGCATCTGCTAAGATCACACACGTCCTCCTCCCTCCTTTCTCCTGCATGAGTCCCTGCACCTGGAGAGCCAACCACACAACAGGATACAGACCAGGAAGGCAGGGCAGTGTAATGATGCATGAATATTCATTCCTTAGGGAGTGAGCATCAGAGAAATCACTGACAGATGGAATTAACCCCTTCATGACTGGGGAATTTCTCGTTTTTTTTGCTCCCCTGCTTCCAAGAGCCATAACTTTATTTTTCCATCAATAGAGACATATGGTGGCTTGTTGTTTTTTTGCAGGACGAAATGTACATTCATATGCAACAATTTATTTTACCATATAGTGTACAGGGAAATTGCAAAAAAAAAAAAAAAAGTGCAATAACAAGTTTGTTTTTTGGGTATTTTAGTAGCCAAGTTCACTATATGGTAACACCAACGTGACGGGGTGATGCCTCGGGTCGGTACGAGTTCGTAGACACCCAACATGTATACCTTTATTGGTATCTAGGTGGTGAAAAAAATAAAACATTCAGAAGTTTGCAAAAAAAAAAAAAAAGACTTTGCTCCATGTTCTGCGACCCGTAGCGCTCTCATTTTTCAGGATCTGGGGCTGTGTGACGGCTTATTTTTTGCGTCTTGAGCTTTCTAACGTTTCTAATGATACCATTATTGGGGGAGCCGCAGTTTTGATCGCCCGTTATTGCAATATAAACAGAACTTTGGCGTTTGGACCATTTTTTCCGTTACGGAGTTTACAGCTCTCATTAACGCGGATTTAATACGATGATGATAGATTGGTATCGCCGCAGAATCGCCCAAGTATAATAAATAAAATATATTATATATATATATATATATATATATATATATATATATATATATATATATATATATATATATATATATATATATTTTTTTTTTTTTTTTTTTTTTCATTGATTCTCATTTACACTGCCTCTTTAAGAGGCACCCTGCTGCACAGTCTGATCGCTTCTGGGAGATGCAGATGAGCTGCAGCTCATCTGTATCTCTCAGAATCGCGGACCCGCTGTGGTTGGCAGCACCTGCCAACCACAACAGGAAACTGTGCTCTGACAGCATCCGGGGTCTAGCCAGGACCCCGGGCTTTCATGTGAGCGCCGGAGATCGAGATACTATCGCGGAATCTCCGGCGCAGGCAGGGACCTACGCGGTCCCCGCCGCAGCCGCCTTGGAGCCCGCTGTCAGATTGACGGCGGGATCCAAGGGGTTAACAGCACCGATCGGATCCCGGATCCAATTTGCGCTGTTACCCCCGACATCTCAGCTGATGAGATCAGCTGAGATGTCAGCTTTGATGTGAGCTCCGCGCCGGAGCTCACATCAAACACCCCTTACCGGCCCAATGTTGTACAACGTCCTGTGTCGGCAAGGAGTTAATCTGTTATTTTGAAGTTTACACAGGATAGGAGGGAAGTATAAATAGAAATCCATGAATACAGAGCTTGGAGAAAGGAAGTAGACCATGGGATTTTTGACCTGACAGATTCCACTTGACCCCATCCTAGTAATCACAAAGAAGCATTAGCTAACACGTCAGCATATAGTGTTTTTTTCTACCACTGCTCTTTTTCTCATTGTCTAGGCAGTTTGAGCATATTTCATCATAATTACTTTTGACCCGATGCATCATCTTTAACCAGCTGTAGACAATTGTGTGCTGTGCACTTTTGTTTTTAATGTACCGTATGTCTTTTAGTGCTTTTGACAAGCCTGCAGGGCTGGGGGACTCAGAAACTGGGCCATGGTTTGCAGTTGGCATCATAGTGGCGGCACCCAATGCTCTGACCTGAGCCCACATTAAAAAGGGGATAAGAAAAAAAAAAAAAAAAAAGCTTTCAGTAGCTTTCCAATTTAATCTTGGTCCCTGTTCACATAATGAAAAAGTACATGTCAGCCATTTTGTTTTTTCCTTCAAAGGCATGAAGTGTTGGTGTGCAGCAGATCTCAGTAAGTAGTTTTATATATTTTCTTGCTAGCACCCAACACTAGAGGTGTGCGCCCATAATGTTAGTACATGTGGCTACCCTCCAACCAGGCAGATGACGCGAGCAACACTACAGTCCTCTGGCTCTCTTTGCCGCTGTGCCCTGGACGGGCCCTGAAGGGTGACTACTGAGCATGAAATCTAATAACCTCCAGCTTTCGTGGCCAGATCTTGAAGGCCTGTACACATAGGGCTTGGTACCCTTCTTGCAGCTTTGTTTCCTCTGCCCAGCTACTTTGAGCTGGCAGCAGATCTGACCAAATGGCCTCACAGCCCGACATTCACCCTGGAACAACTCTTGTTGCCTACCTCTCCCTACCCAAACTCCTCCCTCCAACCTGAAGTGGGGTCTGCCCTGAGGTGGGTCTCTTCCGTCCTTCACTCTATGATTGGAGTTTGGACAGTGTTGGATGTGTGGGGATTTCCCAGCAGAATGAACCCCCCCCCCCTTTCCAGCTGTGACATAAGAGGTTACATGCATTACCACATGTACCAGCCAGGCTGCAGGAGGCACCACACTTCTATATTCAGAAATGAACAAACGTTATTGATACCATTTGTATGTTCTATATTCTTCGATCCCAGTTTATACAGGTTTCTTTTTCTAACTTTCTACATAGTCCACAACGGGTGACTGGTTTGATCACGATCTGGTGCCGCTCAAAACCTTTCTAGCGAAACCAGCTTTTTGGAAGTGGCTTTTTTTTTTTACTACCATCAGAGCAGAAAACAAAGCCGCAAACACGCAACGTGTAAATACGGTCTAAGACTCCCGGTCTGGTGCCCAGTGATACAATACCTTGTTCAGAGCTTCCCCAGATGCGCAGAGATTTTTCACTTGTAATCGGTGAAAAAATGAGCCGTCATCCTGACAGCAGAGATCAAGCACGACGCTGTCCTCATCCTCATAGGCGTTGATTTGATGAAACACGGCGAACGCTTGAGTGTGAAACTTCACTGGATGAAGCTGGATCAAAAATAAATGAAAAATACCCATAATGATGCTTTAAGTATGTACATACAGTTTATAGCAAGATCATGAAATGACTCCTACCACAGGGCGACACTGAATAAAGGCCAACGAAAGAGGGAAACTATTATTAGTGCTCTCTTTTTTGGATGTTTACTAATTAGAATCATCTTCACAAGGTTTTTTGCTTTTGTTCTTGGGTTGACATGCACATGTCAGACCAAAGTACATTCATTTCTGGGACACAGAACCTGTCTCCTTCCTGAGCGGTATGATGGCTGGACATTCATCTTGTTTGTTCTTGCATTTAATGGTTTGTACAGATGAACGATGCACCTTCAGATATCAGGAAATTGCACCAAAAGATGAACCAGACTTGTGGAAGTCCACCATTATCTTCCTGATATCTTTAGACTTTCCCATGATGCTACACAAACGTGTATTTCAAGTGTGCATTCAAATACATCCACAGGTGTGTCTCCAACTCAGATGTTGCCAATAAACCTATCAGAAGCTTCCAAACACATCATATGGGCTGTCCCAATCTGACATAGTAATCTTAGTGTATGTAAACTTGTGAAATTGCATAAAGTAATAAAAATGCCTTAAAACATGCCCTCATTCTGGCATTTGGCAAATTATTGCAATTCTTATTGACAAATATATTATATATTTGGGGGGGGGTATGTACATATATGCATGTACTCTATATGCATATACAGTACATAGTATAATAATCAAACAGTCCTCCGCTCACCTGTACCTCTAGTCTTGGGATCTCTGCTTCCGCTCAGATCTCAGCCGAGCAGCACTTTAGATCAAGTTAGGGAAGGAATATGTGATCCAGAAACTTCCATCATCCAGGAGGTATAAAATGTCACTTTTATTGGAACATTAATAAAATGTATTCAGTGATCAGACTGATCCATGATGGTCACAGGGATAAAAATATGAAAGTGCGTTTCAGCTATGATTTGAAGATTAAGGCTAGGTTATTAATGAAACACCTCATTTAGATCACCTATTCCTTTCCTGGCATCTGTACATACAGTACAGACCAAAGGTTTGGACACACCTTCTCATTCAAAGATTTTCTGTATTTTCATGACTATGAAAATTGTAGCTTCACACTGAAGGCATCAAAACTATGAATTAACACATGTGGAATTATATACTTAACAAAAAAGTGTGAAACAACTGAGAATATATCTTATATTCTAGATTCTTCCTTTTGCTGTGATTACTGCTTTGCACACTCTTGGCATTCTCTTGATGAGCTTCAAGAGGTAGTCACCGGAAATGGTCTTCACTTCACAGGTGCCCTGTCAGGTTTAATAAGTGGGATTTCTTGCCTTATAAATGGGGTTGGGACCATCAGTTGTGTTGTGCAGAAGTGTGGGGGATACACAGCTGAGAATTTGTATTATGGCAAGAAAAAAAAAAAAAAAAAAAAGCAGCCAAGTAAAGAAAAACGAGTGGCCATCATCACTTTAAGAGTTCAAGGTCAGTCAGTCCGGAAAATTGGGAAAAACTTTGAAAGTGTCCCCAAGTGCAGATGCAAAAACCATCAAGCGCTACAAAGAAACTGGCTCACATGAGGAGCGCCCCAGGAAAGGAAGACCAAGAGTCACCTCTGCTGCGGAGGATAAGTTCATCCGAGTCACCAGCCTCAGAAATCGCAGGTTAACAGCAGCTCAGAATAGATACCAGGTCAATGCCACACAGAGTTCAAGCAGCAGACACATCTCTACAACAACTGTTAAGAGGAGACTTTGTGCAGCAGGCCTTCAAATAGCTGCTAGGAAACCACTGCTAAGGACAGGCAACAAGCAGAAGAGACTTGTTTGGGCTAAAAAACACAAGGAATGGACATTAGACCAGTGGAAATCTGTGCTTTGGTCTGATGAGTCCAAATTTCAGATCTGTTTCCAACCACCGTGTGTTTGTGTGAAGCAGAAAAGGTGAACGGATGGACTCTACATGCCTGGTTCCCATCGTGAAGCATGGAGGAGGAGGTGTGATTGTGTGGGGCTGCTTTGCTGCTTTGAAGCTCATCAAGAGAATGCCAAGAGTGTGCAAAGCAGTAATCAAAGCAAAAGGTGGCTACATTGAAGAACCTAGAATAAAAAACTGTTTTTTCACACTTGTGTTAAATATATAATTCTACATGTGTCAATTCATAGTTTTGATGCCTTCAGTGTGAACCTACAAATTTCATAGTCATGAAAATACAGAAAAATCTTGAATGAGAAGGGGTGTCCAAACTTTTGGTCTATACTGTACATCCTGCCTGTTCCCCAATTTTTATATATGGGGACACTGAACGTAGAGGCCAATGGGCATACAATGAGAGAAATCCTTTTAGGCCATTTCTTAGATCCCATTGATTACACCCAATGAACAAGGCCCAGTGTGTTGCATCATATCAGGTTTCTTCTGGACACGGCCATTCTGGGTATGGGGGTCTTGGGGGATTTTTCCCTGAAAAATGTTGGGGGGGCCAGGAGGGCCGAATCTCACAGCTCACTCTTGTTTAAGCTGCTGCCAAAAGGAGGGGGAGGAATTTACAAACTCCTCATAAAAATGAAAGTTCATCACGAAAGAAGGGCACTCACCCATAGTTGTGCTATCAGTCTCCTTTATACTGGTGCCGTGTTAACAGGTAGAAGGGATGGGGGTGGGGGGGAATACTGCAGACAACGGGCAGTTTCGTGCCTGTCTGGCACTTCAACCGGTCCCATCTAGGACCAGTTGAAGTGCAAGAGGCACAAAATGGCCCATTGTCTGCCGTATTCCACTCCCCTCCCTGCCATCTGTTAACACGGCACCGGAATAAAAGGAGACTGATGGCACAACTATGGGTGAGTGCCCTTCTTTCGTGATGAACTTTCATTTACAGGAGGAGTATTAATCCAAGTGAGCACACCCTAGTACACGCACACATAGCCGGACGGAGCGACACACACAAGAAGAGTCCCGAGTTCTACAGTGGTGTCTGGCTTAATCTCTTACTAAGTAAGTAAAACTCAGTTTAAAGTTTCCCAGTTACAACAAATTATCACTTGTGCACAGTATGAGCTGTACATTGAGGAATTCCACTAATCAATCACCAGCACCAGGTCATTTTGACCCCTGTCTGAATTGAGCAGCAGTGATTTTGCTGAACCTGCGCTCCTTCCGCTATGGGACGGACTGATGCTGCTGAATACGGCACTTGGTTTTCTCCATCAGTCCCACAGACAAGAAGCTAAGTGGCAATCAAGCACGTGGACCAAGAGTGGCTGTCAATTAGTCAGACCTCCAATCTAGGAATTATTTGCTCTCCTGTGACTAGATAATTTGTAGCCAAAATACACAATTCTATTTTTTACTGCCTTTCAAACTATAGTGATCTTGTTAGTGTGACCAGACATGGTCCTAGTCCTTTAATAGATGATGTAATGCCCCAACCTATGGTCTTGCTGCGAACTAGGAAGAGTCTGATTACAGCGCGTGACAGTGACACAGACCAACAGTGCCTAACGCACTACACAGACTGGGGGAAACACCGGGGGCCACAAATACAATGGAGGGCCCTGCTCGAAGGCAACAGGAGAAGTGACCTCCTGTGTTCACCTGTAGCTGTGCCCTGATCTCCCTACTGTCCCTATACAGGTTCCTTCACCCTGTTGCCAAGCAGGATACCTAGGCCCTTGGTGCCCTCATCTTAACTCTTGATACGGAGATGGCTAGTGGGAGCACTAGTCCTAAGCACTACACCAATAACAGGTGGGGGGGGGGGGGGGTTGGGAGGGAAAAAAAAAAACCAAACAGACAGGGCAACAAAACCTAACGCCTGCTGCCACACTCCTAGGCAGCAGACAGCTTGGTAATAGTCAGATTCTCAAGAGAACCTCATTCACATAAGGCGGCCGTCAGACGCTTCAATATCGTGAGCGATATTGTAAGCGATCACGTGCACACGCGATCGCTAACAATATCGTTCACATCGCTGGTGAGATGTCACACAGACAGACTCACCAGCGATGTGGACCAGCGAGATCGCTGGTAACCATGGTACACATCGGGTTACTAGGCGCCACGCGGCGCTTAGTAACCGACGTTTACCATAGATACCATCTCCCAGCATAGGCTCTGCCGCTGGGAGATTGTTAAATCGTTCATCGCTAGATATGAGCTCCGGCTCTCATATCTGGGATGTCACGATCAAGCGATTTTACATTGTAAAATCGCTTGATCGCACGTAGCGATGCACAAACGATATCGCTTAAGCGATCAAAAAGCAGATCGCTTAAATATCATCGTTCAAAATATTGCACTGTGTGACGGCCGCCTAAGGTAGACAGGCCAGGAATGGAGTTAAATCACCTGCAATGAGTGCTGGATCATGTGACCATATAAGGGAGATTGAAGTGATTACAAAGTAGCCACACCTGGTAAGAGAACAAAGGAGCCATTAGCAACAGAAACTGGCATTAACTCCTATACTGCCAAAGGAAAGAAACACAATATGAAGTCTCAATACAGAAATGAGACATGGGTCCCAAACCTGTTAGACTAGTGACACCTACCACTACGGTAGGACACTAATAAACTGGGTTTGAAGAACCTCAATCAATTCCATCACTTTATAATTTACTACACAATGCTGGGACGTAGTATGACGTACATTAAGGTAGGTGTCCCACCCCAGCCGCCTTAGGAGTTGTCCCAAGTTTAGAATGGGGCCACGAAATCTCAAACCTTAATGAAGCGGTGAGCATGCGTGGCCTGGATCCATTTGTCTATGGGACTGTTGAGCACTGCGTTCATCCATTTTAACTTAAAAAGGTAACCGGTCATGGGAAAAGCTCCATTTACCTGCAGATATGGGGTTAATCTGCAGGTTAATAGTGTTCTGAACCTACCTGGCACAGGCACCTTGAGCTCTGTTATCAGGAGGTGAAGGACTCTGAATCCCAAATGCTGCCAGGAGGAATATAGTCATCAAGGAGGCACTGGGAAGGTTTCAGTCACCTGTGTGTGGAGAGCAGTGGCTGTAACCAATCCCCCTGTACTTTGGCAGAGCCCTTGTGGCACCCCAGGGGTTACAGTGCCACAGAAACATCAACACGGGTTCACTCCCCACACAACACTGGACACTGCACTAGCACCTCTAGGCCAGAAGGGGGAGCTCAAGCAGCTCCCCTTATATATTCTGGTCTGGGGAAGAGCAGAGTGGTGGGTGGAGCTTAAGTGGCACCTGCAGGAGTGGGAGGAGCTAAGGTTGTTTACCTCAGAGTGGCAGTGACAGTTAGGTCAGTTGGAGTTGGTGCAGTTCATGGAGAGGACTGAGGTAAGGACTGCTGGTGTAAAGGGGCTGCCATAGTCCTCTCCACAGCCTGATACCCACTTCCAGGCCTAGCCGGGTCTGAGGGAAGGAGCACAAGAGACAGAGGAACACATCTGGGAGACGGAGTTACCCCATAAGTCGCCCCGGAGGAGCGCACAGACCGGATACCGGATCCGAAACTGACACACGCATCACGGTAAACACTGGGATAATGGAGGTTTTATAGCCACACTGTACCTCAGCAAAGCAACATGGCGGTGCCAGAAGCTCACAGAAGGGCTCAAGTTGCCTAGCAAAGGGGGTACCTGTGAGGAGAAAGTGCCAGCAGCTCAGCTAAATCAGCGGCAGGGCCCCACACAGGGCGCAGGAGTAAGAAGCTGAGAGCCCGGTACAGACTCCGTGGACAGTACTGTGCCAAATATCTGCAGTAAAGCCTTGGAGAACTACAAAACCGTGAGTCTGTATAATCCTTGTACTCAAGTCCTACTCTCCCTCACCAACTGTCATCTCTACTACTACTACCCCTATCCTACAATATCCATAGCACCATCTATATACTACCACTGCCCCAGGGAATCGAGCTCTACCTGCGGAGAGCCATTACATCTCCAGCTGCCAATCATCATCCCCGGAGGTTCTGCAGCAGTCCCCTCACTGACCACAACCCGTGGGTGGTGTCACGACAAACTCCCCTGTAAATATCCTATTTATTGCGTAACCCGGGAAACAGTCCAGACCAAGACCGCCATGATATCCCCAGCAGTACCCCGATCCGGTACGGAGTACCAAGTCCCAGTGGGCTCCACAACCTTCTCAGATGGAAGGCAATATGGCGGCAAGAAAACACAGAAACATAGAAACATAGAAGCAAAGCAGTCCACATCTAACCAAGGGAAATAGGGACAAGCCAAGATCAGAGACTGGAGCAAGAACCACCTACGAAGCACAGACACCAACCTCTTCCACCCAACAGAACTGAAATAACTACACAGATGAAATTATGCGCTTAAATCTGCCCCCCAGCAGTCATCTGACATCACTGAGGCATCCTCCACCCTCAGTTCACATACACCTGAGGAGGGGAGGTGAGGGATCCACCACCGGGCTACCCCAGCAGACATGGCGTCCTGTATCTGCTAGCAACAGCCAATACAGGGATCCAGCATCTGGGGTCCTTGAATAGCATAATCACTGGGAGCAGCAGTGTCCCACCTCCCAGCGATTCGAGGAGTAACTCTGAGGCAGAATACCCAGTCAGGGCAAGCACCCGAGCAAGCTTCACCCTCAGGGAGGTGACACTATGCATCCTGGTGGCCAGTGAAAGACAATGGGTGACCTGACGGAGAGCCAGAGCCCATCCGGGAGTGTGAAGGGCCCGCTTGGGTACAGAACTGCCAAACCCAACAAAATCTTCATTCAGGACATATTTCTTTCCATCCACATGTGATTGGAGCGGCCGGAGTAGCAGCCATTCAAGATTCCTCTGCCCAATACGGAGGTAGCCGGTCACAACTCCTCATGGTAAGTGGCAATAGCCAACAATCCTCAGTATTAAATACAGGGAGCGCTTTCCTTTTTTATAGTCAGAAAATATGGGAAGTGGATGTAATCTTACCTCGCCTGTGCGTTTATTTGCCACATGAAAAATGGTGTCATATCTGGGATCCCAGCTGAAACAGTCACATATCGATGAGCCGGTCAGGTTACTCGTTAATATCTTCAGCACATTGATCTTGATTGATTGTTCTATGAACACGATGTAGTTTTCTGTCATTCCTGGGAGAAACACACTTGTATCATCTCGGCTCCTGGGCATTTGGTATGTTCTTCATTCTGGTCATAGATTATCTGGAATTTGCTTCTTTTCCTGTCTACATATCAGTCATGACACGAGATAATTACACTAAAGTGTTCACAAAGTTCTAGCAGATTCCCTTTATAAGCTCGATGCACAAGGAAGCACGACAAGTTACTGCAATAATATTGTCAGGACATTTGCATTAAGCTTTGTACAATGACACTGGTGGAGCGCTCACCAAAACTGTGGTAATATGAGGGGTACAAACTGTCACTTGCTGGTATAGAACAAATGACCTGTGCTCCGTGCAGGGTATCTTCATCCAGAGACTCCTGGGCAGGAACCTTAATAATGTTGTAGAACGTTCCTACAAGTCATAAAAATATAATTAAAAAGATGCAATATATCAAGACTTTCTGCAAAACTGATCAACTTTCCAAAAATGAAAAATTTAGCAGTTCAAATGTTAACTTTTTTTTGCCTCTACTTGCATTGGGGGGGGGGGGGGGGGGGGGGGGTGGGGGGGGGGGGGGGGGGGGGGGGGGGGGGGGGGGGGGGGGGGGGGTGTTGGTGGGGGGGGGGGAGTGGGCCGAGATCCCCAATTCATTAAAACGACCATGAGAAGTACAGAGCTCAGGAGAACACAGAACTAGAACGCCCAATTATAAGACCTGTGGTTTACCTGAAGACATTGGACAGCTTGAATAAGCCAGATGTTCACCCGAGTGTCCTTGACACCTTGTCCACGCATCTTTTCTCCCAGCAGTGCTCAATCGCACACAATTTTTTCAGTTTAATGTCAAATCATAGTCTGAGTTTGATCAAAGGTATGTGGACTAGCTTAGCCCCTAGATTATGTCCAATAAAGGCTGGATAGGTCCACACTTACATGTAACCATCCTCTTTCTCTTTCCCCCCCCCCCCCATCCCCATCCAATCTGGACACTAATGAGGGATAAAAAAATTAAAAAAAAAAAAAAAAAAATAAAAAAAAAAGTAAAAAAAAAAAAAAGTGTCTGGTTGGCTTCTTATTTAAAGCCCCAGTCACACAACAATATTGTTACATGTTACAACGATCTCTCCAGCGATGTCGTTCTGTGTGACACTTTGCAGCGATCAGGCCCCTGCTGTGAGGTCGCTGATCGCTGCAAAGTGCTCTGGGTCATTTTTTTGATTGTTGGTTTCCCGCTGGTCTGCACACATTGCTGCATGTGACAGCGAGAAACCAGCGATCAGTCACCTCACTGGTTGGTAACCATGGTAAACACTGGGTATCTAGGCAGTGCACGCTGCCTAGATACCCAGTGTTTACCATGGTTACCAGCATCCTCCCTGCTTAGGACAGGGAGGACGCTGACATCACCTTCGGCGATGTGGAGGTGGCTCCCATGGCTCTGATTGCTGGGGAGATCTGCCTGTTTGACAGCTCCCAGGTAACGACGCTCCAGCGATCCCGGCAGGTCGTTATCGCTGTCAGGATCGCTGGAGCGGTCATTGTGTGACAGGGCCTTAAGTCCTGCAGCAAGGCTTATTAAAGGGTTGAGGTTGACTTTTAAGATTATTACATGCAGTTGGCATCACTAGATTGCTACCGTTTCCTCTGTAAAGATGATATTTACATATGCAAAAAATTGTCATTAGAGCTTTGCACGGTTTAGGCTGGCTTCACACCACGGCAAAGTCCAGTCCGGGGCTGTCCGGTGTAAACCAGACAGCCCTGGACTTGTTTTTGGCCCCATAGTAGCTTATATAGCCGGATGACAGCTCCCTGCCATCCAGTTTCCATCTCTCCGGATGAATACGGGAGAATTCCGATTATTCTCACTGGCCACAAAAAAAGTTGCTTGCAACATTTGTGTCCGGGGAGGGGGAGGGAAAAAAAAAAAAAAAAAAAAAAAAAAACCATCACCCCAAAAAGCCGGATCCCGGGTTTGCCCAGATTGTCCTGGATCTGGGGCAATCCGGTTCTCCATAACATGGGTGTCTATGGGGCCGGATTGCCCTGGTCCGGGCGAATCCAGGAACCGGATACTGGCAGCTGCACACCGCTGTTTCAGGACCGATCATGAAAAATCAGCAGCTGTGGCTGCAGTTACAGCCATTCGGCTGCACACAGGAACGGAGGGCACATTTGGCCCTCCGGTCATGTGTGCTGATCTGGTCTGGGGCTGTCAGGTTCATGCCCGACAGCCCCGGACCGTTCCTTGCCATGGTGTAAAGCCAGCCTTAAGCAGGTTTCACACTTGGGTTCAGGTGCGATTAGGCTTAAAAAAAAAAATTAAAAAAAAAAGCATCCAACCGCATTCAGATTTGTTTGTGCAACTATAGCACTATTATGCCTGATCCAAGTGTTGCATCCATTTTTTTTTAGCCCAGCTGTCAGAAAGTTGAAAATTTACATAGGACACAGCTAACGGGAGGGTGCTGAGGGGCTCTGGGCATGCGCTGTGTGAAAGCCTAATCCAGTCTGGCCTAATCCAGCCCCATTGAAGCCTGTTTTATCTGTGGCCGCAGTGCGCCACATCTGGTGACATCAGGTTTTTTTTTTTTTTTTTTTTTTTTTTTTTTAAATCCACAAAAATTGCAACTTTGTATGTCTAAAGGAGGTCAAAAGGGCACATTTGTAAGGATCTGGCTGAAACTATGCCACCAGATGTGCCTGTGTCCCCCCCCATTCTAAGTCTATGGAGACCGGCCTGATCAGGTAGGTAGTAGTTTTGCCCTCTAGCTACAGTAGGCAATTATGGAGGTTGAAAATAAATATGGCCAACAAGTTGAGGAAATCACCACCTTGTCCAGCAGTGACATTCGGAAATGGCGGAGGACCACGGACACCACTCAATTAGTAAAATAACTTTGTATTCCAACACAGACCAAGTTGGTACACCAACAGTAATTAATGATTACAGGCCGCCTCCAGCGACAGCTCAAAATCTCTACCTTGGCCAGGGAAACTAAAAGGCTAACCAAGGGATAAACATGTAGAAGTTAGGAGTGGAAATTGGAAATGCCCAAAGCTGTGCCATCAAAAAAAAACAAAAAACTGAATTTGAACATTACCCTTTCTTCCATATGAATTGCCCATGTTGTAGGTCGTCCCATCAGGGTCATAATGGGGGTGCGCGGTCGCCCCATTCACAGCAATATATTTACTCCAGTCAACCTGCAAGGGAATGATCTTTAGTGAAACATTATCTTCAAAGCACTTGAAAGGGAATGTGAATAGTTAAGCTCTGACTAATCAACGTTTCGGTCATGTATATGCTACGAAAAGCATCATCTCTGCTTACACATGAGCAAATCACGTTTCTACCCCCACGTATTGCAGTAGAAAATTCAACTTTTTTCCCAAGAAGTAATGTAACATCCTTCTAAAAAGGTTGTGTCTGATGTTCCTCGCTTGTTAATTCAAATTTTTTTTTATAATATAATGTGCCCCAAAGCTCCTGCATTTCGGCCAGAATAGTTTCCGATAGACCAGACGTGAGGTCACTGCCCCCCCCATGATACAACCAAGTTCATGGAATGGACCACAAGTGATGTCACCAAGCTGTTATATGATACCCAAGTCCATGGAACAGACTAGAAGCGATGAGGTCACCACCCTAATATGATACGACCCCTGGGGCCAAGGAATAAACCAGAAGTGATGTCACTATTCCCATGATACAACTAAGGACCAGAAGTGATGATGTCACGACCTCTAATGCCATGGAACAAACCAGACATGAGAAGGTCACCACCCCCATTGTCTGACCTCTGAGGCCGCAGACTGGAGGGTTTGCTGACTTGTGGTCGGATGTGATCACTTCCAATCCAGGGCAGATCCATGGATATATTTCCATATAAGTATGACTGTTTACAGAAGACACCTTAAAAATGTATCATATACTGGCAAAATCAAGAAGAAAAACTCAAGACCCACCTTGCCTGACGATTCCAGTTTTGCTAGATCCACTTTATGGAATATGTTGCCCTCTGTGCAAACACAATAATCCTCCTTGTATTTCACAAAGTTCACGTTCCCATTGTCGGATGGTTCTAAAAGAAAATTCATGATACAACTGCACAATTACATACAAATATCCAGACCCTCAGGGTTGATTGTCAGTCTTCCCATAATGGCCATTATTGATGATGCTCAGCACTGATTGGTTGGATTGAGCTGCCAGGATTTTGCCTTAAAATGTTTATCAACTAATTAAAAACTGCTATGCCGAGTTAAAGATGGGGATAACTTGCAGGTCATTGGAGGTCTGACTGCTGGAATCAGGGGCATGGACCCCAAAAAAAAACAGCTCTCCAGGGGAGGAGGTTTGTGCTTCCTCGGCCTCCACTATTCTGATTGTCTCTGGTACTGTGAAAAGTAGATGGAGACTGAGCATGTGCATCTCTGGTTAGGATGGGGCGGTGGCGTCATGATCACGAGGGTTCCAGCAGCCAGACACCCAGCAATTGGCCATTGCCTGCCATCCTCTGGATTAGGGGAATAACCTTTTTGGGGGCACAGGGAAAGGGGAGGGAATATCCTTTAAATACAATCATTTCTAATGGGTCTAGGCAACCCCATATGAAAGCTTAAATATGCAGCCTACAGTAGAAAACTTCATACCGTACCTCAATCATTGGCGCTGCATCAGTCACATGCCATTATAGCACATGACTGCTGCAGTCAATTAGCGGCCACTGGATTGACTGCAGTTTTCACTTTAAAGGTATGGACATACTGGCAAGTGCAAAAAACTGATTCACGGGTCCGA